>OX235270.1:89548618-90280327 GCA_944472135.2 Trichobilharzia regenti
GAGAGCCGCCCTTCTTCTTGAACAAGACGGTGGGTGACTCCCATGGAGAAGATGAGGGTACTGTGATGTTCTTGTCCAACATATCTTGTATCAGAGCATTCAACTGAGGCTGATAGTGTACGAGAATCCGTCAAGGTGGTTGACGCACGGGTGGATGACTGCCCGCAACAATACGGTGCTGGACAACATCAGTGCGTCCCGGGTTATCTAAATCATCAGATATGTCGGGGTATTCCTCAGTTAACTTTAGCATTTGCCCTCGAATGAGAGCAAGGGCAGATGGGTTGACCAAAATTTGATTAAGGATAAGAGACACGGATAAACTGGACGCGGGGGGCGTCGGTTGCTTAGAGATGTATAAAGGTATCGAGATAGAACCAATGGTAACCTGGGAATGGGCGATGTCTATAAGGATGGGGTGTGACGCCAGAAAATCTACACCTAGGATCAGGTCCCATGTAATCCGGGCACGGATGAGAAACTGATGACGGGCATTTAGATCTACAAGGTTCAACTGTAGGTCTGTAGCAGATCGGGTCTGCACTTTAGCACCTTTAGCTGCTGTCAAAGCGTTGTGAGTGGCTACTGGAGATGGGCACTGTGGCATGCGTCGAATGGATGAAGTCTTTCCGAGGGACACCGACAAACCAGCGTACAAAAGTGCTTTATATGATACTTTATTATTACGTCCCCATAACATCAGTGGCTGCCGATTACAGGAATATGTAGATAAGTTAAAAAATGGGGACTTACTAAGTCCGGCTGACGATTGTGACGCCATTTACGGGCCTTCTTCCCGTATCTTTTATAATTGTAACAGCAACTGGTGGCGACGTCTCCACACTGGTACCGCTGACTTCTTGGATGGTCACGGTGTGCTGGGGGTAAGAGCAGCTCCAGTTGACGCCGTTGGCACTGAACATAGCGAGGTACTGGATGTGAGAGCACAGTCTCTCTCGGCGTCCACGAAACGAAGGATGGCTCGTCGTAACTTTGACGTGGTTGTCGGGAGGCGACGTCGCAGACTTGTGCGGAGGTCCCCGGGTAAACCCCCTTAACAAACTTTGCGCATACTAAATGATCTATGCTGTTTGAGTCCCCGCGATTGTCAACTCCAGCTGCAAATAGCTGGAGGGCATGAAGATATTCCAGGGGACTTTCTCCTGGCAGTTGTCAGCGACCAAGGAGTTTGATTAGGTCATGTTGAGAGCCAAGTCTCAGGTCAAAGCATTAGTCAAAAACCTGCCAATCTGTGCTCATTGAATTGGTGTTGCTGAAACCAGCAGCGCCAGCGCGGGCGAAAGGGTTTTTAGACAGGGCGTTGAGGACGTGGATGAAGCGGGGGACTGATGGAGCAGCGTTGAGAAACGCCTGCATCCGTTTCTCCAAACGCAGCAGTGGTGGGTAGGGAAGCAGAGGTACACTCGGCAAGGTGGATGCACCTCAGGAAAAAAACTAAAGAAGATCATCATCGGACACGTTTTCCGTGTTGTGTACGGGTAAAACACCTCCGATACCAATTTGTAATGCACAAGAGCAACAGTCACAACCAAAAAAGGGAGGAAGACGAAAGGAGCGTGAGATAGGTGTGTGCATTTCAAACTTAGCAAAGCTTGAATTAAGCGGGTACAGAGCTAATTGTCATCATTTAAAACAAGCCCAGCCAAACGATCCTCTTATTGCTTCAGTAGAGTTTCTTTCCGAAAGAGAAGAGGAAGAAAACTTGTTTAGTGACAATACTGCTGGTTTTCATCTCAGTACACATTCTCAACCCTAGTACAGAACACCATGCAGCTACAATTGGTGGCTGACCTCAGCATAGTAAAACAAATCTGCCTGACAGTGACCAATAATAGCCTGCATTGAGTACAATTCTCTTCTAATATTTCTTACGATGAAAACCCTGGCAAAATTACACAAATATAACACTTATTTTAAATTAAAACCCAGTTAGGATATAAATCAGGAATAAGATTGGGTGCCGTACACACCAAAGTTACATAGGGAATTGACTCCAAGTACTTTTAATCCATCCAATAAATACTTGGGGTTTTTCGTTAATGCAAAGACGGTATGTTTCCTAATGTGCTCCATTGAATGGACAGGTAAAAACTAAAGGGGAAATGGACAACAAACATGTATATTCGCCATAAACCAAATTTATGTATTTTAAATAATACTTATCCACGCCTGTATATTTGGTGTGTTCCTAAATAGATAGGAATACATATATATTATGTTGGAAGAACACGATGAGCATTTTTACACTGGATATTCATATTAGTTCATACATGTAATATTAAAGTTTGCATAACAGAACTAGTCAGTTAGTGTATCAGCATAATCCCAGCTCCTACGTATATATATAAATTAACAAATCACTCCATGAGGACTTTGCCTGCATTTTTGAGCTGCTGTCGTTTGTCTTCTTTCTCCTGTTGCCATTATAGCTCCTATATGACTTTATGAATGATGATAAAGAATGCAAATATTCTGTGAATTACAATAACAAAAGATCTGCAAAAATTGCTGGTCCTAAATTGTGACACTGTCCCTCAAAATCCCATTGCTTTCTTTTGGGAAGTTCCCTGGATGACATTTGCAGAATGTTACTTTTAAACCCATAAATATCCCAATCACTACCTGTGCAGCTCCAATAAATCTGGTAATTTGGAAGATAATGAATAACAGTTCTATTTATGATGTCACCGACTCGCGCGATGATAATCTCCAGCTCCCATATGCTCCGCTTGTCACTGTATATGGATTAGTTCACAATTATTCTGGTTCCTAGCCCCATATAAGCTGAAAATTACCTGTTGCTATAATAATACTTCTTTGTATGTTTAACTGGTCACTAACTGCTGTGGTGAGTCACTGGCAGTTAATATTGCTAAAACATTATTATCAATGGGCTAACTAGTGTTTTGCAAAACAATTTTGTCACTTAATAAACAACATATCATGCCTATTGTACAAGTAGAGCAACAGACACACATATAATAAAGGCAGAACGCGAACCATGTTGAGAGCAGTTACTCTGCAAGAATCAGTTTTAAAAAGTGCGGGGTTCCAGTCTTGCAGTTTAACAGCCTTTCTTATCTTCGCTAAGGTATAGACCTAGCAGATTTTGTGTCGCTTGGTCCAGATAGTGTAATCTCGAAAATCTTCCCGTAAGGAAAGAAAGTAAAACAGTGATTATTGTTTATTACGTAGGTCTTGTTTTCATTACACTGTGCCAGCTCCTCTGGAGGCACTGTTCTTACTGTCAAAAGCGAAAGTGGGTGTCTTGAACATGCAGCCGCTGGAACTACGTATTGGCAAGTAGCGGGTGTTGGCGCGTCAGGGAGAGGAAGATTATTGGAGAGGAAGGTGTGATGACATTTCAGTTGACTGTAGTGTGCAGGAATAGCATCGGCATTCGTCTGTTGAAGGTCTTTCAGAAAGTAACTAGTCAAAGAGCATATCAGCCCAATTTCGAAAGGCCCTTGCCATGGGCCTTTAGGATGGCGTTGGGCTACGAACAAAACTGCTATACACATCCTTCGGAGATGGCCTAATGAATTTTGTTTAATGAGCACCAATTCATAAGCGATCGGCAAACGCTTGCGTAATTTACCGTAGTAAGCAACATGGTACATGAACCACAACAAAGAGACGTAACTCTTGGGCAGAAAAATAGCAACGAAGAAGAGAAACCTGTGAATGAATGGGCGGAAGAGCAGTAGGCAAAGAGTCATTGAGGTGGTGCGTCGTCCCAGACGTCGGTCGACACGCGGTTGAGAAAAGCTCATAGTGTATTCTTGGTCGTACGTTCAACACAAGGAACTTCCCTCTAGACAATAGGCAAGCGTGATTGTCTTCCGAATGTCAAATAGATGTGATGAACTAGTTGGCTCTCGAAAGCAGCGTTTTGATCAAAATGCAATGGTTGCGGGGCTCCGAAGCAAGTAATTCAGTTGTTAGTGAACACCTTGGCCACGGTGATTGCGTTTGTTGTTCGAGAAGTACCGTCCCACACCATTCTGTAAAATATTCAACCATCACCAATATGCGTCGATTACTTCTTTTTAAGAATGGAGGTGGTCTCATTATACCACTACCAATGCGGTGATCAGATGCCTTGGTTAACATGGGTACAATGGGTCCTCTATGTGTCCGTGGAGGTTTATTATTCTGGCCTAAGAGGTCACAATTTCTGCTGAACGCGGCCACATCTCAGTGAAGCAAAAGCCACAAGAAACACTGACGGTTGGTGTGTGGCGTTTTCTGTCAACCAGTATGCTAGATTTGGTGATATACTCGGATGATTAGCTCCTGTACTTTGAAACTTGGAACTAGGAGGTGTGGGTTTGAATCCGAAGGAGAGGCAGACGCCATTTACCACAGATTCACCACGGTACCTGATGTCAGATCTCATAATTCCTTATGCGTCACCTTACTGCTTCCGTGCTGTTGAAGTAAGTAAACGGGTTGTATATCCGCGTCCGCCGCTTGCAGAGAAGCTCTATCAGTATCTGGTGCTGTACAGAAGAATGGAATCAAGATTAGGAGGACTTGAAAGAGTCTCGGCGTTGGCACTCCTCTGATTGGGATGGTATTCACAAATGAAATCAAGCTCCAGCAGGCGTTTGTTGCGTACGTTATTTGACTAAATCAGCGTACACGTATTTCCTAGTACTGCTTCACGTTTATCAATGTGCATAGACGTTGTGGCTACTCGACGCCCACAACGTAAAACCAAAAGGCACTTGCGAAGAGTACGATCGTGTATTATGGCAGCAGTCAAATTTTAAAATAGGGTCAAGGTAATGTTCAACAGTAAATTGACAAATGTTCGCGAAGTACATATAAAATCGGTCTGTGTAAACATGTAATATAAGTATACAGTTTACAGTTGGTATAGGGGTAATACACAATTCCCTCAACAGAACAATGAAATATAAAAAAACACATTTAAATGTTAGAAACTAACATGCGTCAGCGTAATACATAGCAGCTATAGCGCACAGAAGGTAATTTATTAAGCATAAAGATGAGCAGTTTAATGCAGTTAATAAGATCGACAATAAATTCGATAATATAGGAAAAGTATGATTGCTAATCATGATAGAATATATAAGGAATGATAAAATTGGCCTGTGTGTGGCCATCTATTCTGTCAGACCTGAACTCTGCTCATATTACCTGCTGACTTTTTATCTTAGCCCACCGAACCTGGTGACCAGGCTGTTCTTAACACCGCCCCAACTAGCGAAGGGAGAATATAACACTTACGGCCGCTTAGAGGTGTTTTTGTTGGTGATGATGTAAAAAGATTCCAAAGATACACAATCACGCCACAACGAACATGCCTAAGTTTTGGCCTTTGAAAATCCAATTGCCCATCCTATGCTTTAGTGTGAGCAGATAAATAAATTGATCGTCGCAGATTCGATTGAATTTACGAATTTCTTTGATCCCCTACGGGTGCTCACTATTCAAGAATCCCGTACTTATATCTGCTGGAAGTTACTTGTCATTTTTGTGAATCTCTCCTGGTGTAGATTACTCAAATACAAATAATTCTTTAGTTCCAGTTTCTTCGTCATTTTCCAAATTATTATTTTAACTTTTATTGATTTCAGTTTTAAGCAATTATGTTTTGCCAACTTTCATCTAAATACGAATGAAAAGGACGTTTGTTAGCAGACTCTGAGATGTACAACCCAATTTACCAAATGTTACGAACAAACTACGTTTTTTAAGGAAGTAAAATCATAGCAGACACCACGATCTACCTCATCTCTGATATTGAGCAGATACTTGGAGTTAAGGATCAATAAACATCAAAAGATTATTGAAAAGATAATTATAGGCTATGGTGATCTGAAGGATGTTATTAGTTCTGTTCTTTAACAAACCCCGAAAGGTCACTTATCCTGTCAAGCTTCCCCTGCGTATTCATGTTTTAGTAACTATAGCTAGCTGATTGCTCACATAGTAATCAAACCGTCCGTCTTCCTAAGGTTTGTTGGGCAAATTGAGAACAGAAGGCATAATTTAATTCGATTATACAACTTGTAACTTCAGTTAGTTATTGAAAGTCAAGTTTCGCGGTGGCGGCTGTAGTATAACTTCGATCGTTTTCTTATTATCTTGTATGAGTTTCACAAAGCGAACCAATCAGTAATCACCATCACTAAGCTTTTCATGTGTAGTACAGTAGCTGATAATAATTTTAGTGTTGATATGTTTCATGTCTTTTTGATAAAAGAATAAAACTCGTGTACTGTGGTAGAGTATAATTCCAATAAATTGTGCTCTAAACGTCATCAGTAAATATTACTGTATAACACTGTGAGACTTTATCAAAATAACTTTTACCCGTAATGGATTCAAGTCTTTTTGTTGAATATTTTTTTTCAAAACGTTTCCTCTATTTACTGATATTGTTTCGTACTTATTTTATCTTTATTCAGACAACAGTATGTCATATACACAATCCAAAAACCATCCGTCTAAACTTGCTATGGTAACAGAATTTACGAATAGTTTGAGAACATATTTTGTATTCGTTTCATTTTTCTCCACAAAAGAAGTAGTCCTCTTTATCAACCTACATCTCAGTCTGATTTTCTGTCGGTGTTATGCACTAACATATACTTGAGTAAATGACACTGGAGGTACATGCATGATTGTGTATGTCTAGTCACTAAGTCGTTTTCATATTTGCTACCGTCCCTGGAGTTTATAGTGTGGTAAATATATTCTCATATACTCTTATCTTGATTTGTCTTGTTGTTCAATTTAGTAATTTTTTTACATGTCAGAGATTCAAGGTAGCATTCTACGCTTTTGAATGTGTGTACGAGTCAAATTAGTTTTGACTACAATCCGGTTCGCCACTACTAAATAAGTTCATGAATTAATGGTAAACAAAAGGATTTATCTGGTGTGATCAAAAGTCATGTAACTACGATATAGAATCGACTTCTGTCTGGTGGTTTAGAAAGTTCAAATAGTTTGAAAGTAAAAAACAAAGAATATTCTTTTCTATAACTTCTTCATCAGGTTCTAAAGTGATACACTCATAACAGTTAAAAATAATTATTATTGACAGCAGTTATGCTTTTTAGACAACATGGAATCATTAAGCTCTGTAAATTACAGTTCAAATAATTTCTATGTAATAAAATGAATGCACGTAACACTAAAGTGAACATCAGATTATAGGTTTCCAGACCGTAGGTGTTACGAACTTCCTGGAATAAGTCGGACGCCAAGTCAGATTGATTGATTAAAAATTATTTAAATCAATCCCAGCGTGTTAAGAAAATCGAAACAAGATTTTTCTGAACGTTTCGCTGTGTAAGCCAAAGCTTCTTCAGCAGATTTATTCGGATTTGTATTATTAACTTCCTGGGATTAATTTAAATAATTTATAATGAATATCAGATTAATTCCAAAAAAACAACAACAAAAAAACAGTGCGGTATTTATGAATTTATTGATTTCATTACAGACTAGGTTGGCAGTAGAGGTTGGATCCGTTTCTTTCGTACACAAAGTCTAAAGTTATTCTGAGCGAATCGCTATGGCATGGAGTATTCCCTACTTGGAGATCTGTGGCTGTTTATTCAATACACAAGAGATGATAGGGAAAAATGTCTTCAATGCTAGATTTATGGTTTATTTGGATCAGATGTCCTAATATCGAACTGTGAATGCTTTTTTCTATAACTGTATTTAGCGGCACTAGTATTTGTTCCCGGGCATGAGAAGTCAAGCTCCTTAAGATAACGGCCTATGTAACCTGCTGAACAGGTGCAACTTAATTAGCAGATACAAGAAGAAGCAGCTAGACTAGGTACAACTAAGCATATACTAAATACGAATTGCAGTTTAGTAACATTAAAAATGATTTGAATTAGTATTCTTAACTTACTGTCCATTATTACACTAGACATGTCAAATTTGAATTGCAGTCTCCTGTGGAGAGGCTTCTTGGTCACAGTTACAGAATGTTTTTTTTTGTGACTTTCATGACTACGTGTTTTCTCATGACATATTTGTTGCACATACCATTTTAAAAAGAGGCTATGGTTTGTAGCATTTTCATTCATCCTTATTATCAGTTCTGCGTTATTACTACGTGTTTGTATTACTGTAATGTTCACCTTTTACTGTTGTCAGCAGTGGCTAAACAGTAATAAGTGACACGGGAACACAGAACAAAAATGAAGTCAGAAAACTGTATGTCACACAAACATTTGTAATGTGCATTTACAATAAACAGAAACATGTAACAGTGTACATGAAGAGAAATTATTAATCTTTATTAAATATTTGACTATTTCGCTTTGCATTTCTAATTTCTTCTTTATCTACACAGACTTTCATGTTAGCCTAGTGGTCTCCGAATCCTTCATACGTTCCAGTGTTATTTGCACAATTTTGATTGACGCTTCTGTTGTAATTGAACAAAATACCGTTTTTATATGAAACGAGTGGAAATACATTTTCAAATTTTGATTAATCTAATTTTTCAATACCAATGTTGCGTTGGTGGCATAGCGGTTAAGACGCTCGCCGCCCATGCACATGGTCCTGGGACCGATTTCCGCCGCCGGCACACTCCTTTACCTCGCTAAGCCAGAAATAATGCTGGTAAAGAGGAAAGGTTGGGGATGGGGCGAGCAACCCCATCCTGTAAATAAGCACTGCTGCAGAAACTTCAAGCCACTTAGCTTGAAGCCCTATGTTCCACTGGGAATGTGGAGGAAAAAAATATTAGATCACTTCTTATTTATGGGTCAGAAACTTGGAGCTCGCGTCACGAAAAGCATTTCTAACACTCTGCTTCACACTTTTATCAACAACTGCCTTCACTAGTGTGATACTAAAGAGCAGATGGCCAGAGAGAATTAACAAGAAACTATACGAACAAACTAACTAAGAACATATTAATAAAAAATATGCAGAAGGAAATGAAGATGGATGGAACACACGCTGAGGAGACCGTTGAGTGACATCGCACGCCTGGTCCTAGATCGAAAATCTGGTGGGAAGCAACAAGTTGGGCATTCAAGAGTTATATGGAGGAGATCGTGTGGGGAGAAGATAACAACTTGTGTATGGGCGATCGATGAGCCAGTTGACAAGGACTGCAGAGTATAGGACAAAATCTAGTGTTTCACTGGCAATCCAAGGACACAATAAAGATAATGGAAATTCTGTTATTGAAATGATATATTACTTGGAAAATGAGCTAATGATTCTGCGCTGGTATATTTGATTGTAATGTTAGCCGTGCCTATTTAGGTTAGACATTTTTGATTGTTTTAAATAGTAAAATTTAGATCTAAAAGACATATTAAAATTTAGTTCTTGACGTGGATTGGCACCAATCAAAAACAGCTGAAAACGAACAGATATAAGGGGTTTTTTCTACACTATTTCACATTGTAACGAAGTCATCTGATGTCACTAAGTGGTGAATCCTACTTTGTAAATCATGAGCTGTTTTCATTAGTGATTAAATTCTTTACGAAGTGCCTTAAACTGTGATGAGAGGTTTGAATTAGTGATTCGGAACTAAATACACCTAGTAGAGCTTCTTTATTAACAATGTTTCACCTTCTGGTTTCAGATTATTTAAATTCACTTTGTTCCCCGAACATTGTACATTTCACATTTTGTCTGATTCCTTTTACTCATGTTACATCGAAATTCTTTTCAATAGTTTTATTTAAACAATGCGGCAGAGTATATAGCAACCAAAACTTACGTTCTACTGGATAGGTAACCGAAACTTCTGTGTGTTAATTACTGTTACAAAATGGCCTGTATATAACATAGAGTAATTTGGTTATCCTCAAAGATTCATTAACAAATATGGAAGATGTGAAGGCTCAAATACCAAACAAACAAACCTATTCTACTTTACTGCTCCCCGTTAGTCTTTCCTGGGTACTGAAAAAGGACTATACCATCCTGAGAAGGATGTTGAAGGTAGTTAGTAGGACTAGCGGTGTAAAACTCAGTCAGCTCGTCACTACATTAGTGGATAAGCATCTGAATACATGCGAGAAATGGACTAAAACCATACTCTCTGACCCCCAACGCCCCTCTATTCCCAACTCTCTCCTTGCACCTCATCAGGTAGAACCAGAAATCAGTACAAAATAATATGTGCTCGTACAACCAAGTATACGAACTCAGCGATACCTTATTTGGCCCGTGTTCTAAGTGACAGAGACAATGTTAAGCGTGAAACCTATGACTTGCTTTGTTGTTAATAACATAATTTTGGCCCTTGTTATTTCCCCCTTATACTCTCTTATTTGTACTCTATAGTGAACAACCTTCTTAAACATACCTAGCTACTTAATATTATTATCATTGGCTTACTTTTTTGTACTTTACTCTATTCCTTCTTTTGTATATCTACTGGGTCCGACTATATTATCACTATGATTATTACAAAATTGTCCTGTCATTAACCGTCATGTAATATTAGTTTTGTGGTTGTTCTTTGTTCAGCACTGTTTAACTGACAGTCTTGTTTGTTATTGCCACTATCACCATCTTAAAAATTTTACATTATGCAGGTTTACTCACACTACCACAACAAACACTGCATTAGTGCTGGCAATAAAAAATATAAAAAAAACCTGAAATGTTTATTTTATGATTGTTTAGTGTTGTTCAATCAAATTAACTGATCACCTTGGCTATAAACATTTTTTTAAGAACATCTCATAATTTCTTGTATGATTATAGCTGTTACTGTTCACCACACATACACATATCATAGCTTCCACTACCCAATACTGAAATATGTTTTCATTATTTGTGTTTATCTTCCTTTTTACTTGGTATTTTTATTTGCATTTTTTTGTTATTTCTGTGTTTCTTTTTTGGTTTTTTGTTGTTTTTTTTGTATTTATTTTTTTTGTAATACTCCTTTTAAATGTAGGATGAAATTAGATGCAATATTGTGGATATGTGCTGAAAATTCCACACTGTACCACAAGTACTGTTTCTGGAATAAAAGCGAAATTGTTATGTTATGTTAAAATCACAGTTAGAAAAAGCCTGTCTTTATTCAACTAGATTTTAAAGGTGAAAACATTGCAGAAATGGTCAGCAGAAGACTGAGAACGTCACTAGCCAGAGCCTATCCTGCAGCTAAATTGGTTCCCGTTCATCGAACAACATGCTCTTTGGTGCAGTCAAAAGTCGATAGATACCCTTCTCATGTTAACTCCAACTGTATATACAAATGTACGTGTATCTGCGGAAGCAGTTACATTGAGAGAACAGAAAGAAGGACACACCTCCAATTTTCTGAACATGTGCCGAAAAGCCTACGTCTCAAGAGAACAAACTCTTATAGCAGCGCTATTACTAGACATCTCCTTGACACGGGTCATGGGGTGGAAATCCTTTTAAATTATGAATAGACAAAGGAGTTCCATTCTCCTCAAGTTTGCCGAAGCAATTTCTATCAGACGGTTGAAACCAGATTTATGAGTTCAAAAAGAAGCAGTTATTAGTCTTTCCTTGCCCTGGTAACTGAATATCTTTATTCACTCATCTGATTACGTAATCTTTGTCTTTAACCTCATCCTCGTTTTGTAATCTGTAATTTTGCTTGTCTCTTGTTTCTATGATTTAAGTTGAACTCAGTACATTGTCATCTAATTTATTAGTCACTCTGTAACGCATATTTCGTCTTTATTACGTAACTCCTTTACAACTGTATGCATACATTTGTATTGTTTAAACTTGAACTGCCTGTGTAAAAATTATATAAGCGCAATTTTATGAGCACTGTTCACTTATTATGGAACTTTTTGTCAACTGACAACATGTAAAATTGGCAAGTATGTTAAAACTTTTCTGTACGTAAGCCTCATAACTTATTTGGGCTGCAAGCAGCTGATGAGAAGCCAACGAAATAAATGATGGTACCATATTATTCTGCACAAACCACTGTTGTTCTTTCTGTATTCAAAGTTAGTTGAAATGTCCAAATAAGAAGCAATATCGTAAACAGATAGTTCAGAAGGGATTTTCTAAACAGTCATTCTGTTAGTCTAAGATGTTGTATTACGACATAATTCTTTCTCAAGTTAGCCACTAATTATTTGAAGTTTTCAAGTAGAGTCTCCTGTGGGGTGTGGTGAACATGCAGACTGATTTCAAATGAATACTGAGGAATGCAGTTGTTCCTGTCGTATAAATGTCACATCTGTGATTATCATTGGTGATTCTGTCACCGTATTGGTGTCACAGCAACTTCCGGTTTGACTGAGAATAAGATAATTTAAGTATAATGCTCATAAAGGGTTTTCCCACTTGAAGAATATATATATATATGTGGTGAGAGCAGCCTGGTAGCCAATTGGTTGACATTAATCTACGTCAATGTCTAGGTCACTAATATGGGCCGTGAGAAAATATGAACAAGGCTGTTTCAACAACCAATCACAGCAAACTTAAACGTGGACAAATATAATTCGCAGATAGATGGCTCCACTTTCCGAGGAACTCAAAAACAACCAGTCAGAAGACTGCGTTTGTCTACTTGACTAGGCTATAATAATGTATGTGAAATTTATATAAATACGTGTTGATTTCCGTAATAAAACGATCTGTTGCCTGGCCCTTGTCTTCTGTTGTTACATATATATATATATATATATATATATATATATATACCTCTTTGTGATGAAATTGATGGTAAGGCGATCAGGTGACCAGTTCATTGTTGTAAGATATACAGAATTTATAGATTATGGTCTGAAGACTACTAGGTATTTTGTTAGAGTAGGCGGATGAGTAGTTTGTTATATACTACTTTTACTAAGAAAATTGCTTTTGATCGAGAAATTTGCTAGCAACGATATATTAATTAGCACAGAGGAAAATATAGTTTCAGGAATGCAAATAAAATTACTGGCGTAGACAGTAGGTAGCAGATAACAGTGATCTTATAACTGAGTTGAACTCATATCAACTGATTATGAACAATAAATTTTGTTCGAAACGTCATCCAGTAAATAATACTGTTTCACCGTGTGATATATCTAATAAACAAACTAATATGGAATTACTTACTGTCACAGTGCCCAAGTTTTACTCATATAACTCATGTTCATTGATTCAGAGTCAGTCACCAATAAAATATGATAATGATTCAATACAATCGGTGAGTCACTTCCATCACACGTAGCTTGTTTGGTGCCGATAGTCGTTATCACTCATTTAAAACCCGGGGAATCCATCATTAGGTTATTCCTTAATGAATTTCGCTTGATGAATGATCAATCAACTGGTCCCATAAGATTAAACAAATAAATCATTCACATGTTGGTTTGCAGGGATTCGATTGTTTACAGGATTGATCATGTGCTGACATCGGTTAGAGAATCACTGGAAAACCTGGCAGTATTGGACAGCTATTTCGCAGTAGTTGAGGAAATCTCAGTTGTGCGCCTCCAGGACCTTCTGGTTACAAGGCGAGCTCGTAGAACTTTCAGCCATGGCGACCTGACCAAGTAGCCTATGAATTCCAACTTCTCCTAATTCATGATGTTCTTAGTGCAACCGCCAGTCAATGTCACAGGGGAGTAGCTGTCCTCTTGCATGACTTGATTAACCCACGGTCAACCCTGACTCAGTTTCATAATGTACGACAGAACTAATATGAAGATTTTGTTTACGAAGGCGGAATATTATAGTTGTCCTGGAGTAATTATTTCACAACTTCCAAAAATGGAAAAATTAGAAGAATTTCAGTAATACGTATAGTATTCGCCTGCATAGTTTGCCACTGAACTTGAACTGAACATTAAAAGTGTACCTCAGCCATAGTTCTACTAAGTAGTGAATCAGAATACCCACATCTAAATTATTATCATTGATGACCATGTGCAGAAACCACTTAATTTCAGTGGTAAGGACATTAGTGAAGAGAGAAGTAATATCCAGAGTGATAATTAAATCCTAGGATATTTTAAAACCATTGATTAAATTAACTAGTCCAAATGAATCCAACACACTGTGATAACTGAAATTACTTCTGACAGGAAGAAGAATGTTTGCCAACGGGGACTTTGTAAGCTGAGAGGTTCATCCAATTTATTATTTTACCTCCACCTAAACTCCTTGCTACTTGGCTGTTTCAATTTTTTACCAAGTAGTTTATTATTACCACTCTTATGTGTCACTCGTGTGCATTTTACCAGTTTACTTTCCCAACTTTATTCGAACTTGTACAGTGGTCACTCAACTGCCTTGCTTCTCGTCTAATAGCAATTTTCACTTAATCAAGATTCAAACCCTTACTTCCACTGTGTTAGAAATTAACACTCCATCTCCTCTTATCCTCAGAAGCCACTTCTGAACAGATCTGTCAGTTATGCCATACACGCCTTTTACTCAACAGTGGTCTGCTATACGCTTTCAGTAAATATGATTACGATGCAGTGCCTATGAAGATGGCTTAGATAATGACGACAATTTTATCCTCTGAATTGCCTTATCTTTCCCCATGGCTCATTGGGTATCTTCATTCCTTTAGAATTTTTTGTTGATTTCCTACTCCTACTCCTATTCCTAAGGTCAAGTTAAAGATTTAGTACACGTTATTTTCCAGGAAAATCTTATTATGCGAGATTTAAAAGTGGGTCAGTGAGGAGTGGAACCTGGACTACGCGAGTAACTGATGAGGATTCTATTACGAACCTCAAAAGAAACAAGGTAGATTACCAGAATATAGAATATTAAACAGATGAAAAAAACCCAATAAAGGTTCATTTCGAGAGATAGCTAAACAGCCAGTGATTTCTTAACAACAGATGTAGGGTTGCATTTCTGTTATCTAAAGTAGTTATTTCATCAGTTTTACTTATTTATCTATGCTGTATTTATAAATCTCTTTTAAGTAAGAAAATTTTATCTCGATAACTCATAAATGATAAAAATTACAGGCACTTGGAAACAGGAATATTGTTCAAACGAGTTGGAGATTCCGAATATACTTTGAAGTTTAGAGTTCGAAACAAAAATATGAGAGGAAAACATTGAGTAAGTATGGATTACATACCAAATTATTTTACGAATTAAAAAAGGTTTAAGTTTAAGGACAAATCCTTTCTGTTTGCACAGTGTATAGCAAGAACTGTAACAACAGAAGACAAGGACCAAGCAACAGATCGTTTAATAAGGAAATCAACACATATTTATAGATTTTCATATACATATTATAGATTATTGTTAGCAGAAAGACATAATCCTCTGATTGCTTGTTTCCCACAGAAAGTTAACCTTGCATCTCTTTGTGGCTGTTTCTTGAATATCAGATCATTTATATGTTAACTGTATCCGCCTACGCAAAGCCTTTGTTCTAATTTTTCTCACGACCAATATTGGGGACACAAACGTTGACGTAAATTACTGTCCGGCAATTCCGACTAACAGCCAGCTGTCACCACAGAACCTCTTCTATGAGATGAAGATGTACCCGGAGACGTTCCGACTGATTTGGCCTTACTATGGGTTTGATTTGGAAGAATTTTCTACTGATGAAGAGTGATTTTTAAGGAAAAGGTACTCAAGAACTGAGCTACTGTTCAATGTAATTAACTCTTTTGAAAACCATAATGAGAGATATACTTGTGCACGTCTAGACAACATTCTACAAGTACAGACTACGTACTTATCTCCACAAAAGCAAGTAAATTCATCTACACAGACGGCTATTGACAAATGTGAAATATTTTACGTGATACCTTAAAGAAGAAGAGAGTGAGTGGAGAAGAAGGGAGGCAAAGATGCGCTGAAAAACTATCATCAGACTGCTGTTGATTTACTGACTAACTAACTAACTAACTAACTAACTAACTAACTAACTAACTAACTAACTAACTAACTAACTAACTAACTAACTAACTAACTAACTAACTAACTAACTAACTAACTAACTAACTAACTAACTAACTAACTAACTAACTAACTAACTAACTAACTAACTAACTAACTAACTAACTAACTAACTAACTAACTAACTAACTAACTAACTAACTAACTAACTAACTAACTAACTAACTAACTAACTAACTAACTAACTAACTAACTAACTAACTAACTAACTAACTAACTAACTAACTAACTAACTAACTAACTAACTAACTAACTAACTAACTAACTAACTAACTAACTAACTAACTAACTAACTAACTAACTAACTAACTAACTAACTAACTAACTAACTAACTAACTAACTAACTAACTAACTAACTAACTAACTAACTAACTAACTAACTAACTAACTAACTAACTAACTAACTAACTAACTAACTAACTAACTAACTAACTAACTAACTAACTAACTAACTAACTAACTAACTAACTAACTAACTAACTAACTAACTAACTAACTAACTAACTAACTAACTAACTAACTAACTAACTAACTAACTAACTAACTAACTAACTAACTAACTAACTAACTAACTAACTAACTAACTAACGAACGAACTAACGAACTAACGAACGAACGAACTAACTAACTTACTAACTTACTAACTAACTAACTAACAAGCAAGCAAACAAACTAACTAACTAACAGGGTGGGATCGCCAGCTTCACATGCAGCTGTACCTCTTTTATAGACTTATTACCGGCTTGTAAACCATGTGACGTTTAGGAGTGCATGGGCTTGGAATTTAACCCAAGCCACATGAAAGCATTCTACCCCGAAACTATCGACGCATTGAGATGGTATAATACGTAAGTATAACTACTGTAAGAATCGTTGTGAAATATTTTACCCTTTTGAGATCAATTATATTGAATAGTGTAGTACAGTACGATAAGTAGTAGTAGTAATATAAATAATTACTCCAGAAAATATCTCAGAAGTAAAAACAACTTTATCATCTTTAGTATTTTGCATAGAAGTCATTTCAAGTAACACACTAGTAGTAGCGGTTTTGAAGTCATAAATCAGACAGTAAGTCAGTCCACAGAATAATTTTCCTGTCATTGTAATACCTGTCAGCTTAAGAAGATTCTCTTAAACCAATCATAACACTGTTGTCAAGGTTATTGCCTATATTGTATACTTCCGAAAAAGGAAATGGGAGAAATCGATTCCTTTTTTTTCACAAACCATATTATCAGAATGGATAGAAATTTATAAACAAAATTATTCTGTAACCGTAAAGGAAGTTTGTCCAGTGAATAAATGAATGAAACTTTTTTTGTTGTGTGTGTATGGAAAACTATAAGCAATGGAGATTTTATATGTGCATAAAATACACTATATTTTGCTGAAAAAAAGATAAGAGAAAAGGAATATGTTTAAATATGAAACGACAAAATGTTCGTACACTTTCGTTGATTGTAGTAACATTCACTTATTTATTATTTGGAGCAGCTATTTTCGATGCCTTGGAGTCTGATTTTGAGGTAACAGAAGATGTACGCTTAAGAGATAGTGCTGAGAGTTTACGAACCAAATACAATATAACAATTGATGATTTTGAAAGGATTACACAATTAGGCATACAAATGAAACCGTATAAAGCGGGTACTCAATGGAAATTCGCTGGAGCATTCTATTTCTCGACAACTGTCATCACTACTATAGGTGAGTGTCTGATTTGTTTTTTTTCTTTTTTCTACGCAATGAAGACATTCTCATCTGTTTGCAGAGTTTCTTTCATCCCTTTGTGTTCGGAGGGTTCCAAACTTTTCAACTTCGAATTTTCAGTAGTGGTGGCTTCTTTTTACGTTGCCAGCCACACTTTCAACCTTTAATCTTTACCAGAATTACTCCCAGCTAAGTGGGGTTTATGAGTTCGTCGGCCAGTAATCGACCACGTGCGTGGTTAGCAAATATTCTATCATCATTTTTGTCTGCATATTACGTAGTGCATGTGTTTAAGACGGGGGAGGGGGGTTAACTGGATTAAATGGAACGAAAACTATACTGGAGATATGCGAAAACATTCTCAGTTAAAACGTCTTCACCACACTCCTAAGAAATGTTAAAATATAGAAAACTTTGGAAAGATAATTCTGTATACAAAGACTACAATATTCTTGGAGGTCATAACTTTTAGTCTAAGTGGGAATTTATGTCTTAGTTGTATTCTGTCATCAAAGTCTAATATTAGCCGACACTTAGTGCTAAATAAAGTTTGTTCTATTTACCAGTGAGTACTTTACCTGTCAGTGAGAAAGTAAAATAAAAACTTCAGGGGGATTTTAGAATAAATTAACAAACAGTACTTCATTTCACCATGAAGAGATCAGTACCTGTTAAATCACTGAAAAACCACTGAAGTTACTCTGCGGATAATTATTTAATTCCAGTTTACGCTTCCGGAGCGACATCTATACCAGATATTTAGTCGGCGACTTCTTATTGAAACCCTAGAAGGTTTGCTGTTCATTAGCTACTGAGTTGGAATCTAATGAATCATGAGTTTTGATTTCTATCAATCTGTGACTCAGTTCCACCGCGGGTTACCTTCATCGGTAAGTATTTGTCTGCATAGCTGGGTTCATGGTCAATATCGATCATGACTTGTTATTAGAATTCATCAATTATGATAACATTCTTTTAATAAAGAGTATTTAGAATATTGGAAACTTACACTGAGGATTTTTTTGATGGACCCATAAAAAGAGGAAGTTCACTTGATGGATAAAAAAGATAAAGAAGAAAGAAGGTACGCATACACACAGACACACCTGAAGTTTTTATTTTGTAAATCAGCGTTGACAAACCGTCGTGAAAAAGGTTCGATACAATTAACTAACGGTTAGATTACCTCGAAACTTCGTATAACTATAATGCAAGACAACAATGTGCAAAGGAGATAAACACTGATAGACAGACTGAAACAGTAGAAAACCTAGAAAAACGAGGACGAGGTGAACGCTAGTGAATCGATCGACTAAGCTGCGGTATTACTGGACATTTGGTAAAGAGAAAGAAAGAATAGAAATGAGATTTTTAGAAAAAAAACAATTTATCATAAACAAGCGAAGTAATTTATGTAAATTATTGGACGCAAAATTGAAAATAAAGAATAAAGAAATAGACAGAAATTTAGAGGTTTAAACCCTTGAATATTATTATATGCAGTAAAATGAAACACTGTCGTAAATGAATGTGCTGTTTACGTCATTTCAATCGGTTCGACTAAGCTATTCTCATAGAAGTCTAATCTCTTTGTATGCATTGTTTTTTGAAAAAAATACTTCAGAATAAAACTAGAGATTATTAAATAGAACAAAATGATCGCAAGACTAGGCGTATGAATGTATTTGATTTACAAAACACTTTCAGTCAGTAGTTTTGTGTTTTTCAATAGCCATTAGCAAATCCTGTCTTCGATAGTTTGAACCTAATTTTCTGCGAAGTGTGATGTTGCATAAATACTTCTATAAAGTTAGATGATTTATATTGGAAGACTTCTTAGGTGGTAGCGCTTCAATTGCAATGAAAGACAGCAACGCACTCAGCAAGTAGCCTGTTTTAATATCAGTCATTACCTACCATTCAAAAGCATAGACGTATACAACTGAGATTGCCCCTAGTTACTAAAGTTCCACAGACTCAAACACCGATGTCAACTGTCAACATGAGCTATAAGTCGCTTATTCCATTTTAAAACTGACTACCGCTACTTTACAGATTAATATCATATTTCCATTAAAAATAATAATGAATTTTATCGATTAGGCAGTGAGGTAAAAACTTGATGAGATATTCAGAGAGGAAAAAGTGATTTGAAGAGAAAAGGGATTCTAGTTATTATTTACAAAATTACTTCGACATAACTGTTTTCTCAACACTAGTAAAATTATCTTACAAGATGGAAATAAGTTCAAGGCATGACAAACTCTCACGTAATGCAATTAAGAACACATAAGTCAGCAAAGAGATATCTCTTTTAGTAACTTCACTTCAAAGCTGTACAGTTATTGAGGCGATTTATGCATACGCACAGTATTAGTTGACTATAGAGGTCGGAGGTTATTGCCAGTTAACGACAAAAACAAACCAAAGTGTACGAGTAATAACAGTGTTTGGAAAATTAGTAATAATCCCACGTAATCAAGAGGGTTGGCAACTAACTGATCAATTGATGAATAATAGCCTGGAAATAAATGATCAGAAACAAAGAGTTGAAAATGAATTACAAAAATTAACAGAAGTAAATAAGGACTACATACAGTTTGTCATACAATGATTCACGAAGACTAAATTGAAACTAAGGCCACTGTAGTGAAAGAGACTGGACAAAACGTCTCTGAAGACAAAGTTCAGGTTTCTGCTTCAAGGTTGCTAAAGGCACCACTGTATGAAGAAGATACGGACGTAATCCTTTGGAACGGCTTGGTCGTACTTTATATATGATTCTAAAAGAGGTCTTTGTTGATGCTGCGTGACCAGAAGTAATATGGAGCTACAGAAGTGAGCCGTGTTCCATACAGCCTCCTCAACAACTAAGTGACCGAATTCAGGAATCTCTAACTTCTAAAAGTCAGTGAATTAAATTTATTTTCCCTTTATTATTCAATCTGATCGAGATCTCCAAAATGTATTTTAGCTCAAGACGGCATACATTATTAGGCAACGTTAGTTTAACAGCTGAATAAACGCTGAATAGCTGTTTTGTTCTTGCTGAGGAGTGAAGGAGTCTTTAGCAGTACGTATCCACTAATTCCCGACGTGATACACCTTGATTCAGGACTTATTTTCACGGAAGTAGTGTTGCGTAAGTTTTCTTCTTCACAATATCACTTAGTTAAAATATTTAGCTTAATAAAAAGGAATACGTTTAATTACCATCATTGCAAAAGAATACATTTTTTTATCGCCTTATTCGGAGGTTCCCGAAGTCGGTTATTTACAATTTATTTGCTGAATTAAAACCTCAGTAGAATTTCTTAATAGGATTCAATTATTTCAGTAACAACTGGACCATATATTTTTGTTTATTACATGCACATAGACTGAATAATTACGATGTATTTAAAAAATTATTTTATTCCTTTACGTCCCCAATGGAACATGAGGCATCAAGCTGCAGCTTTGATGTTTCGATAGCTGTGGTTTTATTTTTCCAGGGTTTGGGTTACTAGCCTTGCGCTCAGCCTTTCCCATTTACTAGCCTTACTATCAGCTCATAGAGTTTAAGGAGGGGTTGAATCCCCGACTACGTATGTGGTTGGCAACGGTTCTACTGCTGAACCACCGGTTCACATGATTGTGATGTGAAGTCGATGGAAATGTCTAAGAACAATGATTTCTCAAACATACTGTAGTTCATCCAAGGCTTTAGAGTGTTTAGAAGTTGAGATAATTTTCTGTTCTGCTTCAAAGCACCCGTCTAACCAACTGACAATTACTCATGGTCATGAGACGAAATTATCACCTAGTTTATTAACAGATTACATAGATTTTCTAAATATGCGTTCATGGATAACTTTACATATACAATATTGAAGAATGCACAAATTTTCACAGATCATAACTACTGCAAAACTTTTATAAGATTATTTTGTGACCAGTTCGACTTTTCTTTGTTTTTTTGAATTGGTTTTGATAGGTTGATTAAGCCAAAATGTTCACCAGATATTAGAATGGAATAGTACTTGTAGACATCTTTTATAATCACTTTTGTTGATTATGGTAAAACAGTTTTAATCCACATTGAAGTAACACTTAAGCTGAAGGCTACTTCTCTATCAATTTCATTTTAATGTAAGTCTTCTACAACTTATTATAATATTGTAATTAAAAGTAAGTTAACTGTGACGTTTGCATCACTATTTCAGATTGTCTAAATCTAGGCGCTGAATAAATTCCATTCACCAAGTGTTCTAGTGTTATTATCACTGTACTAGGAGGTTTGTGACTGCAAGTTGGTTTGTGAATTGACTTCAATTACAAAAACATTGAAAACCAGGAGGTTTCTTCCTAGTTTAGGACTCTTCAGAAGTATGCATCCAGGTCCTGCCAAGGATCTTCAGGTTACGAGGTGAACACAGCAATATATATATATATATATGTATATAAACTTGGCAGAAGTCAGAATTAATGTGTACTGGATTCGATCCCAGGGTTGAATGGTCAATGGGGTTTTCTTATTGAAATCAATTCATGATTCAACTTATAATCAGTCAAATCTCTGTAAATGAACCCATGGATGTTTGTAATTGTCATGAATGCATCAGTAATTTTGAAACTTAAGCCTAGAAAAAAGTTTAGACATTGCATTCGATCACTTAAAAATAAAAGAATTATGAATGTGCACAGATTTCCTGGGAATATGACATAAAAACTCTTTCAGAGGTGTGGAAGCAGACTGTTAATAAGTTTAATTAATGGAGTAATCTATATTTAAGAAATGTATAAAATCCGACTACTATATACTTATCGTTGATCAGTGTACTACGTGTAACATTTAATGGAGTAAAATGGGAATTCCATTGTTGTGCATATATTCAGTATCTTAACAAGCTAAAATATTTAGTTTTAAAACAAAAAACTTTATTTTACGATATTGTAGATACACTAGCTACACTGGACAGTTTAGTTTACGTCAAATTAACCATTCCTAAATTATCTTCATTTTACATTAAAGTTCATTTATTGGCACTAAGATAATCATTAAAAATCAGAATTTTTTGTAAGGTGACCTGTGAGAAGGACATTTAATAGTAAAGCCCGACTTGTGCACTGTAGTGGTATATATTTTGATTTTAGTTTCTTTATTGGATGTATCCCATACGGTCAAACAGTATTACTTATTGGCATAGTTTCTTTGGGTTAATTTGTCCTTATAGAAAACTTTTATTCCTTCTCCTAACTCGCTGAGAGGTCGATGACTTATTTCGCTCCATCTATCTATCTGTCTATCTGTGCACTGGTGGCACAGAGGTTAGGACGCTTGCCGACCATGCACATTGTCCAGGGTTCAATCCCCGGCCGACGCACACCTGAAATCATTGGTCGGCATGCTAAATTTGGGCTACCGATATGACGTGCTGAAAATTCCATACTTGTACCAAAAATACTGTGTGGAATCAAGCTATAATAATATAAGTAAATTAATAAATCTATGAACGAAATATTCCCATATTGAGTCATAAGAAAAAGGCGTAAACAGCAAAGAAAATTTTCTTTTCGACGATTCATTTTTAGGAGCTGTACAATTGTATTTAGATTTAACAAAGAAATCATTAGACCAATCAGATACTGGTGAAATTTTTCCTCGAGAAAAGTATTACGTAATGTAAGGTGTAGTCTAGACGATGTGACTAAGTGGAAGTTAGGAAACAGACAGAAGTTGGCATGACATAATAAGTGTGAGATACAGACTAACCAATAAGCTCATGTAGAATGGACAGGAAACAATGGAAAGGCGATCAAGTGTTTTTTTTTATAAAATCTGTATGAAAAAGCAATGCGATTAGTAAACAGTAATAGAGTAGTAATAAAGTATTGATGACGGGAATAATATTGATAATAAAATAATTGTAGCAATAACAATAATAATGGTAAACTTACATGATAAAACAGAAGAAGCAGAATTATAGTAAGAACTTTTACTCTGGACAGGGTAGGGCGAGTGAATGTATGTAGAGCTTTTGAATGCAGAGGTCCGGTTTCAAATCCCGAATAGCTTATGCTTCAGCTATGTACAGATGGCGTGTGCGAAGTCCGTTTGTACGATATTGAGGGACTCTGTGTGTATCTATGAGGATTTCAGATCCACTATCAAAGTATGAATACGCGTTTGTTTACATCTCAAAATATTTAACACAATTTTATTTAAATTCCAATGATAACTTTTGCAGCTGAACTAATAATTATCTGTTACCTGTTAAAGAATTAATAATAATGCATATGATCTATGATCAAGATTTGACCGGAAAGTTTCAAAATAATTGAGCACCGAGTGAGAGGCAGACATGTGTAAGAATTAAACTTGTAAAATTCCGACGAATTCGAAATCGGTAATTCTAGCGTTGCGTTCGGAGATTTTAAACACTTTCTCTGAAGAAGTTCACGGCATTTTGCCAAACGAAAAGTTGGAATTACTAATTTCAATTAGGCTGAGATTTTACTTATATTATTTCTGCATATGTCTACATAATTATAATAGCTTGAAATAGTTAAGGCAGAGAATGGTCTGTTTTACTGATAAATTCCATATGCACTCAACCTCACAATCTCAGTTTATTACAGATTTAAATAAAGTATAATTTCTAAAAGTTAATTTAAAATGACAGGCTCTCACCAAATGTGAATAAGTCTGTTATTCCTAGAATTGTTCTGAAGCAGAAATCTTAGTGTGTTTGGCGTGCCATCCGCCCTTTATGAGATGATGTTTCGGGACTGGCATGCACCCACTAGCAGTTTAAAGACAAGGAGTAAAGTGGTAGGGCGTGTTGGTCACTTCAATAATTTTGGGAGTTGAGTCAACCATAATGGATTGATTGCTAGCGAAATTTGAGTATGGATTAAAAGGCCCTATGTGTCATTTGCCAACCTACGTTATCTCAAGCTTAGTTGTGACATATAGCTACTGCACTTTACTTCTTCCATATTTATGGCTATTAGATGTAATAGATGGAAGTAGGGGACGTGAAGAGGCTAGTTGTCTTCCGTGTTTAATGGTATACTGTAGGAAGTATTACTGAGGTTGGACTTAGAGTAGTAGATAGGGAGGGCATGTTAATCGATGATGTTACGAAGCTGCATCAATTTAGACGGCAGAGATACGTCGAATAAAGTTAGCTGAAGTAGGATTAGGTTGGAAAGAAGTTAGGGGTAGTGGGGTCAAAACTTGGCATCAGTCCAGTACGTCTTTGTCTGAATCACTGAGGTAGATGTAGACTTCCTGGATGAGATACTGTAGACTCTAAGAATCAGTGCCTTGAAACTTTTCATAATGTGCCTTAAAATGATTTTCAGTTGTGCAGACGTATCCACTCTTAGTAATTTCTCTTATCCATTAGGTCCACATGTCACTCTGTGTTACTATTCTTTATTCTTTACATTTCTGCCTATGATAGTTACTTTAAAATTTTTTCTTTTTCTTTACCCTAATGTAGTGATATGGAGTGTAGCAGCTTGAATTGATGCATTTCTATACAAAGTCCTACGTCGAAACTTAATCGGTTAGTCAGCCTGATTAATGCTTTAGACACTAAAGCTTATTAGATAGTTAGGTTGAACTCAATGAAAATGAAAACCAGGGCTTGATTGAATACTAGCAGAATATCCCCATGCATTGACTAAGATGACTGAACAGATATCAGTGAGAAGTCGAAGAAAAGTCTTAATTTATCGAGACTTACAAGTTTAGAGTTTGTGAAGTGTTGACTGACTTTAAGGTTTTTGCATCAGAAGTCGTAATTGTTTGGGAAACTGTCAAAAAACCAGAAAACACTGAATATTTTTCCATTCTAGTTCTTGAATTTTCAGCAGTACACACTCATCATTCCACCGGGACTCGAATCCAGGTTGCTAGGTGGGGCGGTTGGTTATTCAACCACTGGTTTGGAGTCCAATGAGTTATGCAGTCCTGTTTCTATCGATTTTGGATATAATACTACTGGTATCCAATGCACCCAAAGATTATCTGTTCTCAAAGTCAACTCGGTGAACCCCACAGGTTAAGACGTCCTAACAGAATTGAAGAGAGTCTATCTTGAAGTATGTTGGTAACCATTAAAATTCATAAAAGGTAGGATTTATGAATCTTCCTCTTTCAACCTGATGGCTGAATGGTAAGCAGAATCGTCTCGTAACCTCGAAGTCATCGTTGCAATCCTTGGTGGAATCATGCGTGAGTACTACTAAAAATTTCATCATAAAACAGCTCTCCAGTACTCTTTGATGTTCGATGACTTACTAATTTTTTTGGAGATTCGTAACATCACACATTTTGAAAGGGTTTTCAAAATCATTAGGCTAATTTTTGATTGGACGTAATCTATACAGTTAAAAAACTTTTCAAAGGAACCAGCTTCTGTCCTCGAGTTTGAGACAAGTTGTTCAGTACATTCGATTTGATAAACTGCAAAACGTCAAAGACTGCTAAAGAAAGTCAGTATGTAGTGTGAACGAACAGATTTATGGAGTGGAATAGCAGCTGTTAAACACTCCTCATAGAATTATACTTTAATCATTGCTCTGGTTATTTCGTGATGAAGAGTCACTAATCGGTTCAGTAATTCAAAAGAATAAACAGTGGGGGCGTTTCTTTTTTTAGACAATTTACACAAATTCTATATAAGCGCAATCTTCTGAGCACTGTTTACAAATTGTGGAATTTTCTGTCAACTGACAACATGTAAAATTTGCAAGTATGTTCAAACATGTCTGTACATAAACCGCATAATTTATTTAGGCTGTAAGCAGCTGATGAGAAGCCAACGAAACAAATGATGGTACGACATTATTCTGCTAAAACTGTAGTTCTTGCTTTGTTCAAATTCATTAAGGGGAATAAATGTATGAAATTCTCCCCCCATTTAATCGCTTTATTCACCTTCATGAAGAGAAACTGGTAAATGAGACATAGGTTTTTTTCATCCATTTTAGTCATCATAGTCCTGAACATCAAGCGTCCCAGTAGATACCAGGAATCTCTTTTCTTCCTTTTGAACAATGGAACTAATTTTTCTATGAATGGAGGTGTATTGCACAAAAATACATTATTCACATTTTTTTCGG
This sequence comes from Trichobilharzia regenti, assembly GCA_944472135.2. Lineage (NCBI taxonomy): Eukaryota > Metazoa > Platyhelminthes > Trematoda > Strigeidida > Schistosomatidae > Trichobilharzia > Trichobilharzia regenti. The sequence continues at coordinate 89,575,383 of OX235270.1, forward strand.
ATAAAATTTGTCTTCTAATGACGCTTTTCAAATTTATAAAAGGAACGAAGTGCATTTTAAGATAATTTGCATATATACATATATATATATATATTGAACTACAAAAATATAATTTCACTTATTAATTGTTTTGAAAATAAGAGTACGAATCAACACGAAAAACTCAATTAACTGCCAATTCTACATAGGTATTTCATGGGAATTAATAATAACAATAATGATTGATTCGTTTCAGTCATTTCGATTGCTGTTAGTGGTATACCACTTCGTACTATTTAAAACTGCGATACATAGTAGACTATTGTTGTGTCATATACAGGCTAACAGTCACACTGCAATTGGTGTGATCAATTATCGTTCAAATATCCTAGGGTTAAAATCGCAAAATTTATTTCTGAATGAATCAGTTTCAAAGCCTCCAAATGATACCATGATTACTGATGATGGTTGTTAGCAAAAGACGAGACTGATAAGCAGGAGAATTTCCCAAGCATTCACTATCAATATCAGTCCTTTCTCCCACCTTACCCTACACCACCACCTAGGTTATACTAGTGTTGACCTGAATAACTAACTCCTAATTCGGTACTCTATTCATTTTCATATCTACCTTCCTCTTCTGCTCCCCACTACACACTTGTCCTTTAATTATTTGCTGCTTAGGCACTACTTATGCGTTTGTTTTTATTTACAAGGCCATTTACATATCCAATATCTAGACCATTTCAATAAAGACAGCCTATACAACACAAGTAGAAATATATGACGAGAGAAACAAAAAAAAAAACAACAAAGCAAACGAAAACAAACTGAATCAAACGGCAAATATCTGCTGTTTTCCAGGTTACTTTGGTCCTGTTGCCGTACTGATTTTGTTTTTTAGCTTACCGCTTACCAGGTCCCTGCTAACACACATGCACACAAACACATGCACGGAAATAGTAAGAAAGAAAACACTAATACTGATAAACAAAGTAGTAATAATGATAGTTGTTTCCTGGATTCCGCTATTTCTTCTTTCTTTTTTATTGTATATGTTTTCGATAAAAAAAAGCGATGCGAAAACCAAATGAATAAAGTGCCAAATGCAATTTTTTATTCAATATGTTGTGAGTTTGGTCAGTGTATCTAAGAACATATGTTAATGTTGCTTATTAGTTGTTCTAATAGTTTCCCTATGTGTGTGTGTGTGCGTTCCTGTGTGTGGGTAAGATACTGCATGAAACAGCTGTGTAATGCTTTTCGGTTTTCATTAATTATTCTCTCGAATGTCAACCCTTTTGATAAATGTTGTCAACATATTTTAATGGGGTCTTAAAGAAATACACTTCTTTCTTACAATATTTGAGATCAAGGAAGGATGAAAACTGGACATGATTTTATGCTTTTCAAGTGTTTTATCCTATGCCGATTACTGTGCATAGTCTTTGATTGTGGATTGTACTGCAAAACTGGAAGAAAACCAAACCAAAACTAATGAAGTGAAAAGTGATAAAAGGTTGGTTTTGCGTCAGCACTCGATAGAATTTATACAATATGTGCTTTAACGCCTGAATACACTGCGTTAAGTAATTTCATCGGATTCGACAAGAAATTTAGGATTAAAGTGAAATTCGACAGTTTAAGTAACCTTCACTACATTTAGATTAACCTAAAACAAAGAATTAATTATACCAGTTGTATAAGGGGTGGATATCGTGGCCCTCATTGTTTAATGGGTAATACTATAATGTTTGTAGCGATGGGTTCATGGTTCAACTTTCGGTGTGAGAACACACCATCACTCCGGCTAACTAGTTTGAAACAGAACGAAATGCGTATCCTGCATTCCACCACCAACCGAAATAACACTTAGATTCCCTTACTTGGATGATTCTTATGCTGAACTTACTACTATTGAAAACTAATGAACCTGCGAAGTTAAAATTTAAGCACCGAAGGGTGCAAATGGACCAGTTACCTTAGAACTTTGAGTCAACAAGTCGGTGAAACCAGGTGACTGACATCATATTCATGAAAAATATGCTTCTTCAATTGTTATAATATTAAAGTGGATATTTGATTAGGTTTAGGCTATGGACAGGTTAGGAATAGGTTGACTTAATCAGAGAGATATTTGGATCAGTTTAAGGTAGAATGGGATTAAGTTAAGGAGGGATTAGTTTTAGGGCTGGAAGACCAAACCTACCTCTCAGTATTATGGTTGTTCCCAAGGTCACTGGTGCGTTTGCAACTCTTTGGTCCCTAAAGTTTGACTTTACTGACAAACCCATTTAACTCATGATGTAACGTGTTAAGTGTCTAATTCCATTTTGAAGTACCTTCTTGTGCATCCTACATACCGTGTGTCATAGGAATACTAAGCGGAAAAATTAAGGCTGGACGTCCTTTATTCTCTCATCATTATGTTTCTTCTTGTTTCTGGTCTTCTTCTTTATTTTAGAGGGAATCCTCAAGTTTAGCTTTATATTGTTTTCATTATCTTAGTTTTCCGCCATATCACGTAAGTATGTGAGTGTATGTATGGGTGGATGTAAGGCGTTAGAAAGGGGATCAACAGGGAATATTAATGTCCACATCTGTTATCTTTTTGACCTGTTTGACCTGTGCGTCGGTGGCACAGTGGTTATGACTCACGCCGTTCATGCACACGGTCCAGGGTTCGATCCCCTCCCGACGCAAACCTGATATCTATGGTCGGCCTGCGAAATTCGGGCTACCGATATCCACGCTGAAAATTCCATACTTGTACCAAAAATACGGTGTGGAATCAAGCTGTAATCAAAAATAGAAAATAAATAAAAAAAAGTAGTAAGCTTTCACCTCTGAAAGGTGCAATATAAAACGGTTTTTGTCCAATCATCCTCCAAGAAGAGAAGGAAGAAGAAGGAGTCAAAAACGAATCGTAAACTGATTTTGTATGAATTCATTCGAATGGTTAATTATCACAGATGAAGAGTACACAGACCTGCAGAATATGCTCTTGTGGTACCCGGACCCATAACTAATCATAAAAGAGGTGTTAGGACAGAAAAGCTTTTTTGTTCGCGGCGAAGTCACTTTTTGTGCCTGTACTAAGATGATAACCTCCCTTGTTAGTTTTGATTCGTTTATTTATGGCTTAATTTCCTGAGAGACCTATATGTCATGCAACAGGTGAGACCTTTTATTTATGGATTAAATTTCTAAGTGTAGTATAAAATGTATTTTGTCTAACAAAGGTGGTATTTCCGAAATTTCGAGTTTTTTCGAGTCTAACTTTTGTTCCTATCTCTGTGCGAGGGATATTTCCAAGCGATTAATCCGTTATATTTTCGTGTTCTGAAAGCATATTCTAGTCAGGATTGATGAAATCACAATTCATTATCACTCCATCACAACACTAATATTTATCAAAACTAATTTATGGAAATCATCTTCTTTCCGGTTAATCACAATAGTAAAATAATTTGTTAAAAGAATTTCGGGACTAAAGGAAGAGAGTACCATGCTTAAACTCATTTATTATGGTAGGAGTTAAGATAAACAATTAACTTACACCAAGCAAACAGCAACATTGTGATGGCTCTTAAAATTTAACTGAGTTTTGATTTTTAATTTCTGATGTTTACCTGTCAGACTGGACCACTTTGTTGGGCTTTTTGACATTTATTTCATGATGTACATGTTTTTTGCTATTGAGAAGCTTTTAGGAATGAATATGGCTTTTGTTTTAAGAGATTACTAATGAATTCATCTAAGTACTCCATGTATCATCCATCAGCACTGATTAGTCGGATTATTCAAAGGCACTACTAGTTTCGTTCTTTAGAGGATCATTTATCATCTTATCTGGTAGGTAGATAGGATAGATAATTTTTCACTGACACCAAATGAATTTCTCAATAGTTTTTAATAAAAAAAAATCAACTTATACCCATCACCTCATAATCCATGGGATTATGGATACATACCGGCGAAGAGTCTTCAACTGGCACGAAACAACTGTCCAGTATTCCCTGGTTTTCAATGATTCTTTGACTGATATCGATTCAGAATGAAATCTAACTTAAAGTGTGACGAAGAGTTGATTAGTGAAGAGTAACTGTAAGCTCTTTCGTCCTAGTATGAAGTCCTTTTTCTGGAGATAATTCAGCCGTGTTATTTAACTAGTAAAGAAAAAGAATATACCTTATTTACTCTAAGGTTGTGTTATGTTTTTATACAACACTACTCTTCAACTGTTCCCCTTAAAAACTTACTGATTATTCGATTATTTACCTGGTTCAAGAATAACACAGCTATTAATTGAGGCTAGCATTGATTATTATTGTTTATTCTTGTATTTCCATTCTTTTATTTTTTAAACTTTTAGCGTGCAGTTGTGATTATGACACATATATACGTACATATTTGCAGACAGAAGTTCGTTTTTTAACTTAGACATAATTAGGCTAGGTTGTTTCACGTAGCCTAATTGGTCAATTCAAGGTAAAATTGTTAGTGTATGTGTGTATGAATATATGCAGGGTAAAATTAGGAAATATAGCTGTGGATAGTGAAACAGAGACTCTAAGGTGTACTGGTGACGACAAAAATAGTTACTGTATTAGTTAACCAAAGAAGATATGTGCATATGTTGTAATCTCTGCAAATGACTTAGTTGATAAAGTGGACAGCCTTGTAGTTGTGAATGTCGAATTGTAACTGTACCGAAAGTGATTGATTGTCTTGTGGAATCATATGATTTTGTAGATATATGAAAAAACGTTAATGTTCGGCTTTCTGCTGAATCCTATTGATAATCATAATTAATTAATGAAGCGTTTTGTGGACTTTCTGCCGCTCCAAAAATAATTCAATATGTACAACTGTGAACTATTTGTACAAACCTGTTGACGCTTTCCAGTTCTGTTAAGACTACTTCATCTAGGGAACGATATATTTGTACAAGCCTATAAAGTCAATCAACTTCGCCAGATTACTGGCTTGCTAGGCTACTAGCTTACTAGTTTTCTCGCCGGTCCCAAGCCCGGGTAAAGAGGGAGGGTTGGGGCGTGGTGCTAGCAACTCCACCCCTGTAAAACAACCAAATCGCTACAGAAACTTCAACGAATAAATATATTAAAAATTCTAAAAACATAAGCAATAGCCTTACTTTTCGCTGGAATCGGGGAAGTGAAATGACGCAGGCTGGTGAAAGCCTTCGGGAAGCCAGTCAGCCGATGTGCCTTCTTTCGATGAAAGCAAAAGTAAGGATGGGTACCTGGAATGTTCGTACAATGTACGAAACTGGAAAGGCTGCCCAGATAGCCGCTGAAATGAGAAGGTACAGAATAGAAGTGTTGGGAATCTGCGAAAGCAGATGGAACGGAACTGGAAGGTGCCAACTACCTACTGGAGAGACAGTAATCTATTCCGGCCACCCAGAGGACAACCACGAGCACACCGAGGGAGTGGCCATCATGATGTCACCAACAGCAGCCAAAGCTCTCATGCAGTGGGAACCAATCTCCTCCAGGATAATGACAGCCAGGTTCAACTCAAAAGGAAGGAAAGTTACAGTCATTCAATGTCAATGCTATGCGCCTACAAACGTCTCAGAACAAGAGAAGAAGGAGGCGTTCTACAGACAACTACAAGCAATAATGGACAACGTCCCAAATGGCGATATCAAAATCCTGATGGGCGACATGAATGCGAAGCTGGGAGGAGACAACACAGGAAGAGAACTCACCATGGGTCGTGAGGCCCTCGGTGAAATGAACGACAATGGTGAACTCTTCTCAGACTTCTGCGCCTTCAATGATTTGGTGATTGGTGGCAGTGTGTTCAAACACAAGGATATACACAAGACGACATGGATTTCACCAGATGGAAACACCAAAAACCAAATAGACTTCATCTCAATTTCAAGAAAGTGGAGACGGAGCCTACTGGACACAAGGTCAAGGAGAGGAGCAGATGTGGGTTCAGACCACTATCTAGTACAAGGGACTTTCAAGGTGAAACTAAAAGCCTCGAGGATAGCTGGGGATAGGCCACAATGCAAGTTCAACACTCAATTACTGAAGGACACAACCACAAAAGACACTTTCACTGCAACTGTCAGAGCAAAGCAGGAAACACTACGCGACATCACTGAAGAATCATGCGTGGAAGAACATTGGAAGTCTCTGAAGGCGATTCTCAACGAAACGTGTTCAACGGTTCTAGGAAGAAAGAAGAGACAAGACAAGGAATGGCTCTCAACGGACACTTGGAATTAATAGAAGAGAGGAGAATGGTGAAAGAGAAAATGATTCAATGCAAGGACGGACAGGAGAAGGAGACGCTGAGCTCAACTTACACAGCACTGGACAAAGAAGTGAAGAAGAGTGCTAGGAAGGACAAAAGACGATTCTACGACAACTGGCCACTGAAGCTGAGAAGGCAGCAGGCAAAAGGGACCTGAGGACACTATATCAGATAACCAAATCTCTATCCGGGAAGAGATCAACACAAGCGAAACCTATAAAAGACAGCCAAGGGAACCCATTACCAAGGAAGAAAAACAGATTAAACAATGGGCGGATCACTTCAAAGGACTCTTGAACCGACCATCACCTGCAACCCGTCCAGAAATACCAACAACAGCGCGCACACAACTGCAAGTTGACACCAATCCTCCAACGAGAGCTGAAGTCTTGAACGCAATCAAACTTCTGAAAGCTGGAAAAACAGCCGGACCAGATGGAATACCCCCTGAAGCACTGAAAGCGGACCCAGAGACTACAGCAGACATGCTGACTCCATTATTGCAAAAGGTCTGGAAGGAGGGAAAGGTGCCTACTGACTGGAGGAAAGGTTACCTCGTGAAACTACCAAAGAAGGGCGACTTACACCTTACTCTGCAAGAACTGGCGAGGAATCATGCTCCTATCGACGCCAAGTAAAATCCTGAGTCGCATCATCCTGGAGAGATTAAAGGACGCACTGGAGACAGAACTCCGACCAGAACAAGCTGGATTCAGGAAAGGCAAATCATGTACTGACCAAATTGCAACTCTACGCATCATCATCGAACAAAGCATGGAATGGCGATCAAACCTCTACCTCAACTTTATAGACTTTGAGAAGGCCTTCAACAGACAGCGTTGACTGCGAAGTAATTTGGAAATTACTCTGCTATAAATCATTTATTAGGGTGTATTATGTCTCACTTATATTAACTTGTGTATGAGTACAGATTTTGGAAAGCATTCACTAAGACGAAAATCCCTCCAGCCTAAGTAACTGGTTTGGTTTTAAGGCTTAGTTGATATCTGCCCAATCTAAAGTGAGCTAATGAAGCTGTCCATAACAGATCCATCATTTTTGAAGCATTTTATGCACAGAACTTTTAGATTATTTTACTCACTATGCTCCCAGTTCTGCTCAGTAGGGAATTGTCAGTAATACAATAAAAATGCTTACGGATAATCCTGGACTATTATTATTGTTCCCTTGCGTTCCTAGTAGAAAATAGGGCTTCAACTGCACGTCTTCACTTGCTTCTGTCTTCTGCTGTAATTTTCACCCATATCCATGTTAGTCCATACTCTTTCAATTCCTCTTCACACGATCTCCTCCACGTCACCCTTAGACGTCCCACACGCCGCTTCCCTTTCGGGTTCCACTCGAGCAATGGCTTGACGCGTGCGCGATGTCACCCAGCGGCCTCTTCAGCGAATGTCTAGTCCATCTCCACTTTCTCCTACGGATTTGTTGGTTGATTGGTTCTTGTTATGTTTGTTCCCATAGTTTGTTGTTGGTGATTCTTTCCGGCCATCTGATTTTCAGTATAGAGCAAAGACAGTTGTTAATAAAGGTCTGCAGTAGCCTGATGGAAATATTCTTTGTGACCCACCCGCCAAGTTTCTGATCCGTATAGAAAAACTGACTTTACGTTTGTATTGAAAATCCGAATTTTGTTGTTGATGCTGAGTGACGAAGATTTCCAGATTGGTTTCAGGTTGATGAATGTGTTTCTCGCCTTCCCGATTCTTGCTTGATTTGACATCCTCGTCCGTTCCGACTGCCTGTAGTTGAGACAATGCTCCCTAGATAAGTGAATGAAGTAACCTCTTTCAAATCCTTCCCGTTGATGGTGATTGACGCTGGATGCTGCTGCTGTTGTTGTTGGTTGGTTATTTTCATGACCTTCGTCTTGTCTATGTTCACTTAGAGCCCTGTCTTTGCTGCTTCTTCGGCCAGTTTTTCGGTTTTCGCTTGTAAGTCTTCGATTTTGTGTGACGTCAAACATAAATCATCCACGCGCAAAATCCAGGCTTTCTAGGTTCTTCGCGTCGGTCCAGGATATCCCTGTCTTCTCGTTTCCCACTATCTGACGCATAATCCAGTCCACCACATTTATGAATATCATTGGTGATAATACGCCAGCACCCTTGTCTGACTCGTGTGTTTACTCCAAACGCCTCGTTGAGTTTTCCGTTTTGGATGACTTGACATGTGCCGTTGTCGTACAGCTGTTGAATAAGGTTGATGAATATTCAGGGTACGCCATAGTACTCGAGTAGTTCCCACAACTAGTCTATGATCATGATCAATAAGATATTGGTCGTTAAATCACGTCAGCGAAATTCTGATTGGTCTATCTCCAGACTGGAAATCGACCACCGTATCACTATCGCATACCACCACTACCGTTAATTTGTCATTAGGCTTGGGTGAAATTTACTCCATTTCATTATTGCATTCACTTGGTTTTTCATCAAAATTTATTATGGAGAATATCTCCTAAATGCTGGCAAAGAGTTATCTTACAACACACGCACAGGCTGACAAACACAAACGCAGACACACACTATCTTCCAGTTTGCACAGTATCCTGAATCAAATCAGTTTCATATATTTCACTGATTAGCCTAATTCCATTAGATTTAGTTGAAAACTTAAGACTTTAAACAAGCGGTCAGCTAAGGCAAAGAAGAATGATGAATAAACGGAGTCACAAATGCCTAGAAATAAAGAGAGTGTGGACTGACTTAATCTATGAAAACAAAAAATAAAACGCCTGACAAGTGAACTATGCATAATCAGAGTATAAAAGAAAGAACGCAGACATAAATCAATAGAGTAATCGACCCACAAAAAGAAAATAAGTCAATAAATTAGGATAGATATCTGCTTATTTAGACAAGAGAATTTTGTTCTGTCAAGAATAGGACACTTATATAGGGTCGTCTCACGTGTATAGAGTAATAACAGCAAGTGACAGTCAACTGATGTAGTACGAAATCTTGTATCCTTATAAACATTGACACTCAAAAGAAGAATTACAACTGAGAAGATTTCAAGTAAATGAAAGCGCGAAGTTGAGAGTAATTAGAGAACTCTAGTCAAAATCTAGAAAAAGATTCACGCAGAGAAGAAAATACCTTCAGCTGTTTAAAATAAAGGTTTTTGGCTGGTGTCTTTTAAAAATGGCAACTTGCAAACATGTGCCTAAATTTGACGTTAGGTTCATTAATCATTGCAAATCAACATTTGAACAACAGAAAGCTGACAGTTAGTAATGGCAGATACCATTGCTATCCACCAAGGTAAATTTGTCAGTCAGTCAGTATAAACTACCATTTTGGTTGAAATCAGTCAATCCAATAGCGCAAAGTTGTAAAATGTCTAACCAATCAGGTTAAAGTAACCTTGGGTAATTTTAGAACAAATGGTTTCAGTCGATCGCACCAAGGTCATCTTGGCCATTTGATATGAATCGACACGCGACTGATTACAGCAACTTACTCTTTACTTACTGTATTCAGGAAAGGAGAAATAACCGGAGACTCACTTCTGCTGGAACATACTAATGAAATGGCGTCAGCATAGTTTGAAACAAAGTTTCAACAGTTAAACCAATACGTTAGAAAATACTGATGATCAGTCAGGTTCCTCCACGGACACAATAAACACTGATGGACTGAAACCAAAGCTCAACACGAAACTTTCTACAACTTAGACGATAATATAGCATATGCCTTTATTGAAGTAGTACCACCTATCTTATCCGGTAGATATTAGGGCATTTTAAAAAATAGGCCAAGATATACAAGTATCATTTCACTTAAATTCAATAATGTACGACTAACTTTTAAACTTACTACCTCCTTTATTCTATTACATTGTCCAGATATCAGCATGAAGCGAAATTTTATTATAAAAGTGCAGCAAATGTGACGAAGACAGAGAGTGTAGTGGCATGTATAATAAGTACGTCAGAGAAAATGTTTTTAATGCCAAAAATCATTTTAAAAACACAAAAAAACATGACTTGTCATTTAAACACAATAGCAACAGTCTACGACGTCGTGGCTAGTGGGGATGTGCAACAAGGCCACTTCTAAAATTTTGCTTGAGAAGAGGTATCAGTCTTAAAATGTTGTATAAATTGTCAGATGTTCGTTACTTACATTCACTCTGCTGAAAGCAATTTCCTCTATCAGACTTAATTTATATATATATATATATATATATATATATATATATATATATATATAGTGACTATGTGATAAATTTGCCTGAAGTTGTGATGAGAACTCTTGACCAATGAAGTCCACCAAATTTTCCGTGGGAATAAATACTTAGGAAAATCATTGGCTGGCGATTGTGCTATATATCGCAGATTGGTAGAAGTTAGAACTTATGGACCATTAGATTCTATCATAGTATGTGAATTTTCAACAGGTTCGCCTAGTAATCTCATGGTGCCTGGATTTGACCCTTTGTGGGGTAAAACAAGTATGTACTGTTGAAGAGTCTAAAATTAGGACGAAACATTTATTAAACTCTCTCTGGTTTTTAGTAGTTCTGTAAGTGATGTCAGCTTTTGGATATAACTTGAAACCAGTCTAATCCCTGTAAGCCTACATTTGAAAGCATTGTAAAAAACTTGATTTCAGCTGAAGTCTTGAAGAATTAGACGACAACACTGTCTAGTATCTGATAACCGACTCTTTCACCTTTATTGTGTTTCCTTTTTATTCATTTAAGAAATTTATAGGATATTAACTCATATCAGAATAGTTCTCATAGAAAGCAATATTAATTAGAGGAATAATGAAAAATATTATAAGGGTTATTTTTATGCCTTGAAACTACTTCATATTACATGCATACATACAGTTGGAACTGAAAAAATAGAGCACTTTATCAGTGAGTGTAGATTGACAAAAATCTAATAACCAACTTGTCTTTCCCAACTTCGCTCAGTTCTCCATTTACTAAGTTAATAATTTTCTCTAATTGAAATCCTCTCTAGTTGTGAGAAGTTGCTTTCTTTTTAAATAAATTAATAAATATGTCTAAGTAATTTAGAGTTGGAAACCTCACGTTATTGACTGCAAGTTATATCAACTACGTTCCAAGGTTTGCACTTCGGTGGTTGAGTGGCAGAATACTCACCAGCCACTCGGCGTGTTCGGACTTCATCATCGACCTACTCAATCTCAAACATTTCCGGGTTTATTGCCTGAACAGGACATAGAAAGGAGGAAGGAAGGTTTGAAAGTGAGGTTAGTAACCCTACCCTTTAAAAGCAACGTCATCGCTACTGAAACTTCAAAAGTCTAAAGCCTATTGTTTCATTCAGAACAAAATGAACTGAAAGAAGAGCATTTTAAGGCTTTGGAGATAACCACTTTTTTCAAATGTGTTTTGTGAAAATTAGAAATTTTGCCTTATTTATTTTATTTATTTTTTATTACAGCTTGATTCCATACCGTATTTTTGGTACAGGTATGGAATTTTCAGCATGTGATATCGGTAGCCCAAGTTTTGCAGGCCGACCATAGATATCAGGTGTGCGTCGGGAGGGGATCGAACCCCGGACCATGTGCATGAACGGCGAGAGTGATAACCACTGTGCCAACGACGACAGCTGCAATGAAAACTTGAGTAGCGGCAATATTCTAACTGTCTGTCTCCCAAATTCTTAGTCCGTTGGCGTACCAGTAGGGATATGGTGAATTGTTGGTTGATGAAAACGAAACACATAGTTAAGCAAAGATGCTGTTTTTGGCAAATTCATTCTCTTTAGCTGTACAATCGCATTTATATACAAATTTTTCATCATAAAAGAAAGTACTAACAAAAGTGATGAGTTGCCACAAATTAGGGTGTTAATATTATTCAATCCATAAAAAAAGTTTATTAAGTGTATCAGAGCGGCGTAATAAGGTGAATAATTTAATGCATTAGTTGTAATCAGGATGCATATAGAAACGAAAGAGAATATGGAATTATGTAGGAGTTCTAAAGAAATGAAAGAGTTATAAGTGGTTTGAAAAATAAATTAAACAAAAATCAATTCGGTAGAAATCAACAAAGTTGTTACCACTATAATAAGAGTGGTTGAAAAATTTTCTTTTATATGTAGAGTTCCAGCTTCTCTTCATGAATGCCTAGAACATAAATAGTGCATAAGAAACGAAAACGTACTATCCTTGACAGCTTGCTCTTAACTCTGCAAACAGCTCTGAAGAAGGCGTTTGTTGAGATGGAATGACCACTGTTGACGAAGTGTTAAATTATCGCACATCTTGTAGAGCCACTGCTATCTTTCTGCAGTCATGCAGAGTATTGATTTTCAGTGCTTTTAGACAGTTTAATCGGGCAGCATCATCGGTGAGTATTTGTCCCAACTCACAATCGGATACGCCCCAATGTTCAAGACTTCTCACTAGAACTCCAGTGAAACTCATCCTACTACCAACCATTAGCAAACATCAGATCAAGAGTCAATTTGTAGGGATCTGATTTGTTTATCTTCTGACCACGCATTGATTTCAGTTAGAGAATCATTGAAAACCAGTTGGGAGTACTGAACAGATGTTTCCTCCTAGTTTGCTATTCATCGGCAGTATACATTCACTAGGATTCGAATCCAGTACTTTCTGGTTACAAAGCAAGCCCGTAGACCCTTCAATCACTGAAACTCAACTGTCATCACTCAGTTCTGAAGTCAGAATTAAGCTTAAATGTTTTACCTATAGAAGTATACCGTGTGTGTACAGCCATCTTTTATCCATTCTACTGGTCAGCGTTTCCTTAATCACATCTGTCGTGTAACTATTCGCAGCATGGGATGCTTTTAGATTGATGTACTTACTGAGAAGCCTATTGGTTACATTATAAAAGTGAATTCAGTAATTAAAACAGCTATCATTGAATGCCAAATTCAATATATATATATAAATTTTCTTTTGTTTTGCTTTGTTTTATGCAGGTTATGGCCATAGTACACCGAAGACAGTTGGCGGTAAAATATTCTGCATGTGTTATGCCCTGCCTGGTATCCCATTATGCCTTATTATGTTTCAAAGTATCGGTGAACGTATGAATACAATCATAACGTATATATTGCAAAAAATCAATTTATTATGTAAAATTAAAAAGATTATCTCACAAACACACTTAATGATTGTTAGCTTTACAATCGGTTCAACTGTATTAACCATCGGTGCTGTTGTCTTCTCACGTTATGAAGATTGGAATTATTTAGACTCATTTTATTATTGTTTTGTAACATTGACAACTATAGGTTTTGGCGATTTCGTTGCCTTACAACGTAACAATTCACTAGCTAAACGTCCTGATTATGTAGCCTTTAGTTTAATATTTATATTATTCGGTTTAACTGTTGTCAGTTCAGTTATGAATCTTTTAGTGTTAAGATTTTTAACTATGAATACAGAAGATGAAAAACGTGATCAACTGGTAGCAGCTGTACACGCACAAGAATTACAACGTCTACGTGGTGATGTGATATGCGCTGATAAACAGACAGATCTACAAGAACAAGAACAACACCACCACCTCCACCAGCAGCATCAACAACAACAATATCAACAACAGCAACTGGGTTACACCAACAACAATAGCATTCAACCTTATCGAGAGAATAATATAAATCATTTTGACAAATATAATCAAATCATGTTTATGACAAATGCACGTCGTTCAATACAACTTGAAGGCTTGAAAACACCATTAAGACGAAAAACTCTGATGGAGAACTACACAAAATCTGATAGTTCTAATGAGCATAATATCAATAATGATAATATCAGTAATGAAAATGAATTATGCCATGACTGCTCAAACCATGATAAAGCAAAGATATTTAATTTTTGTTTACTTTGTTTAAAAAAGTTACAGTCTTCATCGCCGGTTGTTTTAAACTCACCTTCTATTATAGTTAATGATAAGTGTCAGCATACGCATGATGAGAATTTACTATTATCACCAGTAACTATGTCGAGTAATCATGTCAGTAAATCTAATGAGATTTATAAAAATCGTTATCATTATCACCATCATGACAATAAAAGGTGTTCAATGAATTATTTTTCTGAATATCCTCGTCAACAGTTGACTGATTACAATCACTATTTAGTCTATGATCAAGTTGGCCAACGAGTATCTATGAACCCTCATAAAGACAGTTTAATAAGTGATCTACCGAATTCACCGAATTCTTTGAACAGTGATACATGCTGCAGAAATCCGTACATATATTCGAATCATACTGCTCACCCGCACGCGTCCTCAGATTCTGAAATGTCTGCACCAGTAGGGCAAAGATATCCACATGACTGTAATTGTGCACATGAAATGCTACATAGAAATCATTTCTACCAGGGAGATTTTGAGGACGGAGTAGACATGGATACTCGATCATTGTTACAGCATAAAATGTATGAAGGAAGGAGTGATATACATTCACACTGTTTATCACATCATGATTGTAATAATTATGCAAATTATCCATTTTTTAACTTTTTTCCATCCAATTACAATCTATACTCACCCGATCACTTTGCTTCATCTAGTAGAGATAATAAACCTAAAAAATTCTTTTCTGTTCCCTCACATCCTTCTTTTGGTTCTAGTGACTTAAAAGTTCACTGTGACAATTTACCTCCAAAAGCATCTTTACAAACTCCTAAACTTTTCCTATCAAAAATGATGACACCAGCAACGAAGTTGTTTCCTTCGTCAAGTCTGAATAAAAATCTATTCAAATCTGATCAATCCTTTGTAAATACTTCTTCAAATTGTCAGTATCCATCTGAATGCGTGAATTTACAGTCGAATTTAAGCGCTTTAAATATAACGCCAACCTCGTATTTATCATATAAACGCTTTCCTAGAACTCATCAAGAACAACAGAAAGAAGTCAATGAAGAAAATGAATATGTCAGAGGAAATAAGAAACACTTTCTACACGATAGTGATATACGTCGGACAAAACAACCTAATCATGATATACTACTTATAAATGATTCAAGTAGTGTAGAGGATGAAATGAAATATTCAGTCGACTCTTCAATTATTGATACAACTCAGAGTATGACGAGAAAGAGATGTGTATCTGTTTGAAAAACAAGACTGGGGAATTATTTGGCTTTCGACTTTATACTACATCGCTGTTATCTTTATATTAATAATATGACTGACAATTTTTAAAAGATACTTGTTGTTTTCTTCTAAATCTAATATTGCTTCACATTGTGGGTTGCGTTACTGGGAACTATTAATTAGATCAGTAGAATTGTTTTAGTGAAGTTACATTCTCTGCTCGAGACGGAGAACACCACCACAGAAATAAACTTCCAAGAAAACTTGAAACATTATATTTTCTGCATAGATAGTTTAAAAGCCGGTCTAACTGACTTTGAATATGATTTGTTATTTCACTTTTTATACTAACATTTCCCGTACACTTATTCATAGCTTTAGCTTTGTTGATCTGTTACTTGACCGTATAATTCTCCATATTAGTTTGTTTATCAGGTGCATCACACAGTGAAACAGTATTATTTACCAGATTTCGAACACATCAACTCGAAGGTAGAGACAATTCAACTCACTTATGAATTGGAAACTCAGGAAGGGGAGCTTCCAATGTTAGATTGCAACGTAAAAGGGAAAGAAGATGGGGACTTAAACACTAGTGTTTCCAGGAAACCCACACATTCAGACAGATATTTGAACTTCTGATCATCCCATCCTATGTCAGTAAAAATAGGATTGGTGAAATGTTCAAGTGATAGAGCACAAAACCTGAGTAGTATAAAGGGAAATCTAAGACAGGAAGTGATACACATAAAGGAAGCCTTGAAACTTAATAATTACCCAGATAAATTAGTCAGAAAATATGAAAGGAAATGTAAAACTAAAATAAATAATGATAGTAGTGATGGTGATAATAATAATGACAATAATAATAATGACAATAATAATAATGATAACAATAATAATAGTGACAATAATAATTATAATAATGACGACACCAACAATTAGGAATTTAAATCACCAATGGTAATTGCATACAAGGAAGGAACCTTGGAAACCTTACACATAATTCTTAACAAGGCAGGAATAAGGTTGACTGGCATTCAAACCCACAAACTCAATTAGAAACAAGCTTTGTCGGTTGAAGGATCAATCCTGAGGAGCCTTTAAAACAAAACAATTTAGTTTATCTAATACCCTGCCTGAAATGATTGTCAGGTTAAATACATAGGTCAGGGGGCAGTCAGAGTAGCCGAGCGCAAAATCCCAGCGAAATCTAGATTGTTTGACCCGAATAAGATAAGAAATCTAGAGAATAGTCGAGCTTTACCACTCACTACATGCAATCACACACAACTATACAATAGAATGGATAGGATAAAGTCACATTTTTGAAATCTAATATCACAGGGTAGAGGGAGAGATTGATAACAGAAGCTTTGTTTATCGAATCAACTGAAAATACATGTAATAGGAATGATTCAACACCTGTCCCAGATATCTGGAAAATTCTACTACCCCTACGACAAATACCAGAGAAAAAACTGTAAAACTCAAGTAATGACCTCGTGTGATTATAAGTCATATGATTATGAACAATAAATTTTGTTCGAATCGTCATCCAGTGAACAATACTGTATCACTGTGTGATATATCTAATAAACAAAATAATATGGAATTACTTACTACCACAGTGCTCAAGTTTTACACACATATAATTCTCCCTCAGCTTGAATAATGGATGTGTTAGTTGAAAACTGACATGAGTTCATTCCTCGTACTTTTTTGACCTCGGATTCTCATATAATCACATTTTTGTATATACATACATATACATGCAGTTATTTATTCAAGAAGTTGCAACCATTAAGGCTCACCAGACGAGGTATGAAGAAAAATACTCGCTGATGACATTCGTCGGTGGTGGTACCATTAAGTATCATGAATCGGCAGAAGTTAGAATCTATAGATCATTGGGTTCCATCTCACTGGCTGAATGGTCAATGGGCTTGCCTTGTAACCTGAAAATTCTGGGCCCGTTTCTCTGTGGTATTATGAGCCAGTGCTACTGAAAGGCCCCCACTAGGATGAAACGTCTGTTTAGCACACATTTGATGACCGTTTCATCGTTTTGGAGCTAAGGCTAATCTCACTGGTATAACCAAATGGAACTACTGCAGAGAATCAAATCAGTCCAAACTACTCAAATTTCTGTCAGCAATTTGGGTGAAATGTAAGCACACTGGATCAAGTTCTTCACTCTTACGGGCCAAAATTCATAAGTTATGTTCCTCAACAGAAACCGTCCTATTAAATTAAAGGGATAACTGTTATTACAAAGTGGGCACCGTAGAAGAGATTTGCCCGTTTTCCTGTGGCTTGAATCCTTTGCAGTACGTGAAACTGACCACACGCTTTGTCACCTTAGTAAAGAAAATATGGTCTTGAAGTTAGTGTGGATGATGGTGTCTAGGAGGACAGTAAACGTGTCGCAATCAAACCAACAACACCCACGCGGGCTACAAATATTCTCCGTTATCTTGAAAACTGTTATTCAATTCATTTAAAAGTAGCTCGTACTAAGAAAACTATAGGAAATGCAATTATTTGCCAAATACTTGACAGTACTCCATAGGAGAAAACTGGCGTAAAACATAAGGCTTTAATTTGTGTCTGATGATTAGGGGATTTTATCCAGTGTCAGTATGAAATCGTCTTTATGGAGTTACACTGTGTCTGATTTTCAACATTTAAAAGTAAACAAGATATTGAAATTATCTTGAATTTCCAGCCAGTTGATTGTAATCGAAAGAGAAGCTTGGCATCTATTGACATAGTAAAAAATAACACCCAATAACCACTGGATAAGAGGTAACTCCAGTGGCTCAGCAGTGTAGCGGAAAATGCATTTGGATTCAAGATGACGGATATTCAGTCAGAGTGTCACCAAAAATACAGGAATATCTATATGTCAAGCCCCGAATAAGACGAGAGTCACATCCTTGATTCCATTGATATCTGGCAATAACTATTGATTATCTCAAGGATTACTATTTTTCGTACTTGCTCTTGAGTTGCGTGTATGATATTTGGCTTCAGCTACACTTTTGCATTGCACCCGGGCCTCTGCCATCAGTTTCATCTAGCTTCACACGGTCTCCTATATGCCATCCTCAGATACACAACCTGTCGCTTTTCATCAGGGATCCAATACACAGAGGGCCTGGTGTATGATTTCACTTAATTATCTGCTTCCCATTTTCTTTCAGCGTGGTTGTTGAGCGACAAAATAGATTTTCGGTTAGTTTACTGACACAGTTTCCAGTTACTTATCCTTTGCAGCCGGCCATCTAATCTTAACACCAAGCCATTGAATGCAGCGGTCGATGAAAGCATGTAGCCTGTCTGAAACCCTTAGCGTGATGCACGTGCCGAGTCTCGCAACCATAGTTTTAAAAATTTGGATCATTTTCCCTGTACTTAGTGTCGTAGATCTCCACACTGATTTCAGAGCAATTAAAGCTTCTCTTTCTTTTTTGATGCTGTTTTGCTTTGACATCCTCAACCGTTGAGCCTACAAATGATGCTGCACAAGTTAGTGAAGCAAACAACCTTCTTCACAGTCTTCACGATGTTGGTGATTGGTGCTCAGTGTTGTTATTTGAGTATTTTTATCACTTCTGTTTTGCCTATGCTCACATGCATTCTTATCTTTGATATCTCTCCTGCCAACTTGTTAGTTTTGGATAGTATATCTTCGAGATAGTAAGACGTAAAACAGAAATCATCTATGGTAGTCAACTTTCCTTCATTCCTTTCTTTATTTTACTGGATTCATTTGAGTTGATATCTTCTAGCATGGCAACCCGGTTATTTGATACAATGGTATGTGGTCTCTTTTACCCGACACCCGATGCCAGTGGGTCGTGACAGCCATTCTTGTCCTTCCTATTATTATCTTTTATGCCTTCGTCCATAGCTCTGTGAATTGTACTCAGCTTCCCCTTTCGTTGTTCACTTCAATAATGGCTCATTTTCTATCTCACAATCCTTCTCCCTTCTATCAGATTCCAGGTTTCCTTAGGTAGCAATTACTTGTCTTTCTTCATCATCCTGTATAACATGTGCACACACACATTTCCTTTCTCGTCGTTTTCAGAGGGTTCTAGTGTTCATTTACATAAGTTTTGTTAGTGACTGCATCAAGAGTGTCATTGTGACTGATTCCTTCAGATTCTCGGTTTTAAACTTGAATTATCATCTGCTTCTAACTTCCTTGAGAACTTTCGACTTGGTTTTGAAGGTTTGCCGAACTAAATAGTGATGTGAATCTACATCTGCTCCTCTTCTGTATCTTGTGTTCAGCAGAATACGCCTCATTTTCCTCCAGATTGAGATTAGGTCTATCTATTTTACTGTGTGTTCATTAGGCGAAACCCACAGCCCTTTGTAGATGTCTTTGTGCTTGTATTTTCCGCCTCCCACTATCAAATGATTAAAAGTTTAGAAGTCTGCTAAGGGTTCTCTGTTATCATTCACTTCACCGTGCTGTCCTCCACTCATAATGAGTCCTGCTCCTGTGTCTCCGAATTTAGCATATATTCACATAACTCAGTGAAATTCTGGGTCTCCATATAGTTGGACCGTTGTACCTCACTGCCTGCAGCTCTCTACAAATTTCTTCTGCTTCTCATGCCCTACTTTGTAGTTGCATATAATTGCAGCTTCCTTCCTTCTGAGTTGATTGTTTCTGTCATTATTTTGGGTGAGTTTGGTTTTCACCGTACAAGGATTTTCAGTGGCGTTGGTAACATCTTGGTAGCTACTTTTTTAGTGTTTGCCACCCGGAGGACTGGAGTAAATTTTTGACCCCATATTCGAATTTTATTTTCGCATTCTGGCGACACTTCCAGATTCAGCAGGATAAGAAGTTGGGTTTGTATGTGTTTATGAGTGTCAGTGGAGTTGGAGTTTTCCTTTTTTTTGAGTAGGGGAGCTATCCTCACGCTTTTGATAAAGTCTCACAGTGTTATACAGTAATGTTTACTGATGACGCTTCGAGCACAATTTTTTGCTCACAATCATATCAAGGTGATATGATTATGAGCAATAAATTGTGCTCGAAGCGTCATCAGTAAACATTACTGTATAACACTGTGAGACTTTATCAGAACAAAATTTACCCATAATGGAAGACAAAATATACTTAACAGAACTTCTAATTTATCTAAATCAAGGCATGTATACTGATAAAGCATAAATAGCTTGGCTTCCAATGTTCATTGGGTTAGTTAGTTGTACCATAATTCTCAGAATCATTTTGTCACGTTCAATTTGTCATTTGGCTATGTATCATTAAATTTTGCAGAATCAGATAGCTAACTAATAGACCATCGAAGTATTTCTGTAAAACAAAAAAGAAAAACAAGATTAAGCAGACGGACTGAGTGAGCAAGTGACCGACTGACTGACTGATGAATTCCGTCTATACCGATGATTGTTTCGGTTAACTGACTTCAAATCAGGGAAGTCATAAATGTTGTTTAGTATTATTCGTTCTCTTGTATTTCGAGTGAGACATACCTGGTGTACTCGATACTCTCCCATCATTTGTAACGGACTATGCAACTGCTTACAAGGTTTAATCTCATATGCTTATGATCTCTTTTACATCACCTTTAGACACGTAACCGGTGGAATCCCTGTAGTCTTCCACTTGAGAGTTGTATGTGTATTTTATTTGAATATCCCCTCATAGTATGTCCAATCCATCTCCGTTTCATTGTGAAATTTACTTTATAAAAGATAGTCAGTTCAACAACGAAGCATGCTGAAATGAATGTGAAGCATTATTGTAACTGAATGGTTTTAATTGAAACTCATCCATCAGTTTCAGTTAAAACTTTTATGCACTGCTAAAACTAGCAATTAAAATAAGGTGATTACTCTTGATCTGATCAGTTTTATTTGAGTTAAAGAGGGTTAAAACAACTTCAGATAACATTAGACATAATATTCAATGAAGCTTAACAGTGGATGTCTTTATTTTATGATAAGTTCCAGGCCTGATGTCCATATCATTTAAGTCATGACTTCAGAAATGCTACAATGGTAGGAGTGGTCTAATAACCACAGTCTTCATCTAGATGTGCGACAGTGTTTTTCATTGGTGGAAATCTCGTGATGGTAGGCATGGAATAATCTCCAAGGTGTCGTCAGTATGCTTTAAATGCCACACACAAGAAGCAAATGGGATACATTTTGTAACAAATCAGGTTTATCGCGTGCAGAATTCAAAGTTGGTACCATCTAAGTAGTCATCCAATAACCTGGACGTCAGGAATATTAACATAAACAAGATGTGCCTTAATACGTCAGCTTTTGTTGGTTTTCTAACTAAAAAACAGCCTTAAGCTTTAGATCCAGTGACTTGGTAACCTCGTGAGAAGATTAGGAAGTTTCCAGGACTCTAGATAATAGATATTGTTCAGTGATGCAAACTGGCCATCTAATGTTAGGTTGTTGTAAACCGCCCACACTACAGATTGATTAGTCTGAAATGGGTTATAAACTCACCATGTTCATTCACCGTCAGTTTTAAACAACAGAAGCGTATATTGTAAAAGTATGTCAACTCACAGAATCGTTTTTTTTATTTAATGTGTGACTGTGGAAATTCCTATCTAACATTATACTGCAGTAAATATTGATTTACTTAAAAATAAAAAAAATTGAGTAAAGTTTAGAGTGTTCGCCTGCCACCACTATTAAGCAGACAATGTTTGAAGAGATCTTGAAAAGGCCTACACCCAGCACCAACAATTCTTGAAAACTGTCCTACCTTTTACCATCCTGTCTAGTCATTGAAGAAATGTTGATTCTTATTGTTTTAATGTAGTTCGGTTGAGATGACTGGGAGATCTTAGAGGAAAACAGGTATTCATTGGGTACTGACCAATTCATTATATGTGGTGTAATCAGTAGCACTTAATTTTAACACTGAGAAGGGTGAATGGGAGATCACTATATTGAGGAGCAGAAGAAATTGTTATCAAGCATCCAAGTGACTGAGAAGTGGTCACCCTTTGTGAGTGTTTTATAAACCTTCATACAAATAAATGGTGTGTTGTGACTTCAGTCACAATCCCACATTGAAATCAACCTTTTAAACCAAAATGTGAGTAGGTACATAGCACAATTTTCTATAGTTTGGTTTGTAAGGGTTTGTTATGTTTTTACGAGTTGATCACAGATTGATATCAGTTAGAGAACCATTGGGGTCGCGCTAAATCACGAATTGGTAGAACTTAGAATTCATGAGCCATTAAATGGGGTCCCAGTGGCTGGATGGTATACGAGCTTGACTTGTAACCGGAAGGTTCTGGGTTCGAATCCCAGTGGGTGCGTACTGCCGATGATTCCCAAACTAGGATGAAACAGCAGCTGTCCAGTACTCCCTGGTTTTCAATGGTTCTCTAACTGATATCAATCCGTGATCAACTCGTAAAAACATAGCACAATTGTCAGTTTTTTGATTGGATAATGATTAGTAACTAATGTCACGAGTACAATCCTTCGTTTGGTGGAGACTAAAACCTATCACAGCCAAATTTGCAATTTGGCAACAGTGCTGGGCGAATTTCCATCAGAGTTTACCCTTAATAATTGTTAGACGGTTAGAGGCAATAAGTAAAACGCTTTTGGACTGGGTTTCGTACCAGTTGGCTCTTGTCAGCAAGACACATATGAGACACTGAAGGGATTCATGTCCCTTGTGAAATTCAGACCTGTGTCACCCAGTGCTGCAGTCAGAGACGTTACCACTGACTGCCATTCCGAAGGGTCAATGGAATATTTGAAAGATTCGTATACAGACAGGTTATGTAGTTTACCAGTGTTTGACAGCCTCGAATGAGCTTTCCAGCTAGGTTTTTGAGAAGTTGTGATTTTCTATTTGACTACTTATGAGTAGACAAAGATTACCACATACATTTTGCATTATTTGGTGCAAATACAAGCTAAATCTTTGAGAAAAATGTAATCATTCAGGTCATCAACAGTATTTAAGCACCTATTTTAAAGAAGCAGGTGAAGTTGTAGTTTTTTTTGCAGGGATCTTTGAGTAGATCACCTTGATCCTGAAGATTGATGTGCATAGCTGATAGTCCTTTCCTGAAATATGTGAATAGACCACTTTAATACACCGTGACTCTAAATAAAGAATAGCAGAGGTTACACTTATCTGGATGGATTACATGCATTATATCATATGAATGTGTCAGTATGCCAATATCTGGTGACTATGATCCGTATCTAGGTGAAAAACGTATATTACTTACTTAATCTATAGGAATCGAGCATTGTAAACTCTTGAGCTGGTCTCAATCACATTGTCTGATTGGTCGCGTCTGTCGTTGAAAGAGCTGGATGGTTTTCAGGGAAGAACGCCATTTGCCACGATGTGAAAAGTAAAGGGACACATGCAGCATAGTACAGTTACACCTTAGTTTGTTTATGGCAGTGGTCAGGATTCTCGCCGACATGCACATGGTCCGAGTTTCGATCCCCTGCCGACGCAAACCTGATATCTATGGTCGACCTGCAAAATTTGGGCTACCGATATCCATGCTGAAAACTCCATACTTGTACCAAAGATACAGTGTGGAATCGAGCTGTAATCAAAAAATTAAAAAACAACATCAAAACATATTCAGAATTTAGTGAAAGTGTATTATTTATTTCAAAGTGGTTCCATCACAGTCCACTATTAGACAGAGATCAACAACAAATGATACGAAGTTATGTGCATATCTTGTGGTTCCACACATATTCGGCCGAATAACAGAGCCCGAGATACTAAGTTTTCAGAAGAGATCATAGCCAATTATCCAATATGTCGAGATTTATGTGGAAGTTATCTCTGGAAGATAGAAGGACAATGGAAGCTTTGCAACCAAACCATCTTCTAGCTCAGAGAACACAACAACACCAGAAAAATCCACCTAAACTACAAATGTCATCCATTATTCTGCAATGTCAGTTCAACTGGTTGAATTTTAACTCACTGGTACTCATTACTGATAGTTAAATTGTACTACAGAGAATGAGAATATCTTCAAACTTTTGGTACTCCTATTGACCAATGAGGTTATATGAATAGTTATGCATGAATGACACTCGATTGCATGTTGGTGCCTTACTACAAATCGACTGAAGCTAGTGGGTAGGAAACGTTGAAATCCAACTCAAATTGACTAAATATTGACACGACTGTTATGAGATTACACAGCTGAACGCCTTAATGCAAAGAATATAGCATGCATCGCTTATTATAAATGTTTACAAATCTATTACACTGCACCCAAATGGATAATGCATTCAAGATATTAGTGTATGCTAAATCCTAGTGGGATTAAGAATTTAAAAGCTATGATTATTTTTTATTTGTAAACGATATGAAAAGTGTTCACACCCAGCTATAATTTAAATGGATATGCATAACTGTAAAAGCATTTTATTCCCTATGGATCGATAATTTATGTTCAAATGAGTATTTGACATCACAAATACTTTCCCTATATTTATTTTTTTTCTCCTGAGAAATTCTTCTTTCCTTCTCATTTTTTTTGTATTTCTCTAGGAAAAAGGTATCCCAATTATTGGACGCCATTCACTAGGCAGAAATTCAACGGAAGTTGTTGTTCCTCAACATTGCTTTTTCTTCTTATCAATATAAATTATTTTTCCTGCCTAAGATTTAAACACGATGTATGATTTGAGTGTACAGAGATAATTTGCAAAGTTAAATATGATTTACTTGTACGTTCGTGTTTAATGGTGAAGATGCAGAACTCAAGTCTCATTTAACTGAGTATTCGTGTGCTGGATATGCCTAAATCACACTGTATGATAACGCTCCCTAGTGTGAACCTACCCGAACACCTATCGTTTACAACACCAAAAGAGTAAGGCTACAGAGCTATGACAGTCGTCTGTTCTGGAGAAGATATCAGTTGTCACCTATTAAAATGTTGAATCTCATTTTGATTGGTGTATGAATCGAAGAGTTCTGCCTCCAATTCTCAATGATATATTTGGTTAGCGAGATGAAATTATTGTGAAACCTGCACTCCGAATTGCACTGTTAAACACCACAAGCATCATCGAATAGTTCATATTTTGGGTCCTATATACCAGTGAAAGTCGGTCACTTCTGTTCAGTGAAAACAGACTAATGAATAGTCCGACCAATAAACATTGTAAGTAAAATGTCAGTATGCTGATGAAATTTCTTC
Organism: Trichobilharzia regenti; assembly: GCA_944472135.2. NCBI lineage: Eukaryota > Metazoa > Platyhelminthes > Trematoda > Strigeidida > Schistosomatidae > Trichobilharzia > Trichobilharzia regenti. The sequence continues at coordinate 89,600,990 of OX235270.1, forward strand.
AGTTATAATGCTTCTCTGTGACAGAATAATAATGTGTAAGTAGTTTGAAAATTATTTTTGTAATTTCACCAATAACATTTTTGATTACATCACCTCAGATTGCCCTACTTAAGTAAAATGATGTATCATAAGGAAGGGATAACAGAAACGAAAGCAAACAGCTCAACCGATGCCTTATCAGTCGTACGACAACTATCTAAGGTGGTTGGTGATCAGATTAAATTCAGTATTCACATCTTCTCCAAGGCTATCTCAATCAAGAGACTTAAATTTAATTTCTGTGGTAAAAATTTGAAGCATTTATTGCTTCTTTTTACTATCGTTTAAGGGACTTTATACTAAACTTGATTTGATGAGTTCCACGTAATCTTCCTAATAATGTTTATCTTGGCCTATTTCAAAGATAGTTCTTCTGTGAGTGATCTTCACCGTTTCATGAATTTGTATTAATATTGATCCCAAAATCGATTTCGGGACAGGTATATTTAGCTAACGAGTTTCAAATTAGATGAATTATTTGTCCCGGGATATAAGAGACCCGCGCTTTTCGATTAGTGCACTAAGATTGCTTAGTTACATAAAACTCTCATTTCTCTGGTGTTTCTCACCACGAAGTTCTGGAAATTATTGCAATCCGTTTACTTTCGGACACTAAACCTGTGGATATAATCTTGTTGACTACTAATACCTAAATGTTTGACATTTTGTGACCTTTTAACTCTAACTCATATCTGTAATTGTATATATCGTTGGATTTATATGTTCAAGTTGGCCCAAGTCAGTGAGTCTATGGCTTTGGTATCATTTTAGTTAACTGTGCTTAACTGTATTGCATGTTGTTGTATTGTATTGTTGTTGTCGCTTTTTGCCCTTTTTCCTGTGAATTATTTTCCTTTTGCTGGTGTTGTTCTGATTGTTTTATTCCTTGTTTTCCGATTTCAAGAGAAGCAACCCACAAGGTCGCTTCTCTCTAAACTTTATCTTAATGTAACAATTCCTTTCTCAGGCGTGAGGCTAGCAAACCCACCCTGTTAAACAAACTTGCTACAGAAACTTCATAACGATGAATCTCTTTGCGCCAAAAGAAAAAGTCTGTGTGGGGACATCGAACGTCCGCACCATGTACGAGATTGGCAAAGCTTCCCAGATCGCGAACCAGAGGAAAAAATACGGAATCCAAATACTGGAAATATATGAAAGCAGATGGAACGTGAATGGACTCACCAACGGGTGAGTCAGTGATCTACTTCGATCACCCAGAAGATAACCACACGCACACCGAATGCGTGGCTATCATGATGTCACCAACGGAAACAAAGGCCCTGATGCAATGGGAGGCGATCTCGTCCAGGATAGTGACCGCCAGATTCAACTCCAAAGGAAGGAAAGTGTCAATTATACAATGTTATGCACCCACAAACAACGCACACCTCGAAAAGAAAGCAGAATTCTACAGATAACTTCAGGCAACAATGGACAATACCCCAGCTGGTGACATTAAAGTACCAATAGGAGACATGAACATCAAACTGGACCAGACAGCACAAGAAGGGAACTCATCATGGGAAGAGAAGCTCTCGGAGAAATGAATGAAAATGGAGAACGCTTCGCCGACTTCTGCGCCTTCAACGGACTAGTGATTGGTGGCAGCATATACAAACACAAAGATATCCACAAGGCTACATGGGTGTCACCAGATGGGCAAACCAAAAACCAAATTGACTTCATCTCAATGCTGCTCAAGGAAGTGGAGGCGCAGCCTACTAGACACGAAAGCAAGAAGAGGAGCAGACGTTGGCTCAGACCACTATCTCGTACAAGGGACAATCCAAATCAAATTAAAAGCTTTTAAGGAAACAGGAGCTGCAGATAGACCACAAGCCAAGTTCAACACTCAAAAACTGAAGGACCAGGCTACAAAGGACATCTTCATTGCAAACATAAGGGACAAAGCCCAGACACAAATCAACACTAGCGAAGAGGTCGGCGTCGAACAGAACTTGAACAACTTGAAAACGGTGTGGAGTCAAACAGGCATGGAGTTTCTAGGCAGAAAAAGGAGGCAGGACAAACAATGGGTCACTACGGACACTTGGAGACTAATAGAAGAGAGAACGATGGTGAAACAAAAGATTATCCAGTGCACTGACGAGCAACAAAAACAGGAGTTGAATGCAAGCTACCATATGCTGAACAGAAGAATGAAGAAGAGTGCCAGGGAAGACAAAAGAAAATATTATGAAGTTACGGCAAGTGAAGCAGAACGAGCTGCAGGCAAAGGAGACCTCGTCACACTCTACCAAACAACTAGGCACCTACCGGCAAAAAGTTCGACACATATTAACCCAGTAAGGGATGACAATGGAAGGTCAATCATTAAAGAAATAGAGCAAAGAAAACACTGGGCTGAACACTTCAAAAGACTTCTAAATCGACTGCCACCTACAACGCACCCAACAATACAAACAACGGAAGCAGAACTACCAGTGAACATCGACCTCCAACGAAATCACAAGTCCTGAATGCAATCAAGATGCAAAAGGCTGGAAAAGCAGCAGGACAAGATGGAATCCCAGCAGAAGCATTGAAAAGGGACCCAGAGACAACAGCGGACATGATGACGCCATTGCTGGAGAAGACGTGGAAGGGGGGCAAAGTACCCGAGGATTGGAAGGAAGGATACTTATTCAAACTACCAAAGAAATGAGACTTAAGTCAATGCAATGCGGAATTATGCTCCTGTCCATCCCAAGCAAATTACTAATACTGTCTACTATCACCAATGATCCTCCTGATTGCAGTAGATTGGATAATGCGACAGACAACGTCAACCAACAAGGGAACAGGCATAAAATGGACTCACACAAAAAACCTGGAGGATTTGGACTTCTTCGAAGATATATATGTCTGATTCCCCACAAACTGGAAGATATGCAGGTCAAAAGCAACAAGCTGGCAGAAGAAGTATCCAGAGAAGACAGGACTTCAGGTGAACATAGATAAAACAGAGGTGATGAAGACTCCTGGCCAACACCAACAGCAACAACAACAACGGACGACAATCAGCCAGCATAAATGGGAGGAACCTGAAAGAAACAACCACCTTTACCTACATACCTACCTGGGAAACATCGTTTCAACTACAGGCGAACAGAACTGACGAGGATATCAAAGCAATAATCGGAAAAGCAAGACAAACTTTCATGACTCTCAAGTCTGTGTGGGGTCAACAGCACTCAGCATCAAAATGAAAACAAGATCCGTATTTTCAACTCCAATGTGAAGTCAGTACTACTCACTATACGAATCAGAGACTTGGCCAGCGCGTCATAAAGAGCATCTCAAACAAACTTCAGAACTTCATTAACAGTTGTGTTCGCTCAATACTGCTCAAGAGTGGATGGCCAGAAAGATTAGCAACAGGGTGGGATCTGTGTCAGCGAACTAACCCAGTCGGAACCGATCGTGCAACAAATAGGCAGGAAGAAATGGAGGTGGATTGATGGCCATACTCTGAGGAAATCATCAAGTGACATCACTAGACAAGCCATTGCTCGAGTGGAACCCGAAAGGGAAGCAGGCGGCGAGTTGGTCGTCAGTGCAAGGGTGACTTGGAGGAGGTCTTGTGTGTAGAAGAGATGAAAGCGTGTGGGCGGACTTGGAGCGGGGTGAAAAAGTTGGTAGAAAACCGAAGGCAATGGAGAAGCGCGGCTGAAGTCCTATGTTCCTCTAGGAATTAAAGGATATAATAATAATTTGTCCCGGATTCCAATACCGACTTAATCGAAAGAAGTAATGCCAACACATCCTTTCAAGAAGACCATATAGCTGGTCAACGACCGTCAGATATATTAACAGGAGATGGAAATATGAATAAGTACTTTCAAATCGTATTCACTAAGCAAGATATGTCTCTGTCTAGATTTAAGTCGCACTGAGAGTAACGTTACTCACTAGCAAGCAGTTACATATCTCCGGCTAGTCGCAAATAGGACTTAGGTGAACTCTCCTAATAGCAACCAACGAACAAGTAAATTCTGTTTAAAATATTATTTTAAATTAAGAGAAACTGGAATCATTTATTGGACACCGGTAACTAGTGTGATAAGTCTAAATCTTTGTTTTAGTGGAGACTGAATTCCATCAGTCAGGTTTGCAGTGTGGCCACCATTCTAGGTATCTCACCATCACGGTGTTCACTGATTTGATGATATTAGATGGTTGGAGGCAGTCAGTAGGAAGCCTTGGACCTAGGTTTCGTGCAAGTTGACGCTCACTAGTCAGTAAGGTGAGGAGGAGAGACTCATGTCCCATGTGAGATTTGAACCTGTGTCACCCAATGCAGCAGTCAGAGACAAGTCAGGTGGGCGCATTGCAAACCTGTCTAATAGAATTCAGTCTGTACTAAAGAAAGGACCAAACACATCAAATTAGTTACGAGTGTCAAATACTGTCCTGCAGGAGGTCAATTAGTGGTAGCTTCTCTGAATGAAGCACTAGGTGACACAGGTCAAAATCTCACAAGGGACATGATTTTCTTTAAGATTACAGATCCCATTTGCTAACGAGAATAAACTAGTACGAAAGACAGGGGCAAGCATTCTTGCTATCCGAAATTATTGATCTAAATCCATCAGAAAGCAGTCCCAAAAGATCGAGAGAAGTCGTCACATATTGTAAGCAAAAAAATCAAAATGTTTATTGTAAAGAGCCCATCAAAACAAATAGTGGATGGTGGCTAGCAGTGGAATCCAGGATGCGCATTTCGTGCTATTTGAGACTCGTCAGCTGGATGTGCCTGCATTTCTCAGTGAGAGTGATGATGTTCCCACCGAGGCTCGAACCCAGTGCCCATGGTTTCAAACGCCAAAGCGTTATTCACTAGACCACTTGGGCCACGAGAGCCACCTCTTGTGCAACGGGTCACATAAATTACTTAATTAAATTTTTGAGATTTTCGGACACTTCCAGATGTGGGTTCCAAGTTACGACGAAATTTGCATCGTGGATTGCTCTGCTTGCCGCCATTCGCTGGTTGTATACTAGTTAAATGCCGAAATATCCTTGTAGGATCTGCACAATGAGCCGATATATCAACCTGAGTCCGAACGCTTCGGTCCATTCAATCCTATGATAAATGAAATTTTTTATCCCATGTTCATGTACTTTTAGTTTCATAATGTCACATTTACTTGGTTTGTTCATTTATCAGAATAATATTTATGTATCTCAATTATTGATCATAGAATGGATAATAATAAAAGCCTAATATATATACGCCATGTTTCGGTTTTCCTCATGCGTTCATCCAACATTCTCATGTGATGCTTCTTGAATATTTTGAAAAGTTTTGTGCAAAAGTTGCTTTGTTTGTTGATTCAGATCGTATATTCCGTTTTTGAATGAGTATGATACTTTATGTTTTAGGACAAAAATATCAATTGGGGAATTTAATCCCAGCCTCCCAACACTGAAGCAACTGATGACTGTCTGTCTATCTGTCTGAATTCAACATAGAAATTGGCACTGAAGTGCAGCACTTCGAGTTGCCACGTTCCAAATAGCACAAAAAGATAGACAAGAAGATGAGTGAAGAGAATCAATAGAGTTTGACAAGTATAAGAGTGAAACAGAATGGGTAGTGGTGACAGCCATTCTTAAGATAATACATACGTATAACCTAGATATCCTCTACCCAAACTGTCTCAGTAACAACCCACTCTTCCAGCGCTGTAATAAAGTTGCGCTGACAGCAGCTCCCACTTGCAGGAGGTTACTTCAGCTTACGATATCTTAGACATTTTGTGACGTTGTGAGACAGTTACGTGTCACAGCCAATCATGTTGAACCGATCTGTGAACTCATATATTGATTCTGCCGACTGAAACTGTTCAGTTACTTTACATTCATTCACTGAAGGCAAATGAATTGTCTAATTCTCGGATAGGTTGAACTAGAATTGTTTACATATATCATTGGCATAACTAAATTTAACTCATACAAATTGAAATGATTTCACATTACCTGACAATAGTTTCTGTCGTTACCAGTAAGGTGCAGCAGGTAGGTGGTGAGGACAAATACTCGTCGAAGAAATTCACTAGCGGTCGCGCTATGTCGTGAATCGGCAGAAGTTAGAATTAAAGGACCATTGAAACGGGTCCCAGTGGCTCAATGGTATTCGAGCTCGTCTTGTAACCAGAAGGTCCTGGGTTCGAATCCCGGTAGGTTCATACTGCTGAAGAGTCCCAAACTAGGCTGACGAAAAAGCTGTCCAGTACTCACAGGTTTTCCAATGGTTCTCTAATTAATGTCAGCTCATGATGAAATCCTGAGAGTTTTTGTTCTCTTTTTCTATTTTGCAAAGCATCAATGTTATACTCGATTTCTAGTCAACAGAATAGGTCCTTGTCAGCAGTCTGCCTTTCTCCTTTTAGTTTGTTTTTTATTATATACCATACACTTTGTGAAGTTAGATCAAGTGAAACAAAATTATGAAAACGAAGTAAATTGAATATCGGTCTCCTTCTCATTAATTACCTTGATATAAACGTCACAATGGTTTTAGTGTGATGATGTAACCGATGAAGTCCACTTGTCAAGTGTGAAGCAGTCGGTCACCAGTGCCACTGGCTGGCGATGGCACTATACCAGAAGTAACAGAAATCTCATTAACAGCCGTAAAACTCGCAGTATTTATCAGTCTTTCAACGGAGGGCGACTTAATCCTCTGCGGGAACTGGCTTGGAATCATGCTCTTATCCACACCGAGCAACACATTAGGCCACGTCATCCCAGAGGGACTAAACTACGCTCCAGACATGGAATTCTGCCTGAAAGAAGGTGGATTTATAAAAAGCAATCCATGTGCAAATGGCAGTCAAATTTCTACTTCTACATGATCAGCTGTGAGGTGACCTTTGACAGTGTTTTCAGAGGAGTGATTTGAAAACTGCTTCAACAATACAGAATGCAATGCCCAAAATCTTTATTAACCTGATTAAACAGCTGTATGAAGATGCTACATGTCAGGTGATTCACATTAGAAAATTCAGCGATGTCTTTGAATTGAAGACAGGAGTAAGACAAGGCTGTCTAATATCAACCATAATCTCCGAAATTGTGGTGAACTGGATCATATGGCACACAGTGGGAGGGGAGCAAGAAGAGAGAAATACGTTCGACCGACAAGAAGACTATATATAATATGTTTAATGTCGCAAAAACTCGAAGAATTACTGGCGAAAACCAACAAACTGGTTCAAGAAGTAGCAAAGTCAGGACTCCAGGTGAACATAGAGAAGACAAAGATGATGAAAGTAAGCAGCCAACAATAATCCACACCAGTCAACTTTAACGAAAGAAATCTGAAAGAGGTTAACTTACTTCACTTATCCTGCTAGGAAGAATCGTTTCAACCACAGGCTGAACAGATGAGAATATCAAAGCCAGAGTCGGAAAGGCAAGATACACCTTCATCAGTCTGAAATCACTTTGAAAATTCGCTCTACCCAGCACGTTAGTAGCAAATCATCTCCTTTATATGGATGAGAAACTTTGCGCGTGAGTCAAGCAAATCATTTCAAACATGTTTCAGACTTCTGTCAACAGCTACCTTCGTTAGCTTGATGCTAAAGATTAGATATCCAGAACGCATTATAATCAACGAACAAATGGAACAAATCAGACCAGAACCTGTTTTCTAAGGAATTAGAGATGGAATTTACACACACAGAATACTGCTGAATTAAATAATTACCCAAGACTTCAAGTGGAAGTCAAGTGAGAAACGATGAAGTAGGCTACCAAGGGTGTCGTGGAGGGGATTATGTGAGTAAGAGATGAGAGTCTTTGACTTGTTACGGAACTAGCTAAGGATGACTTCAGGAAACAGGATGAAATGCACGTGTGCTTTTGAAGACCTGTGTTCCAGATGAAAACTGAAGCAATGGAAAGATAACTATGATAATAATAATTTGTTTCTCGAGTTTGATCACGGATTGATATCAGTTAGAGAACCACTGAAAACTAGGGAGTACTGTACAGCTGTTTCATCGTAGTTGTTGAATCACCGTCAGTGCGTAGCCACTTGGGTTCGAATCCAGTACTTTCCGGTCGTACGCAAGCTAGTATACCGTTGAGGCACTGTGACCTGACTCAATAGTCCATGAATTCCAACTTCTACCAATTCTTGATTTTAGCGCGACCACCAACCATTGTCATGGGCGGGGACTCCAACCTTACTCCCAACTGGATGGGCCTTAGTGGTCACGACATCCCACTAGGACTCAAAGCAACTTCGACCTGTAACCAGTCTCTAGCGAACATCAGATAATTTTTAAAGTAGGGTGAAACTAGTTGTCCAGTACTCTCTAGTTTCCATTAATTGTTTAGCTGATATGAATTACCAGTGAAGTCTACCGTGAAATTTAAGCCGAAAATGCGTTTATTGCAAAGTATTTTAACTGTAAGATTTATCTTATCACAGATATATTTTTCAAGTAAACATTTGAGTAAGGGATTTGCAGGTTTATTCATTCCCTTGCGTTGCAAAAGGAACATAAGGCCTCAAGCGTGAGCTGTGAGGATTCTGCAGCGTTGGTGTTGTTTTGTTTCACGGGTGGTGTCATCAGCATCACATCCAATATTCCATATTTTACTGGGCTTAATACGATCTAGGCCGGGCTTAATAAAGAGTCAACCGACAATTGGACTCAGACGGTGTATGTAGTTGACTAGCACACTGTCATTGAACCACTAACGCGCAAATTTTCAGTTACATAACAATATTTTGAGACGATGACTACTTAGTGTTACAGCAATCAACTACTTATGCATCTACCAATTCACCTGCTCGTGTGGAGCCAGGTATATCGGCCGTACTCAGCGTTCGCTATCCAAACGCGTCAACGAACATTTACCTTCATGGTTTTATAAAGGAGAAAACCGATGCCCTCGCAGCTCGATCCTTGAACATTTGATCGACTCTGGACACCAAGTCAAACCAGAAACAAACTTCAAAGTTATCTACAGAATACAAGGCAATCTTGCTAAAAGTGTACGGATCAAACTTCTCCACATCGCAGAAGCAATGGCAATCCATCTGCTAAATCCTGAACTCTGCATACAAAAGAAATTCGTTCATTCATTAAATCTACAATGGACGTAATCCTTCTTAATTTCAGTCTTACTAATTGTATTATTTTGTCTTTTTCATTTTATTTTATCATTTTATTATTTCACATCTTCATTTATATTATTATCTACCCCACCCTTTTGTAATTTCTACCCTCATTAACAATGTTGCTAACTTGACCCACGTCCAATTTCTAGTCAACTATGTTACGTCACTCGATTAACTTACTTATTTTCAACTGTATTATTCTCTAACCCCACCCTTATTTAATTTTTACCACCACTCATTAACACTGTTGTCAACCTGACCTACTCTGAATTCTACTCAACTGTATTACGTAATCCAATTCACTTAATCAATTCTATTTTTATTGTCTATCTTAACGTTTGTCTCCAAGCCAAATAATACTTACATTACATAATTATCTAAACTTTATAAATCTAATGTACACACACACAAACAAATTTGTATATATATGCGATTGTACAGCTCAGTGAATGAATTCGCCGAAAAGAGTCTCTTTGCTGAACGTCTTCTTTTCTTTTATACTTATGAAATCAACTTTTCTGAACCTCAACCCATTGAGGGATAATAAATACCTTCATCTCAACGAATTCCGACTGTTGTGAGCTCATTCTTAGACAGGAATGACATGGTCAGTGTCACTGACTGATTCTCTGGTTGGCAGTTGGTCATTATAACTCAGCTGATAGACCATGAGACTAATAATTCTAAGCCTTTCAGTCGCTAACAATTGCATCAGTGATCGGCTGTCACTTCATTAGAAATTATACTAAATAGTATGAAAGAGAAACTTTTTCACTACACTACTCAAATCCACTAATTTGCTAGCCAACGTGTATCAGCACTATGTGTGTAGATGAAAATATTTTCAATTTTCAACAGGTGGAGGCTGGTTTTTCTACGTTACGTTCACATTTCCGCCTCCATCTCAGTTTCCTATTTACATAATTTACTTCAGGCGATGTAACGATTGCCTAGTATACTGATGATAAGAAAGACGATTACATGCAAAGTAGATATTATTGAAAAAAATAATTCGAAAGTGATAAAGTAAAAGCCATTAGTCTGTTTAATGATACACTGATATTGCTTGTCTACTTTTTTATCGCTTTTTTGCCCTAATATTCATCTTCTGCTAATTTCGATGCTAATTATTCATCTCTTCTAATCAGTATTTTATCTTTAAAGTCTGTCGCATGTAAAATGAAAAAGAAAATTAATTTCAAATTTGAACATAATAAAATGAGATGTCCACTTGATGATAAGCATACAGGTGTACTGAGAGTATTTTCAAGAAAGAAAAAGCGTGGATTGTACAGAATGAAATCACTTGTGTACTGAATTGTTATCTTTACTTTAATGGCATAATATTCTCTGGGTAGGTGACCATTTTAACTAGGCGAAATTTTCGCTCACCTAAAGCTTCAGACTTTCAATACAAATGTGAAGTCAGTCAGTTCTTCTATACAGGTCGGAAACATGGCTCGCCATTGACCAAAAGTACTTCCAACAAGTAACAGAATTTTATCAACAATTGCCTTCACCAGCTTCATAATGAGGCCCAGCCAGAAAGAATGAGCAACAAGAGCCTGTTGCTCAACAAATATGTAGGAGGAAATGGAGATAGGCCGGGCCTGAGTTGAGGAGGCTGAAATTGCGCGCAATACAGGCCATAGCTCAAAGGGGAGTGACAAGTGGGTCATCTGTGTGAGGGTGTCATGGAGGAGATAGTCTGAGTTGGAAGAGGAGATGAGAGATTATGGTCAATCGTGAACCCAGCTGAACAGGAAGTCAGAAAATAGAAGAAAGTGGAGATGTGTTGTTAAAGCCCTATTTTTCCGCTTTGAACCCAAGGGAATAATAAGTAATAATTAAAGCTCCTTTACCTACCTGGGAAGCATCGTTTCAACTACAGGCGAACAGAACTGACGAGGATATCAAAGCAATAATCGGAAAAGCAAGACAAACTTTCATGACTCTCAAGTCTGTGTGGAGGTCAACAGCACTCAGCATCAAAATGAAAACAAGATCCGGATTTTCAACATCAATGTGAAGTCAGTACTACTCACTATACGAATCAGAGACTTGGCCAGCGCGTCATAAAGAGCATCTCAAACAAACTTCAGAACTTCATTAACAGTTGTGTTCGCTCAATACTGCTCAAGAGTGGATGGCCAGAAAGATTAGCAACAGGTGGGATCTGTGTCAGCGAACTAACCCAGTCGGAACCGATCGTGCAACAAATAGGCAGGAAGAAATGGAGGTGGATTGATGGCCATACTCTGAGGAAATCATCAAGTGACATCACTAGACAAGCCATTGCTCGAGTGGAACCCGAAAGGGAAGCAGGCGGCGAGTTGGTCGTCAGTGCAAGGGTGACTTGGAGGAGGTCTTGTGTGTAGAAGAGATGAAAGCGTGTGGGCAGACTTGGAGCGGGGTGAAAAAGTTGGCAGAAAACCGAAGGCAATGGATTCGCGCGGCTGAAGTCCTATGTTCTTCTAGGAATTAAAGGAAATAATAATAAAACTTCTTCTTCATGGTTAACATCATGATAGGATACACAAAATAGTTCTCATAACCAAAACTAAATCATTTTGGTTTCAACACAAAAAATTCAATGTGAACATTTTTCTCTATAGCTTGACTAACCTCCTCGAGTTGAGTGAAGTAAAAATTTATATCCCTTAATTATCAAAACGCGTTTGGATATGATAGAATTCAAGGTACGATTAAGCAATGATAACTTACATTCAAAATACGAAACTACTTCAGAAATGGAAACTGGTAGCTGTACACTCCATAACTTTCTCAGAGGGAAAATTAATCAACCTAACACAACTGCTAAATACCTGAGAACCAATAAGAACATTCCTAACAAGGTTGGATCAAAAGTGTCTCAAATAACTAAATAGAACAAAATACCTTTCCTGCAGACAATTCAAGATCAAGCAATCACTCGACAGAGCAACTGCCTGAATTCATTCAGACAAAATCACAACAGTTCATCATCATCACACAACAGAACAGTGAAGCATTGAGAGTGGACAGTCAACTGAAAAAAGACGAATGATAAGAATAAAATCACAAGAAGAGATGTAAATGCTAAAATGATAATATACAGATTAGGGGAAAAATTAGTTGATTACAATTACAAAATTAGTTTGAAATGTTCTAATAAGTATCAGTATTTTAATAAGACTTTTCACAGAGGTATTTTCAGATCACTTATTCTCACACAGTTATTTCATAACTATAGCGTCCATTTAAAAGTCTACATGAGTAAACTGCAACTACTCGACATCAATTAAAAAGTTCATTAATATCGCTAACAGTAGTAACTCTTATACTACTACTGTATGCTAGTGCAAACTACATTAGATACTTGCAGTCAGTCAGCAGGAAGCCTTAGACCTTGTTGACACTTGTTAGCAAGGCGTATCCTACTTCCAAGATATTGTAGAAATATGTGGACGACATTTAAACAGTGTTAAAAACATAACATATCTCTAGCTCCTACACACATATAGACTCACTTGTAAATGGAATAAAATTCACATTTGAATAGGAAAATGAACAAGGAGAATCAGCCATGTTAGATTGTAAAATAAAATGAACAGAAGAAGGTAAACTGCACGCCAGCTTTTATAAAAAAGCCAATGCATTCTAATCGATATTTAGACTTGAATTCATCTCTTCAGTTATCTGTGAAGTCAGGCTTAGTTAAGTGTCTAACAAATGGAGCAATAGCATTGAGTGGTACAAAAAAAATCGAAACGATGAAATCAAACAGACAGAAGTGTTGGTGTTAAGTAATTATCCTATAGAATTGATTAGGAAGATGAGGAAAGGCCAAAAGCAAAATAAAAACAATTGTGAACCCAGTCATGATAACATAAAGAATATAAGGCATCTACAGCTGTATGTATAGGCAGGAGATATTTGAGACCTTACGTAGGATTCTCAATAAAACAGGAATTAGGGTAGCATATAAACCTACAAACTCACTCTGGTGCGACAAGCTCTGTAGGTTAGAAGACTTGGTGGAACCAATTAGACAAAATAATATAATTTACAAAATACCTTACGATGACTATGAGTTAAGTCAACTACATAGATAAAACTAGTAGATCAGGAGTAGTCAGATTGCCAATCAGAACATAAGAATTTGGCTAAGGTAAGAATGACTGACCCTGCGAAGATAAGTATTTTAGAGAAGAACTAAGCAATCACACTGCTTGCGTTAACACACAACCACACAACAGTGTGTGACAGAGTCAAAATTCTAAAAAGTAACATAAGTAGATGGGGAAAGAGATTGATTACTGAATCCTATCTGGTTCTAATGTTCAACACATGTAATAGAAGTGACTAAACGCAAAAGCAGAAGATATTATCATTAGTCAAATCAGAGGATAATAATGTTAAAATTTATTTCAGTTCACATTATAACATTCTAACAAGTTATTCATTTTATAGAAAAAAAAACATCTTATTACCCAACTTACTGACTAACAACACTCGTCTTTATTCCCATCCTGTTATGTTTTATTGATAACGCAAATACTATTCCTGAATGTACCTTATCTTCCTTTCTGTTTTACGGATGTCTAATGAACTTTTATTGATTTTGATTTATATTTCTAGCCAATCTCACCCCTCTGTATAAACGAACCAAAACTTATGAGTAATAAACTTTGCTCGGAGTATCATCAGCAAATATTACCTTATAACACTGTGTAACTTTATCAAAACTGAATTTTATCCATGATAGAACCTTGATGGAACTCATGTTTTTTCTGAGACTAGAACCAACAGCACCCAACGCTGCAGTCAGGGACGTTACCACTGAACTGTTCGGTCTTGCAATTCACCTCTTTGACAAAACTGTAATTAATAACTAGTGCATTGTGTCTAGCCGTTTATTTGGTACACCGTCATTGAGAGCAACTTAGTACGGTGGCTAAATTTTAAACTTGACTGATGTAAGTCAGTCTGCAGCAGACAAAGGAATAAGACATATTAGACAAGTTAATAACTGGTGTTCAATCAAAGTGTAAACTATTACTCTCTACAATGGGTGATCTGTGTGACACCGAATACGGCGCTCATAAAATGTAAGCTAAATAGCATAATGAAATATGTATCGCTGGCTAATATGTATAAATCGGAATCGCTCATTTTCAAACATGTAAGCAATTTTGGAGAATTTTCACCTTCAACTGTGTGATTTACAAATGACAGATTTAATTCAACGTACTACCGTTTCATCCGACTAACCAGCCAGAAGAATCCTGGTAGGTTACAGGATTTTGATCATGAGTTGACATTGATTAGAGAACCATTGGAAAACCTGGGAGTACTGGACAGCTGTTTCGTCCTAGTTTGGGACTCCTAAGCAGTATGCACCCACCGCCAGGGCTCGAACCCAGGACCTTCTGGTTACAAGGTGAGCTAGCTCGTAGACCATTAAACAGCCACTGGGAGCCAATCCAATGGACAGCCCATGAATTAGATCTTCTGCCAATTCACGATATAGCGCAACCGCTAGCCAATGTCTTTGGCGAGTATTTGTCCTTACACCTAACCTGCTGCACCCTACTTGTCACGACTTCCCACTGGAACCCCAGGTAACTGCCTACATGAATAGGGCCAGTCGCCAGTGAGCATCTCATTGATATTGAAGTATTGGTTTGTAAGAATTCAGTTGATTGCCAGCTGACGCTATTCATGTAGGCAGTTACCTGGGGTTCCAGTGGGAAGTCGTGACAAGTAGGGTGCAGCAGGTTAGGTGTAAGGACAAATACTCGCCAAAGACATTGGCTAGCGTTGCGCTATATCGTGAATTGGCAGAAGATCTAATTCATGGGCTGTCCATTGGATTGGCTCCCAGTGGCTGTTTAATGGTCTACGAGCTAGCTCACCTTGTAACCAGAAGGTCCTGGGTTCGAGCCCTGGCAGTGGGTGCATACTGCTTAGGAGTCCCAAACTAGGACGAAACAGCTGTCCAGTACTCCCAGGTTTTCCAATGGTTCTCTAATCAATGTCAACTCATAATGAAATCCTGCAATCAATCAACCAAATCTCTACAAACCAGTACTTGGAGAATCCTGGTAATTTGAACTGATTTAGTTATCAGCATTCAGTCACTGAACCATCATGCAGAATACAGGGACACTGGTAAATGTATTACTGAGAATGCAGGCATATCCAAATGACAAATTCCAAACAGGATGAAATGAACATCATCGACTGCAGTGCTGGTCACCATTAATCAAAGTCACTTATTAAAAAAAATTACAGACTTGAATTGTTGTAGACATGTAAGGGGTGAATGAATATCACTCAAACAAATCAAAATGACTCTGGAGGAGTTCTGTACTCCATGTTAACCTACATTCCAAGTTATGATCAGTATTAAGACTACAGGTTTTGTAAGGATCTGGATTAACTTCAGTATAAATTTCCCCAAGAACTAACATCAGTTAGAGATCATTCAAAGCCACGGTAAACTGTCAGGCTACTTTGTCTTGGCTGGTGATCCTTCATCAATAAGCACAAACTGGTGTTCAAACTGAGGACCTTTGGGCTATACGGCAATCTTGTAGACTTCTAAGTCATTGGTAACGAATCCATAAATTCCAACCCTCTCTGATTCACGATATGTAGTGATGCCTCCAGTTAATGACATAGGCGAGTAACGTTTTCTTGCCCAACAATGATGGCCTCTGCTGGCTAAGAATTCTTTCTAGCGGTTGATCTAAATATATCTCGGATTATCAGAAAATGAAGCTCATAGATAAATGGATTAGGTCTCACTGGTTGAACGGTCTACTAACTCCTCTTGAATCTGGAAGTTTCTGGGTTTGAACTTCACCGCGTGCGTGCGTGTGTGTGTGTACTGATGGAGAGTCTCGAACTACTACGAAACATCTGTCTAGTAACCTCTGGTTTTTCAGTAGTTCTCTGACTGATGTCAACGCATGAACAAAGATGTTTACAACCGAGTCCCTGAAAATCAACACTTGATGTTAATTATATAGTTTATAAACAGTATTGTTACAAAAAAAAGGAATTATAACTGATATATTTCATATCTGCAGTTAATGTCAAAAAACGTGTAGAATGTCATAAGGAGTAGATATATTCTGATATTCCTATTGTCACTATAAATATGAAGCATGGATATATACTTAACATAACGCATGATTTATAGCTGTATCGCTGACAGCTGTCAGTTACTAGTTTCCGCTATCATTTAAGTGGATAAATTAGTAATAAATTTTATAAATTACTGTCATTTTTTTCATCTTATCACATTAAATTTATTACTTCGTTTGTTTTTCTCAGCTAAATTTATACTAACGTTATACCAGATGTTATACGGTTAGCATATAATATATATACGTTTCAGTTTTCAGTCAGAACCGCTTAATGAAGACTCACAATCTTACATAACTCACCCTTGACCCTACTCACAACTTATTCCATGTTCACGCATACACTACAGGTGCTGCTAAACAAAAGTTTTGCAAATAGTCTAGTTCATTTCAACTTTTACCTTTCAAATTTAAGTTTATACTCTACTGTAAATATTCTGTTTGCAAACAATGTCAGGAGAATAGTGGTGGCATTCAGGAAGTTCAGATCATTTTGGTCAAAGTATTTCAACAGGAAATCGAAAATATGCATAAATAATTGTTCTCAAAAATCGATAGATATCCTTCTCTTGTTGACTCCAACCGTATATACAGATTAACATGTATCTGCGGGAGCAGTTACATCGGAAGGACAGAAAGAAGGGCATACTTACGATTTTTTGAACATGTACCAAAAAGCTTACGTCTAAAGGGAACAAATGCTTTAAACAGTGCCATCGCCAGCATCTGCTTTACATGGATCATGAGGTGGACGTCGAAAAGTCGTTCAAAATTATCAATAGGCTCAATTCTCCTTAAGTTTGCTGAAGCCATTTCGATGAAGCGCCTCAAATCCGATTTATGCGTCCAGAAAGAAGCGGTTATCAGTCTTTCTTTGCCCTGGTAACTGGATATTTTCATCTCTCTTTCATCTGAATCCGAAATGCTGAAAAATGTCCATTGTGTATGATTATTATTGTTCGGAATAGGGTTTAATATTACATATATATATATATATATATAATTACTGCATGCATATATTGATCGGTTGATTTTTGTTTAAAATGAACTCTGTGCAAGTATGTATGTAGATATACTTATTATTATCTTTGGCCTGTAAGCAGCTGACGAGAAGGCAACGAAATAAAAGATGGTACCACATTATTCTGCTAAAACTGTAGTTCTTGCTTTGTTCAAATTCATTAAGGGGAATAAATGTATGAAAGTTCTCATTTCATTTAGTAAATATTTAGTACCACTGACTCATACATTCATCTATGATCGACTGCAAAACCGGTTAATTCTTTCAAAGGCTGCCAGGTTGAATTACTGGCCTACTAGAATCTTCTTTCATTGAGATGCCGTAATGCTTCTTCATTTTTTATTGTTTTAATCATGCAACTATATCAGACGGTCAGTATATGAACCTGCGCGCATATTTAAATGGCCCTCAGTGAAATGCCATTCAATTCACGGAAAAAATGAAGGAAAAAAATATTCAGAATTGGGTATCCTTTCATTTGCGACAACACTACTTCACATAATATACTTCAGGTTATTCATTTACATGCGAATTTCCTGTGGAGAGGAAATATTTTAGGACTGAATACGTTGAAAATTTGTGTTACATTTGTTTACATATTGTCTGAAATAAAGCTTTACAATTATTACAGACTGATTGCCCTTATTCAACGCTGTCTCTGAAAGGCAATAATGATAATTACTTCATTTTAAGCAATAACTTAGCGTAAAGAAGTCAGTTTCCCAAGTTGTACAAATAGCAAAAATCTACTTACTTCTCCAAATAAATAAATAGACAGAATAATAAGATTATTATGACTGCAAACCTGAAAGCTTATAGAAGAACAATATGAGTAATAATAATTATGGTTATAATTTGCTGCTTATTAACTGATTAGAAAGTAATTTTATAATTTCTTTCCTGACATTTTTCTCTTTTTCACACAAAACCTGTGCTAAATATTTATATGGTCTAATTTTTATATTTTGCTGTGCAAGCATACATTCTTATGAAATTCTTTCTGCTTCTACCTGAAGGGATTCAAGGAATATTGAATTGAATTTTTTGATTTTCCCGTCGATTGATTGGACCGAAGTGCTCGGTCTCAGGTTGACATGTCAGCTTCTTGTGCAGATGCTTCAACGATTTCTGGTGATTTGATTTGTATACAATTGGTGGATGGTGGCTAGCAGTGGAATTCAGGATGCGCATATCGTCCTAATTGGGACTCGTCAGCTGGATGTGCCTGTATTTCTCAGTGAGTGATGATGTTCCCACCGAGGCTTGAACCCAGTGAAACTATGGGCACTGGGTTCGAGCCTCGGTGGGAACATCATCACTCACTGAGAAATACAGGCACATCCAGCTGACGAGTCCTAATTAGGACGAAATGCGCATCCTGAATTCCACCGCTAGCCACCATCTCATCAGGTAGGACGAGAAGTCAATATAAAAAGATATATGCTCGTACTACTAAGTATAGAAATTCTACAATACCCTATTTAGCGCGTACTTTATGTGACGAAGACTCTGTTAGACGTGAAACTTACAAGTTACTATGTAATTAGCACAGTGAATCGACCCTTTTATCGCTCATCTTTCTTTATTTTATGGTGTTACACTTTCTATCGTTTAAATCGTTACTCTGCTATTTTATATTAGTTGGTATTACTATTATTACTACAATTTTGTACTTTATACATATTTTTCTCCGTATGGCACACAGTATTTTGCTACGTAGCTGCTACAACAATCGTTTTATTACTATTATGTATTGTGTATTTTTAATTTTTTTGTCGTTTTTGGGTAAATTAGATGCAATATTGTACTGAATGCTGAAAATTCTTTGCTGTATCACGAGTACTGTTTTTGGAATAAAGCAATTATTATTATTATTATTATTATTATTATCCACCAATTGGATTCAAGGAATAATTTGAGAATAAAGAGGATGCTCAGTATCAGACAAGATGACTTCAGCTAACTGTCTGCAAGAAATGAAATGTCTATCAATAGTTGGGTTAAAGGCATCCCATTAAAGCTGCTTACAACCTTCGGTGTTATATGACGTAGTGTATTTTGAGAAGCCCAGAGAAGAACAAGTGGGAACAATAACGAAGAATGGACAGAATACACGAATTTATGCCACTGAGTGGAACTATTAAAGTGCGATGGTATTGATGTAGATTAGACTTATGAAGGAATAAAGATAGAAGGGTAAATACAAAGTTTAGTGGATAGGCGAAATTAGGTGATATGAAGATGAATAACATTCGGAAATGTAAATATATGAATTTATCATGTCCAAATGAGGAACTCACATGAATGAAGAGTTGTCATCAATAAAGTAAAATGAATAGAATGCGAGAATGTAACAAAGTGAGGTGAAATAAGACAAAACCAAACGTGGAACAACATGGAAGAAAGACGTTTTACGAATTAGATGAGAAAATTAAGGTTACAGCAACGAAAGAGGTCGTTCAAACATTTTTTTGTACACAGAATTCTGGTCTCATGTTATGTACTGTCAAATCATTCTCTACAAAATACAAATCCACTTGTATCCCATTTCAGTAAACTTTGTCAAACCTTTTAGAATATGGTAAAAGATGCATTAGAAGCTGCATAGTCACTGACTACTATGTGTTACAATATGGATAAGTTAGTGACTTTGTGCTCTCCTTTGTTCAGTCAAACTTTGAATGGTGTCTTCACACTCAGCACGATATGTATTTTTCTCGATAGCAGAAAAATATGTAAATGCATATGGAATTAGACGATTGAATTAACATTCCCTTTAAGATTAGGTTCCACCAGTGGACGCTTGGAGTAGGTTATTCCTAGGGTGGTAGGAGGAAGAATGTTTCTTTTAATGAATAATGAGAAAATCTAAAGTCGAGAAATCACATAAAAAGGGAGAAACGACGTAAGGGGGAGGGATGATTGCCTTCATTAGTAGATTGTGCTTTGCTCAACGATATTTATATATCGTGTCTGCAGTGCATTCTAAATCTGTAACTACATTATATTTTGCTTAGAAAGAGGAGAATTTGAAAGAAAGACAAAGAAGAGATTCCAAATTTGAGACAAATCAATTCCTGCTCCTTTTTTCCCTTATCTCAGCATTAGAATCCACTGCTTGCTTGTTCAAAATAATAATAATAACGACAATAGTATTTATTCTGTTTTGTCAGTTCTAGTTTCAGTGATAATTTTATTAGGTTTTTTGTGGCTATATTTTTTAGTGGGACTGTATTTTATTTTTCCTAAAATGATATTTGTCTATTAGATGCAAACTTTGTCTCATTTTCCCCTTAATCTCCTCTTCTTCAGTGACAGTTCGTCTTCACTTTAACAGTGCGCATACTAAACAAGGCCTACACAGAGATTGACACCTGTTTAGATTTACACGCACACACACACACACACACAAACACACACAAACGAAGATGATAGCACATTCACACAGATATACTTCTGGAAAAGAGTAGATCAGTTATCCACACATTGATACAATCCACTTATAAGCATACAGAAATTTACTCTGGGTAAAAAATAAGAAGAAGGAGACGAAAGTAGAGAAGAGGAGAAAGAACAGAGGTTAGGATTAGTGAGGGAAGAGGGTGTAGGTGAAGTGTTGACTACTTGTCTGCAAACTAGATCATTAAGTTTACTTACTTAAAAGTAAAATAAAAGCAAACCCAATGTTGTTTTTATTTTATCTCCCTTCTTTTCTCTTTGCCCTTACATTGCCATTCGTCAGAAGTCTTGTTTTTTTTCACCAAACGTTTTGACTGAGGGGTTAACTCACCAAAATTATATATGTATTTCTCAGAAGTAGAACGCATTCACAGACATCACCGTCATGATTTCAAGAAAGAGGCAGAAAAAGTTACTGCAGTGCAGTGATATCCTGATATCAGAAGGGGGAATATTTATTCTGTATAGGTTTTGAAGTGTATAGAGAAGAAGATCGTTTTAATGGAAAATGAGGAGAACTCCCGCCTCCAAGCAAAATGTGGGGAAGAAAAGAAAATATTCTGTTGTAGGTTTACGGTCATTATTCGGAAGTCATTTTAGCCAACTTCCATTTCAACTTGTTTTCATCATTGTCATTCAACCTGCTTTAAACAGAATGTATTATGTATACATTGCAGAGTACGAAATTCTATGAGATTGTAAGACTATGCTTTAGTAGTTGATGTAAATATTATTTATATTCATCCTGAAATTATAACCGTGTATTGATTGTTTCTAAAAGTAACCTGTCATGTGATTTCTTAAGTGAACTTCCTTTTTGGTATATATCTACTAAATAATGCAAAGGATTACTCTGATGAAATAAATGTTAATAAGAACCACAATGGAGTAGTGGTGTTGTTTAAAAATAGGCTTTTGTTTCGTATCAGTAAACAATTGAAGAAGGCAAATTTTTTAAGGTTATACGGAAATCTGTTAATACGTGTTTAATGACAATAGCAGTATGTAACACCAGGAGAGAAAGGAGAAAGGGAGAGAATGTAGGAGAGCTTAAACAAAAATCATACTTTTCTTTTGTTTAGAATTTTTTACTAATCATCTTGTTAATCAATGTTAAGGGTAAAATAAAGCCATTGGTTATTCGTTTAGAAAATTAATTGTAATGATAATTGACAGCTACACCGTTAATCATCGGACGAATGGTTTATATTCTGCTGACACTTAAACGCTTAATGCGTACAGTCATCCTACTATGGTTCTACTAGGGGGGCTGGCGTATGATATTATTTGACAGCCTCCATTTCCATTTCTTTCTGTGTGTCTATTAAGCATCCGATTTATGGCTGCTTCACCGTCCCTCACGGCTGCATGCTGCTTGTCTTTTCTTGTCAGGTGATTATCTGATCCTCAGTATCAAGATACCGAAGGAAAGTGTTCGTGAAAGTCCGCAGTAATCGATTGGGAGTGATTTTAGTGAAACATACGGTAGCATTGACTCAAAATTCAGACATCGTTTGTTGCACTGAGTGCTGTAGATCTTCTATAAACTAACTTCAGAATTAGAGATGGGTTAAATCTTGCTATTATGACTGTGGAGGAGATTGATCCCGATGAATCAGTGTCTCGACGCTTTTGGTGACAGTGATAGCCGCTGTCTTAGTGTGTTTGTGCTTGTCTTCTACGTAATCAGAGTAGGTTATTAACTTTCCAGTTTAAAATGAAGATAGCACGTTACCCACTTTGGGATCCTGAAGTCTTCTTGAAGCCGTTACTGTGCTTCTATGTTTCAGTAGAGAAAGGGCTATTTCTTAGGGGAAGGGGTGATCGCTAGCTGCACAGCCAGTCTTTCCTCTTAGTCGAGCTTACTACAGAAAAAGTTTCGAATAGCGCAGACCTGGACATTTTACACTGTTGGCAAGTGTTCTACTACTGAACCACAGGTGAAATATGTGAAATAGTCCTGCGAATATTTTCCACTAACCATTGGGCGACGAATGAGAAAAAGATATCACATTCGAAAATACGTGTTAGTTTCATTTTTTAAAAATTTCAAACTGATTCATCAGTCTCATAATTTGTTTTTGTTAGAACAGAAAACCAAATAACGAATCAATGTTTCGATTTAGGCTTATGAGCCTCAACCTTGTTAGTCTTCTCTGTTATTTTGGTCTCAGTGTATGGTTTAGGTGGTTTAAAGTGTGATTAGAAAGACACGTTTATTTAGCAATGGTCATTTCTATTTTCCATGGATAAAACAGCGGTCGACTGATCTGCAAAGACAACTTACTATTATTATATACAAAATGAATGAATTAATACGGACAGAGTTATCATAATGGTAATAACTATTTGGCTGCAGCAAAGAAGATTTGTAGCTCAGGTGGGTTATTTTTCCGTACTGTTACTTTCTATGAGTTGGATGGTTGAACTGAACAACTTTCACTACCTTTCCTGATAATTTATTGACAGATTTGTCAAAAGATAAACTGAGCGTATGTAATTATCTGTGGATGTCTTTTCTGATAAACCTAAGTGTGAACAGTTGTTTCAAGAGTTTTTCCAATCCTATTTTTCATTCAAATTATTTCAGCAAAATAATCAATAATCAATCAATATATAAAAGCCCTACAGTCAGGAGGTCCTGAGTTAGAACCTCAGTGGCTGAGTACTAGTGAAGAGTCTCAAACTAGGACGAAACAGCTGTTCAATACTCCCTGGCTTTCCAGTGGTTCTCTGTATTGCGTCACCTCGTGATCAGTGCTGTAATTCTTTGACTATTATAAATATATAACTGTATGACCCGATGACAAAGTTATTGAAACAAATATTCAGTCTTTTGAAATTTATAGTGGACATCTTCAATCATTTAAAACCCAAGCAATCGCAAATTAGTTTCAGTAGTACTCAAAACAAAATGATAAAAATCATAATCATTAAAACTTTCAATAACTAAAGATTAGCAGTGTTGACATGCAATTAATATTTCACTTAATGTATCCTGCAACAAGCACCTATACACAGATAATAGTCATTAGAACGGTTATCCTGTTATTGAGTAATCTAATTAGTCAACTCTTTGGTGTAGATATGTCTTCTTCCATCTTTCAGTTATGTTTGTTCATATTTTGAAACGAAGGTGATAGTTTAAGGAGGAGACGATAAACTAATGGGAAGTCACGGATCCACGTGGGAAAGACAACTGAGAAAAGAGCGAAATGTTGACGTGCCAGGGAAGCCCTGGGAACTATTAATTATAACAAATGTACAGTCAAAATTATACTAGTGGTATAGTACCACAAAGTACTCTGGCTGAAGACAGAACGTAAAAGATCGTCTTCAGTGATTTTTAGATGGTAACTTTATGTAATTTCCATTCTCTTCACTTTGTGATTATGTAGGCAGAATGAAAGGATAGACTTTGCTTGGGAATTAGAAGTTTAAATTCATACCGATTAGCTGATATCAGCTAGGTATATCTAAATTCACTACAAGGCTACTTTAGCTGTTCGGGATAGATATTGTAAACCAACGTAGACAACCACTTCGTTCAGTACTACAAATATCAAAAGAATTAATAGCAAAACGCAACCGGAACAATAACGTCTTTAGGGTAAGTTGCATAGGCTGTGAGAAAAACAACACCGTACCCACCAAACTGTATATTTACGTCATTATTCAAGAGGAATTTCAAAATTTCACTTCACAATAAAGATAGCTCCAAAACTGTTGTCCACAAAGATAATGAATGCTCTGGAATTGAAGCAGTGAGTTCAGAGAATACAACGATCCCGGAAATTGCATTCACTTTAACTACAAATCTTTTCACTTGGAAAGGTTTTTGTTAATTTGAGTAAAAGGGAAAAACAGTGGACTGGACAGTGTAAGCGTTATGTACTGCTGCTGAGTGAGTTATTAGAGTTTTTTCCGTTGCCAATTATGTTATGTACTCGTCGAGTAGTTAATAGTTCTGACGCGGAAAGAGGGAAATCAGACCACCAGGTTTACGATGATACTTGTATTTTCCAGACAAGGAAAATATGTCACACAAGAGTGTGAGTGAAACGGTACGTATGTACGAAATGTGGGAAACAAGAATCAATAAGAATAATAAGGCGGCGAGTTGGTCGTCCAAGGGTGACTTGGAGGAGGTCATGCGAGGAGGAGATGAAAGCATGTGGACAGACCTGGAGCAGGGTGAAAAAGTTGTCAGAAAACCGAAGTCAATGGAGGTGCGCAGCTGAAGCCCTATGTTCCTCTAGGAACTAAAGGATACAATAATAATAATAATATATGAAAATGGCTAATACACATGAACCCATAAGATAACGTCTTACCATGATTGGTTGTAATGTCATGTGATAACAAGGCCATACATGTTTATTTAGTTAGTGGACAGACAAAGGCATAATGTCAGTTATAATGGAATATCGATCCATATACACATAGCAAAATATAACAGACTGTCAAAAACAAAACACCCATCATGTGGATACATATCAGTAAGGTCGTTATATCGTTTATTTCTTCGTCTTCTCATCTTCTGCGTTGAACGGAAAACTTAACAAACAGTGCTGAGATATCACACTGATATGTATCTTATACACAGAAGGTTCAAGTTTACACGGATAAATTAATGTTTCAAAACAGTGGCAAGGGAGTTGGGCAATAAAGACTAGAGGTGAATAAGATGATGATTAACTAATACGTCATGTAACAATGCGGTGAGTTCACCTCACTAGCTTATCTTCCGTTCCTATGATCTTATTAGTTACTTACTATCTCTTTCACCTCTAGACATTTACCGTCGTATCTAAGCCGGTCTATTTTTGTTTAAGCCTGAACTTTTTGCATATTAGCCATATAAGTGCAATTTCTAAGTAGCTTTTATCAAGTTTGGAGTCTTCTATCATCTGACAATTGGCAACATTTTCAAGAGTGCTAGAATTTTTGTGTATATAAACTTGATAATTTCTTTAGACTTTACGCGGCTGACGTGAAGCCGACAAAATAAACGACGGTACTGTCTGGCTTTGTTCAAATTCATAAAGTGGAATAAGTGTATTGAGTTTTTGTTAGTGTTTAGAATAATTTATGAATTCAGTCAACGAATGATTAAATGGCTTTATCTATTTCATTTGTACTCTTCCATAATATTTTCAAGTATTGGTTTTTGTAGGGATTATTGTTTCATTGGTTGAAGGATTTTATCATGAGCAGACGGCAGTTAGAGAGCCGTTGGAAAACTTGGGGGTACTGAACAACTGGTACATGCTGGTTGGTGACTCTTCGACAGTACACACCCACTGGGATTCGAACTCTGTCGGCTGGTGTAGGCTCATGATGAAATCCTCCAATCAGTGAAACAATAATCCCTACTGAAGCCAACACCTGGAAATTGATCTGATGCTCACTGGTGACTGGCCCTATTCGGGCAGTTACCTGGGGTTCTAGTAGGAAGCTGTGACCAGTAAGGCACAGCAGGTTAAAGGTGAGGCAGTAACTCATCGAAGAAGACATTGAGAAGTGGTCGCGCTATGTCGAGAAATGGCAGAAGTCAGAATTCATGGGCTAGTCATTGGATCGGATCTCAGTGGCTGCATATTTGTCCACGAGCTCGCCTTGTAACCAGGACACCCTGGGTTCTAACCCTGGCGGCGGGTGCGTGATGATGAAAAGTCCCAAACTAAGACTGAGGAAACAGCTGTCCAGTACTCCCCGCAGATCTCCAAATGGTTCTCATAATAAAATCCGTCAGAATATGTTTTTATTTTTTATTTTATGACCTCAGGGTGTTGTCCTACATGGAGTCATCGGTACTCATTGCTGAAATGATTTCAATCAAGGTGAAATGGAGCCATTAAATATCACTTACTTAGTCTTAAGTGTTTGCTTTGCAAATCTATTATAGAGACTATTGTAAACCAACTAGCCCCATCAAGTAAAGTATGGGGTGACTTTATCCACTTCAGTCTCCTACTTATCATTACATAAAACGTTTACTCCTGTTTTTTTGTTGTCTAAGCTCTCTAGACAAATTTCAAGAAACAAATTATCCCTTATCTAGTTATATTTTCGAAGCTTTCTCGGTCATTTCAACCAATCGGTGTGATTTATTGTCTCACATATGTGTGTATATATACAAGTTATTTACACAACTGTCCACTTAGTAAAGTGGTTGAGTTATTACAAACTAGGATAAGTGGGTTACGCATTCATGTCTGTCTGAAAAGTAAGGATACGCATTTTCTTTTTCTTTTTACAGAACCACATGATATGCAGATTTCAAAGATGAGGTGAAATAGAACAATTAAATGCTACATAGATATATACCAACAAAATGTTATTTGAAAAAAGCACTTTCTAAAGGGAATTATTTCATGCAGTAGGATCTCGTGTTACTTCACATTTTTACAAGCATATATTTGTCTCATAGTAAATTGTTGTTAAATGAATTCAATTGGCTGTTGTTGTTCTATTTTTCCGGCTGTGAATTTCATTTTCAACAGTTATTCAGCTAAACTTAATATTCAAAAATTATTTATTTATTTATTATTTTTATTACAGCTTGATTCCACACTACAAGTATGGAATTTGCAGCGTGGATATCGGTAGCCCGAATTTCGCAGGCCGACCATAGATATCAGGTGTGCGTCGGCGTGGGCTCGAACCCCGGACCATGTGCATGGTCGGCGAGAGTCCTAACCACTGTGCCACCGACGCACTGTATACAGATTTGTATTTATTAGGTAACTAATTAGTGAGGTTTTTCGCGGAAAACTATCACAGGGGTACCAGTTAGATTTGTTTTGGAGTTTGATACCATGATTGCTAGCTTTGAGTTCTAGTGAGAAAACTGCTTCTCACTGTAAATGCATGTACATTTAGCAAATAAGTTCTATTTAGGAGGAAACATGCATCCTGGATCTAACTGGTATGGTCACCACCAAACAAGAAGCTAAATTATCAAGTGTTGCTTTGTAGGGATTTGGTTGCTTACCGGTTTGACCATGATCTGACATTAGTCAGAGAACTACTGGAAAATCAGCAAGTACTGGACAGCTGTTTTGCTTGAGACTCTCCAACAATACGCACGTACGCACGCACTTAATGAAGTTGGAGCCCAGGAACTTCCAGTTACAGGAAGAGTTTGTTGACCTATAAGCCAATGAGACCCGATTTATTGACCCATAAACTTCAACTTCTGTTAATTCGTGACATATAAATATGCTGGAAACTCCCAAACCAGGATGAAACAGATGCTCAGCACCCTCTAGCTTTCTAGTGATTCTCTAACTGATGTCAGTTTGTGGTCAAACCTGTAAGTAACTAAATACTGGAAAGTTTTTGCCTGCATACTGCACAAAACTCTTGTTTTCTCTCATACTGATATTGTCCATTTGAATTATCCCCTTAGTTTCCTAGCAGGACGCAGGGCTTCAGCAAGACAACCTCATTACTTATCTGGCCTCTGACACCTTTATTGGTAGGCTTTACACTTGCCAGCAATCTTTCATTTACTCTTCACACTACCTCCCCCATGTCATAAGTGGACGCCTAAATCCTTACTCCCTATCCGGATTGCACTCTAGCAACAGGTGCTTCATGTCACTCACTGATACCTTTAGCGTACATCTAGCCTAACTCCATTAGCTTTTGCATATATGCTGGGCAATATGTTCTTGCTGGGTTTGTAGCCAGATTTCCTTGTCGCCTAATTTCTCCGAATGTTCTATTATATCCATATTCTATGATTAGAATTTATTTGGTACTCACTGTCATGTATATTTAATTATTCTAGACCGTATGAAATATAGAGAAAAGGCAGCGGTAATTTATATAACAGTGGTGAATTCATTAATACTCAATTATTACGACCGATTTTGCATAAAAATACATACTACTGACTTGTCGCGTCGGTGGTATAGCGGTTAGGACGCTTGCCGACCATGCACATGGTCCGGGGTTCGATCCCCAGCCGACGCACTCCTTTACCTCGCTGAGCCAGAAATAATGCCGGTAAAGAGGAAAGGTTGGGCATGAGACTAGCAACCCCATCCTGTAAAAATAATCACTGCTACAGAAACTTCAAGCCACTAGCTTGAAGCCCTATGTTCCACTGGGGAACGTGAAGGAAAAATTAAATTAATTAAATTACTGACTTGTTGGATCAATCAGTAGTATATAGTTTTATGCAGATTTTCTTGCTTTCTTGAGTATCATTTATAGTAACAAGCAGATCACATGCTATGATCGGAATAACTTTGTCTCCAAAGGAAACCACGGTGAAGTTTCACCAATTTCCAAACTGTGAATATGATTTACAACCTTATTTATTTTATAAAATTTGTTGAGGTCAGACAGGGAACAAACTTATTTCTTAAAGGAAAAATTTATAATCCACTGAAGCTTCCACTAAATTGAGTCATGTTTGCTAAGGATGACACAATTCTATGATGGTCAAACAACAGGTGACTAGGCTTCATATACAATGAATTGGGCGAGAAATTCAAAGATTTCAGTGCTTAGTAAAATTATAGCAGGCAGCAAAGTGGAGTGAAGCATTCTCATAGCTCACCGATATGATTTTGGATGCTTCCCAGTAGTCTCGCGAGACTTTTTGAGGCTAATCATGTGCAAAGTTGATTGGCAGAGATAACGATTTCATTTGATTTCATCATCATGAATTCATGTAGATTACTCCCCCAGCAAACAAAACAAGAACCAATTGCCAAACAAATATGCAGGAGAAAGAGGTTATTTCATTCACTTATCTAGGGACCATTGTCTCAACTACAGGAGGAACAGACGAGGATGTCATGTCGAGAATCAGGAAAGAGAGAAACACATTCATCAACCTGAAACCAATCTGGAAATCTTCGTCACTCAGCATCAACAACAAAATTCGGTCGGATTTTCAATACAAACACATCAAGTCAGTCAGTTCTCCTATACGGATCAGAAACTTGGCGGGTGAGTTTTTTCCAACAGCTTGTTGCAGACCTTTATTAACAACTGTCTTTGCTCTACACTGAAAATCAGATGGCTGGAGAGAATCACCAACAAGAAACTATGGGAAGAAACAAAACAGGAACCAATCCCTCAACAAATATGCAGGAGAAAGTGGAGATGGATCGGACACTCGCTGAGGAGGCCGGTGGGTGACAGAGCGCGTGCATCAGGCCATTGCTCGTGTGGAACCCGAAAGGGAAGCGGTGTGTGGGACGTCCGAGGGTGACATGGAGGAGGTCGTGTGAAGAGGAGGTGAAACAGTATGGACTAACATGGATGCAAGTGAAAAGTACAGGAGAAGACAGAAGCAAGTGAAGACGTGCAGTTGAAGCCTTATGTTCCACCAGGAACCCAAGGGAACAACCATAACAGTAATTACCTCAGCATCATTATATATTTCAGAGGGTGTTCAGAAGATTAAGTATAGTGTATGCGGAATCAGCTTATTTTGCCATTTTAATACAAGACTGAAAAGCGTAATAAAGTAGGTTAGGAGAATAATTTCTCCCTACCATTCTTTCCTGAGTAAATAAACACTTCACATATGGTATCTATGCCAACTGTAACACTTCAGTATTCATTTCATATATCGGCTGAAAGCCATTCTGACAGCTTTTTTATATACAACCAATTCTGACTGTGACCCAGATCCTCAGTTAACTATCATCAATATTACCCATTAAATCGATGGATGGATGGTACAGGCTGCCATCCAAGTAAAAGCTATCCCAGATAGCCTCATTATCAAATATTTATTAATTTCATATATTCATTCACTTATCTGTAAAAGAAAGTATAAGGTCATTCACATTCTTCTGCTCAAGAACAAATCTAATACTTTCCACTTTTTTTTGTTCTTCCTTCTCTTATTTATTTTTTATTCTAAAATTTTGGTTAAGGTTAATTGTGATGTATGGTTCATATCTGAGTGTGTGTGTGTGTGTAAGAGGTGACACTTATACTTGATTATAAGTATTCAAATTCAGGTTAATTAGCAATCCACCTTATCATCATCATCATTGTCTTCTCTTTTTTCATTTTCAGTTAAAATTTCATTTTTTTGTGTACAGTTTAGTGTAATTATAAATAAGTTCAAGGACATGTATAATAGTTGTTGTATTTTTTTACCGCTATTTATTTAATCATTCCCTGTAAAGTATCATTTACATATCAACAAAATGGGGTTAATGTAACTGGTTGGTTAACACTAGGCGAAACTAATGACACAAACAGTTGTCCATTGCACTTTAGCACTGAGTGTTTGTTTCTCTGACTGATGTGAGCTTTTTGTGCGTTAAGGAAAGTTGATCAGGACCAACTTTTTTTAATTGCTTTTGTTTTCATTACACCAAAGGAATAAGCATACAATTCAAGAAGTATGTGTGTGTGTGTTTGTGTGTTTGATGACCTGTCTTATTTTATGTCAGGTTCCTCAGTTCTGTAAAGAGTTGATGTGACAACTATTCATTTGGATCAGTCAGTACTGTGAAACGATTTATGCACTCACGCTTATTTTCGGGATTACCATTTATGACATATATTGTGATATGAATAGTTGCAGTTTTTTTTTTATTTCAGCTTGATTCCACACCGTATTTTTGGAACAGGTATGGAATTTTCATCATGTGATATCGGTAGCCTAAATTTTGCAGGTTGACCATAGGTATCAAGTATGCGTCAGCAGGGGATCGAACCCCGAACCATGTACATGGTCGGCGAGAGTCCTAAAGAGTCTAAAGAAAACTGTGGTAAATAATCATTTGGAACTGTGTGTAAATTACTAATTTGATTTTTCTTAAAACTGGTCATCTACTTTTGGACAACAAATCTACGCTTAGCTAGATTCGTATGTTTTGATAATCTTTTAACATTAGAAGGCAAGACCCAGAAGTAAAAGTATTTTTTCAACTGATCAAACAGCTGTTTATATCTATACAGTTTATATTTCCTAACCAATCACTGACAGTGTGATTTTGGTTTACATTAAACGTTATGAAATAGAATGTTCTGTTGCTAACTCAGTGTTGAACGGTGGGAATAGTATTTTGACGCTATAACCAACAAAAGCGACGATTCCTACTGTGAGAATAATATTCCGTTCGAACCAACTGTTTGTATCATACCCCTACAACCTGATTACCTCGAATATACTTGTCTGAGCTATGTAGTAGGATCAGTAGGTTCCTGTAGCCTACAGAGCCTGTTTCCGAGATACCGGAGAAATGGGAATTGTTATTATTTTTATTTTATTTTATTCCTTTGCGTTCCCAGTAGAACATAGGGCTTCAAGCCAGAGATATGAAGTCTGAGTAGCAGTGATGTTTATTAAGGGGTGAGGTTGCCAGCCTCATGCTTAACCTTCCCTCTTATTCGGGATTATAACCGGTTAGGGGAGGTGAAAGTGTGCGTCAACCGGGATTTGAATCGAGAACCACGTGAATGGTTGGCGAGCTCTCTACCGATGAACCATTGATTATCAATAAATTCAAAGGGTGATAAATAAAGGACTTATTTAAACGAAGTTTGAATGCTATGTCATTTATTTGATATGAATATAAGCAGCGATAAATTGTGTTGGAAATGTCATCTATTCTATGATGGAATACTGCAGTTTCATGAAGTATTGCAACGTTAGACTGAATGAAATATTTCTGTTTGACCTGGAAATTATCAATAGCTTTTGAATTTGCCCACTTTTAAAATCCGACAAATTATCTGAATAATATTTGTGAAAATTGTAACATATTCTGAAAACTATCTAATAAATGAAATACAATAAAGAACAAAACATTATAAGTATAAAACTTGGGCACCGTAGTAGAGTATAACTCCATTATGGATAAGATTTTATTTTGATAAATCACACAGTGTCATACAGTAATATTAACTGTTAATATCACTATATAAAACAGCGTGATTTATCAAAATAAAGTCTTATCCATAGTGAAGAAGAAAACATGCCTAAGCAGAATGGACGACATTAATTACTAATAGTAAACCTAATGTCTTTCATTTTAGTTAATGTTTATCATAGTTTACATCAGAAAGCTAACTGAATCGTTTGAAGAGAAAAAAGGAGTAAGACAACACTGCCTAATATCATACCGGATTATCTTCCCGGTTGTAGTGGAACGGATCATGCAGCAAGCGGTGAGGAGTGAGAAGACAGACCAATGTTGGACTGATGAAGAGATTTCAGGAGACGTGGCTTATGTGCATGATTTGGTACATGTCAGCAAGATCTTTTGAATCTTTGCAGGGACTCATGTTATCAAGGAGATATGATCCCAGGTCTTTGAGTGCTGTAGTCAGAAACCATACCAATAAATTTCACTCAGATTTTGAATAGCTCAGAGATTACGTCTTCGACTGAGTCAATGAGTGACGTGACGTCTAGTCATCAAATGGGGATTAATGCAGTCGATGTTCCGGTTAAATGATGTTTAGGAGTGTCAAGAAGCAACTATCTAGCAGTTATTCAAATAAGTATACCACAGTGGTAATTCAGTACCAGAAAGGATTACACACATGACACTGGTTAATCTGCAGTGTCCACTCAATACATATTAGAGAAGTAATTTAGTACTGATTACTGAATGAGGACTTTTCAAGCAGTGTTTATTGCTCATAATCATATCATATCAAATGATTATGCGCAACAGATTGCTGTCGAAACGTCATTCACTTATTAATACTGCATCACTGCATGACATATCAAATAAACTTATTAAGTATGGAATTATACTTTACCACAGTGCTCAAGTTACGCACTCAATGCAAGCTGTGATGTTTCCGTGTTTTGCATTCTTAACTACCTAATTATAAACATATTCTGCCGAGCCTGTTATAATCTCAGACAGTCCACAAATGATGGAAACACAAGAGGTAAATTGGCATCAGTTTGTGCAGAGAGTTGTGTCTTTCTTTGCTGAAAACGCACACTAAACAGACTTGTGGATATACCCTTTATGAATAAATCCTGAGAAAATCTTGACTGTGCATATCTTTCTATAAGCTGTTTCTCGAAACATAATATCCCACTGCATTACGTCGTATTGTTAAGTGGAATAGAAATGCCATTACAAATACAATCGACAAATTTCGATTAGGCAAGGCTTAACATACATTATTATTTATAATAACAAGTAATTTTTGTTTCCGAATCAATGGTCACACGAAAGTATCTGTTGGTATTTCAGATCAATTTTAGGACACCTTTTGCATATTATCCAGCAGTGGTCGTCACAATCACCTAAACATTTTTCCCATTGATTTTCATGTCCATTTTAGCGTTGGCACACTACCATTTTATCCGTTAGATGTCCTCTTTCAATATCACTACACTTTATTTGTTAATAATTCGTGTATATGGGTGTACTGAGCGGAAAAAATATGTATGTGGTTAGGTAACAAGATGTGACAATATACGCAAATACTGCAGCTTTATCTCATTTAATGGTGGGAGAGCGATTATCATATCAGGTGACACATCGTATTCCTACTCACACATCCCACTAGGAATGACAGGACTTCTTCTCAGTAGTTGAAGCAGTGAAAATCAGTACCAGAAAACCTGACCTTTGTATTTCCAGTCACCTTGTTTATCTCGACTAGCAACAAGATCACTACATCCTCTATAAACATTTGCTATAATCAGAAATACAAGACTAACATTAGTAACTTAATAATTCCCATTGTAGCATTAAGAACACAATATTTAGTGAAGAGACTTTTTTCAACGAATTTATTATTAAGCAGTACAATCATACATATATGGTTTTTAAGAAATTATATCCGATAAGGGAATTAGATCAATGATGTGAACATATGAAATAATAATAGTATGAAGTGTAATTAAAATATTTGTGATTATAATCATAGTTAAATGTCAAGTAGCAAAACAATTAATGTCATAAATAGAATAATACACAAGGTGTATATGTGTTGGAAAGGGGAGCACAATTATAGGATTAGTAGGCGAATATAAAGTGTTACATAATACGGCATGAAATCTGATATGATAGAATTCAATATTGTAAGAACAAAAATATTAATAATTTTGGATTTACAATGACAAGTGGGACAAGTGGAAACAATTCAGAGTGGAAATAGTAATAATGGTAATGATAATAATAATAATCGTAGTAATAACCGAAAGGTAAATAGAATAACTAAATAAACAAAATACGTGAATAAATAAATGTCTATCCTTCTACAAAAAGGCAGAAGTAGGGATTTTAAATACTTCTTTTGTACACAAAGATCTGGCTTAAAGTCATGAATTGCCAAGGCCTCCAGTGTCTTTGAAAACAGTTTTTTCACTGAATGTTGTGTTCTTAAACATTCATAATTCTTAAATAATTTTGTTGATGTACCATGCCCAGAACAAAGAAAAACTTCAGATTTGCAGCATTACTGTTAGATCACTTCTTCTACATGGTGCACATAAGTTTCGCTTCATCAGAACCATTTCCAACAGACTATTTCAAACTTTCATCAGCAATCTCCTTTGCCCCATAATG
Organism: Trichobilharzia regenti; assembly: GCA_944472135.2. Lineage (NCBI taxonomy): Eukaryota > Metazoa > Platyhelminthes > Trematoda > Strigeidida > Schistosomatidae > Trichobilharzia > Trichobilharzia regenti. Next base: position 89,636,318 of record OX235270.1, read on the forward strand.
AAGATCAGATGGCCGGGGAGGATCGGCAACAAGGAACACTGGAAGACATATCCTATCGGACGACAAATATTTTGAAAAATATGTAGATGGACTGTACATACGCTGAGAAGACCGCTGGTTGACGTCGCGCTCAAGGCTCTCACTTGCTAACAAGATGCGAAATCACAAGTTGGATATCCTAGGGTAACATTAAGAAGATGGTGTGAGAATTAGGTGACAGCTTACGGGCAGTTGTGGAGTCAACTTAAGATGTTTTCAGAAAACAGAAAGAAATGAATACGCGTAGATGAAGACCTATATCCTACTCGGAACCCAGAGGAATAATAATGGTTTGTTGACAATTAACACTTTAAAATGTATTCTATTCATTTCCACTCCCCTTTCGTCGCACTGACAAACGTTTGATAAGGAAATTTATGGTATAATGACTTTGTATATTGAGCCTTTAAAATTCTAGAATTTTTCCGCTACCAAGTGGAGGAATACGTTTTCTATTTTAGATGACTTAATGATTATTGCCTAAAGATATAGCTAATAAAAAAGAAATAAGAAAACTAGCAACCAAATCGAAAAACACGCTATTCAGCTAGCAGACAGTTGCCATCGATTTCGTTAACGACAGCTGAATAATCACTATTGTGTATATGTTTTGTTTCGTCAGTGTTAACGAAAACACCAGGTTGGTACAACCCCCCTTCCTTCTTTACGGTCATCAAGTTTTATTGTTTAAAATCTTCCTTTTTCTCTGTCTGCTTGTCATATTTTCTGCAACCCATAATACAGTATAAACGTTCACCCGTTTCTGTACACATCTTTGAATACAATTCATTCATCCACTAAATAAATAAATAAGTAGAAACACAAATATATTCTGAGAATAATGAAGGGTTTCGTGACAGCAATTAAAAACATGCAACAGTCGATTCCGATATCAAAATAAAAATGGGAACAGACTCCTTCATATTGATTTTCATCACAACAGACTCTGTTTGTCTGTCTGGCGTCCTTTCTATCTTTCAAGTTAATAGTGATAATAATAATAAAATACAGTTTGAGAAAGTTAATTTAGTGATAGCCGTCGTAGCATGTTATAGAACAAAATTATGAAAGAAACCTTTTCCGAAAAGTGGATGATCCACCTACCTTCAGTTGTAGTTAAATCTCTCTCTCTATTTCGGCCTCATTGACTGACATCAGACAAAGATTTACCTTAAAAATATGAAACTGTTTTGTAACAGTTTGCTATCCATCAGTTGGTAAGGTTGCATAATGATTTGCAGAATTATGTTCCAGATGTTTAGTTGTCATAGTGATCAAAGATCTCAATTTCGCAGATGATTTATGTTTTATGTCTCGCAAACTGGAAGATGTATACTCTAAAACCAAAAGATTGATAGGGCAGACAAAAAAGTCAGCTTCAGGTAAACAATTAAAAAACACTGGTGAAGATATCACACAAACAACAAACGCAAGCAGATATAACCTTAAATGAGAGAGATATTAAGGAAGTTGTCTATTTCATTCACCTAGCCGGATAGTATCATTGCGTCGGTGGGAAAGCGGTTAGGACTTTCGCCGATAATGCACATGGTCCGGAGTTCGGTCCTCTGCCGTCGCACACCTGATATCTATGGTTGGCCCGCAAAATTTAGGCTACTGATATTACATGCTGAAAATTCTATACCTGTTCCAAAAATGCGGTGTGGAATCGATCTGTAATAAAAAAATGGGGGCACGCGTAAGAATGACAAAATAATCCATCCAAGATCTGATCGAGAAAGAAACAGTAGCATTCATTTCTCTGAAATCAGTGTAGAGATCTTTATAACTCAATATATTGACAAAAGCCTGAATTTTCAACACTAATGTAAAGCCAGTGCTTCTATGTGGTCCGGGGATTGGCCTGCATTTCACCAAAAGTACTTCGTACAGACTGCAGGCTTTCACTAACAGATGCCTTTACTGGCTCAATATAAAGATAATAATAATTACAAACAGTACTTTTGACACAAATAGGGAATATTCAGCACGCACAAGGATAATAATTAAACACATCATTTACATTTTTAAGTAAAAATGTCAATATTTAAAATTAAAGTTTAAGTGAAAGTATTAACAACAGTATAATAATGAAAGAAAGAATAAAAAGCGCCTTTAACTTAGTGTTCCTCAGTAAGTCAGTAGTGTCATGCCTTACACTTTTACCTATCACGTAAAATGTTTCTCAAATAATGTATTGTAAATTTTGTATACTTGGTCGTGCAATCACAATGTCTTCTATAGTTACTTCTAGTCCTGTCCGATAACATTCAAGGAGAGAGTTGTGTATAGAGAGGATGCTGACAGTTCGAAAAGATGGTATTACTTGACTTCTTGCGTAAGTTCAAGTATCTGTCTAAAAAACCATTAACAAGTTGGTTTAGCGGCATCCTAAAGACAGCTTTTAGTTCCCTTCGAAATGTATCGTACTCTTTCTCAGGTAGCCGAGGGGAGATTAAGGGTGTGGAGGGGAGAGCAATAAGGAAGAATAGATAGAATGCAAGAATTAACAAACTAGAAAAGTAGAGCGTGATTGATACTAGATTGTCTTAACTTCATTATGTGGAACGTTAAACAACATATTTTTCTAGAAATTACCATGATTTGGGAAGATTAGAAAAGATAAAAAGATTAACATGACCGAAGGCACATGACATTCGACTTTGTTTTAACTTCAGTCCCACTAATGAACGAACCGGTTTATGTATATCGAGCTTGTGTCTGCAAATAAAATCACCAGTCTGATATTTGGAGGGATTCATCTTAAGACCGTTTTACAAGGAACACTGTCTAGTTTCTATTAAAAGGTTATTTATTTTGGAACAGTCAGATGGCTGGTTGGTCGAAAAGAATATGCAGTGCGGAATTCTGACAGCTCCAACACTAACCAACAGATTAACACCTGTCAGATTTGCCAAAAAAAGAAACGGTGACTGTTTGGACAGACAACAAATAGACTGCCCAGTGACATCACACTTTGAGCCTCCACATGAACCGTGGTGGGAGGCGATCAGCCATGCATCCGACGGTGATATAACAATGGTCGTTTGAGGAGGAAACGAAAGTTTGTGAGTATTCGTGGGGCGAGATGAAAGTGATGGTGAAAAGTCGACTGCCCTGGATATCAAATAAAGTATAATTATATTTCAATAGTTTACACACAATGATAAGTTTTGTTATTGATAATATTTCGAGCAAAATTACTGCCCGTGTTCACACCACTGTTGGAATTGTTTTATTTGTTTTATTTATAAAACAATTCGAACAATGGTGTGAACACGAGCAGTAATTTTGCTCGAAATATTACCAATAACAAAACTTATCATTGTGTGTAAACTATTGAAATATAATTATACTTTATTTGATCTAATCCACAATGCTCAAAATTTTTACTGATATTAATGCAATGGAGATGTTTCACCGAAGATACACGTTCTACTCGAGATGAACAATAATAATAGTGGTAGTTGTATTGTGATGTCTTACTTCAGCTTAAACTCCACTGTTCAGTCACCTTTCTGATTAGTGCTAAACCAAGAAGAATATGAACATTCAAATCTGTTTGTTTTCAAGTAATTCTGTTTGTTGATGATAAATTGACTGCAATCCATTGTAATAAGTAATGATAATGATTTATCTCCTGGTAGACAAATTAAAGAAGTAGCTGTATTGAAACAAAGTGCCGATGTCTAATAACACATTTCTCATCATTATATGCTTAATTATAAAACTGTGCAATGAACTTATTTCGCTGGAATTTCTTGAGGGGTTTTACCATCAGGAATTGATGATCTGTACATTTACTGATGATCCACAACATGGATTATCTCATTAGTTGTCTGTATCAACCAGCGGACTGGATTACGTACTCGTCAATATAACCTATAACTTCGATACATGGAACACAGAATTATTCTTTGAGTCAATGATCGAAAGTTGAGTGTCGCAGTCTCCCTCATAAAGATAGCATGAAGTCAAGGATTTTGTATCAGATGTTTTTCAATATTCGTGAATACTTTATTGCCTGATTTACAAAGAATGAAACTAAGTTTACAGTAGAGTAAAGAATTAAAAGGGTGTAGAAACAAGGTATTATACACTAAATTAGATGAATAATAAGTAGATCCTAATAAGCGATATATATATATATATATATATATATATATATGCGTATACGTGTAAAACCTCCATTGTTTGACTACAAATGCACTGAGGAATTAACTAATTATCACGACAACAACAACAGAAACAATCCACTACACACCGTGTTTTGTTTCAGTCTTATTGTCTACGTTCACAGTCCAATGAAATAAAACAATTAGATAAGGAAAGTGAATTAACACATATTTCCCCAGTATTTAATTATAGTCAAGATGAAACGCTTCATTACATACACGCTAATGTCGACACTCTTTAACTATAAAGCATAGTGAAGATGGGAATAAAATAGGGACTGTTGCAATAAACGTCGATCTATAAACAAAGAATGACACTGACACATTTCACTGTGAATTAAAATACACCTTGTGAAGACAAAATGTTAGACTATCATGATCATCATCATCAAATTACTTTATAATGGATTCATACTCTGACGCCTTGATTTTCTTAAGATTTAACAGTTCACATTCAGAGTAGGCATTTTTTCATCATTTTGATACTCATGAATAATGCCACTTTGGCTTGCTTAATTCATTGTTTTTATCCTCATGTTTACAAACATTAGAAATAAAAGAATGAAATTTCTTGAAGAATTAAGTATTCCTTCAAGCATTCAGGGTGAGTTTCGCCACCCAACCTATGTATCCTACCACTGAATGCTGAAAAACTGTATCAAGCACTATATACTTCTGACTGCAAATGGAGTGGAAATAAGAACTTTCGGGTTATAAGGCCAGTGTGTAGGAATTCTGTGACAATATAGCAACGCTAACAGACGACAGGATGGGTTGTAACAGTCACAACGTATTACTAGATCTCCGGAAATTACATCCCATGGTTAATCACTCATGAGCAGTAGGTTAATTTCTAAGTATCAATTAGAGTCATATGTGTAAATTAGCATAGTATCACAAAAATAAACTGTGACGTAAAGTACTTGTCAAACGCTATCTGCTTTTCACTGCTTCTGTCAGTTTATGATTAGAATCTACCTTAAAATAAACTAAATCCTGATAACGCTATACTTGCAAAAAACTTAAAGTTCATAGTCGAACTTTATCGACTGTTGTATTAGAAGGTCCAGTGGTGGAATGCTCACCAACCACCTATGTGTTTCGATATGCGATCAACGTACTCCTAGATCTCACCACCTAGTTTACTAACCGACAGAAATACGGAAAGCTTGGCATGAGACTGATGACTCCAGCCTTTAGAAACTATCAACATCAAAACTACTAAATTTTTAAGATTTCCAGTCTGCAGCTCTACGTTTCACTGAGTACACGAAGGAATGGAAACCCTGTAAGAAGACATGGTATGAATCCAATGTAAAATATCGTATCTTTCATCAAATATCTTTAAATGTACAGTGATGTGTTTAGTTGAAATTTAAGGTAGAAAAATTAAAGTATCTGTGTTTGGCTGGTAGACTTAGTGGATGTAGCAGTGAAAGAAAGTTCTTACTTGTATTATTTACTCCATCTAAAATTCACCTGTTAAACATTTATGATTATTCTAGACAGCGTTGTCAGTGTGAATGTCAAAAACAAAAGCAAGCCATCAGAACTGTTGATAAGTCGACTGACAGTTTATTCAAATGGTTTAAATTAGGATTACATGTTTAAATGTTTCAGTTGTAAATGTCTGTGTATAATAGACATTCTAACTATTTTATTAATGTGATCTTTTATCTTATTGTAATTCTTATGGATTTACAAGCCACGCCAATCTGTGTCCTCTCAGCGTGGGGTTGACAGTTGAGTGGTCATTGTATATTATTGTCAAATACTGAAGCCCGAGTTACAACAGCTTCCATGAGCCTATGTTTACAGATTTAACTCGTTCAGCAGTATACTTTGTTTAACGAAGTGAAGGTTCAAAATGGCGTTATTCCTTAAAAATTCATGCTGTCACTTGTGTTGAATCATTCCTATTGCACGTACTTCCTACTGATTCGATAAGTAAAGCTTTAGTTATCGTCCTATTATTTCTCCCTGTTATATTAGATTTTAGTGTTATTATCAAGTCTCAGGGTTGTGTGTAACGGCATTTGGTGCTATAGCCTTGCTAGGCTTTTGTGTCCACTAGCCCCGTGCTACGCAGGCCACAATTGCTTTATTTTGCCGAAGTAACAGAGCATATGCGCGGTAGTGACACCTAAAAATTCTACCACACTTCGGAAAAATGGGAAGACAGAGAACTATGAAAATCAATTTTCACAGTTGTGTAGTTGTAATTGGTATGGCTGTGAACAATAAATTGTATTTGATACGTCATCCAGTAAATGATGTTATTTCACTGTGTGACATATTTAATCAACAAATTAATATGGAATGTCAAACTACAACAGTGATTAAGATTTATGCCTATATTATACCAAGGACAGTAGCATAAGGCATGTGGTCTATTCTAAATAATATTCAGATACTAGAAACATTGAATTCGTTCATCGTGTTCACCTCCAAAAGAACATCTTAAATCACTTAAACTGAAAAGAAAAAGGTTAATTAAAAGTAGATCTAACGTTTCCATGGTCACAAAACACTACAGTACTATGAACTTGCATAATGAAAAGAGAATAGAATGGCGGTCAAATATCTACATCAAGCACACTGACTTGGAAAAGGCTTACAACAGCATTGATCGTGACTTGGCGCGTCATAAAGAGCATCTCAAACAAACTTCAGAACTTCATTAACAGTTGTCTTCGCTCAATACTGCTCAAGAGTGGATGGCCAGAAAGATCAGCAACAGGGTGGGATCTGTGGCAGCGAACTAACCCAGTCGGAACCGATCGTGCAACAAATAGGCAGGAAGAAATGGAGGTGGATTGATGGCCATACTCTGAGGAAACCATCAAGTGACATCACTAGACAAGCCATTGCTCGAGTGGAACCCGAAAGGGAAGCGGCGAGTTGGTCGTCGGTGCGAAAGTGACCTGGAGGAGGTCATGTGAAAAGGAGATGAAAGCATGTGGGTAGATGTGGAGCCAGGTGAAAATTCTGTCAGAGAACCGAAGGCAATGGATTCGCGCGGCTGAAGCCCTATGTTCTTCTAGGAATTAAAGGAAATAATAATGATAATAATAGTTTGGAAATTACTCCAACAATCTGGATTGAACTGAATCTTTATCAATCTCAATCAGCAGCTATATGACAATGCCAGATATCAAGTGATCCATAGTCGAAAGTTTAGAGAAGCCTCTGCTACCCCCACGACAAATAGGAGAGAAAAAAGAAAACTATAGAACTCATAGTGTGGTGAGAGCAGGCAGTGAGAAAATATGAGCAAGGCTGATTCAACAACCAATCACAGCAAAGTTAACGTGGCAAAATATGATTCGCAGATAGAGAACTCTATATGTCGAGGAATCCCGAAACAACCAATCAGAAGCCTGCGTTTATCTGCCTAACTTCTGATAAACAACCAATCAGATAACTGCGCTTGTCTACTTGCATAAGCTATAATAATGTATGTGAAATATGTATAAATACGTGTTGATTTTCATAATAAAACAATCTGTTGCCTGGCTCTTGTCTTCTGTTGTTACAATAGAACTTCGGAGTCGTGTGATTATAATTGATATGATTATGAGCAATTAATTCTGTTCGAAACCTCGTCATCCAAAAAAATATCTAATAAAAAAAAATAATTATGGCCGTCGAAGAGAATAGAGGAGAAAGATAAATCATCCTAATATCACCAGTGATATTTCTAACTGTGTCACACTGTGGGCAGCGAGCGAGAAGACGGAAATGATTTGTGTCTTACGTCACACAAACTCGAAGACTTTCAGGTGGAAATCAACAAACCGCTTGAAGAAGCAGCAAAGATGGGACTTCAGGTAAAGATGGACAAGACGGAGGTGATGAAGATAACCAACCAACAACCAGCACCAACAGGAGAAATTCAAAAGAGGTCTCTTCCTTCAATTATCCAGTTAGGAAGCATAGTTTCAGCCACAGACTGAACAGATGAAGGAAGATGTCAAAGCCAGTCAGAATCGAAAAGGCGAGATACGCCTATATCACTCTGAAATCAATTTGAAAATAAAATGAATGAATGAAAAATTGGGATTTTCAACAGAACTGTTGAGTCAATTCTTCTATAGGGGTAAAAAACTTGCACCGCATGTAACAAAAGGTATTTCTAACAGGCTACAGTAGACTTATATTAACAGCCGCTTTCGTTTTTTTTTAAATGAATAGCAAGCGGCCAGCCGGAAAGAATTAGCAACAAGCATTTCTGGGATGAAACAAACAAACCAACTGTTCAACAGATATTCCGAAGAAAATGGACACATTCCGATTGGACCGTTGAATGACGACAATCTAGGTAAACCCTAGAGTGGATTCCGGATGGTAAACGACGAGTTAGGCCCCTGTGTGAGGGTGACGTGGAGGGAGTTGTATGGGAACGATATGACAGCTCATATATTGACAACCGTGGGGCCAGCTGTAAAGGACTGTATAGAACACGGCAAAGAAGAAATGTGCTTCTGAAGCCATATGTTCCACTCCGAACCTAATCGAGTAATAATGAGCTTGCATTCATTCCGTACTCTGAAATGTCATCCTCCCTTCTGTGCTAAGCACACTTTTGTTCTTTAATGTTTGTATTTGTGTCACTTCTTGGCCCCTACGCTGAATGGTAAGCCTTCTTTTGCATTTAATATTCTAGGGTTTTTCTTACTGACATATTACCATTGCTTTAAAAGAAAAGAAAAGTGTTCACTCTACTTATATCTTGTTTTAAAAATGTTACATGCCACAGAATATCTATGTAATAGTAACAATTTTAAACCTGTTAAAACTTTTCTTTCATCAAACTGTTGAATTAAAATTAATGAACAATTTCAAAAATCACCAAAGAAAAATAACCCAGTGAACATTAAAAGAAGGGAACAAAAAATAAGAACGAAATGAGAAAAAAAGTGAATTCCCTGAGGAGGAAATGCCTGCCAGTGAGGTAGGTTGCATTTCAGTGCGCAAAAAGGATTAAAATTGTTTTTTCTCTTGAAATAAAACTGAAAATGAACAGACATATTTCTCCTTTTTTTTGCCTCTCGAATAATTATGGCCTTTGAAAAACACTTTTGTTTTGTAACTTTTGATGTTTGTGGAGTTTTCGACGAATTAATACATCACCCTTAGGATGGCGAATAATTGAAAACATCCAAAATAAGGTTCATCAGCGTGTTATTTTCACTAGACAATGAAGGATCAACTCAATAACAGGTATAAATGATAAGGTCATAAAGTTATGAGACTTGTGATTACTTATTTCTTGGCTTTAACAGAATTCAAGATAAAGTCAGTATATAGTAGGTATCAGATTATTTAAAATTACATGGGCCCTTGCTCTGAGAACTTCATTTTTGATGCTAGGGAAATCTACCGATGTGGTTAAATAAAGATGTTGTTAAAACCGTCACCAGCTGTATGTACAAACAGGCTACAGAGCTAACACTGAAGAATCTTTATCATCTACCGGGTATCAAATAAATTACTAAAGGCCTCTGGATTTCATTTCGCCTGAAACAACCACAGCTCTATGTGTAAAAGAAACACTTCCAGGCACTACTGCTAGCCTGACCGATTGATATGGGTAGCCTCATGCTAGTCACATCGAAGAGAAGTGACAACTAGCCAAACCTAAATGATGTAGACACTGGACGGCAGATTCGCTAATCAGTGATGTACTCAGCTAGACTCAGATGAGAGTGCCGATTCAGATCAAATAACTCTAATTCCTACTATCAACTTGGGCGAAAAGGCAATGAACTGAACCGAATTCTTAATACTGATTAGCAGTTTGAAGTGAGATTTCACCACAGTTTCCTTTAAAAGCTGAAATTACTTGGATTAAAATATGTGAATTGCTTGATACATTTTGATGGCAGTAAATAAAGCAAATATCAGTGTATGGCAGAATAAACTACTGTTAAACTGGTATTAGTAGTTACATACCAACCATATCAACCAGTAATGCGAATTACCTTGTAGGAATTTCAAAAGGAGACCGGCGTGAAATCCTCCCTCTAAGTGTACCAGTAGAAGTTGTGTATTATAGAACGAAGCTATTTATAAACTCTAAGGCACTGAGGATCAATTTACAGGGGTAAAGAGTAGCTTCATTTGCACTTCTCCAATACTGAAACGCATCTATAGGATTGCATTTAGAGTGACGCATAATTATTTATTTATTCTTCCTTCCTTGGGTTCCCAGTGGAACATAGGGTTTCAACTGCACGTCTCCATTTGCTTCTGTCTTCTCCTGTACTTTTCGCCTCCATCCATGTTAGTCCATATTCTTTCACCTCCTCTTCACACGATCTCCTCCATGTCACCCTTGGACGTCCCACACACCGCTTCCCTTTCGGGTTCCACTCGAGCAATGGCTTGACGCGTGCGCGATGTCACCCAGCGGCCTCTTCAGCGAGTGTCCGATCCACCTCCACTTTCTCCTGCATATTTGTTGGGCGATTGGTTCTTGTTATGTTTGTTCCCATAGTTTGTTGTTGGTGATTCTTTCCGGCCATCTGATCTTCAGTATAGAGCGAAAACAGTTGTTGGTTGATAAAGGTCTGCAACAGGCTGTTGGAAATATTCTTTGTGACCCGCCCGCCAAGTTTCTGATCCGTATGGAAGAACTGGCTGACTTTACGTTTGTATTGAAAATCCGACGGAATTTTGTAGTTGATGCTGAGTGACGAAGATTTCCAGAATGATTTCAGGTTGACGAATGTGTTTCTCGCCTTCCCGATTCTCGCTCGATTTGACATCCTCGTCCGTTCCGACTGCCTGTAGTTGAGACAATGCTCCCTAGATAGGTGAATGAATGAAGTAACCTCTTTCAAATCCCTCCCGTTGATGGTGATTGACGTTGGATGCTGTTGCTGTTGTTGGTTGGTTATTCTCATAACCTCCGTCTTGTCTATGTTTACCTGGAGTCCTGTCTTTGCTGCTTCTTCGACCAGTTTGTCGGTTTTTGCTTGTAAGTGACGCGTAAGGTCAACCGAAATATTAACTTCCAGGGAATAAATCTTTAAGTAAGTTCAGTGAAAGCTCTCTCCTTTATTTAGGGTTCTAGAAAGCACACACACACGAGTTGTTACATATGGAGAAACAGAGAGAGACAGAGAAAGCAGGGAAGAGGGAGAGAGATCAGTCATCAAGATATGTACAATAAATATTTGAACAATGTATTCATTTATCCTATCTATCAGCCTTTCATTCATTTTTCTGCCTTGTCATCAACTGACAGTATGAATGATAAACAGAGATAAAAATTGAAACAAACAAGGTTGATTTTTGTTATTTATGGGATATCGATGATAAGCATACCACAGAGATGGATACGTAGTGTTTGAGAATCGAGAATTCAATTAATCACTATATTTCAATGAGCATCTATACTACTGGAATATAAATATTATTTACGAACTTTATCGTTAGCAGCTGATTATGAATATGATTTGAATCAACAGGAGGAGATCGTTTATAACTTAAAGAGTTTACTGATAAAGTATTTTGGCTTCAAATGTGAGTACTGAAAAAAATATCAATGTCCATATTGATCAATGGCTTTTAGTCAATTTCGCTAATTAGCTCTATATATTTTGATGGGTATTTATCAGTCAACAAGTATGCACTAGATGTGATAAGCTGACAGAGAAGAAACTCCTACGCAATGTTCAGTATAGTTATTCCAAACTGACAAGAAACAAGATTTGATCATGAGCTGACATTGGTTTTCCAATGGTTCTCTAACTAATGTCAGCTCATGATGAAATCCTGTAACCAATCAACCAAATCCCTACAAACCGACACTTGAATATCAATGAGATGCCCACTGGCGACTGGCCCTATTCAGGTAGGCAGTTACCTGGGGTTCCAGTGGGAAGTCGTGACAAGTAGAGTGCAGCAGTTTAGGTGTGAGGACAAATCCTCGCCAAAGATATTGGCTAGTGGTTGCGCTATATCGGAAATCGGCAGAAGATCGAATTCATGGGCTGTCCATTGGATTGGCTCCTAGTGGCTGTTTAATGGTCTACGAGCTAGCTCACCTTGTAACCAGAAGGTCCTGGGTTCGAGCCCTGGCAGTGGGTGCATACTGCTTAGGAGTCCCAAACTAGGACGAAACAGCTGCCCAGTACTCCCAGGTTTTCCAATGGTTCTCTAATCAATGTCAACTCATGATGAAACCCTGTAGCCAATCAACTAAATCCCTACAAGCCAATACTTAAATGACAAGAAACACTTGGTCAAGGTTTTGTTCGATATAGCATTCATCAGTAATGCGTAAAATCTTTACACTCCGAGAGGAATACAGCCATTCAGGCTTTAGGCTTTGAACTTTCAAGACTGGTAGTGTTTGTTTTACCGGTTTAGAGTGTCAACTAACAACCAACTCCCACTCTTTTTGAGGGTGAGGCGAAGTTTAAGATTAAGTCGAGGGGGTTTAGACATTCTGTGCAAAGAAATGGATATGAACGAGAAATCAAGGTCAAAATTGACGTCAGATATGTTTTACTGAACTTGTACCGAATATCATTTTAGAACAACTTTGGATATGGAGGCTGTTGGTGAAGAATCTTGTTTCCACAGTTTAAACTATTTCATCAAAGACATATATATATATGTTATATAAAGGGTTTCGCAGTGGTATGGTCGATATATTTTGCTTGAAATATGACTGTTATGGAGATAGCGTGTAAAATTTATAAAGAAAACTACTGCCAAAAGGAGAATGAGATTACCTGTCTAAGGATTTGTCTGAAATGGTATGGAGCGAACTCATCCTATCTGATAGCTTGAAGTCAGCTATTTGTATGGTTTGAAACTATTAGATCAGTTCTACAGATTGATTAAGCAACTATTATGAGGCTTAAATCATCTAGAACAGGCTTAGACCAGCTTACAGCAGTCTGAAAAAATTTGATTGTGGTGTGGAGGCAGAATATTTATAAGATTGCGATTAAACAACCATGACAGCTGAACTTATGTAACCGGTTAAATCAGATATTTCTGAGGCTGGTAATATTTCCGTACTATTTATCTATCTATAATAAAATCGACTCTCCTAACTGTCTTCTGACTGTACTTCCGCGGACGGTGGGGGTGGTGGTGAATGGGAATTAGCATTGGTATTCGGTCTTCGTATGAGTTACTTATGCCTTCCCGTATCCAGCTCTATTCTCAGAGTTTTTGTTATTATTGCTGGTCATATCAACTCAATGTAATGGTCAAAACCCAAGTGTTGTGGTCTAAATGCAGGAAACCGATCTTTGCCTTCTACTGTACGGCTGAACAAAACTTCATTTACTTACTGACAATCGCAAAATGCCTCCAACAATCATAAAATAGCAAAACGCAAAATTACCTCAGGAGGGATCTTCAAGACAGGTTTTCCGTTGTACTTAAATCAAGTTTCAGCATCACTGTGGGATCCAAACAGTAGTAGACTAATGCATTGATATCAGATTATCATATTTGAAGTTTAAGTCAAGCTCCGTTGTAAATTTATAAAAGTCCACAACTACCAGCTGGAGAATGCAGGTTTCCCTGGCTGAAATTCCAAAATCTAGACTTACAACTCTGCATTCAACCTGTTGCACGGTTGTGAACAGGTACAACAACAGATCACTGATCTAGTACTCAACTAGTTTCTATTGTCTTCTTAATTTTCAAAAGTTCTCAAGGTCTTCCAAGTGCCTGACACATATCTGTCTTGAAAACTTCTATTTGCATACAAACTTGGACTACAAAATAGGAGAAAGTGGCGTTAAAGTGACAAGAGAATCTACTACTTTTCATTCCTTAAGGTTTCACATGGTCTTGGATCCATTTTGGTTACCGATTTACAAGTTGTCTTTCTTCGGTTAGGAATGTGACTGGAACCCCGTAAGTGATCATGAATATTCATTTTCCAGATTGATGATTTGATGGGGGTTATGACCTAATACTCTGTCCCAATAAAGGTTGTTTTGAAATATATCATTTGACTATTAATTCCTAACAACGTTATGCTCAGTAACAGTCTTAATAATTTTTAAGCATCAGAATTTTGAAGGTATGATTGTTTTCAGGGCAGATACGGTCAAAAACCAACATTCTTTTGAGAAACGTCAAAGATTTAGGAGCACTGGACTGTTATTTTGCACCATTTTAGAAATATTGCCATAAATAGTGACTAGTAAACTTCACCAAATTGAATATCAGGACAGATACACGCAAGTGACATCGGCTAACAGGAGCTCTATACTATGAGTTGAAAGAGACATGTATTTATCAGTGATTGGATTCAGACTAGGTGAATAAATTAGTAATGTGCTCGCCTTCTAACTTGATGGTTCTTGCCTAAATCCTTGGTAGGATCGTGGAGATGAACCAACTGCTAAAAAGCCTGATTTGCATAGGTTGTCTATTCTGACGGCAGTTTGTAGCATGGTATATTGTAATATTTCTGTCCAAGACTTTGGATTTGTTTTATCGCTCTAATTTACTGACATATACCTCCAATTGTTTGAAATTTAAAATGGAATTTAAAGAATAATTGGTAGTTTTACTGTTTCTGACTGTTATATTTCCCCTTCTCAGTGCCTTGCGGTGTTTGCCTATGTAAAAGATATACCTAGTGTCCAACTGGATTTAATAGACCGCTGACAATTACATAGTTATATTTTATGAAGAAACAGTCTAAAGACGAAAAGAGTATGACTAATCAATACATTATTGTTAGTCTTCAGTGAATGAAGTTCAGTCAAAAATTCTGTCATTGACTGGAATAAAAAAGTGGTAATAATCAACTGAGAAAAAAAATTTGAAAACTCTAAAATGAAACCCCAAACAGTAAGAAGAACTTCTCTGCTGAACACAAAAATTGTTTTTACTGATTTTCACAACATGAGAATTTATGGTTGGTACATTTCAGGTAGAATAATGCGCTTAAATCTGCTAGGTAACCAGTGGAAACCAAGGAGGACAGGATAACTGATTCTTTCTAGTTTGAGATTATTGAGCAATAAATACCACCATGACCCAATCGGAAGTCGGACCCAAGACCTTGTGGTTACAAAGCCAGCTCAACCAGAAAGTAATGAAGACGTGTCTTATCCAAACTAATTATTCCTTGGAATTTCTTATAAATGATTCAGTCAGAAACTAAAATCAGAGTCATTATTGGGCGAAAACAACACACCATCACTTAGTCAACAGTTTGCTTTCAATCAGTTTTTGATGGACTAAATTTTCCAATAATAATTTATGCATTAGAGTTGCAATTTACCATTAAGAATTTGGTGTCCGTAACATTATTAAAAACACTTTACATGGTTATATATTTACTTACTTTCCTATTCAGTCTTCTTCAATGCCACTTGATATAGTTAACTGCTATCATATTTACAATAATATCAAGATTTAAACCAGTAGATGTCAGGACAAATACTGGCTGATGACACCGGATGGTGTTGGTGCTATTTCATTGCTAAGTGGCACAAGTTACAACTCATGAGTAATTGGGTTCCGTGTTAATGACCAATCGGACTGTCATATAGTTTCAAAGTCCCTGTTTCGATACCCGGTAAAGTCATGGAAGCACAATACAGAAAAACCTGAAATTATGACCATGTAACTGCTCAGTACTCTAAATGATGCCAGTTAATGATGTAGCTTAAAGTCACATCACATCCTTGCAGCTTAATGCTCAAACATTGTCCCTATGTTCAGTAATAACATCTAATATATATCTGATTATGTTACTCAAAACTATAAAGAAATGAGACCATTTTAGTTAGATATAGAAATCCACCTAAAGAGAATTTAGTTTCCGTGAGAAAGTTTAGATAGATCAGACACACACACTGACAGGACAGTCAAGTGACATCGCACGACAATCCATGGCTTGAGTGGAACCCCAATGAGAAAAGAAGAGTGGGATGTGCATCAGTGATAAGAAGGAGATCGTGACAGGAAAAAAATACGGCTTATGCATTGACAACATCCCACTGACGAAATCGGCTGTTGGTCGCGCTAAATCACGAATTGGTAGAGGTTAGAACTCATGAGCCATTGGACCGGGTCCCAGTGGCGAAATGGTATACGAGCTTGCGTTTTAACGGGAAGGTCCTGGGTTCGAAAACCTGTGAGTGCGTACTGCGATGATTCCCAAAACTAGGACGAAACAGCTGTCCCTTACTCCCTGGTTTTCAATGGTTCTCTAACTGATATCAATCCGTGATCAAATCGTAAACATATTGCTTTTACGTTGATCTATCATTTGAAACAGTCGGTGCAGAGCGCGAGTCTCTGTTGAGACACCGTCTCTCAATGAATAGGCAGGTGCATCTAGCTAACAGGTTTGAAGTTGGATGGACTCCACTTTTAGTCACCATCAACCAAAATAACATAAAAAATATGCTGTTGAAGAAATAGGAAACTAAATCAATTTTTGTTTGAATATGTGTCTCTTCTTTAACCATTTCATATATTCAATAAGTCCATTCCAGACACTAGCCTCAGGTACCAAAACAAATGTCATGAAAAATCACTTTACATTACCATTAAATGACTGAAATATTTGCTCGCATATTTTCTCGTTTGTCCAATAACTTACTTGTTCTTTTTTCGTACATAGTTACGTAATAACTTAAGTGTGACGCAGCTACTTACAGTCTTATAATTTCATTATTTTTAAATATTTCCCTATGAATATTTTCGATCAGCTTTTAATTTCATACTTATATCCTAAATGCCTCATCAACTGTTTCGTCCGTCAGTCACCAAGTAAGTTTCGCTTATATCCTGGTTGTACTGTTGCTATGCTCCACAATGGCTTTTAATGAATCGCACTAAACGTTTGTCACAGAACGGTGATCCGGGAGAGAGAGAGAGAGAGAAAGAGAGAAAAATGGAATTTTTTCTACCAGAACTTTATCAACAACATCTTTCTATACAGAGATAAAATTTATTTTCGTCACGTATACACAAAAGAAAAGATCTGTTACTTAGTTGTAAGTTATGTATTGCGTCATTAACTCACCATTTAAGTGGAGAAACACAGAGTGAAAGACTGGAATATAGGCTTGAAACTGTTTGCCTAGCGATTACATAATAATCTATGGAAAAAAGTATGATAGATGAAGGTTATAAAAAAGGCAGCTTTGGAATTTACCAAGGTGAAAAATGCTATCTCCCTCTCTCTGCGTCAGATACGCAAATAAAGAAGAAAGCACAGAAGAAATTTATGAAATTCAAGAATAACTGAATAATTAATAAGAATAGTAATGCAGAAGTTAGAAGAGTGGATAAGGACAATGGGGAAAGCTGAGAAAAATTGCTTACCCACACAGACAGTTAAAGAATTGTGTATTGTAAAATTTTTACTGTTTCCATCATATGAAAGAAGTCAGTCTGTGGTTTTATTGAACTTTTCACACCGGAAAATGATGGTAAATCTAAGTTTCATATAGGGATAAAGTTGGTAGCAGCAGGGAATGGTTATGAATGAAATTCACATACCTTAACAATTGATTCAAGTGGGGTTTTTTCAAGTGCTGCCATACCTCCAACTTCAAATACATTGTAACTTTCAACACACACGCTGGTACTCCTTTGAGAATTTGATTAAGAAAAGAACGACTACAACAGAATCAGGCTATATTGCTAGCTTCACATCAGCCATACAATGCGAATAATAATAATATGGGTAGTAAGTGTGCAGTCGATGAAACTGCTTCTTATTACCGATATTTTCAAAGCCTGTGACAATGAAAGTCATACGTCTTACCCGTTTGGAGTATTCAGTGATACTGTGAGACATAAAAGTAATGAAGAGTATCTTTTTTTCTGCCATAGTGATACAGCTCTTTGAAGGTGGAAGTCTGCAGTGACACATTCGTTGAAATTTGATGATACTCAAGTTTTTGTCTGACCAATGAACAAAAAACAATTTAGTTTTCCTCCAATTTTTTACAAGCTATATATCTAGTAAAGGTATGAATCAGGATTTGTATGTTCAGAAACATCCAGTTATCAGCCTTTCTTCACTCATTTGACGCTCCCTTCTACTTAGTTATGTAAGCTTAACTTCTCTCGTTTGAGGTTTCTAAAATCTTCTTCTTTGCTGCTTTCGTTAGTTGAGTCGTACTCATCAAATTGTGATGGAACTTATTAGTCATTTAGTCCCAAATAGTTGAAACTTTCTTCGTATAAAATGAATAATTGAGCATATTTTGTTTTTGGTTCTTTCAATCTTCTGTTAACAAACATCATATTCTGGTTTCGCATAAGCTGTAGGGAATTAACAAAAATCATAAATCAGGATATAGCATTCCACCAGTACTTCCAGTCTCAAAGTGGTTGATGTCAGTCTGCACTGAAATCCCCAATTATTTGAAAGAAGTTCGAATTCATGGGCTGGTCATTGGATTGGCTCCTAGTGGTTGCTTAATAGTCTACGAGCTAGCTCGCCTTGAAACGAGAAGGTCCTGCGTTCGAGACCTAGCGGTGGGTGCGTACCGATTAGGAGTCCCAAAATAAGACGAAACAGCCGTCCAGTACTCCCAGGTTTTCTAGTAGTTCTCTAACTGATGCCAGCTTATGATGAAATCCTCCAACCAATCAAACAGAGAGTTCCTACAAAAACAAATACTTGAAAATATGAGAGTTTAGATTTTCTCACAAGGCTATAAATATGTATGACTTTTTTCATCACGATCCACCGTCTGTATGTACTAATTTTAATTCTTTTGACAAATTAAGGCGACTGGAGGGATTGGAAGTGAGATTTAAGTCAAATCATATCAAATAGTTGGTATCTAGAATACGTGACAGTTGACAAAATTTTTTTCTGATAAATATAAAAGCTCTGTAAATACTGATTTCCTTTGGTTATTTTAGAAAAATATGTTTCAGGCAATATACTTTCTTTGATCCTCATTAGCATAAGCATCTGACAGTCCAACCACTGCTGTCGCAGTAAATCCTTGTCTGATGCTAAAAGGACAGGACAACAACAATAACAACAGCGACTGGCCACACAGTTTTTCTTCAGTATGGATATTTCCAGTTTTGAAAGAAGACAGTTCGGTAAATAAAAAATGTGACCATAAAGTTCTTTTGTTTTAATTCAGAAGAGTAAACATTGGAATATTGAATGCATTTTTAAAAATGTAACATTTGCAATTATGCTCAAAATGTATCGATTAGAAGATAAAACTTCAGGTGTATGCTCACTAACATTACCATTGTATTGATTAGAATAAATTTAAGTTGGAATGAAAGAGAGAAGACGAAAATGTTGAAGTGAACCTTATCAGTGGGACATTTTAGTAGAATTCAGATAAGTGTAAATTACTAGTTAAAATAAAACTTACTTTATATTATTATTCCCTTGGGTTCCGGGTGGAATATAGGGCTTCAACAACCCAACTCCATTATCTTTCGAATGACCTTGACGGTCTGTTTGAACATTTTGGGCTACCACATTCCATGTATATTTCGCATCTATTTACTCGTATTTTATTGGTGTTTACATATCACATTATGCATTCTAATCGTATTATCCACTCCCGGGATTTTATAAAACGTTTTAAACCCAAAAACTTTCATATTTGCAATAAACTCAAGAAAAAGCACCATGGAGGTTGGCAGCGTGCCTTAAAATCTACACCCATACATCACACCACTGTTCCAGTTATCATTAGTACCAACTGCCGGTCCCTGCCTAACAAAATTCTGGATTTTCAGTCCCTGTGTCGTCAGTACCTACCACAATACTGGTATTGTCACTCTACAAGAAACCTGGCTCCATGACTCATACGATGACAATATTGTGTCTCTAAACAATTTCAATGTTTTTCGACAAGACCGTGTTTGTTCCAAGAAAAAATGTGGTGGAGGTGTTGCAACTTTTATTCACTCAAAATGGTCCATTTCTAACAAAGTTTGTTTCAAATTCTCGAATGACTTCATTGATTGCATCACTGTGAGATGTCGCCCGAAACACCTGTCAAAATACAAATTCATTTATATTTCTAATGTTTATGTCTCTCCTGGCTGTACCATATTGGATTTATCTATGTTCGCCGATGAATTCACCGCTTTTGCTGCAGCTTGCTTCGAGAACTCTTTATCAATAGTAACTGGCGACTTTAATGCATGCGATCACTCCTTCCTTATATCACTTGGTCATGACAATATTGTTAACTTTGCCACCCGTCTTGGTAAAAACTGGATCTAGTATTTATCAATGATGTTGGTATATATGAAGCTCGCAAACGTGCTCCTTACTTAACTCTGACCACTGCATCATACGTGTACTGCCTAAAATATATTCCAAATCACACAAAGGTGTCCTCTCTCACCTCTACAGTAAAGTTCAACGGAGATGCTACTCAAAGACAACCTAGACAAGCTCAGATGCATGTTGAAAGACACTAACTGGGACTTATTTACAGAACAAACATTAGATGAAACAATCACAAACACTACTGATTATCTTAAATTCTGTTTCGAAATATGTTGTCCTAAAGAAACATTATTCATTCGATTTGATCGCTTATCTTCGCCATATCTCAAAAAGCTACGTAGAATAAAGAACTGTTGTTCAAAACAAATGATAAGCCTGGTGTAAAAAAGTTAAACATTCTGATAAAACTGGAAATGAAAAGACTAATGTTTTATATAATCAAAGATTTTTGTCATGTAAAACCCCTTCTAATTTATGGAAACTTTTCAAAGAAATTACTAACGGTAAGCGATGTATTTCTGTTCCATCTCTTAATGTTGACACTCTTAATAAATCTTTCATACGCTCTTCTGTTGATACCCTTCCAAATGATACAAATCATATTGACAATAACTTTAGTGGTTTTAATACCCTTGATGTGCTTAAATGTCTCCGGTCTCTTAAGCCTTCTCAAAGCCTTGGTCCTGACGGCATACCTGCCATTGTCCTCAGGAATTGTGCTGATATTTTGTGTTATCCTCTTACTAACATTTTTAATGCTTCTTTTTCCGGTAACGTTCTACCTTTTGCATGGAAAAACATTAAAATTATCCCTATACCAAAACCATCTTCTGGTTCTGATATTAAATTTCGGCCTATTGCAATTACTTCCCCCTTTTTAAAATTGATGGAAAAATTACTTTTACTTCGTCTTGAACCCGCTTTGAAACCTTTTAATGATCCTAAACAATTTGCATACAAACATGGTAGAAGTACCTTGGATGCTGCGGTTGTCTTATATCACAATGTTGTCTCTTGTTTAGACAAAGGTGCTAAATATGTTCGTAGTGCTTTCTTAGACTACACATCTGCTTTTGACTCTGTACCTAGGGGCCTTTTATTAAATAAGCTATCGTTGACACAAACAGGATCCTGGGCTAAGAGTTGGTTGCATTCCTATTTTTCTGATAGAATGCAGTATACTGTATATAACGGCAAATCTTCTTCTACCTCGCTTACAAAATCCGGTGTTCCACAAGGTGCTGTCCTCTCTCCTTTTCTTTTTTCTTTCTTCCTACATGACCTGCCTCATTCAAACGAAACTAACTTTGTCAAATATGCAGATGATCTGACTGTATCACTGCCTATCACTTCCGAGTCTGACAGCTCCAAACTTAATAGCTTTCTGTTGGACATCAACAACTGGTCCAAGTCAAATGGTCTTATATTAAATCCTTCCAAATGTCAGGCAGTTGACTTTACTTTCAAGCATCGACGTGACTTACTTGAACTAGTTAGTTCGCATGATCCCTGTAGCATAGATGGCACGGAAATTGAAACCAAATCAAGCATTAAATACCTTGGATTAGTTCTTTCCTCTGACCTTTCATGGTCATCCCACATCTTATCTATCTCTAAGAAAATGTTTCGTCTTACCTTCTACATTAAAAAGTTAAGACAATCAGGTATCAACCAACCTTTAGTTTTGCAATTTTTAAACTCCTGTATTTTACCTATTGTACTCTATTGCTCTCCATTAATCTTTCCTGGGCTTCTCAAAAAAGATTATATCATATTACGAAGAGTATTAAATGCTGTGAGTAGAGCTTGTGGTCTGCCACTGCATGAGCTCGCTAATACTATAGTCGAGAGGCATATAAATTCCTGTACGAAATGGGCAAAGGCTATACTGTCAGACCCTCTGCACCCCCTTTATTCACACCTGTCCCCTTGTATCTCATCAGGTAGGACGAGAAGTCAATATAAAAAGTTATATGCTCGTACCACTAAGTATAGAAATTCTACAATACCCTATTTAGCGCGTACTTTATGTGACGAAGACTCTGTTAGACGTGAAACTTACAAGTTACTATGTAATTAGCACAGTGAATCGACCCTTTCATCGTTCATCTTTCTGTATTTTATGGTGTCACACTTTCTATCGTTTAATTATTACTCTGCTATTTTATTTTAGTTGGTATTACTATTATTACTACAATTTTGTACTTTATGCATATTTTTCACCGTATTGCATACAGTATTTTGCTATTTAGCTGCTGTAACAATCGTTTTATTATTACTATGTAATGTGTATTTTTAATTTTTTTGTCGTTTTTGAGTAAATTAGATGCAATATTGTACTGAATGCTGAAAATTCCTTGCTGTATCATTAGTACTGTTTTTGGAATAAAGCTATTATTATTTTCTTCCGTCCTATTCATCTGGGTCCATCTCCTCCTCGCACGATCTCATCCACGCCACCCTAGGATGGACCATTCGTCGGTTCCCGTTGGGATTCCACTTGAGCGATGGTCTGAATTGCGCGCGATATCATTTGACTGTCTCCTCAACGTATGTCCAATCCACCTCCATTTTCCCATGCATGTTTATTGAGCAGTTGACTCTTGGTTGGTTTGTTGCAAGTCAGAGTTTCTCGTTGCTAATTCCTTGTGATGGCTGATAATTTTGATCTTCAGCATGGAGCAAGCCAAGGTAGTTGCGGATAAAAGTCTGAAATGGCCCGTTGGAAATCCTATTCATGACGCGCGATGAAATTTTCGGACCCATATAGGAGAACTGACTGACTTAAAACTTTTGTTAAAAGTCTGAATCTTGTTCTTTATGCTGGTTGAGGACAGAAGATCTTGAAATTTGTTTCAGGTTGGTGAAGGCGTATCTTGCCTTTCTGGCTCTGGCTGGTTTGACACCTTCATCCGTGCCGTGTGTCTGTCGTTGAAAACATGCTTCCTAGATAAGTGAAGGAAATAACCGCTGTCAAATCTCTATCGTTGATAGTGACCGACGCTGATTGTTTTGCTGTTTGTTGATTATCTTCATCACACCTTTCTTCTCTTCGTTCACCTGCAGTGACTGTCTCTGCTGCTTCTTCAACCAGTTTGTTGGTTTTCTTTCGCAAGTCTTCGAGTTTGTGACCCGAAGTTTAAAAATCCAATTGGTTTGAACAATAGAATAAGTTGCTAGCATAGTTTATTTTGTCTGATTCTCATCAACTGAGTACAGACTAGAGAAATTCCAAAGTTTATATACACAAACATTTTAACAAACCTGCGAATGTTACATAATTCCAGGTGACAGGAGATTCCAAACTTAATAAACACTTTGGACAGCGTTATTAGAAGACGGAGATTATCTGAAAAATGTGATGTATTTGCGCTATACATTTAGAACAATCTGATCACACACTTACTTGTCAAGTCAATATATATGGAGAAGTTAAATTAAACAAGGTGACAAAACAGAATTAAGAATAAATAACACAACGTTTGGTAATCCAATCAAATAAGGATTACCAAGGTAGGTTAAGAGTAATAGCAAACTGTTTTTGAATACATACAGGGGGGGGGTTAAGTTTATGAATAACTATAGCCTCGGCGTAATTCAATAAGCGTCCTTGACCGTTTCTATAGATGACCTTATAGGCCCAGTTAACATCAATCTTGGTTCATCTCGATTAGGTGTTTAGCTACAGACGAAGTTGGTAGTCTGACACCTGCATCCGTTGGTTTTTCACAATTCATCTCTTTTTCTAACCATTTTGTTCTCCCACCCTTACACGCAAAGCACAATTACTCCTCCCTATGTATGTTATTCATAAATTCAAGCCCTCCCCTGTGTGTATTCAAAAACAGTTTGCTATTACTCTTAACCTACCTTGATAATCCTTATTTGATTGGATTACCAAACGTTGTGTTAATTATTCTTAATTCTGTTTTGTCACCTTGTTTAACTTAACTTCTCCATATATATTCACTTGATAAGTAAATGTGTGATCAGATTGTTCGAAATGTATAGCGCATATACATCACATTTTTCAGATAGTCTCCGTCTTCTAATAACGCTATCGAAATTTATAAAAGGGATTAAGTGTTTTAATAAACACTGTTCAGAAACTACACTTATATACTTTATACACAGAAGGTTAAGGTTTCAAGGGG
Organism: Trichobilharzia regenti; assembly: GCA_944472135.2. NCBI lineage: Eukaryota > Metazoa > Platyhelminthes > Trematoda > Strigeidida > Schistosomatidae > Trichobilharzia > Trichobilharzia regenti. The sequence goes on from OX235270.1 coordinate 89,660,926, forward strand.
AAAAAGTGTTTCATCACAATGGTAAAGGAATTGAGTAATAAAGGTAAGAGGTGGATACAATGATGAGTAACTAATAAGTTCAGTAACAATGTGGTGAATCCAACCCAAGTAATAGCAACAAGAGATAAACAAAATTGCATTACAGAGAAGGGGAAGAGACTAAGGCTAAAGATTAGGCAATGAAATAGCAGAGAGAGTGAGCAAATTTAGTCATTAGGGAAAGAAACGTCTGTCAGTTGCTTATTTTTGAACAAATAAATCGGGTTTCAGGCATTCGATAGCATTTGTTTCGCGATTGGCAATTTGACCATATGGCAAAGACATATAATCATGAAATGCCTGAATTCCATGACTAAGATTCTTCGTAAAATTTTGATTTCTTCGTTATTGATTAATCATATTCTGCAGGAGTTTCAGCTGCATTTTACTAAAAATTTGAATTCTGTTGATCAAAATTATCATATCTATTATATCTAACGCAGATTTTCAACACTGTTTGAATGATTAATACTCAGCAAGTTGAATATACTTATTTCTTTCATAACTTAGATATATGACCTTGACGCGCTTTTCGATCTGAATCTGTGGATATAATCTTCAGATTAACGTAGATAAAACAGAGGTGATGAAGATTCATGGTCAACACCAACAGCAACAACAACAACAGAAAACAATCAGCCAGCATAAATAGCAGGAACCTGGAAGAAACAACCTCCCTCACTTACCTACCTGGGAAGCATCGTTTCAACTACAGCCACACGGAACTGACGAGAATATCAAAGCAAGGATTGGAAAAGCAAGACAAGCTTTCATTACTCTTAAGTTTGTGTGGAGGTCAACAGCACTGCTCGGCATCAAAAATAAGATCCGGATTTTCAACTCCAATGTAAAGTCAGTCAGTGCTACTATACGGATCAGAGATTGGCACTGCGCGTCATAAAGAACACCTCAAACAAACTTCAGACCTTCATCAACAGCTTTCTTCGCTCAATACTCAAGATCAGATGGCCGGCTAGAATAGATCAGCATCAAGGATCTCTGCGAGCGAACCCAACAGGAACCAACTGTGAAACAAATAGGCAGGAAGAAATGGAGATGGATTGGCTGGCCATACTCTGAGGAAACCATCAGGTGACATCACTAGACAGGCCGTTGCTCGAGTTGAACCCGAAAGGGAAGCGGCGAGTTGGTCGTCAGTGCAAGGGTGACTTGGCGGAGGTCATGTAAAGAGGATATGAAAGCATGTGGGCAGACTTGGAGCGGAGTGACAACGGTGGCGGAAAACCGAAGGCAATGGAGACGCGTGGCTGAAGCCCTATGCTCCTCTAGGAATTAAAGGAAATAACAATAATAAATAATTTAATAACTTAACATGGCTGTTTAATGATGAAAAGCATAGCCATTCACTAGGTAATGTTATGAATGAACAGTGAATCATTTCGTCCAAGAGTTCATATTGTACGTATACATAATAAACCTGTCTATATATTTTGAATTGCTAAGTGGCACTAATTTTCGGCTATTAACAGTTTCATTTTTATTATTCACATCTTCGGTTCTAAGTGGTGCATTGGGTTTCAGCAGCATACTTCCACTGCAATCTGTTTCCTTTCATCTTTTCTGGCTGACCCTGAAACTTCCCACAGGTTTTAATTTCCTCAAAACATATCTTCTACATGTCACTCTTCATTGCCCAAACTTTCGGTCCCTATTCTGCTTTTATTAGAGGTCCTGGTGTGGGATTTCATTTGAATGTGTTTTTATCATCTGTCCAATCTCTTTCAATTTCCTTCTGCACACTTTACTGGCAAAAGTTTAGGTTCTTGGCGAGTTCACTGACGGAGTTAGCTCTTGTTTATTTTTACACCAGCCATTTGATCTCGAGTATCTAACTGAAGAAGGCACCTGCTGATGAATTCTATCAATTGTTCGCTGTGCACTTACCATGCGGTCAGTCCAGCCATTATGATACACGTGAAATCAATTTAAAGTGGGTGAATGGAGTGCAGAATAAAACACAGACATAGGTTTTGTGCTTGTTCTATTTCAACGGAGATGTCTATCTGTAACCTCAGCAGAACTAATCTCCCTTCGAGGTGTTGAAGCTCATATCAAGCTCTGGTGATCACCTCTGACTATCAGCCACCTCAATCACTTTGTAATAAATAGATGGAGAGTTTGGATTGATTTTTAATATGCAAATATTGATGCATTTTACTGAGATAATTTTTGATTAACATCTAGACACCTGAATACTCTGTTTCTCGAAAGACTATTCATAACTTTTTGAGATATTTAGTCCCTGGTGTGTTGGTGATATGATGCTTTTAAGTCGAGTCTTAACTATCACATATCCAGATACAATGTTTATATATCTGTGAGGAATTACAAACAGAGGCGCACTTTATTCTCCTCAAGACTTAACAGTTTGTTCCTGTCTCAATGGAAGCAGAATCTAGTCAGATAAAGTATAATTATATTTTTTAATAGTTTACACACAATGATAAGTTTTGTTATTGGTAATATCTAGTCAGTTCAGTTTTATAAAAAATATTTTAGAAGAAATTCAAATTTGAGAAAAAAATCAGTATATTTAGAACAAGATGGGACTTTGGACACTGAGTAGTCTGGTTTATAAAACTCTGAAATCTGGAACAATGACTGTTGTCTAACCCGCTGGTATTCCAATTAGGAGAAAATGCTTGAAGAGACAAGAAGATATTCGGATTAATAATCTCGATGGTAAATTATTATTCCTTGGGGTTCCCAGTGTATCACAGGACTTCAGTAGCACTATACATTTCATTTTATTTTCTTTAGTCCTTTTTTTATTTGGCTCCACAATTACTCGTAATCTTCTCTATCCCTTGCACATTATCTCCTCCATGTCAGACTTGCGCCCACGCCGAGCTCTTTGTTTCATATTCTGGTTTCACTCGATAGCCTGTCATTTAATGTTAATGAACGGTTTCCTCGGCGTATATCCAATCCATCCTCATTTCCTTCTCAATGTTTCTTGGATTATAGGTACTTGGTAAGAACTTTAACATTCAGGTTTCCTTGTTTTTTTCTCCTTTCCAGCCGGTTAGTCATGTAATTTTCAGTGTTGGGCTCAGGCATATGTTGTTGAAAGTCTTTAGTTTGTAGAGAATACTAACAGAGGCGTGAGCAACGTATCTCCGGCCCATACCAAACCAGTGACTTTATAACAACAGAAGACAAGACGCGTATATTTCCAAGTGATCAAATCGCTATTTATCTATACACAGTTTTATATTCCCTAAACAATCATTTAGCGTGTGAACACACAGACGAAACTTCTGCACCCCCTCCTTCTACCTTTGGCATAATTCCAAGATCTACTACTATGTTAATAATGTTTTGTTTCCTTTTCTGTTGTTTTTTTTGAATTTTTGCATGACATGTTAGTTACATCCTCTTCTTGACCAACCCCTTATTTACTCTTTCTACCTATTACGTAATTTATCTTTTAGACACGTGTCTCCAACTAACATCCTATTTAATATTACGCAACCCTTATCAATACTTACTAATCTTCCCTTCCACCTTCTATTTACACCACATTTCTATTCACCACATTTTAGAAACATTTTGATGGCGTAAACAGTTACCCTTACTAGTTTTTTTGTTTGGCAGTCCTAGCGTGCACACAAACACTCACACAAAATAATAATATATAAATACGATCGTGAATGAATTCGCCGTGAAGAGACTCTTTGCTGAACTTTGTTATTCTTATATTCATGTCTGGTTGGGTATTTTCCGTGAGTTGATAAAGGTTTATCTCGCTATTGTGTTCCTGGCTTTGACATCCTTCTTCTTAATAAATACATCGCTTTTACTTTACTCCAATCAATGGGTGATCAGTGTACGCATGGAAATAGTGTATAAACTTATCATCATCGTAAATATGCGGCTGGGCACTGTGATGATGTGTGGTTTCAACACCTTATACATGATCTAAGATTCATGATTCACAAGTGAAGGAATGAAATACAAGCCGATGATAGAAGTTGAATGTGAAAGTTTTGTAGTCAATCTGAGTTGCTTATCACTGAGAGATTGTCCATGAGGACATCCTATATTGCATAATAACTAATATCATTGTGTTTTACTCCAAGTAAACGAACAAATAACACTAAGTAAAAATGCCTTATTAAGGTTATCAAACGACAAGAATCAGTCAGTGCTTAAGTAAGGGGAAAAATCAAGAATAACCATGTTAGGGTTGTCAGTTTAACGTGAATAACCTGATTTATTTATACTGATTATCATCAGTTCACTGAATTTTGTTTCTACAGTTGAAAACTTATTCTTCACATATGACCTGAAAATATTTCGACCTGATTTCTTCTTTAAATGATATTGTAAATTCTTTTGTAAGTCTTTTTTTTTCAAGGAAAATTCAAAAACAAACATGTTGATAATACAAGTTATTATTGTTGTAGAAATAATGAAAAAAATACACTGGGCTACCATAATTTATATCTATCAAAATTTATATCTGTCTAAAATTTTCTTCACTACTTACTGTTTCAATCAATCAGTTGTATCAGATGATGACAACATAAAATCGCGCGCACTTTTAATTAGCCTTTAGACAAACATTTTTGTAGTGATCCCGACTATGGAAAAAGGCGATATTTCAAAAAAAAATGGTGGCCGAAGACACCAAAAAAGCCTCGCTGTTTTCTTCGTATGAACTTTAGTGTCCGTCTTGTACCGAGACTGCTATTAGTGATAAAGTCTTTCGACCTACATCTGTGTCGCGTTTCTCAGTTTTAGTTTGCTATATTGTGCTTCATACCTGATTGTCTGTTACATTCTGCAATTCATGGAGGAAATGAAGAAAAAATATCTAGAATTGGTTCTGTCTTGAAGTGCGACAACACTAACTCACATGATATACTTCAGATTATCCACACAAACTGTCAATCCTGTATCAAGAGGAAATATTCTGGAACTGAATACGCTGAAAATTTGTGTTACATTTGTTTACATATTGTCTGAAACAAAGCTTTATTATTATGTGATAAATATGTCGTTTAAAAAAAGAATAAGGCATATGACTATGATTTATACATTTGACCTTCGAGCAGTGAAGGCAACCAAAAAAATATTTCTGTTGCCGTGAAATCTATGAGTTTCTAGTGTGTGCAATCATCATAAACTTAGAAGTTCTTACCGTATCCATCATATTGATAGACTATTCATATAAACTGCGTCGGTGACATAGCGGTTAGGACTCTCGCCGACCATGCACATGGTCCGGAGATCGATTCCCCGCCAACGCATTCCTTTACCTCGTTAAGCCAAAAAATAGTTCTGGTAAAGAGGAAAGGTTGGGCATGGAGCTAGCAATCCTGTCCTGTAAAATAAACACTTCTACAGAAACTTTAGGCCAATAACTTGGAGCCTTATGTTCCACTGGGGAACGTGAAGGAAAAAAATTCATATAGACGAAAGAAATTTTATACTACTTCAAGGAAATCAAGTAAAAAAATAAGTAAAAAATATAAAAGCCCATGGCCAATACTATTGAGGAGTTCCAAGCTAGGACGGAACAGATGTCCAGTACTCCCATGGTTTTCAGATAGTTCTGTTCACCACATGATGAATTCCTGCAAATAGTTGTTGTTTGTTAGAGGTACAAAGTGTTCCTTGACGTTACTGTCACGCTGGATGACAGAAGCTCTTTCATTTGGTCCACAGTCAGTATGATACTCATGAAATCTGATTTAAAAAATACACAAAGATTGAAAATGATTGAATGACTTACTCATGTAGACAAATGATGTAGAATGACGGAGATTGTTGAGCGGTGACTGGCTATTTTAGTGATGCATACAATACATGTAACTACAACTGCTTCTACCCAGTTTATGGTCACGATAAGCCTTCTTTAATCTTTATTTATTATTATTATTATATCCTTTAATTCCTAGAGGAGCATAGGGCTTCAGCCACGCGTCTCCATTGCCTTCGGTTTTCCGCCACCGTTGTCACTCCGCTCCAAGTCTGCCCACATGCTTTCATATCCTCTTTACATGACCTCCGCCAAGTCACCCTTGCACTGACGACCAACTCGCCGCTTCCCTTTCGGGTTCAACTCGAGCAACGGCCTGTCTAGTGATGTCACCTGATGGTTTCCTCAGAGTATGGCCAGCCAATCCATCTCCATTTCTTCCTGCCTATTTGTTTCACAGTTGGTTCCTGTTGGGTTCGCTCGCAGAGATCCTTGATGCTGATCTATTCTAGCCGGCCATCTGATCTTGAGTATTGAGCGAAGAAAGCTGTTGATGAAGGTCTGAAGTTTGTTTGAGGTGTTCTTTATGACGCGCAGTGCCAATCTCTGATCCGTATAGTAGCACTGACTGACTTTACATTGGAGTTGAAAATCCGGATCTTATTTTTGATGCCGAGCAGTGCTGTTGACCTCCACACAAACTTAAGAGTAATGAAAGCTTGTCTTGCTTTTCCAATCCTTGCTTTGATATTCTCGTCAGTTCCGTGCGGCTGTAGTTGAAACGATGCTTCCCAGGTAGGTAAGTGAGGGAGGTTGTTTCTTCCAGGTTCCTGCTATTTATGCTGGCTGATTGTTTTCTGTTGTTGTTGTTGCTGTTGGTGTTGGCCATGAATCTTCATCACCTCTGTTTTATCTATGTTCACTCGAAATCCTGTCTTCTCTGGATACTTCTTCTGCCAGCTTGTTGCTTTTGACTTGCATATCTTCCATTTTGTGGGAAATCAGACATATATCATCGGCAAAGTCCAGATCCTCCAAGTTTTTTGTGTGTGTCCATTTTATGCCTGTTTTCTCATTGCCCGTTGTCTGTCGCATTAGTCTTTCATCTTAACTTATAGTAAATGTTAAAATTAATTTCCTACATTCATTTAAATGTCCACTTATCTTAGCACTGAATAATTTATCTTTGTCATTTATTTATGCATGTATTCATTATTTATCAAGTATAATACTTAAATATATAAATATATGTCAGTAATTACATTTTTTAAAATTGGACACTGATAGACAGTCAGACAGGAGATCCTCATCCTTGATTTCAAGTTTGCCGACAATAATTAATAGAAAGGTGTCTGATGAGACGCAATTTTGATTTTCATTTGGAAGACTATTCGGACATCACGATCGAGGAGTACGATGGCACTAATGACCTTGAACGCATATTAATTGTCGGATAACAAGACCTACCATTTGATGGTATTAGATGGTTGGAGGCAATCGGCAGGAAGCCTTGGACCTAGGTTTCGTGCTAGTTGGCACGCACAGGAAACAAGGCGTATCTGCAACCTTGAAGGAACTCATGTTTCTTCGGAGATTCGGACCCGCGTCACCCAGTGCTGCAGTCAGAGATGTTATCACTGAGCTATTCGGGTCCGCGATTGACCTCCTGTAGGACTGTAGTAGATATTTTGATTTGACACCAGTAACTAGTGTCTCCAACCATCTAATACCATCAAATCAATGTGCACCGTGATGGGGAGCTAGCTAGAATGGTTGTCACATTACAACCTGACTGATAGAATTCAGTCTACACCAATCAGAGGACTAGACGCATCACACTAGTTACTGGTGTCAAGTCAAAAGACCTACCATTATTTTAGAGCCATTATGAACTATATTTCTGAAGTGAAGTGCAAGCTTTACTCTGATCTCGTTTTGAAGTACTATTTTGACAATGTCTTGATAGCTCTTTGGGGTCACATTTAGAGTTTGCGTTAGGGCATTTGATTTTTATTATCCGCACTTTTCTAATAAATCGTTGTCGAACCTCTTACTGGGACTCATGCTAATTCGGTCGATGGCTTTTAGGGGGGAGACCCGAAACAACATAGGGGCGATAAATGGGTCAAAAAAGGAACTTATCTTCAGTCACTTCGATAAATACATGTACAGAAACTGGTTTAACTTAAAAACTGGCACCCCTTATTGTAATTGGGAGGTATTTTTAAATCATGTAGGGAAAAAAACATCCTGTGTAATGTGTTTATATGTATTTCTTTTGTAAATAAACGTCATTTTTATGTAAAAGTCACTGGATTTCCTAAGTGTGCAGCTCAGGGTCACTTTTGCATTTGCATTCCATGGATCGTTAATGTTTGACTTTAGCAACTTTTCTTCCATGCGACTACAGGCTACATATATGTAGTCGATACTGTTTTCCATTTTTGTATAGATTTGAAGTAGACTTCGAGGAGTGTTTGTAGAGACACCTACATATAAGTAGTATTTATAAAAACACATCAATATGTATATGCTGAGAAATGCCAGGGAATAAATTTCACTGGTCTGGTGTAGAATAATTTTGGTATTTTTGATGGAGTTTTTGAATTTTCAGGTAAGCGAAATGGAATACATGCATTCATCTGAACGACTGTCTTACATATTTTCCTTTCATCTTGTTTTCATGAGAATGTTCACTGCAGTTAGTGTGTTTTCTTATTCCTCAAAACAAGTAAGACTGATGGATGTTTCATAATACAACATAATACAGCCTATGGAATATATTTCATCAATATTCGATGGGTTAGCCTGCATAGAGTGTTTTTCACACAACAGCATACAGCTGTCTAGTACTCTGTAATTTTCATTGAATTTCTAACTGATAGTGACTCATAGTTTAACTTGGAACCAATCGACTTTCTGCAAATCTACACTTCAGGAGAACTCTTTCAACAACGGGAATTCATTCAGTATTTAAAAGACACAGTATCTTTAGATGAAAACGTCAACAGTGAGTTGCTGGTCTTCTTTGAACTAGTAATCGAATGGATAAATCATAAACATAGCTTTATAAGTTTGCTCACACTAACTCAGGTTGGTCAATGTACTTAAATTGCAATGTTATGCAGGGGATTATGTGACGTACAGTAATTTTCGATTTTAAACATTGTCAACCTAAAGAATACTTCCTACTTTAATGAAGGACACATGCATATCATATTTGTGCTCCGTTGACCATGTGCACTGATAATTCTGATTTTAACGACAGGAATAACACAGCTTGTCAGAATTGAAGTTGTAGATGCATGTCAAACAACTCGAATAGGTAATCAGTATGTGCTGGTCATGGCAAACAATTTTGCCAAGTGGCGCGTGACCGTGTCAGTCCCTCAGCATGATGCGATAATCGCAGAGAAAACTCTCTTCAGCACATGAACAGCACGGTATGGTGTCCCAATGGTCTTACAGTCTGATCAAGTAGCAGTGTTTGGAAGTCGACTGGTAGCCCAGGTTAGTTCTTTGTTAAGGGTATGGAAGACAGACACCACTTGGTATCACACTCAAATGAATGGCCTGGGATAGCGTACGAACAGAAGGAAAAAAACAATAATCCATGCTTTGTCAGCCGCACGAAAACTGGTAGATTTGAAAAAGCTCTACAACAATACGTAATAACTTACTGTACATCAGTAAATCCATCGACTGAATTTTATCTACATCAGCTGCTTTTCGTTAGTAAATTACGCTTATCATGTTAAATTGAAATAACACTGCTCACCTAAGAGACTGTTGACTATAGGCCATATCCACAGAAGCTTCGGGAGAATACAGTAGCTTTATACAGAAATACATGCGTAAATTATTAGCAGTCTGCGCGTGACTGGTCTATCTGATTCTGTTTGCTGACTCTGGAACAGTATTACCTCCTTCAATGTGGTGGGAGGTTTTAACATTTGTGAAACTGATACGTAAATCTAATAGTTGTGTTATAGGTTTATTTCTTTTTTTACATTCCAGGGAGCACTAATAGAAAGACATATGGGAATTGAACATAACTGAATAAACAATAAACCTGTACGTTGATTCGCCCACATAAAATATGAAGTGTTGTCATGATAATATATCGTGTCTAACTTACGGACTTCGTATTCTGCCTCTTGTGCTCGTGATGGTTGCATATTGGAAGTCGAAGAGAACTGCTGGTTCTGTTTAATAAAAAGCAGTGATCGTTTTTCTTCTAAGTAATATAGTTTTCTAACTGATGTCACCTTCGTAATACGAAAAAGTGGAATGTAGTGAAATAGGTCTGAATAATTGAGGACACGTAACACTGAACCATGTATGAAATGATGGGGGCCGTAGCTGACATCTACTTCAACCCTGATACATCTCAATGGAGAAAGCAATATGTGATGAAATCTTCAGTTAGGACTTTACAAACCATACGAATACATGTAATGACCGGTTTTTAAAACTAAGTGAATTATTTAAAGGAATAAGTTAACAATTAATTCGTCTAAAACGATTTTAAAAGCCGTTTTGCCTCATTTCTTTAATAACTAGGAAATATAAGCCTCAAGAAAACGAGTATGAGTTATCTAAAGAACCAGTGCTTTTATTTGTCGACTGTTAATATAATTTGAACATCTGTAAGCGAGTGCTTAGTTCAATCTGAACCTGATGGCACTAATCATTACTCACTATGCGGTATATTCACATTTTCCATGCTGATTAGTTAGTCTTGAGTCATTTTATTGGTTGGAAGATTTCATCATGAACTGACATCAGTCAGAGAACCATTGGAAAGCCTGCAAGGGGTACGGGACATCTTAGTTTGGGACTCTTCATCAGTACACATCCACCGAGAAGCCGTGACCAGTAGGGTACAGCAGGTTAAAGGCGAGACAGTAACTCATTGAAGAAGACATTGCGAAGTGGTCATGTTATGTCATGAATTGGCAGAAGTTAGAATTCATGGGCTGGCCATTGGATCGAGTCCCAGTGAGTGGCTTAATAGTCTACAAGCTCACCATTGTGACCAGAAGGTCCTGCGTTTGCACTCAAGCGGTGGGTGCGTACTGATGAAGAGTCCCGGACTAGGACGAAGGAAAAATCTGTTCAGTACTCTCAGGTTTTCCAGTGCTCTAACTCATGTTCAGTCATGATGAAATCCTCTAGCTAATCAAACAAAATCCCTACAAAATTTCAATACTTGAAAATCGAGTCATTTCAGTAGATTTTATTTGGTGACGTTCACTTAAAAATCGATTTTACTAACACTCCAACAAGTTGGCTACAGCTGTCAAACCTAAATTCGATACATTTTTGTCTCTCCGTGTAAATCAGTCAAGTCAGCTGTTTACTAAATGGCATTTGTAGCTGTTTCTCTCGCATCACCACAACACTAAGTAATAATATCTAGTCTATCATATGTCCAATTAAAATTCAGTAAGGTTTATTAGTCATTATTTTCACTAGAAATCAGTGTCACAATTTTAGGATCTAAAAAAATCGATAAACCCACTGATTTTCTTGTTCTGATTTTCTGCAAAGCACAACGCATTATATTTAATTGCAGTTAAACTTTGTTTACATCACCTTTTTTACATTCTCGAAGAACATTCTGTACTCACATGCATTTTTTTGGGCATCTTTCAACATACAGCGTGTTCTGTCTTGAGGGGGAATATACTTTGAGGATTAGAGCATAATTTAGACAGGATGAAATTCGGTCAAATGATGTACTGCAGATGTAACCAGTGAAAGTTCATAAAATGGATCTATGTCAAAAATAAAAATGGACTATGCAGAAAATAGACCAATTTAGTGAAAACAGAATATCACCTTCCAATTATTCCTTTCTTATAGCAGCAATATATCATATCAAACACAAACTGTTACGGCCATTAATAAACTTGATAGTTTGCAGAAACGAATTTCCTACCTAGTCGATTTACGAATCTACTGTTCCAGTCACTATTTGGACGTAAAGTTGGAGAGAAAATACGACGGGACACTTGAAAGATCTGTACATCATAAAAAGACACATGGAGTGGTATTTACTTGAATTTCAGCAGTTTCTGCCCAGTAAGATACAAACGAACGCTGGTGAAAACACTTTTCTCTAGATTGTAGAGAATATGTTTACCAAACAAACTAGACAGTGAACTAATGATTCTTGAAAAAATGCTTGAAGGAAAATTGTTACCTACAAAGTTCCATTAACAAATATGGCAAGAATGAACTCAAGACGTTTGTTACAGCTACAGTCAGTAAGAAGTCTATTTTCATCGAATTTGACTACAAGGGCAACGACATTATGAGAATGGTAAATAAAAGATTAAGCGCAGCCCTGTCAAGGACATATCCTGCAGCATTATTAGTCTGTAAACCCCAAATAACTTTCTCATTGGTGCAGCCAAACATTGACAACTACTCCTCACATGTTACCTCCAAGTGGGTGTACCAATTCACATGTATCTACGGGAGCAGTTACACTGGAAGAACAGAGAAGAGGGCCTACATCAAATTCTGAGAAAATGTACGAAGAAACCTCGGTTAAAGGGACCAAATTGTTTAAGCTCTTCAATCGCCAAACACCTGATTGACACAGGACACCAAGTAGATGTGCTGGAATCATCCAAAATAATTAACAGACAAAGTACCTCAAGTTTTCTCAGGTTTGCTGAAGCTACAGCAATAAAACGATTGAAGCCTGACTTATGTGTGCAAAAAGAATCCGTTGTTGGACTTCAATTACCCTGGTGACTCACTTCTTAGTAACTCTTTGTTTTCTAATTTTGTTAACTTATCTTTTCGCTCCATCCCCCCTTATTTTTCGCTTGACTCCCTTAAGAGATAATTTTTCTTGGTCTTCTGAGTTCTGCATCATCAACTTCTGATTTGACTTCAGGTGCACCGAAATTTCGATCTTCTCTTATCTGATTACGTAACTATTACTAACTTTCTTTTGTTGCCACCCCAACAACACAACTGTGAATTAAGTTTTTTCAAGAAACTTCTCTCTAACAAGATATATATATATATATATATACATATACATATATATCGTAACACTTTAGAAGCCTTGTCAATCGCAACGCCTTATTTCACTATGACGCTCTGACAATATGCTTGCTAATGGACAAAAGTTTGTTAAAATTGTACACTTTTATTTTATTAAAGAATTCAGGTTGTGCACAGCTGATAAGAACCGACGAAACAAAATGGATCCAGATTATTCTGCACCAATGTTTCTTCTTTCTTTGTTCGAATTTGTAAAAGGGAATCATTGTATGAAAAACAACAAGATACAATCCCGCTGAAACCGCAACTTATGAAGACAGGACAAACCGTCGACGTGGAGAGCTTTTACTGTCTCGAATAGACAGCGAATAGAGATGACATCAGTTGCCCATATATATATATATATATATATATATATATATATATATTCGTCACCAAGGCGTAACTGCAATATTGAAGGAACTCATGTCCCTTCTGAAATTCAAACCTATGTCACCCAATGCTGCTGTCAGAGGTGTTACTATCTAATGACAAAAATTATGAATGCTCTGTGATGGCAACCCACCTAACATGTCGGCCACATTGCAAACTTGACTGATAGAATTCAGTCAAAGGACTAGACACACTAGACTAGTTACTTACTTGTGCCCAATCAAAGTTTCTGATATATCTTTACTAGTTAATCGCAAGCCCAAATAGCTCAGTGGTAACTTCTCTGACTGCAGCACTGGTTGGCAAAAGTTTGAATCTCAGAAGGGACATAAATCCCTTGAAGGTTACAGAAATGCCTGGGTGACTAGTGCCAACCTTGGTCAAATGCTTTCTTCCTATTGCCTCCAACAGTTTAGTAACAAGAGTTTTGAGAAACTATTTTCCTGCAAGCGAATAGTACTCAAGTTAACTTTCATCCGAGATAGATACATATATATCATATTGTTGCAAATTGGTTTGTTTAATGAGATAAGACTGATCAACCAATCAGAAGCAGTCCATTAAGGTGACTGAGTTATAAGAAAATGGATTAACTTATTAACTATTGATTGAAATGCCACCGTTGATTCATCTCAATGATATATTATGGTTGTTTAAAATGCTTCGGAATGAGTAAAAATTGTATTATTATTATTATTATTATTATTATAATTATTTTATTTATAACAGCAAACATGTAAGAAACGCATAAAGATATATTTATGGAAATAGGTATCATGGATATAAATGCATTATTTGTATATTTTTATATACTTCAAATTCTGTATAACTGTACAACAACTGCAGTTAGGAGAAAACAAATAAAATAATAACTGTTCTTATAATCAGCTACTCCTCCTCTGCCTTCTCAAAATTAATTCAGATTACTTTCATGCAGTTTGTTTGTTCTCTTGTAGTTCAGAGGTGGAAAAAAACGTAGGTAAACAGCAATAATAATAATAATAATAGAAATGATAATTAATAATAATAAATAACACTGGCAATCGATTCATCTGGTGATTACTACTCATACATATATGTATATGTGTGTATACAAACAGGCAGGCAGAGAGAAATTTACATGGAGGTTGCAAGGACTCGACACGAAAGTGAAACAGTTAACCAGAGAAGAACAGGAAGGATTAATGGGGAATGCACAAAACTCTTCAGATAAACATAAAGACAAGAAGCGTTCAGTGAATATAGGGGAAAAATGGAATACGATGTGATGTAAACCGAGAAGAAGAAGAAGAAGAAGAGAAAATCAGCGCATTCAGGTGTGTGTGTGTGTGTATGTCGCATAACACCCGTCCTTTTATTTATTCATTTGTTTCTTTGTTTTTGACAAATGTATCATATGTTTAAAAGTATGAGTGTATCTCATTCACTTGTCTTATTTACCTTCTGTCATGAATTATGCAATAGTAGAATACATTTATCAAATATATTTATGCATTGTGTAATAGTATAATTGGACTACATTGACACAGGCAACTAAATGTGTATAAAAGTTATGTGGCGTTATTCTGATAGAAGCCTGGTGGACAGCAGACAGAAGGAGAGAGGGCACTGCAAGATGATGATGATGGTGATGATGATAATGATAAGAAGCAGAGGACAAAACAGGAATTTTCATTTTAACTAATTTTTTCATGTTTTTTCGAAAGAAAACAGGAGAAACGAATGAAGCATGTGTCAATTTGTGTGTGTATGTGTTTGCAGGCGAGAATTCTAGTCTTTGTCACTAGCTATTATGACAGTGTTTTTCTCTTCTGTTTGCTCTTCATCTTCTTCTTTAAATGAGGAATATCTGAGTTCGAGGTGAAGCGAGAAGGCGATTGAGGGAGTTGGGCGGGGGTGGGGGTGGGAAAAGAGAGACATTACTTCGAAGAATCATCGGTTTCTTCTTTTGAGCATGTATTTACATCAGATAGACTACAAGTACTGTTGCCAGTGGTGGCATCACCATCGGATTCTATGTGACCGACACTGGTGCTGATTGTGATAGTTGTTGAAGTGGTTCCACTGGTAGTTGTTGTTGTTGTCCTAACCCCTGTATTACTATTACCAGTACCACTTGTGGATGTTGTCGAACCACTTTTGGGAGGATCTGAAGTATTCTGAGCTAGACATGTATTACTGGTTGATGTAGTAATACTATTTGAAGAAGGATAACTTGCAGTAGGAGTGACAGGTCGATGGCCTGTCGATGGATTCAGTTTACTGTCTCTCATGTGTCTTGAAGTAGATAAGCCTAATAACTGTAAATCTTGTATATTATTCATACCAGCATCAGCTTTAGCGGCTGCTGCTGCAACCCCAGGTAAACTTAAACTCGGTGTATTCTGTGTACTGAATGTACTACCGAATGTGCTTAGAAATGAGAATGGTGATGTATAAGTGGTTGAGTGAACTAAGTGAGAGACTGGTTCATCCAACTCATCAGTTGCCTCTTGCAGGGATGCTGCTAATGCTGCAGTAGCCGCTGCTTTTGCTGTCTCCCTGGCTTCTTTCAACATGGTTAAATAAACTTCCGATCGAAGGAAACGTCGATAGGAGTCTTTCTCCATCAATGCTTGTATGCGTTTTTGAGCATTCTCTAAAGTGTTAACTGTAGGATTAGAAAGGTCAGCTTCAGTTTGTAGACGTGTTTTAGAGTCTAAATTAACCTAATGATACAAAATAATAAGGCGATTAATAATGAAGATTAAAACAATAACAACAATAATGACAAAAAACAAATAAGTTAGTATATATACATATATATTTACATATATGTGTACAAGTTCATCATTCCCCACTGGTGACACTAAAGAATTTCAAATATAGATCTGTTCAAAAACCAGAATCAGTTAGGAAATCACTGAAATCTAAGTAGGAGTGGATAGTTATTTTGCCCTGATTGGAGACTATTTTTCAGTATACGCCCACGACGTCCGGATTACGAGGCTGATTTCGTTGATTACTCAGCTACTTAGGCCGGGATTCAGTGACCCGGGAAATCTAAATACTGTCAATTTTCGATACATATCTACGCCTAGCAAATACCATTGGTTAGCATCCAGTTCACCTTAGCATGATAGACCTCCCTGATCATGACCTGCCATTACAACTTAAGGTCATCCACCCCAAAGGTGTTTGTAAGGTGGAAATTCATATTCAGATAACACATTTTGTAGGGTTTAGGATTGTGTTGGTGCCTTATCGCAGGTTAACTGACACTGCAAGCTGAGTAAAATTGAACTATTTGAAAGAATTTTTGCGCGTGAATTATAAATGTCATCCTTCAAAGTCTGAGTTACGAGAGTAATTTCTCTGAATGCAAACTGTACGTCAATATATAAGTTTGAATGCTTAATTCCGAATAGTTTATTCAGCAATAGATACACTAAAATCGATTTACAAGTCAAAATTATCAGAGTAGGTCAAACAAAACAATTTTTTCTATTCATTATTCATAAGTATTTAGCTATATTACAAAAACAATATCAAGCAGAGAATTGTTAAAAATCTTGTTTTTTTTCATATCAATTCATACCCCTTCAGCGATTCGTCAAAGCAAGGATATGTAAGGCAGTGCAAATCTTCACTACTCTAAAATCGGTATGGAAATCAACTCCACTTAGTATAGGGAACAAGACAGTCAGTGCTTCTATATGGTTTAGAAACTTGGTGTTTGCGCATCATGAAAAGCATTTCCAACAGGCCGATTTAAACTGTTATCAACATTTGCCATCGCTTTCTCTAAAGTGAAGATTAAATGGTCAGAAAGGAGTAGAAACAAGGATCTCTGGCAATAAACCAAATTTTCTGAAGAGATTATCGAAAGACACAATTCACCAGGCCATGACTCGATTGAGACTCAGGTGAGAAACGGCGAGTTGGCCGCTGAGCCAAGGGTAATATGGAGGAGAGCAGTCATGCAACCAACCAAAGAGGATGATAAAGAACAGGAAGTAATGGAGGTATGCTACGGAACCCCCTTATTCTACTCAGAACCTAAAGGAAAAATAAATATATACTGCGACAGCAGTTACTTAGTTCACATTAACTTCACAACATTATGCGCTGGCTGGACGCTTAGTTTACTGCGAGGAGAAGAAAGGAAATGATCAGCCTGATGTCTGCATAATGCTTAAAATAAGAGTGGTTTTTTTTTTTGGTTTTGTTTCTGATGTTTGTCTTCTAGTCGATTGATTTTTAAAATAGATATTAGAATAGTAAAAGAAAGACTGATGCGTCTTCTCAGTATGCTGGTTTCCAACATAATAGTCATCGTCTGCTTCTGAAAGGCGGAAATAAAACAGCTATAATATTGTGAAGGACAATTCATCTCTCTTTCTCTCTCCTTCCTTGCGTTATCAATGGAACATAAAGCTTGAATCTTTGAATTTGCAGTAGTCGTGGTATTTGTTTTAACGGAGTGGTCTTTCCAGCCTCCCTGTGTTTTTCCGATTTTACTGTAGCCAAATGAATTGGGTGAAGTTTAAAAATGAGTTGTCAGGGTATCGAAACCTGATTGGGTGAATCGTCAGTACGCATTCTAATACTGAATCCTTACGAAAAACCCCAGATTTTGAAGCGTTTGTACGACTGGACTTATATATATGTAGCAATTTAAAGTAAGAATGTAAGCTTTTCCACATATGTTGAGGTGTATACTAATTCGGGGACATCACTTTATAAAAATAACTTCACTTGTAGTCATAGCAACCATAACTCGCATTTTTCGCGTCTCTGTCTATATATATATATATATATATATATATATATATATATATATATATATATATATATATATTCTGTAAATATGAGGTTGTATATGAAGACAGAAATGATTGACTGACGGCTGATACGTTAGCTGATTGGTTATTTGACAAACAGACACAAAATATTGATCATAGTCATATTTCATGGGAAAAAGAATTAATTACAATCACTTTTATTTTAAATACTTTGTTATTTTTGGGTTTGTATGTAAAACTGAACAAAAGTTGAAAAATGAACGCAGAACACAGCTTATTTCAATCGTACAGGATCTAGATCGCATAGTGATAAATTGCGTCATGAATCGCTAGCGTAAACAACTTTGCAACATGGAATGATTGTGAACCTTAAATTTCCCAGTCAATCAATTAGGATGTTTACATTCTCTAAAATGAAGTGTATTTCAGTCAGAAATTCTCGGTTTTCTCATTGAAAGTTTTTTAAAGTTCTGTGCAGGAATAGACAAGCAAAGACATTGTGAAAGCCGTAGTTGTTCTCAGTATATTAGTCAATCGAAAGCATTCCTTCAACTGTCTGACAGCGAAACTCGTACCTAGACCAATAATCCACAAAGCAGTGAGGGTTCAGTTAACACACATTAATCAAATAAACCAATTAGTCTATGAAATAGCGCTGTGTTTCCACGTCTCCATGTCTTACAGCGACTAAAAGTGCTGAGAATACAATTCATCCTGCAAGGAAGATGGAGGGTACGTGTCAATGCAGAACACTATGCACTGGCCATTAGGAAGGACAAAAACATAAGTCAAGAGTAAAGACATTGTAAAAGAAAGTCAAACTGTAGGCCTCCCTTTTTGCAAATTACCTTGTACATATAACCATAACAAATTATGCCGTCTGTTCTCTGTTGACTTAACGAGTTCCAGGAAGATCCAGAGTTTTCGATTAAATATGAATGTGTAAATAATGCATCATTTCCAGTTATTACAACACGCATTTGCGCAGGAAACAAGTAAAGAACTAAACCTTTTAATTATTTGAAGTCCAGTTTAACTGACTTATTTTGTGTAGTGTATACAGACTCAACCGAGAGGAGGAAATGTGTGTTGTTGAGGTAAATCGTATTTGAGTTCATTCTCAAAGTATAATACAAAGAGAATGTACAGAACACAATTCATTATCGTTTGAGAACTGCTCAGTTCAATGTGAAAATGTGCCACCATTCACCCTAGAAACGTAAACTGCACAGAAGATAATATGTACTAGGGCATTTTATGCGTGCTGTCAAAAAAAAATGACAATCAACACAAAGTGATTTGAAGTGATTCACTTGTATTTGAAATGAGCCAATCAAGCCATCTTCTCCTTTGAGCAAAATAGCTATCCATTGTCTAGATCACTTTAATATGATGGTTTCTCTAAGTTGACTTAGCTAATAATGCCGATCAGTCATGTCACCTTAAAATATTATGCATTCACAAACAGTCATTTTCAAATATTTCCTGATTATAAATACACAACATACATTCTGTTTCACAATTTTTATTTATTACAATGAACATTTGACATCTAATCCACGGAAATGAGCTTAGATAATGATAAATGATGTATGTGTCTGAAAACAGTCTATTAAATGAACTCCAGAAGTTGAAAATGAGCTCTCAGCTTCATACATATATCTATAAAAGAATCCTGAATTTCCCTCTCCCTATATATATATATATATATATATATATGAATTTGTCAATTTTATTGATTTCTTCCCTGGATGTGGATTTATTTACACTGGGAGAGCGAATGGATATAGACATCAGTAAAAATATTAGGGATACTATGATAAAGGGAATAATTTAAGGCAAACAATGAAACAGTTGTTTCAGAATAGTATGAATACTGGGAAGATAAAATGCATTGAAGTAGTTCATTGGGTGTAATTATCTCATAATGTTAATTAGAAAACAAATTATTTTTCCCCCAGTACACGCATTTAGTATTATTATTATCACGTTAATGGAAAAAGTAGTAATAAATTACGCTGATAAAACGATTTCACAAGTACAAAAGAATAGTGTTCTTCCCAGGAAAAGAGAATCAAGTTTAAGAAAGAAAAGCAACAAGGAATTCAACCATTATCTATGGCAGTCTTCTTTAAGATTATTCAAGGCAATTTATTCTTCAATAATTTTCAAATATGATGTTTTTTTAGCACAAGTAAATGATAGCAGTGATAAACGAATGGTGAACTGATTGGTTACCGTTGTGATGGGATAGAAGGAGTAACTGACTGTATTTTATCAGTCAGTTAATCCTGTGGTTACTATAGTAGGCAGCAAGCTATCGTAGTTACTTTTTCTTAACGGCTTGAGGATGGTTTCAGATGGCTAACAGGAACCTTTGAACCTGGGTTTCATGTTTAGTTTAGGAACTGATATCTTCTTATTGATTTCGACGTGCCTCATTCAAAACAGTCTTACAAGAGATCGATCACTACTCGATCAGTCATATGTCTGTGTATACAATGCTGGTTGACTCTGGGGTTAAAACCACAGAGGCAGAATCCGTTTTTTGAAAGCCGGAGACAGGCCAAGATGAAGAGTACCAATAAGTGTGAAATATTAGTCCATGGTTTCCTATACGTGGCCCACAATCAGTTAACAGTGAACGGCAAGTTGTTTGAACTTTATTGGCTATTAATTCATATTTTTGGTCTATAGTCGGATTAGACATTTCATTCTCTGAGATTATGTATACCTGCAAATAACTAAGCATCTAAACAGCCAATAATCTGTGTATTTGAGGTATTTAACAGGAGTGATGGTAACCCTAAGCTGATCAGGTATATGGGATCAAAAGTGTGATGTTTTCAGTTCCACAAGCATGTTTAATCAACACTATGTTAATCGTGTCCAAAACAATAAAGGTCAAAAACAAAAAAATTACGAACAGTATTTTAGCTCACAGTGTTCTACATGTATTGAAAAGTAAACATTAGCATTCATATTATGAAGAAAGTATTTCAAACTGCATGTAAATATGCGATAGGGTTCAGACGTATTGGTTACTGGAACTGATTAAAATGTCAATCCAGAGGTTTATTCGAGCTGTTGAAGAACAGCTGCCTAATTCCCTATTATATTAACCTGAGTTGTTCTCGTGCATGAAGATTTCAAAGTTAGGCTATATTCGATTAAAATGAATGTTGTTTTAAGGCGTTAAATCAAAAGTGACTGTGGGCTGAAAGAAAGATGGAATGTTGGCTGACATTATTGCTACTGATCCACATTCAGTAATTCTAAGAGTTGTTAGCATATATATATAAATATGTTTATCTATAAAATTAATTTTCCCTGAAGCGTTACTTGGGAAAACCTTTAGTTTTCTTTCTGAAGTTGTGATAGGATAATTATCTGGAAGATCCCTCTTGAATCATATATTTACAATAACGATACTTATTTGGATGTTTCAGCTATCTTTGTATTTATTTTTTTCTTTTCTTCTAGGTTATACGTCGTTGTTCTGACATTTGCTTATCATGTGTCGACTTAATCCATATTATCTACCTCAAATGCTTCTCATTGTGATGGTCTGATGACATCGACAGTATGTTGTTTCACAACTGTGATTTTGTTCGAGTGAAGGCTTATTATGGGAATACCTCCTTGGACTGCTTGCAGGAAATGTGTGGTGTGTGATTGCTGTTGGCAGAATTTTAATCCCCTCTTGTTGGGAATGGTTGTATTTATTTCTGAGGTACTTCCTACGGTTGAGTTTGACTGGACAATTCTGTTTTGTAGTACGTGTTTTATGTCTGGAGACTTATTTGATCTGTATAAGTCCAAAAGGGCATTGCTGATATATTGTTTGATATATTAGGATTGTTAGAAGCATTTCGTGACTGTGAGTAACTGAAAGAAGTTATGCTCAGCTATACAGTAGAAGACAGTAGTGGTTTCCTGCATTCAGACCATAATACATAGTTTTTAGTCGTTAAACAAAGTGAATCCATTTCCTTTCCGTATTAGCTGTGAAGAGTCCTAGATTTCAGGACAACTTTCGTTAAGAAATCGCATTATATAACTAACTATGGACGTCTGCTTCAGCCTAGTTTGGACCTTTTCTCTGATTTGTGCTTACGACAGTATTATTCCATGGACTTCCAGCTGGTCACGGAGGTTGCTGCCTGTTAACCACCATGTGGAATCCAGTTGGTTACATTAGTCGTAGTTTTCGTCAATAGGACGTAAAGCGTAACCTACAACCATTGTCACTGGTGAGTATTTTTCCCCAAACCTAACTTGAGTGGACTTCCAATCGACTTTGCTTTGGAATGAAATCAACCAGTAAAACAGTTACGAACTAAACAAATACCATCTAGTTTTTTTCTTATTTATTTGAACGAATGGGAATATTTTCACTCCTGCAAACATTATCTTAGTCAAACTATTTCTATGACCTTCTCATAACCAGTTCATATTCAAATATAGTGTTATATTTCCTCCTTCATCCAAAGATTCATGCCTTCAGAAGTTCCACTAGCACTTTCATCAAAGTAAAAAAAGAAGCCTTCTTTAAGTGATTTGGCCCATTGTATAGCAAACGCTACAACGGATATTCCAGTTATGCCAAAAAAATTGATACAAAAAAACACAATTGAAGCAGCTAAACGTGACAACTAGCGTCGGTG
This sequence comes from Trichobilharzia regenti, assembly GCA_944472135.2. Classification (NCBI taxonomy): domain Eukaryota; kingdom Metazoa; phylum Platyhelminthes; class Trematoda; order Strigeidida; family Schistosomatidae; genus Trichobilharzia; species Trichobilharzia regenti. Next base: position 89,683,602 of record OX235270.1, read on the forward strand.
GCATAGCGGTTAGGACGCTTACCGACCATGCAAATGGTCCGGGGTTCGATCCTCGGCCGACGCACTCCTTTATCTCGTTAAACCAAAAATAATTCTGGTAAAGAGGAAAGGTTGGGCATGGAGCTAGCAATCCCACCCTGTAAAATAAACACTGCTACAAAAACTTCAAGGCACTAGCTTGAAGCCCTATGTTCCACATGGGGAACGTGAAAGAAAAAAAAACTGTAACAACTAAGAACTTGACACGGAATAACATAAGACCAACTGCCGGAGCATATCCAAATCGTAATTACCCACTGCCTCCGTTCTGTGCTATTCAATTATACTGAGATAAAAGTTCCTCAAATTTCTTTCGCTATATCTTATATCCTCACTGTATGTTTTCAGCATAAAACTATGTGGGGAAAATATTATCCATATGAGTGATTATATGTCATTTAATCGTAAAACTTGTCGTTGTCATTCTAAAAACTATTATTCAGTTGATGATAGCTAACTGTGGAGACTAGAACATACATTTCGTCCTATTTAATATTCATCAGTTGAATTTACCAACATCCGAGTGGGTGACTTGAAACAATATAACTTTATGGCATCATCAAAGTGTCCAGTACTAGAAGCCAAAATGTCAACCAGGACCAACAATTTCAGTTCAGAATAAAATCGACTGACTCAGAACATCAAAATGATTCCAGTGAATGAGTTCACAGACTGCTCCTATCAGGAAATGGTTTAAAATCCATGGAACAATAATCGTTTATTTTGGTTACAGGATTTAAGCATGAGATCATGTCAGTTAGAGTACCACTGGAGTACTGGACAGCTTTTTTGTCCTGTTTTGGGACTCTTCACCAGGAGGCACTCACAAGAACTCAAAACCAATCAAATGCATACAAACCAGTACTTGTAAATCATTTATTTTCTTTATTTTTGATTTCACCATTGAATGATTAGATTAAAAATGTTTAGTCTTGGTTGATGTCAATTCCAATGCTAATCATCATCTACAAAGAACAATCATGTTCTCCTTCCAATGATCCAGTTAACTTCTTTAACTAGTGTTTCACAGTGAATTATTTAAGTTAATTTATTTTCCCTTCTTTTTGTCAGGGAACTTTGAATACACACAATCTTTTGCAATGATTTTTTCATATAATTTTTAGACTAATTCATCTTCATCATAGATGTGATTCTTTCTTGTGGAAGAAAAAAGCCTAAATGATGATCAAAGCAGGTTTTACAGTCTATTTCCTCTTCCCCCTTGGCTTCACTCTATTTCTTTTCCCCTCATATCAATCTTCTATTGCAGAAAGTTTAACATTCTGTTTCTTTTTATGCTGCGTTTGTTTGCTAATCTTAAAAAATGAGTGGAAATTTTTCCAAATAAAAAAACGTTCTGCGCCTACAAATGTCTAGTTTAATGTTTACAAAGAGGAAACAGAGAAGAAGAAGAAGAAACTCATTTTCACAGTAGAATAAACATCTGCATTGCCTTGTACAAACACTGTGGATTTCCACAGGAAATCGATACCACTTAAAGAATCGTCGATAGTCATTGTTTACTGAAGTTGGATTTCGTCTTTTTTTTAATTCTGGGATTAAATGTCTGATTGTTAGTGGCAACTGGGATGCATGCTCTAGATCTTTGTCTTGTACTTGTTGGCGTTGGTCAGTCAAGTTTTTCTGTAATCATCAAAGGAACTAATACCGTCTCTGATATATGATCTTATGTAATCCTTTGAGTCTGCAGTCAGGAACCGTAACACTTATATATTCGAGCTCACGGTTGATCACCTTAACTAGGACTCTTCTTTGGATGCATGATACTGATTACATTTTGAAGATTGATCAGTATATTTTAAGAGTACAAGATTATGGCTTTTGGGTAGGCCAAATCTGAGGTAGAATAGTTGGTCATTCAGATTACGGAATAATTTCAGATTTGCACTGAATAGCTAAATACTCAATTTTTCATTATTTCCAGTGATTCACAGTTTCAGGTTTCAGTTTATGGTTAACTTTGGTTTATAATAAAGCTGTATTTTGACACAGTATGCTCCAGTTTAATTGAATACCTTTAATTTATCCTAGAGGGCCGAAATCAATTAATTTTTAAGACGTTTTCATCACAGATTACTATGAATTCGGGTAGTAATGCGTACTACTGTTCCATACCACTAAAGTTTACCTATAACGAGTAAACATCTTAATTTTTTGCACTTTACAGGCGTTCATGGCTTCTTTTGTATTTTCCACTCATTGTGAAATCTGGACTCCTATTGGTGGTTAATCCTTCGAACTTAAGTGGGAATTCAGCCCCTGTCAAGGTCATTTAAAAGCAGTATTTTCAGCGTTATTGTTAACTGTGTTAACTCTCATCTTAAACTTTTAAAGCTCTCTTTGTCTTCTATTAACCTTTTGGAGTTTTTATGGTATTGTCATTATTACTGTTGTTACTGACATCGTGATTAATGCGATTAGAGGAATTTTTAGTTTAAGAATCATTTTCGTATAGACTGAATTGAATTAGATTGTTCTAACAGTTATTTCAAATGTGAATTGCCGAGCAAATAATCTAGATTTACGGAAGTCAACCTTTTAACATCCAACAAGAGTGATCGCACCGATATCCCTGGAATCCTCAGTTACACCATGGCAGTGGAGCCAGGTGAGTGAAATTATAGTCATGAAACAAAAGTGATGAATGGTATTACAACAATATATCTAGTCTGTTTTAGGTTAGGATAAGGAGGCACTAGGGTTACATATAGGCCAGTGACAGGTAACGGTTAGGTCAACCTAATTAGGGTTAGCAGTTGATTATGGTTAAGGTGGGAATAGATTAAGTTTGCGGAAATTATTGAGCCTTGCTTTACAACAGACAACAATCAGCATAAGTGGGAAGAACCTGAAAGAAACAGCCTCCTTCACCTACCTGGGAAGCATCGTCTCAACTACAGGCGGAACTGACGAGGATATCAAAGCCAGAATCGGAAAAGTAAGACAAGCTTTCATTACTCTCAAATCTGTGTGGAGGTCAACAGCACTGCTCGGCATCAAAAATAAGATCCGGATTTTCAACTCCAATGTAAAGTCAGTCAGTGCTACTATACGGATCAGAGACTTCCACTGCGCGTCATAAAGAACACCTCAAACAAACTTCAGACCTTCATCAACAGCTTTCTTCGCTCAATACTCAAGATCAGATGGCCGGCTAGAATAGATCAGCATCAAGGATCTCTGCGAGCGAACCAATCAGAAACCGATTGTGAAACAAATAGGCAGAAAGAATTGGAGATGGATTGGCCATACGCTGAGGAAACCATCAAGTGACATCACTAGACAAGCCCTCGAGTGGAACCCGAAAGGAAGGCGGCGAGTTGGTCGTCAGTGCAAGGGTGACTTGGAGGAGGTCATGCGAGGAGGAGATGAAAGCATGTGGACAGACCTGGAGCAGGGTGAAAAAGTTGTCAGAAAACCGAAGGCAATGGAGGTGCGCAGCTGAAGCCCTATGCTCCTCTAGGAACTAAAGGATACAATAATAATAATAATTGAGCCTTGCTTTACAACGCAATCGTTTGTTCCAAGACCACCGGTGTATCAGCGCTTCTTGGGTATCTGAAGTTGAACTTTACCCTCAGTTTGTGCTAAGTTCTAATCTAAAATGTGAATCTATTCAATCTACGTAAATAGTAATCAACTAAAATATCCATTCATCTGTTAGGCCATAAAAAACAGTGTTTGATCATATCGTAGTAATCTAACTATTTACTAACCTGTTTTTCCATAAATACCATATATATATATATGATTAGCGCTTTATCTTCCCGTCCAATAACTTTATTGTCATTGGTATATTTTTGGAGGGTTCCCAAATCAAAATTGCAACGTATATCATTAATCCGGAAGTTCAAATATAAGCTAGTTATTTATAAATCAAGAAAACAAGATAAAAAGAAGAAACCTATTTGCCTTATTCTTTAAATCCTTACGGAAGTCCATACACTACTTATGTTAAGTTAATTTTTTAACGTTAAACACTATTATTTCTCATGAAATCATTAGTCATTCAATTGATGACAAATTACAAAGCCAAGGCTAACTCAGATTATCTCGTCATCTGTTACCAATCTCCTCCCCTTTTAATCGCTATTTTATGAATAGACAGGGGAAGACTTACACTGAGAGCTACCTAGTGTGAAGCCACACATAAAGTAATGTATCATTCATATATATGAAATTTGGGCTCTAGCGTTGGCGACTGCAGTGAAATAATGACTTGGTTGGCACAGTGATAGCAAGACTCACTTGTCGAAACATCAGAGTGATAATCAGGAGGCAGGTATCTTGAATCCTGCCTTGATTAAAGTTATTATTTTTCTTAAAGTTCTCTGTCACCCAGAATGTTAATCTATTTATTGCCAGTTTGTTTAAGTAGGTGTTAATAATAAGTACTATTCAAATGATTTATCTTAGTACTAGTTTATGTGGGACGATTAGTTTGCGGCCGATTAAGACATGAGGTGACGACTGTCGACAAGAGCTTCGAGATGATGGAACTTGTTTACTGACCTGTGTGAAAATACAGTTAGGCATACATTTAAACAGAGAGTCAGAAATCGCGTAGTGGGTCTGGATCACTAGTAGTGAATTAGTCTACTTACAAATAAAATTCTAATATGTCTGTTGGAAATAGCGTTTTCACTGGGAATTGTCTAATGGTGAGACAGAAGTGATGAACAGTACTGTGACAAAATAAAAACGCCAATCACAATAGGTAACAATTAACGGCTTATACAAGAATCCAAGAAGTTTGAAATTCACTGATTTGTGTAAACCTCTAAATAATACCCTCTTTGAGTCACTTAAGCATCTGTTCCATGTTCAGATCACACTAAATAACCTTATACATACAGGAATCAATGTTGGTCATCTGTTAACAAGATAGTGTATTCAAAAATTCTAAAAAGTCATATTTTCTCAAAGGTTGGAATCATAATCATTTGTCTCTTGCTAGTTAGACGAAGCGAAAGATGTGGATCAGGCCTCATATATTCATATATAAATAACTGAGTGTCTATATCAAATAATGTCTAACACGTAATTCAACTTCTGCATCAATCTTTGTGTGATAAGGTTTTTAAAAATGCAGGTTGACAGGGATGTTATTTAGGAGTTAAAGATAGTGGAAATTTAGCCACAGTGTTGTTCTGACAACTGGACGCTTTTAAAACAGCTTTTTAGTTATCTGACAAGCTAAGCGGTGTAATGGTAAATATTCACTTAACTAAGAGATTGTGTGGAAGTATTTCACAGGTGAAAATGGCCTGAGAACTCGGGTTACACCTGTGCATAGCAGTCAGTAATTAAATGGAAAATAGTAACTGATAGAAAAGGTTATTCATAACACTAGATATTGTACAGATATTTGTCTTCTTGTGTCAGCTATATGCTGAACTAGGTATGTGCTTTTGGGTAATCAGTGTCTTTCCAGACTGCATATTTCAAGAAACAAGTAATACAGGCTATTTACAAGTGATGCATATTGTAGTGTGTTTGCTTAATTTCCTCATTTTAATTGTTTTATGAGTGAACGGAAGAACTTTATGATGACGACAGCTTCAAAATATTCCTCCATAACCAATTATTAGTGTTTAATGCATATTGGAGAAGGCATTCAATCTGTGATTCGTTGCTAGGTGGTGGATGATACTTCTCTGTCTAATAATTAGTGATGATAGAGCTCTCTGAGTTAAGTAGTTATGACTTGGCCACCAGATTGTGAGGCTGACTATCTTGGTCCTCTATGAACTGATTTGAGGTGATCTAGGAGTTCTACAGGCTTGCTAATCAGAAAACTTCAGTGGGGAGAAATTACGTCAAATGACACCTTAATAAAAATACTCAGCTGAATAGAACGTGAAGCAGCATCAGAAATGGGGTGGTTACTTGAAATTGATATGGTTTATCAAGTGGTCAGTGTTTAACCTTGAAATTGTTACTATGCTGAGTAAATGACAAATGCTCATGTAAAGAGTTAGTATATACCTTAACATATTTGAGAAGCCTTACATCCTTACCTAAGACTGATATATATATTTTTGCTATTTCCCAGTTCAGGAATACAAGTTCACCTGCACAAACGCTTCAAAATTAGGGGTGTTTCTTAAGTGTTTCACTGTTAGAATGCGCGGCAACCACTTAGGCTCTTTGTCTTAAATTTCCATCAAACTCTCTATTCAGTCTCGCTTGGCTGGTGTTAAGCTTGATGATGCGTGAATTTTGCGCGTGTAGTTAATGACGTCACCCGGTAAAACGTAACACCACTGATTATGAAACTTCAAAGCTCAGACCTCTGTATTCCACTGATAATGCACGGCGATCAATATATACATACGCATATATTATACAGAGAAACATAGTTTATCGCGCTGAGTGAAAATTTGGCAAAAAAATGATCATTTGATTTGAAAACTAAATGTGTCTTAATGATTGTTTTGAGTCAGTGCTGTGTGAATTACCTAACTGATACTCCGCCAACTGCTCTACCACTCTGATCTGACGAATAGCTAACAAAATCTCTTCTCTAGTCGTTTTGACTTATGAAGTTATCACTTTGGTATTCTAGTCAGTAAGCTTGGATCGGTAATATTGAAGACACTGTTAAGTTTTTAGTCGACGATAATCTCCTAGCTGCAGGCATTTAGAAAAGTGATTTTAATTAATTATGCTTTCAGTCTCTAATTATATCAAGTGAAGAATTTAGTGGCAAAATGAAGCAAACTCATATTTCTATGATACAATGGCTAGATACAAAGGTGAAATTAGCTTTGAAGTCGGTGTCTGTTTTTTGAAGATTTGAAAAGCTTGACAATCAGATCATCATCCAGATGAGATGTTACAACAGCAGCAAGTAAAAAGAACAGTTGGCCCGTGTAGATCTGTGAAATTACCTACTGCTGACATTCTTCCGAAATAAACTTTAGTGGTTTTACTGACAAGTCGATTGTTGAGTATACTCTTAAGTGTGTAACAGGTATTGACAAGTTATGTGATTACAGTAGATATCGCCTTTAATGGGATTGGAATTTTTCGGCGTTGAATCATATGCGTATTTGACTTTAAGGTGCACTATGTCAAATAAGTATCCGCTTCGAAACAAAACAGCTATTCAGTAAGTAGTCTTAAGTCTTCGATGAACCTGTATATGATGGTAATCAGGGGTGAAATTAGTCCCAAACATTTTCAGTAAATTAATTTTTTATTTTCCAGTGCACGTTAAATGACTAGTGAGTAAGAAGTCAGAAGCTGAACCCAGATTTAGTTGATAAATACTACTGTCATGTTTGATAACATTAGATGGTTGGAGGCGATTGTCAGGAAGCCTTGGACCTAGGTTTCGTGCTAATTGGCACTCATCATCTAATATCACAAAATCAATGTGCGCCATGGTGGCGAGCTACCTAGAATGGTGGCTACATTACAAAGCTGACTGATAGAATTCAGTCTGCAGTGAAGAAAGGACTAGACACATCACACTAGTTACTAGTGTCCAATCAAAAACTACTATCGTGTATCGTATAAAGTTACCAATAGAAATACTTAAACACGTAATTGCCTACTCAGATGTATGCATATCCCTTTGTATATGTGAGCACGCATATTAAAACAATGAAGTCGCTTACTTCACGATTAGCTTGAACTGCAATAAATTCTGTATAGATTTGATTAGCCTTCATAGCTAACTTCTTAGGATTTGTGGTATGCTTGTAATCTTGACAGGCAATCCAAAATTCAATATTCTCATCACTGAATTCAGTACTGAGGAAATCTTTGAATAAAGCAAGTCCATCTAGAAAGACAAAATCAAAATAATGAGGAACAATAGTAATAATAATAATAGGTTTCATTGAAAGCTGTTTCAACAGTAATATAAGAAAGAAAGGCAAAAACACTGGAAAATATGTAAATATTTTCAATTTTGAAATGTTTTTCATTCAAAAGTTCAGAAATAAATTTACTTTTATTATTCTTATTTTCAAAAGTAACTGGTTTAATGTTATTGAAAAAGTAAATAGCTTTCATAAAAGTTGTACAAGAACATCACAAAATTGTAATGTGATTTTTATTAATTTCTTTCAAGTATTGGTTTGTGAGGATTTGTTTGGTTACAGGTCTGATCATCAGTGTTTGAACCCTGCTGGGTGCTTACTGCTAGAGAGTCCCGAACTAAGACGAAACGACTGTTTAATACCCCATAGTTTTAGTGGTTCTATGACTAATATCAGTCAGTGATCAAATCCGTAATTTATTTTAGTTATTACTGTTAGGAAAAATCCGCCTTGGTAACTAACAAGTTTGATGATAAATAGAGGGCAACGTATAATTCTGTTATATGACAGTCGCGTATCATGACCATGTTAGAAACTGTCATGTAGCTCAGATAGTAGAGTGTCATGCCGTTAGTTCAGGAACCTCTAGTTATAATCTCCAGTGACATAGACTTTGATATTAAGATCACTCCTAGGGTTCCAAGTTGAATAAAAGGATCCAGTGGATAATTTCCAATTCACCCGGTATTCTGGCTCAACGACTGCCACAAATTTTCAATTTGTTTTCACATATTTTCTGCTGTGTAACTTTCGGCACCCCTACCAGTCACTTTCTGTTCGGATTCCATTCGAAGGACTAGCGTATGATGTCACTCCACTTTCTCTGCAGAGCATGTTCAATCCCTCCCCATTTCTTTTGGCTTATTTGCTTTGCAATGGAATATGTTATTCACTGGTTTGCTGTCAGAAATCCTTGACGATTATTTTTTCCGGCCAGCTGGTCATCTTACTTTCATTATCTTTCGATAAAAGTACTGACTTGATATTGATGTTAAAGACTGAAGTCTTATTTCTCTGTCGATCTACACACTGATTTCAGAGTGTTGAACTCCACTTTCCTTTATTTGATTTTCGCCTTGACATCAGGTAATTAAAAAAAGTAACTTCCTTGAAATTTCTACTGCTGATAGTGACTGGGAATTATTGTTGTTGACTGAGCGTCTTGACGACTTCTTTCTTCTCTATGTTTATTAACGAATTGCTTTCTTTGCTGTCTTTTCTACAGAATTGTTGGTCTTCAACTGTATATCTTCGAGTTTATATGACATATGACATAAATCATCAGGAAAAATTCACATATTATGGGTCTTTGAGTTACTTCAGCATATTCCGGTCTTTTCGCCTCTATAGCCTACTTTATGGTCCACTTCACTACTATCATAGCGATCACCCATGATGCTGGTAGACAGCTTGTTCTCACTCCTGTCTTCCTTTAAACACATAACAGTGTTGACTGAAATACGATGTAAATTCTTATTACATATTAAATGCAGTCTTATCTATTAGAAATAGCATTTGCTAAATACATTTTGATGTATACCAGAGGTTGTTCGATAAAATTATGTTATGATTTTACTTTTTATTCCTCCTTCAGTTAACAAAGATTACACCCATATGAGTCCGCCAATCTGAGGATATTTCATTTGTTCTATACGGTAATAAATAAATTGTTTGATGGAAGAAATTTATTGGGTTGACAGTTGTTAAGAAAGTGAGATCGACTGATAGATGCACAAGCCACACTCAGACAATGTAAGCCGTCAGATGTTTATCGTCTTCTAAATAGATGTTATATATTCTTAAGGACCTGCACCGGCTTTCGCATTTTAGGCTACCAGTTTTAGGCAAGTAAGCATTCACGGACCTCTGGGGTACTTGGAGCGATGTAGGTCTTGTGAAGATATCTGCCTACGAAAAAACGAGAAAACCAATCTATCTGGTGGTACTCAGCAATTTCGGTCGTAATTTAAGGTGATGAGGAATGCTGTAAGTTGAAGGGTAACTGGAACTTCGGAGAAGTGGTATTGTTGTTCTTGCTACTTACTGGTAAATATGAGTAGTTTGCTCATCAGGGCATTTGTATGTCAGTAAGAAAGCTCCTGAATAATAAAACGTACTGAGAAGAATATAAAAAAATATAACACCAGTTATGATGTGATGGCAAGGTTTGTGATTCGCTTAGTATTCATTGTATATTATCCTAATACAGAATACCGCACTCAGCACGAAAAATAAGATCCGGATTTTCAACTCCAATGTGTAGTCAGTGCTACTATGCGGATCAGAGACTTGGTGAGTCACGAAGGGCACTCCGAACAAACTACAGACCTTCACCATTGGCTTTCTTTGCTCAATATTCAAGATTAGATGGCCACAAAAGAGAAGTAAGAGGGATCTCTGGGAGCAAACCAACCCTACAAGAACCGATTGTGCAACAAATACGCAGAAAGAAATGAATGTAGAATGGCTATACTCAGAGAAAACAAACCGTCAAGTGACATCACATAACAGGCTCTGGAGTGGGACACCAATGTAAAACGGCGAGTTGGTCGTCTGTGCGAGGGTGACATGGAACGGGTCATACGAAGAGGAGGCGAAAGTATGTGGGTAGATGTGGAGGCAGGAGAAAGCGTCGAAAGGGAGCCAAGCACAATGGAGACGTGCGGCTGAAGGCCTGTGTTCCTCTAGGAACCAAACGAGACAATAATATAAAGATAGACAATACCGCTTTCCCACCACGGAATGATAGGTTGGTTAAATGTTTTTCTATCAATAAAACGGTACTCAATGAAACTGTACTGTACTGCACAGTTAAATAAAATAAGTTTTGATGCGACTACCTGAGATAGTCCTGCATTGACAGACGGATACCGAAACATTCGATGAAGACTGAAACTGCCACAGAAAACAGGATGTGAGTCACAACTACCAGCACACTAACCATAATGCGACAACTGGTTCCTTACCAGGTAATCAATTTATGAAAATTTATGAAAACTCTCAAAAATTAGAGGGGGGTATTAGGCTAGTACACAAAGTGATAAGATGAAAGAACTGAACTCGGCTGCTTAACGTTAGTAGGGGAGAAATATCACATTAACAACGAAGTGCATAATGAGTGACTACAAGTAAGGTTTCGGCTGTCGGATGGCTCTTAATTTTCTACAATGTCACTACCTGTTGTTGCTTTCTTTGCTGTATATATGGAGAGCTGTGTTTGAGTCAAAGGTTTTGCCCGTCTCATGAATATTCCTCAGTGAAGGGCCACCTCTGCACAACTGAAATAGAAGCTTCAAATCCTATACAGCTTGAACAAAAGGAAATTAGAAATCGTCTTGAAAACACATAAGTGATTCGATGGTTGGACGATATCAAATAATTTACTCGCGTTAACAATATTTTAATGTAGACCTCATCCCAAACCGACATCATTTGCAGAGTCACTGGAAACCAAGGAGGACTGGAAAGATGTTCCTGGCCTTCTGGGACGAGAATTTTGGATGTGAGGTGGATGTTCCTCGACTACACTAGCTAGTGGTTGCGCCATATCAGTGATTGACAGAAATTAGAATTCACGCGTCGCTGATTTCCCAAAACACGGTTAAACCGATGACCATTGCTCCCTGGTTTTCCATACAATCTTTGAGTTAGTGGTTCACTGGTAGAATGCCAGACAACCACGCAACTAACCCGGATTTAGTTTCCAGGTGATTCACTTTTGAATCCTCCCCAGCTTACCACCTTGGAAAGAGAGAGGCTGAGTGTGAGGCTAACAACGTCACCCTCTACAATAACCGACACTTCTATTAAAATTTCAAAGCTTCAAGCCCTATGTTCCGCTCAAAACGTAGGGAATGCAAACCATTTCCATGGATTTTAAAATCCCTTAAAGTGTCATTAGGTTTTGCTATAGAACAGTGATACTTTCACAGATAAAACTCAGGGGAAAATAAAGACACAGAATAACACTGATATCTGATATACTACTTAACCAGTGTCTATTAGGCGTTGTATTGTCACTTTTAAGTCATCTACTTGAATATCGGCTGCTTTTTCTTAAACCTTTTGAATAATTTGTTACCGATAACTTACATTTATCATTAAGTAAGGCTTCAAATGAATGACCCCAATTGTGTATTTGTTCATAGCTTGGTTTACCAGCACGTATCATACGTTTCAGTTCTTTGACTTGAACCAATTTAGCTCCAGACTGTACAGCTGGTTTAGGTCGAAAGAATTGAAAGCCTCTGACAGAATAAAAGACAGTAAAAAGAGAAAATAACGTTCATTTCAGTTAAAAAATTATAGTCTTATGTTAGATTTGCAAACGTTGGGTTGATAGATATTTTGATTAGGCGACATCAGTTAATTGGCCATTGAAAGCCAGGAAACGATTAAGAGTGCTATACCATTTTACATTATGAACTTTGGGTAGTAGGGACCAACAGTTATTTGACCAGTGAAGCTAACAGAGGAACAGTGTTCAACAGAACGTGTTGAAGGTCTGTAGGAATTTGACTTTGATACAGCTAGTAAATGTTAACGTGTTCAGAAGGCTTTATAATGCCAGATGATGAGTTAGGACAACTGAAAAATTCAAAGATAGGTATAAATGTCACTTCCATGGTCCTGATTTTCAATGGTTCTCTTAATAGATAGAAAGCTAACAAAATTTTGAATTAAATGACAGGGTATGAGTCACTCATTTAATTTGTGCATCTTTGTCTTACAGGAGGCTAATCGTTTCTGAACCGTGGCGAGGTCTCTGATTTTTGAAAAGACGTCAGTTCCACCGACTTTTTACAGCTACAGGTAATTAGACACATGCATACTTATAAGCTATCACCCTTTATCACAAATCAGTTGACCTACAAACACATTAATAGTAATTTATAACTGCATATTAAAGAAGTTCCTCCAACGAGATATAAAGAAGAAATCTGCTCAAAATAATAGTAAGTTAGGGAAAATATATTTATGCATTTAAGATTAAAATGACTCAAATCTGTCGATCTAGTTACTGCGTTAAATGATACATCAGCACTTTTTTGCTTTGTTTATATGTACATCAGGAGTTAACTGGCAGAAAGATTAAAATCCTTATTTTCTTCTAACTGATACGAATAAAGCACGTTTGCAGCTGTAATCTGTACTGAAAATGAATAGATACAAGTAGTATATGGAGAAACTCCTTCAGAAAAGCAGTGATGCTTCTAAATGTCAACGGAAAAGTCAAGCAGAGGTACACACTTACTAGGCAATAGTTGATGAAGAACTAAACTCCCTTAATACCGAATGACTGGTAATTTTAAGCGAGCGGTACCGAGTCAAATGTTAGGGACCTTCGTAATCTGTCCTTATAGACATTATGGCAGTCTTCTCCATTATTAAAAAGAATAAAAGTATTTAAAGGCAAACAAAATGAAGCTCACATTTTATTCTTTTTCCCACTGATTCCACTAGTGGCAGTACTGTGTCTAGGTGAGATTGACGAAAAGTCAGCTGGTGAAAATGAATTCCTCAAAAGACCCTCAGATTTGTCATGATGAAAATGTTGTCCTGATGATGTCACTGATGATGAGGCAGACTTCTTACCCTCATCTTCTAGTGTAGGTAATCGTTCCAGTGATTCGTGTATCGATTCTCTTGTTCGACTGTTTCTTTTATTACCCCTCTGTAATTGACCGATAAACTCCTAATTAAAATAAGAATAAAATTGAGAACATGAGTTTTTAAGAGAAAATATTTTCTTTGCATGTTAGAGATTCACTTGAGAAGCTGAAACCAAAGAGGTATTGCATATGAAATTACTGGCGGTGAGAGTATATTTTACTGAAACCTTTCATATACAGTTATTATTAAGAGAACTTTCTTCAACTTCTCTGCGTCCCGAGGAGAATGCAAGCCTTCAAGCTTGAGGTTTGAATTTTCGGTAGCAGTGGTGTCCTTTTACTGGTTGGGGTTACTAGTCTTAAGCCCAAACTTCCCTCTTTACCGGGCTTACTACCGACTGGGTGTGGTCTAGCAGTGCGCAGATAGGCAATCGGACCACTTGCATAGTCGACGAGAATTGTACCAATGAATCACTAGTGCAATGGAAAAGTGACCATCTATTATTCCCTTAGAAAGTTATTTTGTGCTAAAATGCCTAATTTCACAGGAATTGTCTTTATGAATCGTTATCAACACAAAAGCTATCAAAATTTAAGAGGAACTGTAAAAGTGTTTCTATGTGATACACGACTCATCAGTGACTCATTCTCATGGTCTCATAAGTATCCCAGCTAACGCTTGTTAGATTCACTATTCAGTTAGTGAAACCCATCTTTTAAAACTAATTTACCATTTCGCTAACTATTATGATCGGTGGTGATAAATAGATTTTGATTTCTGATCTTCACTGCCTTACTTAACATAACAGCGAGGATCACGGCTGTCGACTTCTGGAGTGCAAAAAGTAATTATTCTTCAACATAATTTACTTTAGGGGAGGGTTAATCATCGTACAAAATTACTAGACAACAGAAGCACTGGTGAAGTTAATTAGTTAGGCTGAGGGGATGAAGGCAAGCTCTCAAGTCAAGTGACAGTGTATCGTGTTATATACTGTTATCTATCTATGTTCTCTAGTTGGCTAAACATGCCTACTAGCCTACACAGTATCGATCCTAAAAGTATATTTCATTCTGATTTGGTTAAACTATTATTTTCTCAGTTAAGTACATTTCCTATGAAGGCTAATATATACGCTAACTATACCGTTATCGAACAATCTTTTTGCTTTTCAATACCCACTACAATAAAATGAACCTCTTGCCAATATCATTTTCAACAATAAAAGTGTTGAGGATAAGTGCGTATTTATAGATGAAGATAAGTATTCTCATGAGTAAATTAATTTCCTGTTTGATTCTGTTATCATTCATCATACTCATCTCGTCTTTTATGTACTTAGTTTTTTACCTATAAGTGATCTCAATGAGAGACATTTGTTCACTTATGAGCTACTAAATACTGATGGAAACAGTTCAAAATTTCGAGTAAACTGACAATGGAACGTTTCTACTATTTGGGTAGCCTATATAAAACCAATTAATATTTGAAAATTAGGCTTTATCAGCAGTGATCTCAATCACTCAGGGGATATTTTTATTAGTACATTAGTAATGGATGGGCATTATTGTTTGGAGGTTAACAGCAATTGGCAAGTTTCCCCCAACACACATCAACACGTGTATCTTCATACTCGAATGAACTTTTGCTTTCTGGATGATCTGAACTCACATCATCCATCCTACCATTACAGAGGTCAGTCTCTGCACGAATAGGTTAGTAACAATGTCTCTAACTACAGCTTCAAATTTCAAAGAGGGCACCAGTTCCATCATGTTCGGATATGTACCATTTTGTAGGGTTACAGCAGACGCGAAACCTATGTTCATGAATTCCTAGAGATTGTCTCTAACCAACTGCAATCACTTTAAAGTGTTCTGTGGTGAACATTTATCTCGGTTTACATGAAAAACTTGAATGAAAGATTTCCGTCACCACCAAAGACCAGACTTATGAGACTGTGTGACTCTTATAATGACTAATCAATTTAGATACACTCTATTAAATAGCACTGAATGTTGAGTGAATGCATAACTATTCTTTTAACAGTTAACGTTGAATGCTATTCTACAGATGTCTCAAAGATTAACTAGTAGTAGTTAAGTGTATATGACAGTCGTATCTATCACGTAGCAGCTGATCAAAAACCCTGAACCAGATTCGAACTTATGATTAAAAATCAGAACAATGAAGTAGATCATGGATACATAATAATAAAAACAATGAACACAGGGCTATATAATTTAAACACATAAACAAAGAAGGAACCATTCAAGAACTATTCTGTTGGAGTATTATACAATAGACAGCTGATTATACACTAAACTCTACCAAGCTGATACAACGTGCAGTACAAGAACAATGTGATTGCCATCGGAAAGTAAATATGTTTACATAAAATTTATTTATTTTTCCACTTCATCAAGATAATGTGTACTATTAATTTTGTTAATATTTTCTCTATGAACATTTCTCGGGCGTATTTAACTTGTCTGTCACCACTAGTCATTTAATCAAAACCCTTTTTTGTATTATAAAACACTTCATCTTGTTCAGCTTCTCAGCTTTTTATTTAGCGTTTTATGTCTGTTCTCATCTTATTGATTTTACGCAGTTTACATTCCTTGAAGGGTTGTGTGTACTGCATAACGTAATTAGTTACCATTCGACATCTAACCATGATTACAACTAAAACTATTTTCTCCTAATTAGGAATATTATTATTATCAATGTATATTGTGCTGTGAACCAACATTACTGAAAACCAAGGAACACTAGATAGATAGTTGTTTATTCTTATTTTAGAATTCCTCAGTAGTGCTCACGCATGTTCCTCTTAGGCACTGGACCTGAGACTTATTATTATTATTATGACTGACAGATAATGCTTAAATTTTGTTTTGAGATACAGTTTTCGGAAAATCATATTAAAGCTTGTTAGTAAATCCTTTGATGGGAGTCTAGATGCCGTCTACCAATTTAGATGACAAAAAATTATTGAATTACAAAATATTAAGAGGGAACTATGAAAAAAATAAGCAATAAAACATTATTTTCCAGTAGGAATTATTGTGTTTATTAAATTCACTTACTGAATTCAACAAGTAACAAACAATAATCATTTAGTGATAAAGTACTAAATATGCAGTTTCTTTAGTAAGCAAACTAGTTCAATGGTGACCACATGACAAACCAACGTCACTCAAAGCATTAATAAGAAGCAAGAAGGACTGGTCAGGTATTAAGTTCTAGTTTAAGACATCTCTGCAGTGTACACACTCACTATCCCACTAAGGATTCAAGTTACAAGGAAATCCTAATTATCATTCAGACAGTGACCAGTGAATTCTAAACTCAATGTATCGCACAACGGTCAATTATTCTCTAATTAGTATCTGCTCGTGAAGAAGTCTACCTTGAAATTAACTACTTGACATAGGTGACTGTATAAATTCATCCTTCAAGAAATGAATATTCATTCTTAATGCCGACATAAATTCGATGCAATCAGAGTGAGAAATACGTATTTTTCAGAGACTGTAGTGAAACCTATTCATCATAAATCAATTCATATTCGTTCAGTATCACAAAATAATGTAAGTTTTGCAAAGGAAAATATTATAAAATGCCGCTTATTGTATTATATGAAAAATTAAAATTTTTGATGTCTTTGAAGGAGGTTTTTTTTAAAATGATTGAAATTGATTGTTGACAGCATCACAGCATGCACTAAAACAATGTATAAAGGCATACAAATGAATTGGCATAGTTCATTCGATTGCTTTTATCGTTTCATTACAATGTTGTATCGAAATGTAAGCAGGTTTTTAACATTATAAACTGATTCAGGGATAAATTAAACAATCTTGAATTGATTTTATAAGGCGCGAAAATCTCAATTTATTTGACTACAAATCATATTTCTCTTGAGAAAGTAACTTTGATGAATTCTGTGTTTTCCTCATGCTAGTTTAATAAAATGTGTGGCGTGTAACAATTAAGTCCAGTTCCTTAGGTACCTTCAGAGACAATCATCTAATTCCATACCTTTTAATAAATTCACACGCTTGCGGAATTGAGACTGAATCAGGAATATGATAAATGTCTCTCTGAAAAGAAAGATTTGTAAAAAGTCAGGGTATCTTTTTAGGCAGATGAAATGGCTACGAATCCTTTCTTTTTTCTGCTCAGAAGAATACTAGGAATTAACAGGAATAGCATCAGAAGGTGGCTTTTTCGCATCAAAACGAATGTAACATGAATATGTAAAGTAGTTTTTAATCCGGGAATGTTGAGACATTATATTAGTTACTGGTGTTAGGAATCAATCGACACTATAGTATGGCACTAATCAGGAAAGTATGTCTGTAGTGTTGAGGAACTATATGCTTATTCGTACCTTATTTCTGAGGCGAGTCACCTCACCAAAATAAACAGTGTGACGGCGAATAAGTGTAATTCAGATGTGTATATTTGTGTACTGTCCACCTTTCGATAAGTACCTAACATTCTAAAACAGTATCCTATGAATACCACTCACATGTAGTTATGGTATGGACAATAAATAATACATTTTGTGATGGAATTTATTCCCACTGAATATTCAGTAGACAGCATATCTTTAAGTAGGAGATATTTTCTTATTAGAAATTATGTGAAGTATTCCAGCGATCTAATGAACCCCATTGTAGATTATCTAAACTTGAAAATCACTTTCAACTCAGCACCCTTGCACTCGGTTACAGACTTTTGTCGTAGATCGAAGCAATTCCATCCTCCATTGTGGCGTATACTACATAAAGAAATAAACTAACAGAGAGGACAAGTCTTCTTCAGGTGTACAATAAAATTAAAGACGGAGTAGAAACACTTAAGTTAGCTTGTATTTTTTTCATTTCAGCATTCAACCTAGTGGGTGATGGATTTTTGTCTCAGGGAGAGCACGATAACTCATTGGGCGATACAAGTACATCCAGATAATGAGTCCGAAATAGAATGAAGTAAACATCAACACCACCAGCCAAAAGAAGTACGTACTTGTCTAATTTTTCGTAGTTGTTTTATTTTTCTCTTTTTTCTAATGATAACGATTACCTAAATGTCAGTTGTGTGATGCAACGAGCATCATTCACTGTACTGAATCTTTTAAGACGGAAAATTCTTTTTCGTGGTCAAATTACAATTAAGAATTTCTGAAGTACAAAAATCACTGTACTGTAATATTTTTGAAAAGCAAATTGCACTGAATTTGTCTTATATTTCACTATTATAATTGTAGTATAGGTGCGTATTCACTCCAAGGTTTATTGATCTTTGGTGAAGTCACTTATTTTCTTTTTTTTCAAAACGAGAACACTTAACAATCTCTCTCATCCTTAAAAAGATAATTTTTTTCAGCTATTATCAAGAGGGCTTTCTCTCTTTCTTTTTTTTTGTATTTTATCCTTCTGCTCTCCAAGTAGAACATAGGGCTTCGAAGTTTCAATAGCAGCGGGGTTTTGTTGTACAGGGTGGGGTTGCTATCCTCGTACTCAACGCCCCTGCTTTACCGGGCTTACTACGGGTAAAGCGAGATTTAGCAGCACGTTGACTGGAAGAGGGCGTCGAACAGTGGGTCACGTACGTGGTTTACAAGTATTCTACCACTGAACCCTCGAGCACAGTTAGTAGCCAGAAAATATAAAACACGACTATCGTGTAGGTAGAAAAGTAAGGCTAACGGTTAGCACTACCTTATCGGTGGTGACTGGTATTGGAGTTCAGGATGTGCCTATCGTCCTGCTTAGGACTTATTATAGTCTGGATGTAACTGCACCACACTGAGTTATGGGATCCTTACTCAGAGTCAAACCCAGCACCTATTCAAAGTCTCTTCAACGAATTACAGTTAATACTTTGAAGCAATTGACATACCTAAAAGATTAGACCTTGGGATTTAAAGCTTTTTTCTAAAATAGAAGTCTGTGACTAACAGTTAGAGAACAGCAATTCGCATAAAACAACAGTGATTAATGAAGAGTAGTGATCATAGTGAAATATCTTATAGTTGATCTTCAACAACCAGTCACATATACTGAATTACTTACTGCAAATACTAAGCTCTATCGTCACTAATCACCAGAAATAAAATTACACCCAAAAGAATGAAATTCAAATAGATTGAAGTAAAACTCAGTGCTCAGCTTGTTCCTTTCAACAATACACGTTTATAAGTCAACTTCAGAAACATAACACTAGCTGTCACCTAGCCATATGACTGATGAATAGCTAAGATGAAGCTTGTTCTTAGCACTACGATGCACTTATGCTATCCTCGGTAAGAGAAAATAATAAAAGAGCCTATCACCTTAACAGCTTATTGCATACGCACACGCACACGCCCATACACTCATAGCTCTTACGAATATTAAATAAATAAGTATAAAGTTATTAAAGGAAAAGAAAAGAAAGCCTGATAAGATGATTAAAGGATAATATTATTGCTTTTATTTATTTATTTTTTGATCAATGTGTATTGAGCTCTATTTGTTCCTTTAATCTGTTTTCTATGATTACTTGTTCTATTTTAACCCACATTGATAGCGTTGAACAACTGATTATCAATAGAAGCAATAATAACAGATAATAAAGGCAGTTTTCATTAGTATTAACTTGTTTACAATATTCACATTAATTGTTAATGTTGTTGTTTTTCTATATATTATATGCAAAGCCACCGCATCCGTGTAAACAAATCGCTTATTTATTTACTTCTGAAAGTAAATCAGTATCCTTCTTGTCTAAGCTTAATGCCACCTATAGGCCAACTACAAGTGCCCTGGTTTCTATTATTATTAGTGTTATTATTATTGTTGTTCCCTTAGGTTTCCAGTGGAATATAGGGCTTCAGTGATACATCTCCACTTCCTCCTATTCTCTGCGGTCCTCTTTAGCTGGCCACACAATCGCTGATAGTCTCTTATCTCTTCTTCACACAATCTCTTTCGTGTCACCCTCGCCCCTATGCTAAGCTCACAGTTTTTCGATCGAGTTCCACTCCAGCTATGGACTGGTACATGATATCATTTGGTGGTCACCTCTATATATATAGGATCCATTTCCATATTCTTCTGCATATTTGTTGAGTAACAGAATCTTGATTGATTCGCTTCCATAGTTTTGTGTTGCTAATTCTTTCTATCAATCTGGCCTTCAGTATGGGAGCAACGAAAGCCATTATTGATGAAAGTTTGAAGTATCCCATTGGAAATGCTTTTCACGACGCACAGAGTTTCTGATTTTGACATCCCCACTGGTGTCGCCTGTAGTTGAAATGATGTTTCCTGGATAAGTGAAGGGAGAAAGCTATTTCCAGTTTCACCCATTGTTACTGACTGATACTTGTTGTTGCTGGTCGGTTATTATTGCCACCTTGGTCTTCTCCGTGTTCACCTGAAGTCTTGCCTTCGCTGCCTGTTTCTTCTGTCAGTTTGTCGTTTTTCCCCTGCAAGTTTTCAAGTTTGTGT
This sequence comes from Trichobilharzia regenti, assembly GCA_944472135.2. NCBI lineage: Eukaryota > Metazoa > Platyhelminthes > Trematoda > Strigeidida > Schistosomatidae > Trichobilharzia > Trichobilharzia regenti. The sequence goes on from OX235270.1 coordinate 89,704,612, forward strand.
GACATTAGACAAAAATCAATCATGCGTGAAGTCCAGATCTTCTAGAGTATTGAAATAATAGGGTCCTGTTATCAATCAAGAGTATATTTATCCTCTCACTCCCCATAGTCTGACGCATAATCTAGTCCACTACAACTAGGAATGTCATTGGTCACAGTAGTCAGCCTTGTCTTTCCCCTGTATTCACTTCTAACGCTTCGCTGAGTTATCGCTTGTTGATTATCTGAGACGTGGTGTTGTTCTATGGTCAACCGTTGAATAAGGCTAACAATGACTTGAGTCACTGCATAGTGTTGAAGTAGTGTTCAAATTGTTTCAGGGTCAAGGCTATCAAAGGCCTTTCCAAATGACGTGATGAATAGCTCCTTATACCTAAGTGTTCCTAGTCTGCAACTCAAAATTTTTTTTTCAACAAACACTGATCACACCATAAGACTATTTCCAACAGTCCTAAATGAAAAGTATCCAGTCATTGATTAGACCCATAAAACACATTTAAATGATTGTATTGCGTGAATGCTACTCTGGGAATACTTCCTTTTCAAAAGTTTCTTTCTTTTTCGTATTCTGACTCTTCAGGCCTCATCAGCTTGAATTACTTTCTGAGTATATCATTTCATTTTACCGGTTCCCCTCACAGAACAACATCTTTTCTACTCTTACCACTATCGAAAAGTGAGTGTCTTATTTTCTCCTCAGATGTTGACATTTTGAAGAAGAAGTAACTAGACTGTTATTAAGAGGCAAATAAAACGAAAAAGTAAAAAGATTTGAAATGCCAAATATCTGTATACCACTCTCATCATTATCGTCATCACTGTGGCACACATCTATGATACCTGTGTTCTGATATAATTTACACCCATAGAATGCCGGTATGCATATACACTTAGATAGATGGCTAGACAGACCGATAGATGTACAGACGCATTAAGATGAGAATGCATAAAAGAGCAAAAGAAATGCCATGTGACGGCGTTAAGACACGAAAACTGAAAAAAAAACGCAGAAGCAATACAGCATCCCATTACCACCGTAAAATGCTGAGTTGGAAAGAAATAATTCAAACTAATCTGCAGATAAGAAAAAAACCAACTGGCTTTTATTTCTGATTACAAAGAGAAGATAAAGTGGAAGCGAAAAACCTCAAGTCTAGATAAAAAGCAAAGAAAGCCCTTCCATTCTTTGCTTTCTATTGACAAAAGACTAAAAAAAACTGTTTATTGTGAAGCATTAAATAAATAAAAAAAGGCAGCTAGGAAAATATTCATCCTCACGCAAATGCACTGAATACATAACTGCTTTGGAATTTTTTTATTCGGATTGCTTATTGTAAACTATTGCGTCGGTGGTTGAGTTGCTGAATGCTTTCTTGTTATGCAAGTTGCATGGTTTCGATTCCCAACCAGCCTAGACACTAGAAGTCCCTAAAGAGAGAGAAGGTTAGACAGGAGGCTAGCGATTTCACTCCGTAAAAGCTACATCACCGCTACTAAAATTTAAAACCTTAATGCGCTTATTTCCATTCGGAATGCATGGAAGTGAGGGAAAAGCCTGAAATGATCATTCCTCTTAATTATTTCGGTGAACTAATACCTTTTGTTGAGGGTGAATTTATCTTTCTAAATGTTTTCTTATTATATCAAATAATGCACTAACAAAGTAACATCATTTACTATTTTATTTTAATTCAGTTTCTTGACTTTCCTGTTTAAGTGGCTCTCGTGGCCCAAGTAGTCTAATGGATAACGCTTCGGCGTTGAAACTAAGGGTACTGGGTTCTAGCCTCAATGAGAACACCGTTTATCACTGTGGAATGCAGGTGAATTCGGATAACGAGTCCCAAACATGATGAAATGACCATCGTGGGTTCCACTGCTAGTCAGTATCCAAGATAATTACTTCATAGTAGCGTCATCTTTATCTTAGGACATCGTCGAAGAGTCAATGTAACCATAAATACCTGGTATTTCTATCCAACATAACTATCCAAAAGGAAATTCAAAAATAACATTGAGAAATAACAGAAGATGGCTCCCGTCACTTCGTAGTCTAGTTGACAACGCTTCGGTGTTTAAAACGATAGCTGCTAAGTTCGAGCCTCACGTAGAGTACCTTTACTCATTGTGGGATACATTCAGAAAACTGCTAACCAGCATCAGCTAAACAGCATTGGTATTTTTCACAATCTTGTCAAAATGTAACATTTGAATCTTCGAACAAATAGGATAGATGGAGATGACTTTGTACTCTGTATGCATACGAATGAAGTCAACTGTAGTTTATTTATTTAAATAAGTACAAAAAAGTACTTTTTTATTCAAACAACACTACTTCATTTTCATTAATTCAAAAGATGGTGCTGGTGTATACCATAAATAACTTTTAGAAAGCTTTAGTTAATCGTTGTTACTCGCAGATTTATGAGTATTATTACAAAGTCACTAAAAGTCCGTAGAATAGTATAGATTTTCATTGATAAGTGCGTTTGCGGCGGAACCCAACCGTTTCACAAAGTATTAAGTAAATTTTTCTGACCATCCAGTACAATGATTCATCTCTGAAAAGTGTTCGCTTTCATTGAGATCCTTATTATTCAGTACAATAATCTCTTTTTGGTTATTAAGTGCTGGGTTTGTGAGAATCTGTTAGACTTCGATGTGGGGTTTGTCAAGAAATGATAATTGTGAGGGAGTCATTAAAAACCATACTGTAATTATGTGAAGTGAAAAACAATGACCAAACCTGGGGGTGGACTAAGGACTTGCATTTTACGGGGTGCAAAAATATTCTCATTCATTCAGTTTTTTAGAATCCAAAAACATATGGACTCTAACTTCCGCCCTTTCGAGATGTGGCACCACAATAATTAGATTCCATCACTCAATATCTATCCTGATACCCAACTTACTGAACCCTAATGGACTCTAATTATCATCCAAATTTCGAAATGTATTACTTCACCCTTCATCCACCAATGAGTGGAAAGTGGCACACCGTTCACTTGTAGCCCAAAAGGCTGGGTTGTAATACACCCGCGTTTCAGCCTGTATTTACTCTTATAGGGGATTATGTGTTGACAGTGTGCAAAGGTCCTAGACTAGAATGAAACAGCCATCAAAATAGTTCTCTGTAATTTTTAATGGTGCTTTAACTGCAATCATTTGGTTACAAAGTCTCTCATTAAATCGCTTGACTGTTTATATCGCTGTGGTTTTTGAAAATGATGAAATTTCGTCAATGAATTATTTATTGTAGCCTTAAAAGAATCACTGGGATATTGCTTTATTTTTATGTTGCTGTTGCTTTTGTTATTTGTATGTGATTATTGGGGCGGCGGGGGGGGCATTCCTTGTTTTCATTTCAAATCAATCATTTCTCTGACACAGCCTTTGAGATACACATTAACCTTGTGTTGAATCAACAAACGCCTACAGACGGGTTGTTTCGAAAACAAGCTACAGTTTGTAGTTGAAAATAGCCATATCGGTTGAAAGTGTAGTCAACTGACGATAAAAAGTAACACATCTAAATGATGGCAAGCGTAGAGGAAATGTTTGCATTTTCCCCAATTATTTTTGAAAATGTTTTGTCAAAATATACTTTCCTTGATCAGGTCAAACTGTTACTGTCAATTTAGTCAGCAATAGCAGTAATAACTTATAATTTATTTGTCCTAAGTTTGACCTTGGACTTACATCGCCGTTTTCAACACTTAATTCACCGTATGGACAGCTGTGTTTTCGTTGTACCGTTGTTTCCTAACGTGATTATATATATATATATATATATATATATATATATTCATGTTGACTGTTAGCAAAGTAACAAGAAATGTCACTCCAACTAGAGTTTCCAGTCAAAACAATGAAGGTTAAGATCTTTAGGATGATGAACACGCTAATTAGTTGGTATTACGAGATTAACCGAAGTCACTGTTTAGGAAGTATTTCGTGATATTAACCGTTGTTATTGATCAGTGCTGTCCGATCATACTTCGTATAAAGAGACAAAGTGTCTGTAACTTGTAGTATATGGAAATCCTCAAAAGTGGAATGAAAAGTGGAAGTAGGGTACCATTAGTGTGAATAAAGTTCCTGTATTTATAAGAAGAAATGTGTAAATTAGATGTCTAGAAAAGGAGGCATGGAAAGAAACTGGAAGAGGTATAACAGATCTAACTGGTGATTTCGTTTTACGTATTCACAGAGCTGGTAGTCATGTGCGCATTTTCTTGTCAAATAATAACGTGAATTTGCTTTAAGGTTTTTAATTGTACTGTTTGATTTTCAGTGACAAGTGCTAGATAACGAAATACAGAATTCCTACTTATTTAAAAAGTATGAACCGAATGTACATTCACTAGTAAATGAGAATTATTCCAAGGTAAGGTTGAATACTGGCTTAAATTATCATTATTTATTGTAATACGAGATCAATTCTTAAAATCTTTTACTGCCAGTTTGAAAAAATCTAAGGATATATGTACACTGGTTATTCAGTAATACATTAGTTGACAGCAACGCACAATGTTTGGATTTAGTCCCTAACGTATGCACTCGAAAAACTCGTGGCCGGTTGTAATCCTACGGGATACTCGAGAGTGAGACTGGCATCCAGAAAACATAAAATGCCTAACACCTGATTATTGTATCCTACATGTATATTCAACTAATGAAAACAGTAGTGTTCCCTACTAATCATTACCACTGGAGATTTGGAGCGTGACGAAAAACATTTCCAACAAGCTACCTCAAACTTTCATTAATAGCCGCCTTTACTGCATACTAAAATAAGACGGCAAGCAACGAATCAAAATATAACTTGTTGTTCAACGAGTATGCAACACAAAATGGAAATGAAATGTGCATACACTCAGTAGACCATCGAATAACATTAGGCGCCGGTCAGATCACCGAGTGGAATCAAATGGGAAACAACGAGTTGAGCATCAGTGCAAGGGTTCCTTGGAGGAGTTCGTGTTAGGAAGAGATGACACCTTATGTATGAGCAGTCATGGGATCAGCTGAAATGATTTCAGACAACATAGAGGAATGGAGATGCCTAGCTGAGACTGTATGTCCCATTCGAAACCCAAGGGAATAATGATAAAATACCACTGGACTGAAGTTATCATAAGTGGAAATTTACTCGTCAGTGAAGAATTCCAACTCTTAGCGTTACTATTCTTGTTTTAAATGTATTTAAGCAGAGGGAAAATGGTGAACATTTCTGAAGTGACTGAAATGATTTTCCTCCAATTAATTGCTAACAGTCAGAGATTGCTTGATTTCAACCCAAAATGCGATATAGTTTGATGAATGTGAGCGACGGATACAGACTGGAGTAATTTATTCACTCTAAATTTTATCATCGATTGAGTTCTCAGTTAACTTCCTGCTACCTGTAAGTCAATCTAGTTAGTATGTGTGATTTGATTAAGAAAAACAAACAAACAGACAGACAAAAACTGCAGTTTTTCTTCGTAGTCAAGAAATGAGCATTTAAGGCACACTAAAGGGTATGTGCGTGTAACCTAACGCACGCACGCACACAAACACACACACACACACACACTGAATTCTCTTTTTTCGTTTCAATTTCCTTTCATTTGTCAAACGATAATTGTTACTTATAGTCAGTTCTTTGATTCTTATAATTACGCATTCAAAATTCTAATTCCAACTGGAAAACAGGATGAGAACATGAAAGTCACGAGTTAGCATATATATATATATATATATATTATATGAGTTTATGCGTGCAGCCCATGTCAAACACAGGGACAGTGAGAGGGGATTGAGAGCGTGGGAAAGAGAGAGAGAGAGGGAGAGAAATAACAAAAGGAAAGGAGTTTGAAAGGGAAAAACACCAGAAGAGCCCATTATCTATTTTTGCCCAATTTTTTTGTTTCTGAGTTGCTGTTTTTTTGGCGGGAGAGCGAGAGAGATGATAATTCTTTGGCGCTTTTGACTTTTGGTTGTTTTTTTTCCTACCAGGAGTGACGTTTAGTTTCAGACTTCTTTCCTAATTCTTCTTTATCATCATGTACAACAAAATTTAAATTCAGAAAAACCAATTGCTGAATACTTCGCATTCAGTGAAGTATTGATTTATTTCTGAGTAATAAGTAGCATTTTTAAAATGAACAATAGTAGCAAACGATGTTAGCTCTAGTAGCTCCCATTTTCAGAATTAAGTGGTAATTTCACTGGACACTAGGAAGTAGCTAATGTCATTTTTTTTATACAGACTAAATTCTATCAGGCAAGTTTGAATTGTGGCCAGGATTATCGCTGGCTTGCCATCACGGTCTGCATAAAACTAAGAATTAGATGGATGGCATTAGTTATTAGTTACTACCTAGTGGCCGATACAGTCCTACAGGAGGTCGATCACAGGTTCACTTTGGCATCTAAACCTATTTAAATTTTAAATTTTTGAATATAACAGATACTACTTGAAGACTAGTCAAGTTGCAGAGAATTCACTGTGGTTTACCATATCACATGTACTTACGCGTTGCTGCGAGAGTGAGAGCTTTTTGTTAATCTAAGCGCTTCTTTCTCATTCTTTTGTATTGTAAGTGAAATAAAGAGTTTCGGTCTTTGAATCTTCAGTATTAATTGTACTGGTGGCACTCTACATTGATTGCATTACAAATTGTCATTTAATGTCTATAAAGATGAGTAAAGGGACAAAGCTGATTTCATATCTAAACACTGTATTTATTAACATCATGCGTAATTTCCATTGTATTGTTTTCAATTCAAGCTCAAGGCAGATGACGTCATCAGCCGACATTACTTAGCGAACTAAATGAAAATCAAATAGAATTAGAATGTTCAACGTTTGCTCCTAGTTAAATTCTTTTAAATCTAAGATTTGATATTTCTTTCTTCAAAATGTGATCTGAGCAGTCCAAAAAGAGAGGTCACTTTATTCACTGTCAGTTTTCCGCTGATATTTGATAAAGTTAGAAAATCTATATTGAGTATCTGAAACAGTGAAATGCGAAAGTATATGTTTAAGAGCATGAAAAAAACAGCGGGAAGGTTAAATTCTATATGTATTTTCTCTGGTCATTCCATCATGATTTAATGTCTTATTATTATTAATTACTTTTACATATTCGCTTACGTTCCCACTGGAACATAGGGCTTCAGGTTAGAGGCTTGAATTTTCGGTAACAGTGGTGTTTATTTTTACGGGATGGAGTTGTTAGCCTCATCGCCAACCTTCCCTGTTTACCAGTCTTATTACTGGCTTAACGAGGTAAAGGAGTGTGTTGGCCGGGGATCGAACCGCGAACCATCTGCGTGGTTGGTTAGCATTCTATCACTGTGCCACCGACGCACATGACTAAATGTATGTAGAGTTTATTTTGAAATAAACTAACTTGGACGAATTACTCCCTGCTGTTCTATTGGTCTCTTCTCTTTCTTACAGTATGAAGACAAAATCTTTTCTGAAGCTGAAGATACTATTGTACTTGTGTTAGAAATGTTGTTAATAAATTGTTGATAACAACGACCATGGTGATAAATGGAACCTTTTTTGCATTCCATGCTTTTCAAGTAGAATATACGGCTTCAATGTTTTATGTTTCATTAGCATTGGAACCGTTTTTTCATCGTGAGGTTGGTAAACTTATACTCAACATTCCTACTTTTTCTGGAATTATTACCATCTACTGAACTTAGCAAGGTTTAGGATTGCATCAATCGGGAAAAGAACTTGGATCACCTAGGTGACTGTCGAGTATTATAGTCTGAATAGCTCAGAAGCAGCGTCTCTGGTGACATCACTGAGTAACGCGCTTTTGGACCTCAGAAGAAACAAAAGCATCTCAGTGGTCAGTAGGTCCACTCGGTTGATCATCCTTTGGGTTATAAATGCCTACTAATAAAGAGTATCAAGCAAGGACTAAACACAGTAATCCAGTGTTCCTTCGAACTCGATGGCTATCTAACCGATGTCGGTTCGTGATCTAGCTTGAAACCGGTCAAATCGCTGTAAATCAGCATTCCAGTACACTTGGTGTACCAAAGTCTTTGGATGTACAACAGACGGATAGATAAGTAGACGAAATGGACTTTGAATAGAGATAAGTTTCCTCAAGATCGCTCTAAGTTTGATCTTCATCAGTAAGATTTGCTACGAATCTAGAGTTGTAGAATTAACCCTAGTAAATGAGCCATAGACATTTTAGTTCACATAATCACTTGGCATAAAATTTATAAATGCGACAAATACTCATTGTCATTATTGTATTCTTTTACTTTTCGAGTGTAACATGGGGCTTCAAGCTTGAGCTTTGAAGTTTCAGTAGCAGTGCTCTTTATTTTAACAGGGTGGGGTTTCTAGCCCGGTGTCTAACCGGCTTAGTGGGTTTTAAGAGTGAGTGGGCCGGTAATTGAATTTCAGATTACAGGTGTGGTTGCTGAGCATTTTACCGCTGGACCACCGATGCGAATTTTATATACATATGTATCATATGTTTTCAGCTACGCAAGATAAGATAAATATGTAATCAATATTGTTTTGAGTAATTCTTAATGATGTTTTGATTGTAGGGTAAAGATGATGCAAATGCTTTCATTGGTTCTACCTCGGTAGCTCCTAAATTCACCGGAAAGTAATAGAAGTACTAATGACACAGTCTAATCCATATTGATGTGATTTGAGTTGAGAATATCTGCCTCTTCAACTAGTATAATCAGGCATTAAATGCGAATATGTCTCAGAGATAAAAAAAATGATTCTCAAAACATTCATACTAATTTCACTTTGTTTAAACTGTATTTCTCAATGACGTCAGGGTTAATGGCGTCAAGACGCCCTGTGATGAAGATTCTAAAATCAATTATCAGCAGAAATTGAACGATTGAACAAGGCGGAAAATGAAAAGTAGTTTTACTACTGTCTTGGTTTAAATTTCTAATCTTCAACAGTGAAAATCAATTACTCTTTCCGATCTAACCCGATCTTTAAGTACCCAAACAGTTAAAACAAGAAACAGATAGGCCAATAAAAATTTATTGTTAGTGTTAGGCACTTTTTCGAACATTGAGTTTCAAGGCGCCAGTTATATTGTCAAAATATTTGCTGGCGAAATCGATAAGAAACCAATCGATTTTTCCTTATATGCTGATTATGATTAATGAATATCTTTTATCTTACTGATAAGAATGATTAAGCTAAGTGAGATAGTACCAGTGATGAACTAGAAAGGAAATTGTCAGGGGACATTGTGAAATGCACACCTGCATAGAAGCACATACAGCACAAAGCATATACGGATACTGATATATATATATATATATATATATATATATACCAGACAATCCCATGTCTATCACACAGGTTGCGTAAGCCATGATCTTTAAGTGTTGAATTAATGACTTACGTATGCATGTGTACATATTAGTGTAGACAGCACATATGCATATGTTTACATATGTATGCACGCACATATGCGTGCGTACATACTTGCATGAGGAAATTAGTATTCTTTTCCTTGTCTTGTGTTGTCGGTACTTATAATAAAATATTCATGGATGTCATAAGCTACAGATTTATCTTGGCGGCGCATTTACTTGTCTGTGCTACCTCACTTTTCCTTTCTGCCCTATTTTAGTTCTTCCCTTTTCTTCAGAAAACCATGTTTTTTTCATAAAATACACAGTCATGTGCATCTATGTGCAGTTACGAACATATATATTTGCAAATACAACTATACTGATGAAATATATCTATTTGATTTAAGGCGACAACTGTGCTTGAAGAAGAAGTAGAAGATGGAGAAAAAGATGTTAACGGAAGCCTTTGGTTGTTCACTTAAAGTAAGTAAGAATCGGAAAGGCAAGAAAAGCTTTCATTACTCTTAAGTCTGTGTGGAGGTCAACAGCACTGCTCGGCATCAAAATTAAGATCCGGATTTTCAACTCCAATGTGAAGTCAGTCAGTGCTACTATATGGATCAGAGACTTGCACTGCGCGTCATAAAGAGCACTTCAAACAAACTACAGACCTTCATCAACAGCTGCCTTTGCTCAATACTCAAGATCAGATGGCCAGAAAAGATCAGCAACAGGGATCTCTGGGAGCGAACCAACCCAGCAGGAACCGATTGTGAAACAAATAGGCAGGAAGAAATGGAGATGGATTGGCTGGCCATACACTGAGGGAACCATCAAGTGACATCACTAGACAAGCCATCGCTCGAGTGGAACCCGAAAGGGAAGCAGCGAGTTGGTCGTCAGTGCAAGGGTGACTTGACGGAGGTCATGTGAAGAGGAGATGAAAGCATGTGGGCAGACTTGGAGTCGGGTGAAAAATTTATCAGAGAACCAAACGCAATGGAGACGTGGGGCTGAAGCCCTACATTCCTCTAGGAATTAAAGGAAATAATAATAATATAACAGTAAGTGACTTTCTGGTGCAAACTCCAATGTCGGTCGAATTCTATCAGTAAAACTTGCAAAGATCTCGTGCCTTCGCCGTACAATTCAACGTACTGTTAGATGATCAGAGACAATTGACATGAGACTCTTGTTGTGGGTTACTCGCTCAATAACATTCGCTGACAGTTTTTCTCATTCCTTTGTCTTCCTACTGTAACATACGACTTCAGACTAAGTGTCTGAAGTTTCAGTAGCTGCGATGTACTTTTAAATGGGATAGGATTACTATCTTCATGTTTAAATCTTTCCTCTTTACTGGGCTTACTAAGCGAAATTGAGGAATCCTTCAAATGGAAACTAAACTTGGAGTAGATGCGTGGTTGGCATGTTTTCAAATACCGAAACACCAATGCACAAACACCATGGTTCGTTTGAGATATCCATGGCTTTGGTTTCCTTAAAGAGATTTAAAAAGTGTGTCACGTGGTAACTGCACATCATTATCTACAATCGGTTCAGATTGCACTGAGTTCGACAGTCACCTAGATAATTTTGACAGTAATGCGAATTCGTCTGACAAATTATGGTTTTATTATCTCAGCATATCATAGTTCTTCCAAGTACGGAGACAAGCCATTATTGGTAACCATGAAAGCAAACAACAATTCCTGATGGTAACTATTACTGATTAGCCATTATAAGTAGTTACAAATCCACCTCTACCTTTTTATTATCCTATGAACACTTTCCTAGTCGAATGGATATTGCTAGCTGTTCTTTAAAGTGAAATAATAATTTCTCAGAAACGAAATAAGAAGAGAACAATTGAGCTAAGAGCCTATGCGATAAATAAATTGATTACAAGAACTAAGTGAATGCTAGTCAAAGTGTTTTACAGTGGGCGATTTATTGTCAAGACTATAGTGTAACACTGGCTTAACTCTGTGTGAACAATAAAAAAAACATCACCAACACCGCAAACAACAACAAATGAAACGCAAAAACAACAACTGGAAAACTACAAATTAGCTTGAAATGTATAATTTTTTGGTTTCAAAATTTAGTTTACTCATGATTTATAATTAAATTTCTGTGTAAATAATTATAAAAATTTGAACAATTATAATTTAGAATAAAAATATTAAAAACAGAAATTTTGTAACAGCGATTTACTGAGTACTTCTCGTAACTAACCCTTTAAACGACATAACAACAAACAACGACAATGAATAAAAATACTTTTTACTTTGCCACTAGCCAATTGGAATGAAGTAAACAGAAAAGATGAATACAGAAAATAAGTTCACTCAAATAATAGTGAAGATCAGATTTTATACTGATACAGCAATACTTCGACTGGACACTAGTAACTAGTGTGGTGCGTGTAGTTCTTTGTTTGCTGCAAACTGAATTCTATTAGTCACGTTTGCAATATGGTCACTATTCTAGGCATCTCCCCATCATGGTGCACACTGATTTGATGAAATTAGATGCGTAGAGGTAGTGGACAGGAAGCCTTGGACCTAGGTTCCGTGCTAGTTGGCACTCGTTAGTCAGCAAGGTCTATCTGGAGCCTTGAAGGAACTCATGTCCCTTCGGAGATTCGGACCTGTGTCACCCAGTGCTGCAGTCAGAGACAAGTCAGGTGACGACTTTTCAGAACTGTCTAATAGAATTCAGTCTGTACCAAAGAAAGGACCAAACACATCACATTAGTTACGAGTGTCCAATACATTCCTGCAGGAGGTCAATCACCGGCCTGAATATCTCGGTGGCAGCGGCATTGGGTGACGCGGGTTCGAATCTCAGAAGGCACAGGATACGCGTTGCTGACTGGTGAGTGCCAACTACCACAAAACCTAGGTCCAAGGCTTTCTGCCGATTGACTCTAACCATCTAATACTCATACAGTAATATTTACTGATGACCACGTTTCGAGCACAAATTATTGCTCATAATCATTCGCTCACACAACTTTCTCGTTTCACTTGAATATACATGAGTAAAAGTTCATGATTAACGTCTGAATAAAGTTAATATAAGTGAGATAAAGTACATTCAGAAATAGTATTAGGGTTATCAATAAAATACAGTAAGATGGGAAATAAGATGTTTTGTAGTGAAAATAAGTAACTTGTTAGAATGTTGTGATGTGCTTGAATTGAAATAGAATTTTGAGATTATTTACTGTCCTCCTCTGATTTGACTGGTAGTAACATCCTCCACAACTGTGGTATTTGCTTTGAGTCACTTCTACTGCATGTGTTGGGTATAGACTCGATGAACCAGGATTCAGTAATCAATCTCTTTCCCCATCTACCTATGTTACTTTTTAGAATTTTGACTTTGTCCCACCCTGTTGTGTGGTTGTGTGTTAATGCATGTAGTGTGATTGCTTAGGGTTTTTTCTAAATTATTTTTCTTCATAGGGTCAATCATTCTTACCTTAGCCAAATTTTTATGTTCTGGTAGGCAATCTGACTACTCGTGATCTACTAGTTTGACCTATGTAGTTGACTTAACTCACAGCCATTGCAAGGTATTTTGTCAGTTATATTATTTTATTTAATTGGGTCAACCGGGTCTTTCAGCCCACAGAACTTGTCCTATCTGAATGAGTTTGTAGGTTCGGATGCCACCATAGTTCCTGCTTTATTAAGAATCCTACATAGGGCCTCCGACGTCCCCTCCTTATTGGATAACACTGTAAATGCCTTATATTCTTTCTTATTCGCGTTGTGATTGTCAGACCATGGAAAATACCCATTAAGACATTAAAAAGAAGAGAACACGAACTTCTCCTGAAAACCAATACCAAGTCAGTGGGTGTACCATAATGATTATCAGTTTCACCATTATTTTTATTTTGCTTCTGACTTTTTTTGATATTTGTAATGAATTTTATAGGATAGTTATTAATTTTTTTATTACAGCTTGATTCCACACTGTATTTTTGGTACAAGTATGGAATTTTTAGCATGTGATATCGGTAGTTCCAATTTCCCAGGCCGACCATAGATATCAGGTGTGGGTCGGCAGGGAATCGAACCCCGAACCATGTGCATGGTCGGCGAGAGTCCTAACCACTGTGCCACCGACGCACACCATCGCCCCTTCTATCTGTTTCATTTCATTGTTTAGATCCTTTTTTTGTACCACTTAGTGCTATTGCTAGGTTTGTTAAACACTTAACTAAGCCTGCCTTAACAGTTAACGGATGAGATGAAATAAAGTCTAAGTATCTATTAGAATGAGTTAGTTTTCTGTACACACTAGTGTGTAGTTTGCCTTCTAATCGTTTGACTTTGCAATCTAATATAGCTTCCATTTTTTGATTCAAATGTGAATTTTATGCATATAAATGATACAAGAAAGTTGTGTGAGTGCCTCGATATGAGTATGAGCGATAATTTGTGCTCTAAACGTCATCAATAAATAATTCTGTATAACACTGTGTGATTTTATCAAAATAAAATTTTATCCATAAAACAGTTAATACTCCTCGTAATTATTATCAGTGACCTAAAAGGATGGAAAATGTTATTTCAAAGGATATATATATATATATGTATATGTCCATATCGATTTATGGAAAATTATTCAGAAAAAAATAGTTACGGCGAACAACTGTTTTCAGTGTCTGGTCAAAGTATATAATCAGTTTGTGGAGGTGAAACTCTGCTACAGTCAAAGTGTAATCAGATAAACAGATTTCCACCGTAACAACACTGTTACTCTTCGCCTGTTGCTTTGACTCACCTTTTCTCCGGCTGAAGACTTAAATTAGGACTTTATCTTTTACATTCGTCGCTCTCTCTCTCTCTCTCTCTCTATATATATATATATATGTATATATAGAAAAAAAAAGCTGATTATTAACTCGCGAAGCCAGATTATCAGAACTAGAGGGCAAAAATGCTGAGTATTCTTCTTTTAGCTGAGCAAATTATTGAATCAATAAATGGGGAAGAATATGTTTGATTTGTTTGCTGTCAAAGGTAAAAAGGGGGATAACCAAACTGTAAGTATGTGAAGAATAGTCAACCATTATTGATCCACCTCAGAGGATAATAATAATTATTAATATTACTGTTATTACTGCAGAAATGATAAATGGCATTTCGTGTATACAAAAAAGCACCAGAATAAACGAGCTATTTGACATTTTGACGGGGAAATCAATAAACATTATCATGACTGTTATATATATATACATACATAATGCGTATATAACTAGTGTATATATACTACCCGACTGGACTAGATGAAACTTTCCTTTCGTATTCACTAACTTTTTAGGTGCAGCCAACAGTACAATGTACTTTAAAGGAAGAAAAGAATGAGAGGGAGAGGAACGAGATAGACGAGGGAGGAGGGAAGGCAAGAGGTGAAGAGAGGAAATAAATTTTCAAAAAAATTTAACACTGTAAAACACAATTTATATGTTATAAGGTTACGCTTGTTCCTATTCTTAGGTATCTTTGTAAAGTTTGAAAAACACAACATAATAAGGCTAATGTGAAACAGTAATGTGGTTTTTATTTTCCGTATTTTGTAAAACGTCATAGGCAGAACACACTTCGAAATGTTCTGCCCATTTAAATCACTGAAAAACTGTATGCAACGCTTACATGGAGTTCTTAAGATTGATATAAAAAATAAATTACTGTTTGTCGGTTGGCTAGAAAACATCTTAACTGAAGCTGTAATAGGATCTGTGGAAATTAATTTGGAGTAATTAAGTTACTTCATTGCATACAGTGGTTTTATGTAGGATTCCTTTTTCACATATCTCAACAAATGTCGTCCACTTTATAGAGAAAATTGAAGTTTATGCCAGCATTTATATCACTTATATCTGTCTAACTTATCTCTTATTTATGTCTACTACGATATATTTTCTCTCGAATTCATGTGAGACACGAACCAATATAGGCTGAAATGCTTTTCTACGATTTGTTTCAAGTTTGTTCACGTAATTATGTCGTTTAGATAACCACTGGAAACCATGGAGTACTGGACAGATGTTTCGCCCTAGTTTGAGACTTATCAACAGTACGCACACATCGGGTTCCGTTTTAATGACATCTTTGATTGAATAAAAAAAGGGAAAAAGGAAGCATTCCAAGGAATCTGTGTTAGATGATAGGGAACATTTTAGTGGGCCACAGTTCAATAAGACTGCCATAACGATAGTGATACTAATGAGACCAGCAAAGTTATATTTTGATAACAGTTAATGAATTAAATGATGACAGTATCTTTAATTTAAAGCATTTACACAGAAATTATATTTACACAATGTATCTCATCGCAGAACTGTACTAAATAGTTTACCTTATTTCCTAATGGTCTTTCAGTGTAATTTTGAATCATTGTCTATCACATTTCAATAGAATAATATTTCTGAAATACACTTTTCAATGAATTTGTAGAAATCATTGCCAGCATTGACTACCGTCCATTAAAATAAACTTCATCCTTTGAAGTAGTTCTATTCAATATATATATGTATTTTCAGTTAGGGAAACACCCTTGACTGTGAAATATTTCTCCTTGCCTAGAGAAGTGGAAATCCCTCAGGTGTTGCAGTTACTATTCTGCTAGACTATTTACTGTAAATAATATTCAGATACGGAATAACGACGATCATGTTCAGTGACTGACAGTGGAATTGATGACCCAGATTTCGTCTTATCTGAAATTTCCGCTGAACGTATCTGTATCTCAATGAGTAGTGGTGCCTCTAGTTGACGTCTGAATGCAGCCTCTATCATTTAAAACGCCAAAGCGTTATTTACTAGACCAGTGAAGAAAAATAACTTGCTGACAGCTGACAAACACTTGATGAGTTAAATATAGCATCACCTATATTAATAACTGCATGAAACACCTCAAAGATATGTTTCAACTGAAGTAAGCAGCTAGGCTAGTTATTATTTTGCGTAAAATTGACATGTACATCTTTGTATTGTCATAAAATTAACGGCCTCAGAATTTAATGCTACAAATGAATTTCAGTGGAGCTGAGGGATGAGAAAATTAAGTAAACGGTGTCAACCAATGATGGTTACAAAAAGAAGTCTTGTAATTTATTAATAAAAGCATGCTCCATCAATGAATAGGTATAACTATTTTCCAGATGGTACTTAAATCGCCTAAAATTCATTTCGAAATTAATAAGTGTTTCTTTTTGTTGGAAATTATATTTTATACCTTTTTAATTATTTTTACAGGACTGAAGTGTTATGTCTCTATTGACAAGTCACCTGCGAACACAGACACTTGGATGATACTAAGAGGTTAATTCAATGCTGTGTGACTACTTGTCTCCGGTAGTGTCAGAAACACCATCACTCACTGATATAAAGGCACATCCAGCCGGGAAGTGCTAAGTAGAAAAGAAAAGCACACATTCTAGATTCTATTGCCAGCAACTGCCAATCAGAACAGCTGTTTCGTTTTTATTGATTCATATTTTGGGAAATATTAACTACACCTTATGTCCGTTCAGCTTTGAAGACATTGTTAGTAATTTAGGCCAGGGAATTATTGAAGTTTCAAAGTATTTCCATTTCACCCAAACTGATACTCACCATATTATTATTCTCTTAAGTTCCAAGTGGAACATAGGGCTTCAACAACACACCTCCACTTTCTTCTATTTTATACTGTTCTCTTTATTTCGGTCCACGATCGACCATGATGTCTCATTTCCTCCTCTCAGGATCTCCTTCATGTCACCATTCCAGTGACGACCCACTCGTCGCTTCCAGCTGGCCTGTCGCACAATGTCATTTGATGTTCCCCTCAGAGTATCGACTATAAGATTCAGTAAAACTCAAGAAGTTGGAATCACTTCCACCTATCCTATGTTATGATCAACCTGTTGCCTTATGTAACTATTTCGTTGAGTCATCTAATTACTTATACTCCGTACCTTATTACTACCAAAAGACTGAAGTGCTACTTGCAGCTTATGTTTTACCTCCTTTAATCGCCCCAATTTCTTTATCTTGAAAAATTTTACAGTTTGCAAACCCATACCCACACTTGCTTGATAACTTCCAGTCTGTCTCTTAGATTATGAAAATGACACATATACTATGTTTATAAATTCGTGTATATGCAGATGTAAAGAACGCAATCTCGGTATTTTACTTTACTTGAACATAACACTTTTTATTACATATGCACTAATATGAATATTATATTAGATGGTAGAAACCAACTCGATAAAACTCCCATTATAGGTGAAATGTGCACGTATGTATGTGTGACAGTTAGGAAAAGGAATACAGAAGGAAAGAGAAAGCGAGAGACAAATTGGGATAGATAGAATAGAAGGTTAACTAAGATTATATACTTATGCTCATACTTATATACTTATACTTTTTTGAAAGTGACAAACACTAATGGTTAACAACATACAGTATTATATTATACGCACTTATCTGTATTTTTCTACTTGCATATTTAAGCCACTGTGTCTCTCCATGTGCATTTAATGTTCAGGGAGATGAATAGATGAAGGTAAGGTGTGAATACGCAGTTAATTATTAAGTAAGTCAATACTTCTCTCTCTCTCTGTTTTACATTATTTTTCTTTTACTATCAACCATAATAAAAGCGCTAAATATTTTCTCATTGTCAAAGACTGATGACATTTCATAATTACTATTTATAATCATATCGAAAAGAAAAAACACACAGCTTTCATGTATACACGGTACAGATGTTTTGGCTATTCGTATTCAACGTTTGAAATAATGGGTGCCTATTTCAGCTGTCGGTGGGAACACCATTACTTACTGAGAATGCAGGTATATCAAGATGAGTGTCAAATAAAAGGAAGTGTACATCCTAAATTCCATTGCTAACCAACATCTACCAAATAACATTAGACGGACTAATATTCAAATCAGGTCACCAATCGAAATCAATGAAAGAACCACTGAAAACTAAGCAGTGGTGGATAGATCTTTCGTCCCAGTTTGGCAGGCTTGAGTAGTATGTGCCAACAACCCCACCGAAAACCGAACACAGGAACTTTCAACTTGCATGGCAAGCCAATGGAGTGAAATCTGACAGCCCATAAGTTCTAACGATTTGGTAGATATGGACTACTTTATCTGGACACTAGTCAGTGACTAGTGTATTGTGTCTAATCCTTTATTTGATACATACTGAATTTTATCGGTCAAGTTTATTTTATTTTTATTTTTTTATTTTTGATTACAGCTTGATTCCACACCGTATTTTTTGGTACAGGTATAGAATTTTCAGCATGTGATATCGGTAGCCCAAAATTTGGAGGCCGACCATAGATATCAGGTGTGCGTCAGGAGGGAATCAAATCTTGGACCATGTGCATGGTCAGCGAGAGTCCTAAAGGCTGTAGGCAGCATTCTAGGTGCCTCTCCATGACGGTACACTTTGGATGGTTGATATTAGATGATTGGAGGCAATCGACAGGAAGTCTTGGACTCAGGTTTCGTGCTAGCTGGCACTCATCAGAAAGGCCTGTATACAACCCTGAAAGGACATGAGTAGGACGACAGTAACGAACCGTTTGCATCTAATGACTGATAGTACGTCTGTAGTTTAATCTGATTGTGCAATAATTACTTTATAAATCTTAAGCTTTTCATGATGTCAGATGACTTTTCATAATTTAAATTTGATTTTATGTGACTGAATACCCAAGTTCATGGAAGTGCCATTCTTATAAAAAGGAAACTATTTCCCTGTTATGTAAAAGAGATGTACGTTGAACATTAAGGCGTTCAATATTATATATCATATCACTAATACTTTGTGTTCCGAATGGAATATAGGGCTTCGACAGTGCATCTTTATTCCACCCTGTTCTCTAGAATCCTCTTCAGCTGACTTTACGATACCCATAGTCTCTCATTTGCTTCCCACATGATCTCCACTCTGTCAACCTCTTATCGAGGCTTAAGTCGTCTTTTCCACGAGGGTTCCACTGAAGACACGGCCTGGCGCGCAATTTCATCCGACGGTCTCCCAAGTATGTGCCCAATCCATCTCTCTTTTATTCATAATATTTGTTGACCAGTGGGTTAGTGACTGGTTCGTTCCCAGAATTTCTTGTTGACAGTCCTGATAGTTTTGTTAACAAAACTTATCATTGTGTGTAAACTATTGAAATATAATTATACTTTATTTAATCTAATCCACAATGCTCAAACTTTTTACTGATATAAGTTTACCGTAGCTTATTATAAATGCTTTTCGTAATGCGCCAAGTTTTTGACCCACATACAAGCGATGAAGCAGACTGAAAATGATTTTGGAATGATGACGGTCTGTTTTGCCTTTCCGATTTTATGTTTGACATCCTTATCTGCGCTACTAGGGCATAAATAACCTTCAAGCACTGGTCAACTGCACATTCACTATATATCCCATGAATGGAGTATTATCATCGCCATCTGATGTAGTAAACTATCAGTAAAACTTAATCTGTGCAGTACAGTCAGTGTGAATTGGTTCCGGTGCGAACAGGGGAGTAGACATTCATCCTGGGAGATATTCGTGATCAATCTAGTAATAAGTAGACATGAAGTCTCGACTGACAGTTTCCTGCTCAGTTCTCCTCAATATCTAATATGTAACCAGACTGGTATCATTTTGTTTAATTTTAATCTTTCGCTTTCTTTTAACTTTTTCCATTTTTTGTTTCTATTTTCAGCTATATTATTACAGTGAAACAAATCAGCGTAGTGTCTCCTCTTAAGAATCTTTCTTCTAAGAAGCTTTTCCGTCTTTCGTCAATTTTTAAAAGCTGAAATTTCCCCCTTTAGCAAATAACGAGGTGCAACGTAATAACAAAGGACAATACGTCATTTTGTAATAATAAATTAGACATTGTTAAGTGTCTCTTGGAGAACAATTTATGACAGCATCATTCAGGATTACTAAATAAGTTATGCATGTACTATAAGTACCATCGTTATTATCACTAGCGTACTACTTACGCAAGTGAGTGGAACTTTCACATAGGAAGTGCGTCTCTCTACGACTATGCCACCAAAAGTTGTATCTGGTAAAGCTGCGAAGAAGGCATCCAAGGCTAAGTTGCCTAAGGTTGACAAGAAGAAGAAGAGGAGGAGGAAGGAGAGCTATGCCATCTACATCTACAAATTCCTCCGTCAAGTTCACCCTGACACTGGTATTTCATCCAAAGCCATGTCAATAATGAACTCCTTCATCAACGATATTTTCGAGTGTATTGCCGCTGAGGCGAGCAGGTTGTCGCACTACAACAAGAAGTCGACCATCTCAAGCTGCGAAGTTCAGACAGCTGTCCGTCTCTTGTTGCCTGGTGAGCTTGCTTAGCACGCCGTATCAGAAGGAACCAAGGCTGTCACGAAGTACAGTGGCTCGAAGTAAAACATTCTGCCAGAAGTAGAGAACGCTACCACAGCCCTCTTAATGGCTACCTGTGCGTCCGTGGCGCAGTGGCTAGGACTCTCGCCAACCATGCACATGGTCCGAGGTTCGATCCTCTCCCGACGCACACCTGATATCAATGGTCGGCCTGCAAAATTTGGTCTACCGATATCCATGCTGAAAATTCCATACTTGTACCAAAAATACAGTGTGGAATTAAGCTGTAAATTAAAAATCAAAAAAAAAAAATCAAATTATATTAATGTCCTTCAATACCCATTTGGATTACTTCCACGATTTTTTATCCTTGTGTGTGCGCGTGTGTGGGTGCATCAGCTATTTAAGTCAATAAATCGAAAATATGAATTGAGTTTACTGTTACTAGTATTATTATTATTACTATTATTCCTTCTCTTTAATTGACTACTACTCATAAGAACTAATTAGGACGATTAACCAATTTATCATGATTCAAAAACGCCTACTGAATATTGAAGAATATGTCACGAACACAGATAACAGCCACTCTGTGACACACATTCAGAATTTCCTTTTGTATCTGAACTAACAGCGATTATATCTTTTTACCAAATGAATTGGCAATTTCCAATTTCCCTAAAAATTCCTCATACCACTTGATTATTATATATTTATATATTCAAAACTAGTAGAGAAGAGCTGTCCAGTTATCTATTTTCTTTTTTCATCTGATACTGCTGAAGAATACGAATTACCGGGTTACAAGTCAAACTTTTAGCAAAGGCATAGTTTCCTACGGAACTGAATTTATCGCCTTGCTATTGGGTGTCAGCAAACAGTTCTCTACCAGTTAAGCGTAATCATACAGATTTAACCAGAAATATGCTGACTTCAATAATGGCTCACACTTTTTTTGTAATCGCATCGTAAATGCGAGTAATATAACCCTTATTTTGGATCCAAGGGAATTTCTGATTAATTATGGTATACATTTCATCAGTTAAAGATATTTAGACATTAGTGAGCACTGGAAATTTGTTTCGTCCTAGTTTGAGACTCTTCATTACTGGGCATCCATGTCCACACATGATATCGGAGTCAGAACACCCAGGCTATTCGCGGAGCGAACCCAGTTATGCATTCAATGTGCTAGAATCTATTAATCCGCGTATTCCAGTTATTATCAACTTGTAATATAAACCTACTATCAGTAAAATTCCAGTCATGATTATCGAATTCCCACTCGGCAGAATTTTATGACTTCCATCCTGAAGCCATTTACTAACGACCGGGTAATAAAGATTCAAATTCCCGGTATGTCTCACACTCAGTTTATCATTTCGTGTTCAAAACAGTGTTGTACTACAGCCCAAATGTATCACAAAATTTAGCCAGAATGAAAATCACACCAGTACCTCATAACCAATCTATGAATATCGTCATCACTTGCACGTATAATGATAGATTATGTTCAAATTATTTATTTATTTTTCTCGCCCTAATTCGGTTATGAGTTTTAATATGAAGATTCTAGTAAAATCTGATAGATTTATACCCTATATAGAATACAGATCATTTATACATTTATTCCCCTTAATGAATTTGAACAAAGAAAGAACTACAGTTTTAGCAGAATAAAATGGTACCATTTTATTCTGCTAAAACTGTAGTTCTTGCTTTGTTCAAACAGATCATTTAAATGTATAATTATTTAGACAATTAATTAGGTGAATGAGGAGGTATGTAAGGGATTCCAACTCATACATCAGCTTCAGGGACCATTACGAGAAAAGGATTAGTTAGAGGTTATTTTATTCTACTAATTTGAGACTATTTGGCTGGCATGTATCGAAAATCTTACTATTATGAGCCAAGCAAATCTAGATTTGATTAGTTGAGGAATTTCATCGTGAGCTGCCATCAGTTGGCGAACCACTAGAAAACCTGCAGGGAGTACTGGACAGTTGTTTCGTCCGTCCTAGTTTGGGACTCCTCAACAGTACACACTCATCGAGGTTCGAACCCAGGACATTATGGTTACAAGGCGAGCTAGCCTGTAGACTATTAAGCAGCCACTGGGACCCGATCCAATGGCCAGTCCATGAATTCTAACTTCTGCCAATTCACGCATGACAGCTCGACCTCTTCGCGATGCCTTCTTCGATGAGTTACTGCCTCACCTTCAACTGCTGTACTCTACTGGTCACAGATTCCCACTAGGACCCCGGGTTAACTGCCTGAATAGGCCCAGTGACTAATGAGCATTATATTGATTTTCAAGTATTGGTTTTGTAAGGATTTTTCGCTTGATTGGTTGGTTCTTTAATCCAGTGTCAATTTCCAATCAAGTCCAACTTTGAATCAATCAAATATTCATAAACTCACAAATGAATTTAATTATTTCTTTCAATATATTTAGTGAGTGCTGAAAATTTCCTACTGTTTGTACTCGTTAAAGGTATTTCATAGTTGAGGATATGAAACGTACTATCCTGTGTAAGTGCTTATGATACTATTGAGTTGTCTTCGCTAAATTAGGCGCAATAGGATTCAATTCCAAGATATTTTGGGGAAAGTCTAGTGTTTAGGCTAATTAGCTATGTCTAGGATTCCACAGTTGTAAATGATATACATCTTAATACAGTTTTAATCGAATTATATTACCTCGACAAGTTTTCCTGATCAAAAAGATATACTTAATTAACTTTGCTATGAATGGCATTGATTATTAGATGGTAGTCTGTAGGATATATAAATTCCCATATTTCGTTCTCGTCTTATCGTGTGAACTTATTTCAAAGGTAAACCACGAAAATCTGAAATCCCTATACAACGACTACTAGATTACGTTTACACTTAATCTACAGTCATATTCTCATTATAAGATACATTCCTTATAGTTAAATTTTCAGTTTTTATTAACATGAGATGTTTGTTGGTGGGATAGTGGTCAAAACGCTCGCTGACCGTGCACACGGTCCGGGGTTAGAACCCCGGCCAATGCATCTTTTACCTTGCTAAGTCATTAATAAAGCTGGTAAAGAGGAAAGATTCGGCATGAGGCTAGCAACCCCATTCTGTAAAAATAAACACTGCTACAGGAACTTCAAGCCACTAGCTTGAAGCCCTATGTTCCACTAGGAACGTGAAGGAATAAAAACAAATTAACATGAATTTGTTACTAGTTAGAGCAGCAAATGTAACTGTGTGTTACCCTCCGCTCATTGGAGAGTATCACAATTTTAAAGCAATTTAGTGTCATATTTTAGAAATTGGACCGTTAAGAATGCTACGTTTTACAAAACTTTAGTAATTATTAGTCTTGATATATATCATGGTGTTCGGAATGTGTTATACTGACTCAAGCACTCGACTTTCAGTCATTGGCTTCCGGGTTCACCCTGAACAAGTGGATAGTATCATTAAACCCCCCAAGACAGTAAGTGTGTCTTAAAGCCCAGGATTGAGTAACTCAGATTTAACTGACTAACTAGTATCATCATGGTGGCAATTACATCGGTCACATTCAGAAAACTATTCAAACTATTGTATGCACAC
The DNA here is from genome assembly GCA_944472135.2 of Trichobilharzia regenti. Taxonomy (NCBI): domain Eukaryota; kingdom Metazoa; phylum Platyhelminthes; class Trematoda; order Strigeidida; family Schistosomatidae; genus Trichobilharzia; species Trichobilharzia regenti. Next base: position 89,728,974 of record OX235270.1, read on the forward strand.
AGTTAATTTCCACAACGTCAACACCTTGGTAACAAATAATATAGCGGGATAATATGAGCTGAAATTGTGAATGCATTGCACGTGATTACGAGTTTGATTTAACATGAGTTCACTTTTGTTATCCAATAGATTATTTCCAGCTGCTTGCCCCCTAGACAATATCAAAGTATAGAAATTATCAAGAGCCAGGATTTGACCATAATTTTATCACGTTGGCAGCAAATAGTTGATAGTTGGAACTATAAGTAACATAATTCTGTAATGATTTGAATAACCAGATTATTACCTATTTAAGGCAATAAATATTTATTGGATAATGAAATGAATATTCTTGATAAAACGCGAGGTGGCGGATTTCTCAACTGGGATATGAACAAGAAGAGTAAGGTGAGTACAGCTGAGTTGATAAAATTAAATTTTGAGAGGGAAAATAACAGATGTTAAAGAATGGATCCTATGAATTTATTCACCAAGCCAATGCATGACTGCCTTCTCTGTGTATTGATCTCTTCCTAACAGTCTCATTTATTGACATAATTGCGGACTTTTTCACTCATCTCTCCTATCAGTGACGCCTTACCAATGTAACCGTGTCGTGTAGTCTTTGTATTTTGTGTGTGTGTGTTAATGTGATAGGCTGTAGGAAAAAAAACAACTCCGAGAAATAGTTAAATACGAGCTTATATTATCTGGCTACATTTGTTGTTCTTGCTTTATTCACCCTCATTGAAATGAGGAGAACTATGCGAAAGAAACTCTCCGCTAAGTTTCTTAGTTAAAAACAAATCAAAAGTGTTTGCAAAAACAAAACTAGGAATAAACTTAATCAGTCATCGAATAAAAGTAATAGTAATAGTAATAATTATAACAATATTAGTATTAATATTAATAATAGTAATCCAATTTGAAGTTCATAACAGATTTTTGAAACTTTTTTCTCCCTCGTAAACATAGTTTCAGATAAATTATTCATAATTTATAACATAAAAAATTTAATTTCTATTTCACATATCAAAATTAATTCAATTTAAAATTAGAATTTTTGTCACTATTCTGTTGTATTTTACTTTATTTTACCATAATAGTATTTTTAAAGGGAGGATTAATATCAGTAATAGCAATAGTATTAGTGGTAGTAGTAGTGTAGTAGTAGTAGTAGGAGGAGGAGAAGGAGGAGGTGTATGAGTACTAATAATCTGCCTCTGCTAGTATTATTTATTTTAATTTACTTTCTGATTTAATCTTTTGGTGTCGTTGTTACCACTGAGTAGACTAGTTTATTTTATTTTCATAAAGACACTACTCATTTCGTGGTAATTGTTTAAACATAGTATGAAAAGATTACTGGAAGGATGTTTTTTCCTTAAAATATTTATTCTGTGAAGATTAGAGATTAACAACAGACAGGCAGGCACAAAGACATTATCTACAAACGCTACCATTAAGTTATACAATTTACAAATGTCAGACAGAAAAACACATTCCAGTCTAATTAGTGTCATACTGTATGGTCTCTAAATGATATCAGCTGTGTATGGGGTCCACTATATATCAGTACTTAAGGACCGTCTGGGTTTCTAGGCCTAAATCAGAAAATTGTTTCCTTCTAACTCTTATACTTAAAATGATCACAAAGACTAAAAGAAGACTTATGCTAATGATTCTAGGCTATCGACTCAGTCTTCAGTAACCGTGATATAAAAAACCGGTTGCTGATGTATTTTGTATCCAAAGTTAAATTTGTCTCATGTTATCTATCCGTGAATACGACTCAGGTAGTATGGTATTCTGTTTCTCTAGGCAAACAACAATAGTAAACCAAGCAAAATGACTGGAAATTTTACATAGAGTTTCTTTTGTAGAAGAGGAAAGCAGTAAATATTTAATGGAATGGTTCATACATATTACGGCTGCTCTGAATTCCACTAAAATCTTACGTGATTTTAGAGATTCAGCTGTACATTTGTAAATAATGCAGTAACGTTTATTCAACAAGGTGAAGTTAAACTGTAACTGGCAAAGCTGAGGTTTGCCAAAAGTTTATCTTTAGGAGCTGGTTAGATTTACGAAACGCTACAAAAGATTATTTCAAATCAAGTCATGTCCACCTTCATAGATTTAGTGAATGAGTCGCATGAAGACTGAGTATTTGATTGCTGTATCGATGAAGGGCTAACTGGAGCCACAAATACATGTGTTTGTGAAGAGAGTTTAACAGTAAGGTAATAAAACGCTGTGGGAGGTAAGTATTGCTATAGACGCAATTCATGCTGTAATAGGAAATCCATTCGTGAGATTAGTTTACAAAGTGCTTCTTATTTCCTAACCACCTTCCCTGTAAATCTACAATGTTAGTTAGGGTTGATGCTTGGGGTTTAGGGTTACGCTTAGGATTAAGGGACAGAGGCATGGATATCAGGGGATTCCAAAGCACCATAATCCACAGTCATCTGGATGGATACATCTATCACACATAGTATGATTTTTCTGTGCGCTATCCTCGAAGTAACCTGCAGATACTCTTACAGGACATAAGAGACAATCATCCAGTGTAATAGCATGTTTGTGATGTCTTTAAAATAATTTTTTGATGATTATGCGACTTCTTTCCTATCTGAATTCTGATTGTCTCTTTGAGGTCATTTCATTCGCCTTCAAAGAATTTAACTCAAGGATACCGGCTCTGACACACAGTCTCTCTGTCTCTTTTGACACAAAAGACGACAAATTCATGAATCACTTTCAGTCAGTTATCGAATCATTTAATTATCTGTGATTCCTAGAATCTGGAAAACAACAAAACATCGGGGTTAGACGAAGTACTAACCACTTCCCAGCCGGCCTGCTGGCCAACCCCACCCCTTTTTACTTCTATTTTTCTTATCGATTCTTGTTTCACTCTTGTTGTCTAAGTGTATCTAAGTGTAATCTTTTCAATCTTGTTTTCTTATTAAGGGAAAAAACAAATAAATAAATGAAGACATTTATTGTCTTTTTTTTCTCTCTCTCAGTTTTGCTAAGTGATGCCTTCGTTTCCGTTCACTCCAAAGCCAAAGCAGAGAAACAAGAGGAAGAAGAAGAAGAACGTCTTCTTCATCTTTTCTCTATACTAGTAAATGGCAACAGTAGTTAACAAACAAACAAGCAAACAAACCAACAGAGAAACGGACTACATGTCTTCAATTTCATTTTCTTATTTTTCGATTCTTGTTGTCGTTTTTTCTGTTTTGTTTTCGTATTTTTTTTAATTAAAACAAATTTCTGTTAATGGAAAAAATAATAATGAGAAGAAGAACAAGAAGAATATTTTGTTACATTGTTCCTGTTTCGCTTTATTTATTTATTCATTCACTCATTCATCCATTTTTGGATTCAATTACTTGAGTTGAAATAGCCAATATGGCTTCTGGTTATTCTTTTTCTGTTACAATTTTACATATAAAATAAAGAATTTTATTTATTTGTGTTTTTGTTTTAAGAGAGAAGGCATATTTTTCTTAGCGTAAGATTTAATTTCATTATTCAAATGTGTCATAATAATACTGACAAGATTAATAACGGTCAGAGTGTAAGTCAACCTTGATTGACTATTTGATTTGTCAATATTGAATACCAATCGGATTAAATCTTAAACTCAGGAGTTTTTTTTTAATTAAGATCAGTCGATAAAGTGTAGAGGCAACGAAGACAGACGTTCAAGTAATTAAAGAGAAACCGGAGTTGATGTAGATGCTCAACGACCTAGAACAACAAAAGGCGCTCATCACTATCACCTGGAAAAATCTAGACGCAGTCATCTGTTTCACACATCTAGGCCAAATGGTTCCTACTGCAGATGACAGCACAAATGAGGATTTCAAAGGCAGGATGAGGGAAACCTTAATAACAAGTTAGTACCTCTATTTGGTTCAGAGACTTGATGAATCACCAAAGGCATTTTTGACAGGATGTGAAATTTCATCAGTAGCTGCCATTAGTCGATACTAAAGATCAGATCGCTGGTCAAAAAGGACAATCAACAAGGAACTCTAACACACAAAATACGAACTAAATATCGATGTCCCATACAAATACGCAGAAGGAAGTGGAGGTGGATTGGATATACGCTGAGTAAACGGCTCAGGGACATAAAATGGCAGGAGTCGAGTGGAACCTGAATAATAAAGGATCTGTTGGTCATGAGTGTAAGGGTGAAATGGAGTAGATTGTGTGACTAAGAAATGAAAGATCATGGTCAATTGTGGAATCAGAAAAATTCAACTTTAGAGAACAGAGTAAAAGGAAGATCTGCTACTGAAGCTCTGTATCCCACTTAGAAATTATGGGAAGAATAATCGTATAATAATAAAAAGAATACCGTAGTGACAGTTAAACTGAATGACATAATATAAGTATAAAACTTGAGCAATTTGGTAGAGTATAACTCCATTTTGGCTAAGATTTTATTTTGATAAAGCACACAGCGTTGCATATGATTGTCATATGATATGAGCAATAATTTGTGCTCGAAACGTCATCAGTTAATATTACTGTGTAACACTGTGTGACTTATCAAAATAAAATCTTATCCATAGTGAATGATGCAATACCTTCAGCGTGAGCTTTCAAGAAAAACCCATCACTCTGCGAGAAAATGTCGACATAGAGTGTCGGTGTTATTGTCATTAATTAGTATTTCTTTTACTCACGTTGTATGCTATCATGACGCTTAGTAATTCCACCGATGAATGTCACTCAGTGTTATTGAATACAGACGCTGTTACTGTGTTATTTAAATAGCTGTCTGCTTAACTGACGCATGGATCATACACAATGGCCGGTCAGCGGACAGTCACCTATGTCATCTACACATATATATATAAACATTATTCAAAATGAAACCGATCATACTACTTCCACCTATTCCAAAATGAAAAGAATTCTCATCCACTTTAATAATCCATAGTCACTGAAACAGCTTTGCTTATTCCTCTATGATCAACTAATAAGTTGTTCATCATCAGGTCTAGTCGGTTGAGAATCTTTTCAAATTGTAATCACTTCGCAAGCTAGTTATATCCTTGGGAAGTCTGAAACAGAATTCTACTGAATACCCAACCACCTAAAAGTTAAGTATTTCAATTCAATTCTTCTCACTTTTTACATTAATTTTTCGTAAGTTACTAGTCGGATGTGTGGGTTGTCGATAAGTCTGTGCGAGACAACCTTCGACTTACAGACTGACACAAAAAAAACTAGTATGTCGGTCACCAGTGGTTCAAATTCTGTCCCCATCCAGACTTGCAGCCCGAATATCAGACATCAAAAGTAACACTGGTTGAAAGTCTACCTCATACGAACTTCGCTTGATAAGCTGTCAGTTTAGTTTATCATCACATTACATTACATTACATACCGATACTAAGTGACTGGATGAAAATAATGATGAAATGAAAAATTGGATAGCAACAACAACATCTGAATCAGGTCTACCTTCCAGATTACCGCCCGAAAATATTTCTATCTGCTGAACTAGAAAGATCCAGAGGTGGCTGACTAGTTTTTAATCTTGCCATTATCCAATGTTTTCATCATTTTTCCTTCATTCACCGAATGTAATAGATGAGCGTACAGTATCTGAATTGTTTATGATAAAAATAATTCAAGTTATAAATTCAATAAAAATCTCTTCATTACCAAAACGAAAGCAAAACAGACAATTGAAATAATAAAAATGATAACAGTAATAATGATAATAATAATCACGGAAATATGCAGAGAAAACAAAATTGTAGATTTTAAGTTAGACTGCCCGTCTCCCTGCCTGTCTGACTGTCAAAAAGAATGATTAATCAATAAAAAATATTACTATCTGAACACCATCAATGGATTGACAAGGTGAGTTTCCTGTTACGTTAGTTCATTGATATTGTCAGTGTTATTATTACCATTATTTAACTTCCGATTTCAATACATATATATGCGTATATTTATACATGATGTAAGTTCATTGTGCTAGTCAGGTTAGTTTCCCGATATGCTGATGGTGAAGATGATAATAATAGAATGGAATTTAAACAAGCTATCGCTACTATTAATATCACAATCACATGCCATCTTGCGCCTACATGTAGACGCATATATATATATATATATATATAGTCACGTATATAAGTGTGTACAAGGGATGTGCAGTCAAACAGACGATTCACGTCACTGCTTCGTGTCATTTTAGCCCGTATGTAACCCTTCTTATAATAATTTTATTTAGGCAAAAATAAACGTAGAACTTGAAAAGGTGAACAAATGAAATATGACCGTTCCATGTTTCATGTTTAAGGGTTATTTGTGTTACAGTTGAATAATTACTAAAATAGTCAGTGATATGATCTGGACAGTGATTTCGCATATGACATATATATATATAAGAAAAAGAACTACAGTTTTACATTCTTATTCTATAAGAAAAATTAATTAATTACATAAGTGAACGCCAGCCAAAAAATGCTACAAAAATCCAACACTTCTGTTCATTCCTGAGACAAAATTTAGCATGAAAGATACTATTTTTAAGCGTTTTAGTGATGCACAAAAGTAATTTAGAGGAAATAAACAATGAAGTAGGTCGGCAAATGTGAATACCAACTAGACAGCACACATAGTTTTCACGTCTCACCGCATTTAATACATAAATATACAATATGACTTCATAATATTCATTATTTACCAATTATGGGGATACACTCCTCGATTTCTAATGGCAAGACGTCACCGTTGGGGTTTCCGAAGTCAGGTGTGAGGGCAGGTAATCACTGATGCCGTTTGACGGCGCTAGTGCTTCGCCTATCGAGGAACTCATAAGAGGTAGACAACACGAATGGTCGGATTCTCACCTAGTGACTGGATTCTTTAAGAATTCTCGTCACGTGAAGCTGGAGAGTATGACCCCTTATGCGTCATTGGAGGGCGGGAACAGGGTACGACAGAACCGCTGTTCAGTACTACCTGGGTAAATGATACCGTTTCATGACAAAAACAGTCAAATCCCTAAAACCAGTATTTGAATATATAGATACATATCTGCATATGCGTAATTCAGTGTTGCGTTCGCTGTAAAAGTTATTTGTCGGGACGACGTTTTCAATATTAAACTAACTGATGTACATAGTGGCTCAATATAAAGGGAATATATATACATATATATACATATAGATTTGTCTGACATAATTAACAAGTTTATGTATACCGCAAACTTTATCACCACTAAAACTATTACATAATACCCGATATAAAGTTTAAAAAATGGTGACTATTAAAGGTGACTTAATATTATTAATCTATAATTAAAAATAACAATATGAGTTGAAATAAAAAAGGCGGGTGAATTGAATCTTATTCACTGAATTCTAGGGAGTCAATAAAACTGTGATCTACGTTAAGAAAACCTTCATAGTCAAATACCTAAAAATCTACAAGACATAAGTGGAAGAAAGATGAAATCAGTCAATCGATACATTACAGTACTAAGATGTCGACAGGGCCTTAGATGCCATATCATTCTGCAGGAACACCTCTAAAATGTGACAGAAAATGTCAAAATTTATATGTGGTTTTCATCATGAACTGCAATCAATGACCTGCTCACCACAGAAGATGAAGCAGTTATGTCCCCTAACTTCTGAAATGTCAGCAAACTAGTCTAAAATATACGTTCAGTATTACTTAGTTTTCAGTACTTCTCTAGTGGATATTGGTCCGTAGCAAAATCTTCAATGACCAGAATCCAGTCCCTATTTGTCTTACACTTGAGTTGAAAACCAACAGATATTTCCAACCGCCTTTTTTTCCACTCACCTCAACCATTTATTATTCATATTATTTGGCCGACTAAACGTTTTTGTGATAGGATGGTGTTAGAAAAACTAATGCGGCTAGAAAGTCAACTGCCTATTATCAAAGTATCGGATATCTAGTCTTGTTTTGAACACTAAAAGATAAAGAAATATTTATGAGTCTAATGTTAAAAACTATTGTTGTGAATGTTTTTGTGTGCTTGCTTCTTCCTTTAGCCTTGAGCTTTTAGTAGATCTGCAGATTTTGGATTTGTCGATCTACGCAGATTGTCTTCATTGTGTTGCACTCATTTGGAAGCGGAGTTGGCCTATTTGTCTTAAATATGCATAAAGATGACTAATAATAAGATTTTTAAAGGCAAGATTGAGTTGTCTATCGGCATTATTTTCTGCTAATGATTGACAATTCTTTTTTTATTTATGTAATTCTGTTATTAACTTGGTTTCTATTCGTTTCTAATTTAGTTTCTTCTACTGCCACTAATTTACATGCGTACATTAATTGGAAGATTTTTACGAGTTGATCACGGATTGATATCATTTAGAGAACCATTGAAAACCAACACTGGAGTACTGGAAAGCTGTTTCATCCTAGTTTACAAATCATCGGCAGTACGTACCGACCACCAGGGTTGGAACCCAGGATCTTCCGGTTACAAGGCAAGCTCGTATACCATTCAACCACTGATAGAAGTTATAATTCTTGAACTAGTAAATTGGGTCCCAGTGGCTGAATGGTATACGAGCTTGCCTTGTGACCGGAAGGTCCTGGGTTTGAACCTCAGTAGGTGCGTACTACCGATGATTCCCAAACTAGGATGAAACAACTGTTCAATGCTCCCTGGTTTTCAATGATTCTCTAACTAAAATAAATCCGTGATCAACTCGTAAAAAGAAACTAATCCTTAAAAACCAACTATAGAAGATTGCTTTTTAAAACTTTCTGTTGACAAACATACACAAAGTTATGTCTCAATGTGCCTAGCCATTGATACAATTCTGTTCTTTTAGGTAGCAATCACACTTGGTGTTTCTGCCATCTGATGGGTAAACAAAATGCCAATCTGGCATTAAGTGAACTAAACATTGCTGATTTAAGTAAGTATTTGCTTTTGAATGTGGGCAAAAAGAGTAGTGGTGTCTAGACTGTAAGCGAGGAAAAAACATGCTGATGAATAAGTTCAATTCATGAGTCAATTTTCATCCTACTGAAAGTGAATCATTGAAAATCAGGAAGTGGTGGACAGATGTTCCACTGAAGTTTGAAGCTGTTTTCTAATGGTAGACACTCATCGCTCAGACATTAATTCAACTAGAGACCATCAAGATAATGGCAATGGCATCCAGTGATCCATGAATTCTAACTCCTATAAACCAATTAAATTCTTGCTAGACCGACACTTGAAAGTGTCTTTTTGCTTGGTTATTTACTTTTCTGTGTGTCTAAAAAGAATGCTTCTCCCTTCTTAAAAATATTTATCTTTGTGTTAGTTATTCTTAGTTTTTAAACTAAGTGATTTAGTTATTTGGCACAGTAGAAATTACAGTCGTAACCACTTCCATGTTACAGACTGCATAACTAGCCTTTGCTTCGCCTTTTTTGAACGACTGAATTCACTGCTGTTAGTTACTAGTGTCTATGCCAGCTGCCTTCGGTGACTGTGTTTCACTAGCATTTTAGTGTAGTGTATAGTCCACAAAGTAGGTGTTGTCCATTTTGAGATTTTTAATATGACATAGATCACGGCGGTCGTGTAGGCAATATCTGAGAATAATCCACTAAGCTGTCTGACTGAGACATTCACTTATGCGTACTTAGTTAGACAATAATCAGATCGCAGAAATACATATATATATATATAAATATATATATCATAAATTTTCCAGTCATTTTATGTACCCTTCAGTAGATTAATTAGCACTTCCCAATAACTGATGATGCTGGAGTGAAGTGCTCGGATGGAGACGATGTGTGCACGGCTCGATTTTAAGTGGAAACACCACAAATCACTTAAGATGCGAGTGAATCTAGCTAACCTCTCCTAAATAGAATGAAATAAGCGTCCTGGATTCCAGTACAAGTCACTATAAGCCAAATCATTCAATAATTTAACCATATTATAGATGACTTAAAATTCAGTAAATTGGTATTCCGAGGACGTATTCCAAAAATGCCATCAAGGTGAAGATATAATATACAATCGATGAACTGCACTGTGTCTATGAAGCGTATGCAAAAGCAGACCTGTTTATTTATTGGCGGTGCTTACATTTTTTAGTAATACTCATAGTGTATTTAATTCAGTTCACATATTTTATCTTTGCTTGCATCAGTTTAACATGCAGTTATGACAATGCAGGATAGTTTTAGCTCACAAAATTGAGATCAGTGTAGCAGGCTGTTGATTGATTTCTCTTTGAAACAAACACCTGGATTTCTGCAATATTCAAAATAACCACTGGCAAGTTTCGGTATGGTACCTTTTATTGACCAGTCAGTCGGTTCCACGCCAAAGTTTTACCTTCACCTACAGGTGACTTGTCACGTTTTCATGGGAATGAATGATGGTGTAAGTGACCGGTAGGTATCATCGTAACAAAATCTCACTTATTAGGTGGATTTCTACTCATATATACTGTTTTAAATAACTCTCACGAATTGAACGTTAGGACGACAAGTTTCATATCTTCAAACTGTATATGTATGCATGTAGCATTTTACTTAATAATAATAGTGTTAAGTGTGTGCTATCATAGCACTCATTCCCCTACACATATTTTCTGGGGTTGTTGATACCGTAAGCTTAGTTCTTCATCTATAAGACATCGACATGAATACTGCTACCGAATATACATGCAAAAAGGCGAATATATGCATAAATAATACCTAGAATCAACTATATTCCAGGAACTCATAACGACATTTGTCAGTGAATTGAACATTCCACTGTTCAAATGTATATTGAATGGTTTCGTTTAATTTTTTAAATAATCCCTATTTATCCTATGATGGTTTCAAACTTTAAAAATCAAAGTAGGCGGGTAATGAATAGATAGATAAATTTCTACCTGAATTAACAATAAATTTTCTACATTCAGCAAAGATTTGTCCTAGGAGTTAACCAATAATTTTCTTCTCTAATCACTGATATTGATTTATTGAAATAGTTCTAAGAATTACCCGAAGATCGATACAATTACTAAATGAAATGCCTAGTAGACAATTTCTATTCTAAGGTCATATAATGCTTTTATGCCCGTTAACTAACATCTTCGCAACTGGGATGTCAAGTAGGGAAACAAAGTGACATTTTGTTAATTAACAATCTGAATTCGAAAAAATAAAAAAGACTTTCAAGAAGAAATAAGAGAAAGTTTTTTATCGACTGATAGATAACTCCTGACAAATGATTCAGTGTGTTGTTGTCTGCTGGCGCCAGTTGACTGCTGTAATGTCCAGTTACATAGGGAAACGAAAATAATTGTAAACCTTGTATGTGATACTTTGAATAGAAATATGAATAAAAATAGAACTATACAAAAAGCTTCGAAGCGCTGTTTCGTGCGTTGTGTTGGCCATGAAGAAGGTTGGCTGAAAAGTAATTACTGTCCAAATGTTCATTTTATTTTCAGACCTAAACGAGACTTAAAACAACTCGTGACATACGCAGTAGTGGGGTAGATACTGAGCCGAATATTCCAAATCATGGATTTAGTCTTTTCCTCAGAACTTTCTCATTAATCCTACGTCCCGGGGATAAGTATTTCGTCTAACTTCTTACATAAGAAGGAAAAGACACTCTGAGATAACTCAATTTTACAGTATATTTCGTCTGTTTCATTCCACTTTTTTTTATTACTCCCAGTTACTCTCCCCCAGACTGCTTGAAGAAAACTTGATTACACGGCGAAGAATTTTCACAGCTGTCAGTAGGAGGGCAGTAGTGGTGCGTGGTTTATAAACAGACCTTACTGACATTCTCATTGGAAGACATTTGCACTCATGCAAAACTTTCAGCATTCTGTCTACTCACAACTTTTGCCTTACACCACCTCAGATAGGATAAGAGTTTTCACCTATTTGGTATGCATTGTACGTTAAGAAAATTGTGTTTTGTAAGAAATTACTAAGTTACTTAGTAATGGTAAGTAAATAATAGTTTCCATTCTTCCGTAATTATTAATAAATTACAAGCGACAGATGGTGAATTAGAGGTCACTAGAAATGCGATTGGCTTGAACTCGAAGGTAACTTATTGATTTCACCCTTTTCTTGCTACTAAGGGTGTTTTGGGTGTGATCATAGTGACAAAGTGCACAGATTTCTTAACGTGGTAACTGTTCTTCCTCTTTGTTATTTTTATAATTTTTAGGGTTATAACTTACACTGTAGGCGTGTTCCCTGGAAGTGCTCAGCTGACTGCTTACCATTATGGTTGATGGAAGGTTAACACAAGACGATGGAGTCTTCTATTTATGAACACTTTCTTGTCTCAAGTCATTCACTCCCATGTGATTTGTCCTTTTAAGTTATCTAAAGCGGTGAAATTAACCACCATTCAGAAGACTGACCACACCGCTAAGTAGATCTCGAATTATCTTACGTTATGTGTATACCACATATTAAATAGTTCGTAGTTTCACTGATTACTTGAGGACCGGCAAGCAGTAGGCTGATATTCCTTGCCAGTTTCATAGTCTTATATACTATTCACCAATTACAACATTAGGGATTCAACCATTAGGTTGGATGAGATCTGATGAATCACAACTTATTTCCATTTATTAAATATCCCTTCTCAAATAAAACGAATAAAATCTACCGGACAACCTTGCACTATTGAGGAGTATATCAGCCTTCAGATCATAGTCACTTGACCGTTGCATATGGAGGGGGACTTGACAAAGGTCGGAATCCCTGAAATATTGGATCTTGACATAGTACCCTAACAGCCTTACAATCTCAAAAAATCATGGATTGAACCCCTGGAAAAATTGATTGCTAGCAGACAGTATTCAATAAAATGTCAGTCTAGTGCTGCTTGGGTCATTTTTCTGAACAGATTAGCTCTCTGAAGAAAAACTAGCGTGAACCAGAAATGCCGAAATAAACCATTCAGTTAACTTTTGAAATAACAATTAATCCTTCTTTTTGGCACATTGCACATAAAAGGATCACATGGCATGTAATTACAAAAAATCTCGGGTAAATAGTAAAGAACAGTATAATAATAATAATATTAATGATAATGTAGAAAAGCAGACAGAAAAAGAATAACACAGAAAATCCTTCCTTCTCTTATAAGCCATTAATTGTGATTACTATTCAACCGTTTATTTTTCTATTCAACGTAATTTCTTTCTTGCATGAAAAGAGAAGAAGAGGAAAATGTTCTATTAACATGCTCTCTGCACGCTATGCATCATCTCGCTCTGCCTATATATATATATATATATATATATATATATATGTCCTTTTCCTCGCGGATTAAACCCAGTTGGATAACCATTGGAAATCTAAAACTACTCAGTGGGCATTCATTTCATTTATCAAACTTTAATAACCTTTCTGTGACTGCATAAAAAACATTTTTAAATATGACTTAGGCCGATGTGTAACCAGTCCAACTAATTAGCTGCAGATGAGGTTATGATAATTCAGAAAGTATTGATTGTTAGGTAGCAATTTCATTGGCTAAGCGTGAAAGTGAACTATCCGTTTACAAGTTCATCAGTGATCATTTGTATGTAAGCTTGTAATTATCAATGGTTGGCTTTATTCTAGGCATTGTGTATAGATAGTTAAGCGTTCAGTGGTAGGTAACATGGAGAAGATCATGTGAAGACGAAACGAACGAACTTGGTGAGTTATGAAGCCTGTTGATAGCGAGGTGGAAAGCCAGTCGAAATGAATAATGGTTATATGAACAATTCTTTAGATATGGGTGAATATGGTTGTTTTAATTAATACAACAGAAGGTCGATCTAGTGGTTCAATCCCGACAGTCTGTGTTTTAGTTGAACACTCATCCGCTTAACCTCACATCTACCACCGCCACTACTACTAGTGGCACTCACAGCAGGCGGTTATCGGTCTATGATCTATGCTAGCAACTGCTGCCTGAGAGTTCGAACCTCCTGGAGAGGTTCGGGCAGACAGGTGGTGTGACTTTATATGTGACCTATCGCAAACTTTCTCACTGGGAATTAGTTCTTGATCACTAGGTTTCCTGTGGCTTATTGTTTTTTTCCTGTTGACGCGTTACACGCTTACATGTTTATTATCCGATGGTATTATTAGATTACTTGTCCTGACGTTTTGACTTTGACTAGAGAAGTGTGAATAATTATGGTAGACATTTTTCTTCAGTCTGAAACTGCGAGAAAACCAAACAGTTTTCCTATCAGAATATATATTTTACCTAAATAATGAAGATAATATTATCGCCCATAAGAAGGAGAGAGAGACAGAAACAAAGATCTAGAGGACGATGTCATTATTAGCTTTAATCACTGTAGGTGTTATGAAGATAAGTCATACTACTGTGATAGATTATACAAACGTGACAAAAACGGATTAGCGTCCAAGTGACCACGATAAAATGGCAAGAAAAACAGGCAAAAGACTGCAAATACTTCAATCGTTAATTTAGTGAAAAAAAGAATAGAAGGATGAAACGCAATCAAAGCATGATAATTACACAACTTTCATAGAGTCTTTCTAATAGCCTCTAAGATCGTTTCTTTACATTTATCCGTCACTTGCACTATCTTTCCATTTCTTAATAGTGATGATTCTATGATAACTTCTGTGACCCCAGACTCTGTGCTCGGTTGGGGTTGTTAGCCTCATTCTCAACGTTTCATTCTTTACAAGGCTTACTACCGGCTAGGCGAGGCCTAGGAGTGGGTCGATTGGGAATTGAACCCAGAGCAGGTGAGTACTTGGTGAGGATTCTACTGCTAAATTACCGACGCGCATAATCTACTCAAAGACTGCTGACTGCCAATCAACATTGTTAAATATTTTTGACTTTCTGTCTAAAATCCCTTACGATAAAATTATAGATGAAGAAAAAATAAGCTAAAAATGTCGTATATGAAGCTTTTAGTATACAGTGAAACAGGTAAACACTTTTTTTTAGGTGAACAGCAACACGATGATTCACATAAAACATGCTATTTTTATTCTTATGATTTTACTCGAACCGGTTTATTTTTTAAAGTGATTCCAATCAAGGGGAAAAAGAAAGAGAGTACCATTCTGCCTAGACATGAATATTCTTTTTATAACAATCAAATGGGAAAGCAGGTTTAAATTTTAAAACCACTCTTCCCTAAACCTTTTCATTGGTTTGAAAGAAGACAATCAATAAGATCCTACGTATACTAAACGTGAAATATTACAAAAATAAAATATAACCCTTACAATCTGGACGTAGAAGAATGCACAACAAAGAAGGTGGAATAAGAGGAAATACATTGGCATAAAAGTGACACTTACTTTATCGATTTTCTTTTTAAAGTAATCCTTGGGTTTATTTTTACACCGTGGACTAGTTTCCAATGTATACGGTATAGTTAGTAGACCGACCGATTTATCTGATAAATCAATACCAAGAGTAGCTGCAGCTTTAGCACTAATCACTGTAGTAGTAGTAGTCGGTGATGAAGATATAGGCTTTGAAGTAGCTGTGGAATCATTTTTTGGGGAAAATGAGGTTACTGCTACTGTTTTATTGTCTGTGGAACTGGAAGATCTATTTATATCGGTATCACTTTTAATCAGCACTGTAGATTGACTTCCGACTTCTTCGTCAGTTAGTTGGCAGTCAGGTAGATTTAAATTTCCACTAGTTGATTGTGCCATTTGTTGGGCTTTTTCTACTTGAACTAAATTGCGTGCAGTTTGTACTAGTCTGGCGACACTTGAGTCGGAACTCGAACTGACGCTGTCATCATCATCATCATCTTCATCAACATCATCGTTGTCTTCGTCAGGGGAATCACGAAAGTCCTCTTCATCCTCATCATCTCCACCGTCGTCGACGTCATTATCGTCATCTATTTCATCATTGCTTACATTGAATACACGCCTGTCTCTGGCTCCGGCAACTGACAGATTCATCCCTTCATTCACTTCCTTATTAATACTTTCATCAATAATTATCTGACACTGTGTGTTATCAACCCCAGATGATTCATTCCTTTGGGCACTTCTATTGTCTGTACCGGATAGTGATTCTTTTTGGTTTGATTTTTCAGCCATAAAAGAGAAAATAAGAATTCCCGGTGACTTGTTTATCCTTCTTTTTTTTATGTGCTTGTTATCTTCTCTCTGTTTAAAAGCATATACACGCAGGGAAGTCAATAAGGGATACTTAGGACATTACAATTTTATGGAGTTTCTTATCAAGGAAATTATAATCCATAGTTTCATTTAATGTATAAAGTGTGGGTGATAAAATAAATAAATAAGTAAACAGCTATTTTACTTCGTATCAATTTTAGTAAAACTTATTTTATAGGAAAATGATCTAAAAGACACAAAAAGAGAGGGAGATAGTAATGAACTTTATTTGTCATAATATACAACTCTGTAGTTTAACAATGAATCTGATTGGTGCATATGCAACCAACCAATGAGACGCCAGAAAAGCATCAGCTGTTAGGAATATCTAGACAATCAAAATATGCCAACAAAAAAAGAGAATATTGAAAAAAGTGTTTTCTGCCCTTTATGAAAGTAAAGTAGGATGGTATATACCTAAGTTAATTTAAGAGAAAAAGAGAAAAGAAAAGGAACACTAGTTTGTTGCACGCTTTCATTTTAGACATTATTATTATTTCATAAAATGCTTTTTCCACTTTTTCACTTCACTTTACCCTTTTACCTTCCTGCCAATCATCAGAGTGGTGGTTAAACACGAAATAATTTCCAGGTTAATTTTTCTCTTGAACAGAGGAAAAGAAAAGAATGTGCATGCCTGTTAAACTATGCGACCTGTTAATATTGTAATCACAGAGAATAAAGGAAGTGTATTCACACTAGATGATGAGATTCACCTTAACACCTTTTTTTCACCAATATTCTAATCTACTGGATAGAGGTTTATATTTTTCTGTACTGCTTATAAGAGTGAATATATATATATCTTTCTGGAGATGAGGTTTAGAAGGAAAAAGGAAATTAATGGGGCATTCTAGTTTTGAAAATTCAAAATAATGATGAATAATATACATTATTATTTGTTTTACAATTGTCTGACTAATTGATGGTTGCATTTATTCAATAGACTTGAAATCACTTTTAGACTGAAATAAATTTATGTAAAAACAATTTTTCAAGTATATTCTTAATTTTAGTATTTAGAAAAGAGTTAAAACATAAAAATCAGCGAAATTTTTTTCTTCGTCTTTAGCTTCTTATACGTTGGATATTTATAAAATAAACACATAATTTGAAAAATTGTTTAAGAGAAACTATTTGTAGCATATTTATCTATTGTCGTAACTGTTCATGTAGGTGATGTAGTGGTGTGGCTTATCAGTACTATATAAGGATAACACAAATTATCAAATAACAGGGAGATAGACTTGATGTAGAGGGAATAGCAGAGAGAATAAAATTCACATTTGAATCGGAAAATAAACAAGGAGAATTAGCTTTGCTAGATTATAAAATAAAATAAATAGAAGAAGATAAACTACACACTAGCGTTTATAAAAAACCAACGCATTCCAATAGATATTTAGACTTTAGTTCATCTCATCCGTTAACTGTTAAGGCAGGCTTAGTCAAGTGTTTAACAAACCGAGCAGTAGCACTAAGTAGCACAAAAAACGACCTAGATGATGAACTAAAACAGATAGAAGAGGCTTTGGTGTTGAATAACTATTCGATAAAATTCATTAGGAAAGTCGAAAAAGGCCAAAAGCACAATAAAATTAATTATGGAACTAGTAGTGATAATATAAATGAAACAGAATATAAGTCATCTACTGTTATACCATATAAAGAGGGGACATCTGAGACCCTACGTAGGATTCTTAATTAAGCAGGAATTAGGGTGGCATTCAAACCTACAAACACTCTCCGGTGGGACAAGCTCTGTAGACTGAAAGACCTGGTGGACCGAATGAAACAAAATAAGATAATTTACAAAATGCTTTGCAATGACTGTTAGGTCAACTGCATAGGTCAAACTAGTAGATCATGAGTAATCAGATTGTCGGAACATACGAATTTAGCTAAGGTAATAATGTTTGACCCAGAGAAGATAAGTAATTTGGAAAAAAGCTGAGCAATTGCACTACATGCATTAACATACAACCGCACAACACAGTGGAAGAGGGTTAAGATTCTAAGAAGTAATTTATTTAGGTGGAGAAAGAGATCGATTACATAATCCTGTCTGATTCATTGAGTCTACACCCAATACATGCAACAGAAAGGACTCAATGTAAATACCAGAAATATGGAAGATATTATTACCGCTAGTCAGTCAAATCAGAAGAGGATAATAAATAATCTCAAAATTCTATTTCAATTCAAGCACATCACAACATTCTAACAAGTTACTTATTATGACTATGAAAGCACTCCTCTTATTTCCCATCTGATTGTAATTGGTCAGTAACACTCATATTATTATTTCTGAATGTACATTATCACATATTGATTTTTATTCATATATCTGGTCAATTCCACATATGTATATGAATGAAGGAAAAAGTTGCGTGAGTAACTTGAAATGATTATGAGCAATAATTTGTGCTCGAAACGTGGTCATCAGTTAGCATTGCTGTGTAGCCCTGTGTGACTTATCAAGATAAAATCTTATCTATAATCGGATTATACTCTACCACAGTGCCTAAGTTTTATACTTATATTGATGTCAGAGAAGGCAAATTATACAGCGTTGCGGAGATACGTAGCAGTTGTGATATGAACGCAAACAAACAAAATATGAAGGCCAGAAGTAGTACAACACGATATTCTATGCAAGTGGTGCGTTGAAGATAAAGTTAACATAATTCGGCTATATTGAGATACCGATTTCCTCCTTGCGTCTGACGTCCTTTGGATCGGTTTTCTCAAATTGTTCCTTATTATTTCTCATGATACAACACTTGAATTGTAGTCGTATATATAGAGACTACTTGTAAATAGATACAGAAGAATCCTTCCCTACATTCTTGGTCATGTGTTTACTAATGAATTTTTCAGGGTTGCTGTATTCAATTGACGGGTCATGCACAACTTTAAGTTCGTCTTCAGTCGCATCTTCTGAACAAATAGTTATAACCCTATGACTGAGGATCAGAGGACTGATTTTTTCAATGAATTTGTTATCATTTCACACAGTCGTTTATTTATATATAATATATATTATCTATATTACATATATATAATATACATTATATATATATATATTACGAC
Organism: Trichobilharzia regenti; assembly: GCA_944472135.2. Taxonomy (NCBI): domain Eukaryota; kingdom Metazoa; phylum Platyhelminthes; class Trematoda; order Strigeidida; family Schistosomatidae; genus Trichobilharzia; species Trichobilharzia regenti. The sequence continues at coordinate 89,748,249 of OX235270.1, forward strand.
ACTATTCTTTGGGGAAATTTACACGAAAGGCCTAATTACTTACAAAGATCAATATGGGAATTGCCATAAAATTTTTATGATTCAAAAAATATATGAAAAGCAAGCGAATAAAGGGATCATTCAACATACAAAGTAGTTCATAATGTATGTATATATTTAGAAGGGGTGTAAAATTAACTGGCCAACAACGACAATGCACAACAAGGTGAGATGTTTGACACGATAGAGTTAGACACTAATGTAAGTTTTGATAGTGTGAAATATTCCCATATTGTGAATTAATAGTCAGACTGAACGAAGAATATTCTTCTCAATAATTTCTCTTCAGGTTCTTACAATTATAAAATATAATATTTGTTGCCGTTACAATAAAGGCCAGTTATACGGTGGATACAATTTTAACGTAGAATAACAGATTAGTTATAGGGTGTCATAATAAATAGTCGTATTTGTGTGACAGACGTGCTAGTTGGCTGAAATCGATTACAGAATATTGTAAAACGAGAGACAATGGTGGTGATTAGTCATAATAGATTTGTAAGCGTGGGGTAGGAAAATTGACAAGTCAGTTCAAGGTTATAAAAGGTGTCAGGTGAGTGGCTAGTACAAAGTAGTCTGTGTTAAACAGGGGATAGTAAGACTCATTATAAATTATTTAAATTAATCCCAGCGTGTTAAGAAAATCAAAACAAGATTTTTCTGAACGTTTCGCCATGTAAGCCACAGCTTCTTCATCAGATTCATTCGGATTATAGTAAGACTGCAATGAGAGGTTCATAATGAAATGACGAATATGTGAAATGAAACAGATGGAGGCATATATTGAGAAAAGAGATAATATCACTAATAATAAGTCCGGATAGTATAAATGAAAATTCGATAGTATTGACGGAATGTTTGCATGAAGGACATAAATTATGACGAATAATAATAATAATTTTAATAATAATATTTGTGATAATAAGCAAAGGAAAAAAGCCAAGCGGGTTAAGGGGAAGGAGCACTCTTGGTGAGAAGAAAAATCTTCAATCCAAGATTGGCCACGGTAGGAACAGCGTCTGGACGTGTTCATTTTGGATACAAAGTTCCGGTTTAGTCGATCTGATTGCAACAGCTTCAGCTTCCCCCACCACCAGGGTTAGGATCCAGGACTTTGTGTTTACAAGGCAAGCTTGTAGATCATCAGTTAGAGAACAACTGATGTCAGCTCTTGGTGAAATCCTCCATATAATCAAACGAAATTCCATATTAGTTTGTTTATTATATGTATCACACAGTGAAACAGTATTATTTACTGGATGACGTTTCGAACAAAATTTATTTTTCATCATCATATCAATTGTAATCACACGACTTTCAAATCAAACGAAATCCCTAAAAAACCAATACTTGAAAATTAATCTGGTGCTCACTAGCGACTGGCCCTATTCAGGCAGTTAACCTGGGATTCTCGTGGGAAGCCGTGACCAGTGGGCTATAGCAGGTCGAAGATGAGGCAGTAACTCATCGAACAAGACATTGCGAAATGGTTGGGCTATGTCATGAACTGGCTGAAGTTAGAATTCAAGAACCATTGGATCGGATCCCAGAGGCTCAACGGTCGACCAGCTCGCCTTGTAACCATAATGTCCCGGGCTCGAACCCCGGTGGGTGCGTACTGCCGAAGAGTTCCAAACCAGCACGAAACAGCTGTCCAGTAATCCCAGGTTTTCTAGTAGTAGTAGTCAGCTCATGGTGAAATCTTCCATACAATAAAAGGGGTTTATTAACCTGTATAGACAGTGTATATCAAGAATTCAACCTGGACCTCAGAAGTGAGTGGCGAATATTCTACCGTTAAATATCTAGATGTATGCTAATAGTTCTTGAATGCGACATAATTGTATAAAGTATTTCTGAGGAAAAATTCAATACAGTGGTAGTAAAACAAAAACTCTGAGATGCATTCTCTATATACTTTAAACTGCTAAACGAATAAATAGCTTTATTTTCTGCTTTGATGACAAAATCACTGAGCATGATTCTCAGTGGATTTCAAAAGTGTATGTAGTACAATACGCGATTAAATAGTTAGCCAATCATATATCGCCCAGCCATCCAAACACATTAGAATAAAAGCATGCGAATTTTAGTCCACTTATACCGATAGCTTAACTTAGGGACAGCCAAACAGTCCAAAAAGATCAGGAAAAAAACGCTACCACCCTTTAATGTTTTTTAAATTTTCATTTTACTTTCAAGTAATAAATGTACTCGACATGAAAATGTATTTGACTTACACAAACGCCTGACGATTTGTTGTCTACTGATTATTGTTGATGTCGCTTTATTTTGTATCTTATTTAATTCCAAATGAACAAATGCACTGCTGTGTTCTTATTACACCTTTTAAATAATATATATGTATATTTTATAGCGAAAATATTCATTCAAACATCTAAAAAAACAAAATCGCTGAGCAAAGAATATCCTTTTCGATAATTCTGGCTTTGCAGTTATATGCATATATATATATATATGCTTACATACATAGAATATTCTAGAACAGTAGTCAATAACAATATTAGTCTTTTTTAAATAATATCGACTTGTAAAGTAAAGCAAATAGAATTACAGTTCACTAAAGATGCCTAAATTTTAATAATAATAATAATAGTAATGTAGTAACGAACAGCATATCACATAAAATGAGGGAAATTTCCACAACAAATTGAGGATCATTAGAACCTAGATGGCCAGGGTTAGAACAATATCTGAACTAGCTTTTTTTGAACACATAAACTATGCTTCTTGATGTGGATCTTAACGGCCAGCCTCAGTAATATTGAGTAAACGAACTCTTAAGGCGAAGTTAAGATTTGCTGCTATGCCGTGAATGACTTTGTTTTTTTAATTTTATTATTATTGCTCCCTTGGGTTCCTAGTGGAACATAGGGCTTCAACTGCACGTCTCCATTTTCTTCTGTCTTCTGCTATACTTTTCGCCTGCATCCATGTTAATCCATCTTCTTTCAACTCCTCTTCACACGATCTCCTCCATGTCACCCTTAGACGTCCCACACGCCGCTTTCCTTTCGGGTTCCACTCGAGGGATTGGCGCGCGATATAACCCCGCGGTCTCCTCAGCGAGTGTCCGATCCATCTCCACTTTCTCCTGCATATTTGTTGGGTGATTGGTTCTTGCTTTGTTTGTTCCCATAATTCCTTGTTGGTGATTCTTTCCGGCCATCTGATCTTGAGTATTGAGCGAAGACAGTTGTTAATAAAGGTCTGCAGCCTTTCAAAGTCAAGAATGACTTTGAAAGCCTCTTTAACATCAATCTTGTGTTTTGTATCAACAAGATGAGATAGAATAGCGCTACGAATGGATTTTGTTTGTCTTTTACTTAACCAAGCATGGTAATGCTCGGAAATCCAACGAGAAACACGCCTAATTGTACGGTCTATGTAATTGGCTCACTCTTCAGGGGGAGTTAAATTGGTAGATGCACATGAAAAAGGAGAAGCTAGGCGGTTTACCTGTTACTTCCGAATGCAAAATATGGTTGGTTTTGAAGACACATAGTAATTCAGCATTAGTGAATGCTCTTTCTGCCGTATTCCTAAGACATCGTGTTAGCATCTCGTTGAAGTTATCCCTGAGGAACTGAATTTGTAAGAATAAGGCCTTTCTTGAAACTCCTGGTGCTTTGGGCTGCTTTGATTTTAGATTCATATTTTCATCAATAAACAGTTTCTGGATAACCGTTTTCACTCAGCAACCGTTTAATATTATTAAGTTGCTCACTGAGGCATTCATCTGAGCAGATTGCTCTTGCTCTATGGACCAATCATTTTATCAGATTTCGTTTGTATTTCAACGACACGAAGCTGAAAAAATGAATTTACTGACCCGTTGATGTAGGTTATCTATATACACTTCTTCTTATTGTGCCATCCTCTTTTCTAGTTTTAAGGACGTCTAGAAATGGAATACAGGAGTCTTTTTCTTCCTTTAAAGTAAAATTTATTGCAGGATGTTCTTTGCTTCATCCTCATTATTCATAATCAAAAATATATCACACATGTACCGACAATATATATATATACATATTAGCAGCCATTGGTCCTGTGCTGTACTTTTAAAGAGACTTTAAACTGAAGTATATCCCATTTTTTGCTATTTGAATAGTTCTCAGTTGTTATAGTTGTGAGTATAATGATTATGTCTGTGCAGAGTGTGTAGATTCTTTTGTACTAATGATAATATTAAAATGTGATAAATCAATAATTATATATATATATGCATATATGTTTCGTGTATGAGTTAAAACAAAACGACAAGTATAATAAAGAGTCATGCGAAATAATAATAATAATGATAATCTAGTTAAAGCGATCTACTTTTTACTTTATTTATTCTAAACTATGGAAAAACAGATGTGAAAATTATTCCACTTTCCATCTCTAAACTCTCACGCTCAATATCCATTTAATTTCCAAAAGTGTATCTTTTCTATATTAGTTATTTTTCAGTCGCTTTTTCCAAAACTACTTCCCTTCCTTTTGAAAATATATAAATTAAGGTAAATAGTTTGTTTATTACCGGAGTTGAATTATATATCATGGGAGAGGAATAGAAAATTTGGAAAATATTTTTCTTCTCTGTTAATTATCTATCTCCATAATCCCAATCTTATCGAGTTCCACTCTGGTGGTCTGGTATGTAATCTTACATGAATGCTTCCTCAGCGCATGTTTAGTCGGTTTCTGTTTCCTTCTGTGTAATTGTTAAGCAGCAACTGATAGCTTGTTGCTTAGCCTTGATCACCTGATATTCAAAGACTCCTATCCTAAAGATAGGAAAAGAACTAAAACAGATTTGATAATTTAAAATAACATAATGAGGAAAATGAACTCATTTCTGACCAACAACTCGAAATTAGGACAAAAGTGCCACTTGAGGACACAATCCTGGGAGTCCACCTATGCCTGACTTACACAGTATTCAAATTCTAGGGTAAAATATACAAACAAACTGAGGGAGTTGCCATGGGATCACCAATATCCCCGTTTGTGACAGATACATTCGTGGATAGGCGGGAGAACACAGAAATTGAAACGTTCACCCCCACCCCAAAAGTATGGTGGAGGTATGTAGATGACACATACACTGTACTTAGGACACAAGATATAGATAGTTTTTTCGAGCATATCAACTCAAATGTGTTGGCGATTCAGTTCCCTAATGAGTAGGAAAGTCAGGAAGGGGAACTTCCAATGTTAGATTGTAGCGTAAAAATGAAGGAAGATGGGAGGTTAGTGTTTGCAGGAAACCCAAACATTCAGACAGATATTCGGACTTCCGATCATACATGGCGGCCTGTTTGACATCTGGGCTACCTTTTCCTGCATCTACATATTGCATCTAATAAGTCATGTTTTTATTCCTAATTTTAATAAAAAAAAATTGTTATCTGATCCTGTGTCAGTGAAAATAGGATTCGTGAAATGTTCAAGTAATATGGCATAAAACCTAAGTAGTACCAAGGAAAATCGAAGACAGGAAGTGAGGCATATAAGAGAAGCTGTGAAACTTAACAAGTAACCTGATAAATTAGTCAGAAAGTGCGTAGGGAAATGTAAAAATAGAATCAATAACGATAGTAGTGATAGTGATGATGGTAATAACAGTAATATTAATGACGACATGCATGTCAAACATGTGCAAGATAATGACAACACCAACAATAATGAATCTAAATCATCAGTAGTATTTCCATACAAGTAAGGAACCTCGAAAACCACTTTGCGCAGAATTCTTAACAAGGCAAGAATAAAAGTGGCTGGCATTTACACCTACGAAGTCAATTAGAAACTAGCTTTGTTGGCTAAAGGATCCTGTGTAGCCTTTGAAACGAAACAGTTTAGTTTATCTAATACCCTTCTGGAATGATTGTCAGGTCAAATAGATAGGTCAAACTAGTAGAATAGGAACAGTGAGTCAGACTCACCGAACAAAAAATCCTAGCAAAGTTTAGATTAGTTGACCCAAATAAGATAAGAAGTCTAGAGAATAGTTCTGGTATACCACGCACTACATGCAATTACACACAACCATAGAGTCGGATGGATGGGATAAGATGGCAGTTTTTAAATCTAATCTAACAGGGTGGAGGGAACAGGATTAATAAAAGAAGCTCTGTTTATCGAATCAATTGCAAATACTTGTAGTAGGAATGATTCCCAGATATCTGGAAAATTCTACTACCCCAACGATGAAAAATAGGAGAGAATAAAGAAAACTGTAAAACTCAAGTATCGTAGTCGTGTGGTTATAATTGATATGATTATGAACAATAAATTAAGTTCGAAACGTCATCCAGTAAATAATACTGTTTCACTGTGTAATACATCTAATAAACAAACTAATATGGAAGTGGATGAGTATGTTGATTACTTCACTCATTTAGGAAGTTGATTTATCCAAAACGAACAAGTTGATGACGAAATCTCAGCATGGATACAGAAGGCTGGTTTGCCATTCTGCGACTCACGCCATCTGTGGCGTGAATGTTATATCCGGCTTTCGACTAAAAGACATGTGTACTACTCAGCAATTCACTCCATGTTCCTTTCTGTCTGTGAGACGTGACCATGAAAGTGGAAGATATGAAAAGTCTAGCTCTCTTTGATCATGGGTATCTGCGTTTTATCTGCCGTTCTAGGTGGTATAGTACGGTGAGTAATAATGAGCTTAGCTGTCGAATTTCCGTAGACGTGGAAAGCTAATGGATAAAGTTTTGGAGCTATATTGACTAAGATTGTCAGGTCATGTGTCACGCATGCCTAGGCGTCGATCGCCTTCCTCGATGAGAACTGTCAGGCGACATATGATCGGGTTGGAAGAAAGCTAATGATGGTCAGATTTAGACTTAACATCACTTCATGAAATCGTTGACAGTTTGTTTGAGCCACGCAGGGAGCTGCAGATTATTTGGGGGTCCTTGGGATTCCAGGAACCAAAAGATGGAGACTACTGCTGACATGGTACGAAATCTTTCTCAGTGGCACAGATACATTCACTCTTTTCGATGTGTTATATCCAGTGAAACCTTACTGTTTTCCAAATGTTACCATTCGTTCCTCCTGATATTTCTGCTTGTTGTAGTTCCTTCGGATCTCCTTTTTTCTTTTTTGTTTTCTTTTGTGTGCAACATGGTGTGTTGCAGCATGAACTGCTGCACTACTGTGCAAAGTTCTGTTTAAAAATCACTTAGTCAGTCTTCTTATACTCAACATGAAGTCAGAGCAGGCAGATGTTGATGAAGGTCTGCAGAAGCCAGCTGGAAATGCTTCCAGTGACATGGGTGACAACTCTCTAAGGCATATATAAGCACTAACCTGAGTGACAATGTTGAAACTTCATTTCTTTATCACTGTGACTTAGTGGTAACGATATCCACATTGATTTTAAGGTGATGAAGGCCTGCGCTGAAATCCTCACCTGAGACCTTCACCTGCAGGGGAAAAGGTGCTCCTCACGGATGATGATTTTTCGCTTGTTGTTGTCAAATGGTTATCTTCAACACCTTTGTCTTCTGTGTCCTAACCTGAATTCCTGTCTTCCCTACCTCTCCTTTCAACTTGTTGGTTTTTGCTTTTATACTATGAGTTTATGAGACTTGGGACTTAGTATTAGATTAAGTATATTAACTGGATTAAGTGCCTTCGGTAATCTGCCTTCCATTATTTTGCATATATATATATATATATTAAGTTAAGAATATGAAAAATGGTGAAATAAGAAGAGTCGAATTTAAGCATATCTTTCACCGCATTCTTCTGCAATAGATAACACTACCCTTTTTCAAGTTATATCCTATTTATGAGAGGAAGTTACTACTTCAAGTCTGGAAACAAGTAGCAATTTTTTGTAAATTGCTGTCAGACTTGGAAACTAAGCTAGCGAACACTATGAATTAATAATAATAATAATATACAGTATGGTGGCATTTAAGCTGACATAAATTTGACATCACTTTGTAGGCATAATTAGACAGATTAAACAAAGGTGAGGGAGTTAGTGAATGCGTATGAAGGAGAAACCTCGTGAATATAATTAATTCTGATTGTCTGGCAATCAAACCTCCGAAAAGTATTACAATTTAATTGTTTTTTAGCGATTTCTATCGATGATGCAGGGAGAAAACTTGCATTTCTGCGAATGGTCAGCTACTTTTAGTTAGACCACTGAACATATAATGATAGTTGGGGTAAAGATTGAACTGACGTATTTCTATATAATGGGTTTCCGTGATCGTGTTCATCAAGGCAAGGAATATAGGATTTGCAGTACAAATTGTGCATATTTTTTCTGTTATATCTATAGTACAATAATCTATCTAAAATTTCCTCTGTGAAAAATCTGTTCGAAATATTTACTCGAATATTTTACCTAAGCTTTTAATAACACCGTTTTCTCCTACTATTATTATTATTATTATATCCTTTACTTCCTAGAGGAACATAGGGCTTCAGCTGCGCATCTCCATTGCCTTCGGTTTTCTGCCAACCTTTTCACTCCGCTCCAAGTCTGCCCACATGCTTTCATCTCCCCTACACATGACCACAAATATGTGTGGAGGTCAACAACACTCAGAATCAAAAACAATATTGAGATCTTCAACTCTAATGTGAAGTCAGTGCTACTATACGGATCAAAGATTTGCACTGCGCGTCATAAAGAGCATCTCAAACAAACTTCAGACCTTCATTAACAGTTGTCTTCGCTTAATACTCAAGATCAGATGGCCGATCAGAAAAGATCAGCAACAAGGATCTCTCGGAGCGAACCAACCCAGCAGGAACCGATTGTGAAACAAATAGGCAGGAAGAAATGCAGATGGATTGTCTGGCCATACTCTGCGGAAACCACCAAGTGACATGAATATACAAGTCATTGCTCGAGTGGAACCCGAAAAGGAGGCGGCGAGTTGGTCGTCAGTGCAAGGATGACTTGGTGGAAATCATGCGAGGAGGAGATGAAAGCATGTGGACAGACCTGGAGCGGGGTGAAAAAGTTGGCATAAAACCGAAGGCAATGGAGGTGCACAGCTGAAGCCCTATGTTCCTCTAGGAACTAAAGGATACAATACACATGACCTCCTCCAAGTCACCCTTGGACGACCAACTCGCCGCTTCCCTTTCGGGTTCCACTTTTCACCTAAGCTGAATGTTATTGTTCTCAAGTTTGCATATCACATATGGACTTAGTACATATTAGTGGTCTTTATCCTTGTTTAATCTCCAATTTCTTATTGTGGTTTTGGTATAACATTGATAATGTGCTGTTTTACAACTGCCAATCTGTTTAAGTAAATCAAGGTTACTTCGACCTTGGACTGTCTGCAGCGATTGTTCGGTGTTTGACTTTTGTTGACGTCAGTTTTGGTCGGTATATCAGATTTTAGCGAGACGGTTGTCCATTGCTTTTTGGTTTGTAGTCGCCTTCCAAAAAATTAGATTCTCAAGGAAGTCAGTAAATTAATTCAAAATGTATTCATCAGAGGTAATGTTTCCAACATGACTTATTTCCTTAAAAGGACTAGTAGTTTCATAGTGTTCATCGGAGAATGGAAGTTCACACAGTGACAAAAGGAAGAGCCTTTATATGGACGTTCTTGAGATCATAAACACACACTGAGAAATAGGGTGTTGTACACATTTAAGAAACAGAAATCCAAAAACTGTAAGCATTGTTATTGATTTAATGGTGCCTTACAGTCAAATCTAGAGCGTAAATTTCGTCACATTCAGAACTTATGAATTTCATGTAGTTTAATATGTGCAAGTTTTGCCGCACCCACTAAGATGGCTTGAAAGAGGTTTTGTCCTTTTTAAACACTTATGAACAGTCAAGAGAAGTTATATTTTTAACAAGAATGAATGTTATTCCATGTTCTTATACAAACGTTACGCTACCGATATGGAAATACATATAGCTGACAAGCTCAATATCAGTTTGAAACTGTCAGCATTCTGCTCCTCTCCTAACTCAGTATCATTAAGTAAACAGTGAGTTATGAATATTCAATGGATCTAAGAGATTACAAAGAATGAACTCACCTGAGCTGTGTCAGCAACATTCTTCAGGAGTTGGTTATCAATGCGTCCAGTACCCAATCCAGACACTCCACGTCCCTTGATTTAACCTCCGCTCCCAACCTAACTCCTCCAACCTAAATATCTGTCGGCTTAGGCTGCTCGGTGAGGAAGGCTACTGTCCGGCAGGTGTCGGTATAACATAACGGAGAATAAGGTATCGTTCTTCCAATTGACATGTGAGCATCAACACTGATGGCTGGTTAACAGTTAGATCCTATAGTTGAGTTCGTAAAGCGTAGGGCTAGTAATTCAGAAGCCTTTGGTTCGAATCTTGCTTCTAAGCAGATTTTTGTTTCCACTTCAATCATTATTCACTGCAGCAATCAAATGTTCACTTTAATCACGCACACCACTGACAGACTTCACTGAAGGATCTGGGTGTATGCCAGATGTTTCAAAGAAAAATTTGTGTACAGCAGAAAAACAATCCTTCATTTTTTTTCTCAACGAAAATGTAACATTATACATTGCTTTACTGATCACACCTATTCTGTGAGGTCTTAGAATTCCACATATCAATATTCGCCTATCCAGTATTCTATGCTAACTGTCTCTGGTGTATCATATGTTTTTTTTCTAACGAAAAGTGGTAGCCGAAAGAACAATCAATCTCTTACCACAAAGTCTTGGAGTAATTGTCTGCATTCTTTTTAGTAGAGAAATAATCTCCACGAGAAATCAGCTGCCTAAAATACACATTTATATGTAACGCAAGGAAAGCAGTCAGATTTTTACAATGCAAAGAATATTTTGAAACTAGTCAGTTTTGTTGTGGAGTCAAGATATTTCCTTCCCTGTCTCTGCCATTACCCCCCCTTCCCTCCCCTTTCCTACTCATTCTCATATTCCCCCCTCTTTTTCTCTTTATGTCACACAGTGTCCATCAATCATGGTAAGTAACATTATTAAGTGTATTATTAATAGATGGTCAAAAACACTGTTAAGGTGTACAGTAAATGGGATGGAAAATATATACCTGTGTGTATTTATGTGTATATGTATGTAGGCAACTTGTGTAAACCAACAAATCTATAAATACACAAGCTCAGTTAAAGAAGATGAACAGGATGATGAGTAAACGGAGTTGATCTAATTAATGGACCTAAGTGGTAATCACTGACTTATATGTAATGTATATATATATATATATATATATATATATATATATATATTACATGGGTCATCCTCAGTCAATATCTACGCAAATCAGCTAACTGACATTATCATCAATAGGCGATTCAAATCTCGCAAGCAGTTGGTTGAAGTTATCTTGTCTGATGCTGAACACTTTCTTCATTCGAAACGTTTTTCCTTGTTTCTTGCCTGGTAAAACCAGAAGGAACTTCATAAGCATTTATGCTCATACAACTAAATATAGAAATTCTACCATGCCATATTTAGCGTGGGTTGTGTGTGAAGAGTCGTATATCAGAAAAGAACTTACAAACTTTCTAAATCACTAACTGAACTGCCAAGTATAAACAAAGATTATTATTACATGTATTAATTAATATATTATTTTTTAAGTATTGGTTTGGTAGGGATTATTGTTTGATTGGTTGGTGGTTGATGCTCACTAGCTACTTGTCTTATTCAAGCATTTGACCCGGGGTTTCAGTGGGAAGCTGTGGCCAGTAGGGTATAGTAGGTTAAAGATGAGACAGAAAAAGAATACATTGCGAAGTAGATGTGCTATGTCATGAATAGGCAAAAGTAAGAATTCATAGGCTGGCCACTGAATCGGGTTTGAGTGGCTCAATGGTCTATGGGCTTGCTTTATAACCAAAATGTACTGGGTTCGAACCCCGATGGGTGCATACTGTTTACAAGTCTCAAACCAGGATGGAGAAAACAACTGTCCAGTACTCCTTGCAGCTTTTCCAATGGTTCTCTAACTGATGTCAGCTCATGATATAACCCTCCAACCTATTATTTCATTTATTTGTAATTCATTATGTTCCGCCAACTTCCAGTTTTTTGTGGTTTTATTATTATTTTTTAAAATTTTATCTAAAAATTTATAAAAGGACCTAAATTGTTGGAATATGCAAAAAAATTCTGAAAGTCTCTTGTATAATGATTATTATTATTATTATTATTAGGAGTAAAGTGACTATTATTATTTTAGGCAACGTAAACAAAAATCTAATTTTACCATAAATAATAAAGCCAAAGGGCAAATAATAATTTAAAACAATTGGTTCTCTTTATGAATTTAGATAAAGCAATAAGAGGACGTAATTTGTCTGAATCGTGTAATGTGTTTGCACAACAGATTTCGAACAATCTGATCACACATGAACTTGTCATAGGAATATATATATATACAATATATATATATAATCATGATAGTGATAAAGAATATATAGACATAAAGTGGGATTTTCAGAACATCATCCCTTATGACCCACCAACCACGGAATTATTTTTTGACATTGATATTTTTGCTTTATAATTTTTCACGTTTCGACAAAAATCGTTCGTTTCACTGGGGTTTGTGATTAGTAATCATAACTATAGTAATAATAAGATAGTGATGTCTGAATTCCATTTTGACATACACTGTCTTGTAATTCTACTGATGGAAACCACATTGGTTAGTGAGTATAAAAACTGACTGGACTTTGAATATAAGAACAACAAAGTTCAGCGAAGAGTCTTTTTACGGAGAATTCATTCACTCAGCTGTACAGTCACATATATGTAGAATTATTTTCTGTGAGTGTGTGTGTGCACATTGGGATAGTCAAACAAAATAAAGTAAAAATTAGTCAGGATTACTGTTTACGTCATAAAAGTGTTTCTGAAATGTGATAAATAATCAAAACTGTAAGTAGGGGGGTGAAGATTGGTAAGTGTTGATAAGAGTTGCGTAATATGAAATAGGATGTTAATGGAGGCAAGCGTCCAAAAATAAATTATATGATAAATATAAAGAGAAAATAAGGGGTTGGATAAGAAGAGGATGTTACTAAGATATCATGCAAAAATTCAAATAAAACAAACAAAAACAGAAGCAAAACATTATTAACAAAGTAGTAGAACTTGGAATTATACCAAAGATAGAAGAAGGGGGTGGAGAAATTTCTCCCGTATGTATAAGTCAGGACTTTTTATCCTCATCGCTATGGCCTCGACAATGCAATTCTACGGAATCTTACTGTTTCTAGGCGGCTTCTTCTCACCTTGTAGATGACTTTGAAAGACTGGACTTTCCCAAGTTTACCCCTTATTTATTAAGGGACGGAGAGAATATGGTTGAGGGGCTTAAATAATCATTAGTAGGCAGGATAAAAGTGCTCACTTACAATAGTTCACCTTTACTTTATTAAACTAGCCACTGGTTTGAAAATTATTCTAAACACGATCATGGTTTGAGAAGTTGGATGGGAGAATTAATCATAACTTGATAGTTGTCACGCATTGACTTGCATTTGGTATTTGGTTAACATTATCACGAGTCATATATGTCCAAACCAAGTTCACTTTTAACGGTTTGAAAAAATTTGGGCATTGGGTATATGATATTCATTATAATAAAGGTTTTTTGTATTTCCCAATGAATGAAAAACAATATCGTTTTGTTTTTTATTCATTGGGAAATACAAAAAACCTTTATTATAATGATTATCACTAGTCAATGGTATTAGGTGGTTGGAGGTAATCAACAGGAAGCCTAGGACACCTAGGTTTCACGCTAGATGGTACGAAGGTAAAGCGTATCTACTATCTTGAAGGGACTCATATCCGTCCTGAGATTCAAACCAGCGCCGATTGCCTCCAGCCATTTAATACCAACAATTAAAAGTGCAACGTGATGGCGAGCCACCTAGCGTGGTGACCACATTGACAACTTGACTGACAGAACTCAGTCTTCGCCAAACAGAGGACTAGACAAACTACACCAGCCCCTGACTAGTGTTCGATCAAAAATACTATTACCAATCGTTAATAGTCTCGGCACGATAATAATTATTTAAGGAGTTAAAACAGGAATTATTTGGGGCTCTGCGTTTAAGAGAAAAATAACAGAGTTGTAAATAAAAAGTGGTAAATTTTTATAAATAGCTGGTGTTTCCCAGGGCATGAGAACGAGGTTGAAACCAACATGAATGCCTAGCACTCATGAAATAATATTTAATTAGAAAATAAACTAGTAATCATTCAATATTACTCATTATTTTATTTACAAATTCAAATGTGAAGGATGGAAAGAAACAGGGCATATTTCGTTTCTGTCAGAGCTTCGTGAAAACCTTTGAAAGAGCGCAATTTCCACTCACTCAAAATTTTGTTAGTATGCACTGCGACTAACTTAGCTAGCTGCATTCTTTTTGTCAAAAAGAGACCGTAATTAGTTAAGAGTTTGTTCATTGGTGATTTTGTGATAGAATGCTCAGCAGCCATACAGGACATCCGAGTTTGATTTCCAGCTGAAGTAGTTCTAAACCTCAAATAGTCAGTAGCAAGTTCGGAAGGGCTATTAACACCACCACCACTAAAACGTCATACGACAACTTGAAAACTTTGTTTTCATTCGGAATGCGACAAATGAAGAAAATTAGTTAAAATATGGAATGCAATAATCATGTGTTCACCGTCCCCTAGAAAGCTTATTACTATTATAATTTCAGAGTAGATTTCCTCCCCGACAAACTGAAATCGATTAACCAGGAATCAGTGTAAACTTGTTCGGCTGTGTTTTGAGGCCCTTGAGAAACTTGACTCCACAGTTATACTGTAGTGAGAGCTGGTTGCTAGCCAAATTGGTAGACAGTAATTTACGTCAATGTTTTCGTCCCCAATATTGGTCGTGAGAAAAACAAGAACAAAGACTGATTAAACAGCCAGTCACAGCAGACTTTGCGTAGGTGGATACAATTTACAGATAATCTAAACTCCAATAAATGGCCACGAAGAGGTGAAAGATTATTGTTCAGGAAGAAACCACCAATTAGAAGACTGTGTTTGTTTGCTTACAATAATCTATAATAATGTACATGAAAATCTATAAATATCTTCTGTTTTACCTTAAATAATGCGAAGGATGAAGAGTTCGAAGCAGGGGCGAAATATCACTACAGTACCACCAATCGCCCTTGTTGTATTCTACAAGTGTTTAGGTTTATGAAGTCAATCAGATGCACTCGAACGAACAATATTCAAGATTTTATGCCATAATCGTTGATATTTTGCTATACTCTATTCCACAATTTCAAAGCCTTTTTTCCCGGCTATCTATAAACAAACAGTCTATTTCTAGTGTTATTGCTTAAAGCATTTCCTATCTGATTGATCCTAACCCAACTTATTATTCTATTATAATTTACACGGTTATTCTATTTTACAGCAGAATAACTGAAATTAACCAATCTAGAAAATGGAATATCCCGTTTGGAATAACAAACAAAATTTAGCAACAGCAAAAAACTATATAGAATAATCTCAACCAATCAAGGCATCTTTATCAAATGAAATCAACAAAATCAATCATTCATGTAAGAAAACAACTTACAGAAATTAGCCCAAATAAACAAGTCAGTTATACTTATGATCTATATTATGATTTTTCTTCATTTAAATACCTAAAACTTGATTAAACAGTCAAAGGGAAGATAACAGTGGAAAGAAATATCAGTATGGTGCCGTAAATTCACACAAATACTGGAGAGAGAGGGAGAGAGAGAGAGGAAGGGAGAGTCAGAGTATCACTTCTTACCAACTTTGAAATATCACAGATGACTACACCATGACTCGAAGCTTTAACCCGAAAAAGGAATCTGAGTTTACAGAACATTATCTGTTCAATATGTTTTCAACTTTGAAACCTCCATTACTTCACACTGACTTGAAGTCTTGAGTTTATGCTTTGTAAAAATGAGATCATATGTGGTTGGCCAGTTAGATCTGCTGTAATCTTAGAATGACAGCTTTCTCATTGTGGTACTTATCCAGTAGTCATGATTTCAAACCTTAGCCTATGAAGTCAGTACTCGTAGAATACGTGATAACTTTATTGGTTGAGCAGCTAACAAGGAGAATGGCGTGGAGTTTGCAGCTATGTGTTCGAGTGAAAATGATAATACAAAAGCAACGGAATGACCGTTTGGAAAATCCCCCTTGAACGATCTAATTTCGATATACTTTTTTATTTGAACGTCTGAACTAACTTTTTCTCCTGTTTTCTCCTGGACTGTGCATCATTTTTTTGACGTTCGCATATCATTTTGATTGATTTAATCCTTATTATTTGTCTTTGTCCCTGTTCAACCCCTAATTTTAATGCATCTCTTTGTGATTATACGATATATTGACAATGCGTTGTTTTACGACGTTAATATGCCTGGGTGAATCAGTGTCCATCTGATCTTGGATTGTCTTCAGGAAGTGTCTGGTGTGTAATTTTCGCTGAAATAGTTTTGATCCCACCTTGTTGTGAATGTTCTACTCGATTCTCAGTTACTTCTTACGGTTGGTTTTCGACTAAAAATTTGCATATGAGAACTAATTTGACCCGTATAGCTGGCTAACGGTATTATTGAGGCAATTTTCAGACTTTGATGTTATTATCAAAGAATAGAAATAGCAATGAATAATCATCTTTATGCTGTCTTTGAACCATTTTGTGACTGTGCGAGTCTCAAGGAAGTTTTATCAGCTATATAGTCGGCCGCGAAGATCGTTTTCCTGAGGCAAAATGAATACAGTGAGTTAGTTTTGGTCGTTACAACAATAATGCATCAGAATGCAGGTAAATTAGCCTATGAGGTAACGAATATACAGAACAGCTCATTCAGCATGTATCTTAAGCTGCCATGAAGTAGCTCATACGACCACAGAGACCACTAAGTACGGGCACATGACTCAGTTTATTCCAGACACTTTGTCCTTCACGCTTTATTCAGAATAAAAATGGTTTATCAAACAGGCTACCTATTTCATACAGGAGATCTGATTTCGATTCACTCATACTATTCAGTAGTAAAATAATTATGGATCGGAATATGTTTTTCTTTTGCCAAAAGATCAAAGAAACTCATTCGACTTATCAGATTTATCCGGTAACTGAAGAAATGTCCTACCATGACTGTGAGGTCAACTACATAAGTCAAACCAGTTGCTCAGGAGTAGTGAGATTATCAAAAGATCAGAATTTAGCTAAGGTTATTATCACTGATCCCACGAAGATAAGTAATTTAGTGAAAAAACTAAGCAATCTCACTGTATGCATTAGCACGCAACCACACAGTAGGGTGGGACAGAGTTAAAACTCTAAAGAGTAATAGAGGTGGGAGGAGGTAGAAAGAAATTTATTACTGACTCCTGCCTGGTTCATCGAGCGTACATCCAACACATGCAACAGAAATGACTCAACGCAAATACTCGTCACTTACCATTACTACCAGCCAGATCAGAGGACAAAAAATAGTGTTAAAATGCATTCAATTCACATTAAAACATTCGAACGACTTATTTATTTTACTAAAAAACATCTTATTTCCCATCTGATTGTATTTGATTGATATCAATAATACTATTTCTGAATGTAATTCCACACTAGTTTGTTTATTAGATGCATCACACTGTGAAACAGTATCATTTACTGGATGACGTTTCAAACAAAATTTATTGTTCATAATCATACCAGTTATAATCACACGACTTCGATAATTGAGTTTTATAGTTTTCAAAAGAATGGATACTGAACAAAGAGTACTCCTTTAGATAAATTCATCATCAGGCTGTACAGTTAAATATACATTATAGTGAATGAATGAATTAGTGTTATGAACAAGATTAATGTTTAAATAATATCGAATGAATAATATTGATATATAATATTACAAATTCATAAATTTATAGTCTCTACTGAAGGCCGAGGCAGTAGTAGGTGCTAGACTTGCTTCTTTTGAACACAGAGCACTGGTTGTTTGAAGCGAATTGCGATAGCCTCTGCTGTTTGGACTATGCGATGCTTCGATGATTTTGGCAATTTATTTGGCACCCGGTAAATGATAGAGAAGGACTCTTCAATGCTGGCTGGCTTTGTGGCCAGTTTGCAGCAGATGGTCCAATATCGAACTGTTGATGGTGTTGACTACACCTTTACTTAGCCATAGTGGGATATGTTCTCGAGTGAGCACGAAAAATCAAGTTCCTGGAGCAACGGTCAATATAACTCGCTCGACAATCGCAGTGACTTGTGACTGCAGTGAGAGATAAATATAGAGTAATTTATATTGTAGATTCATTTATGGTTTTAACCATACCTTTATAATTTCACTTAATTCATCTTTAAATGTACGAAGTAAGAAATTTTCGGTGAATTTAAAGATACAGTTTGTATATACTGATTTTGTAGGGATTTTTTTTGACTGGTTGGAGGATTTCATCATGAGCTGACATCAGTTAGAGAACCATTGGAAAACCTGCAAGGGGTAATTTAAAGCTGTTTCATTCTAGTCTGAAACTCCTCATCAGTACGCACCCAACGTCAGAGTTCGAACCCAGGATCTTCTGATTACAAGGCAAGCACATAGATCATCAACCCATTGTGACCTAGAAATAATGAGCAAAGCTGATGCAATGTTATGCAACTTATTAAACGCCTTTGATTGGCAAAATGCATTGCTACACACCAGAAGTATTGTAATGAACTCTTCCAGGTTAAATATTTCTTGGAAAGGTATCTTAGAAAATTCACATGAGTCTTCAGAAGAACAAGTAAATATTCATGAATACAGCTGGATATGAACACTGTTCCTAGTCGTAGGAGCAGTCTATTTACTTAATCTATTAAGAACAACAGCTTTCTTCACCATAAGAACTTAAAACAGATTTCATGAATAAAAGTGATGATCGCATTTATGGAAGACTCTTTGAAAAGATATCTGCGTGCATACAGGTTATCTGTAAGTCTGATCTATATAGATTCATATACTAATTAAAGCGAATCAGTGTCTAGAAGTATAGTCATTTATGTATTAGTGCCGAAGAAAGAGAGTTAGGGAAGAACTTTAGGCAGGATATATGTATGTATAATTGTTTAATACTAGTACCTTAGGATCCGATTGCAGCACAAGACTTTAGTGGCACATTTCCTCTTTACTCTATTGTCTGTAGTCATGTAGTCCTATCTGGCTGCACACTTACCTATGAGCTTTCGTGTCTTTGTTATTTCGTTATCCGAGGTCCTAGTTCTTAATCCTTTCTAGTCATCTGATCTACAGTATGGAGCGAAACTAGCTGTTGATAAATGTCTGCAGAAACGTATATATGTATATATTGACCTAAATTATGTTAAACGGGATGTTCAACCACGCCTACATATTTCAGAAGATTTCAACTTATATTGATTGAAATAAAAAAGAATATACAGAGACAGCAGCAGGTGAGAGAAGCAACTAATGATTAAGATAGACAGTCTTAATAAGGCAGTGTGCCTTTAGGGAAGTAATTACCGTTAAATTGTAGTTTTTATAAGGAGAAAAAATAGAAGAAAATTTCCAATGAGTTCTCTAGTTTCTATGATTCCCATTTCTACGTGTACATGTTTGAAAAAATCAAATGTAGAATGACGCATAACTTTAGCTTTTATTTGAAGGATAAATGAGTTTTGTTCTCCCTAAAAGTAAATTTTATTATACAGAATTCGGGGGATAATACTTATACATTCTTCAGTTGTTCAGCACCTTATAGTTTATAAAGAAAAGAATATGAGTTAGATTTTGCCAGTGAATTTTTACATTTGTGCAAATACAACCGGTTGATATGTACAGATCGTCTGGGATAGTCTTCAGATGGCAGACTATTGTTTGAAGTTGAAGTAAAAACCTGAATTCTGGTGAAGTTAAAATTAGCGAATTATAGCCCACAGTTTGGTTTGTTAAATATGTCCAATATTTCCTTTTCTTCTTAGAAGTACGGGGACATGGTAATTAAATACAGTTACTAAGATTAGTGTGTATGGCTGTGTAGTTAAAGGTAAAGAAATATAGATAAGGAGTTGGATAAAAAGTTACGATAACTAGTAAGTGAATTACTGTCAAAATGAAAATGGAAACGGGAAATAATTCGGGTTACTTGATAGTTATACTAAAATATAGAAGAAAGGGAATGCCGTCAAACACAAGCGTGAGAGAAGAAGATTGTGAGTGCATAGTTTTTGTATGAGAAACTCTTCCTTCCTTAGATTAAACATCAACAAGAAAAAGGTGGCGGACAGTCACTGACTCTGTAGAAAGCGTTTTTGATAACATTTTCAATCATCTCACTTTTTATAGTTGCTTTCCTACCCTTTCGTAATCATTCATCAAACTATTTGCGATTTCTTATTCAATTTTCTCTTTCCCTTTGGTCTTTTATTGTTTAAAAAAGCATCCCTCCACCTCACTAGTTCTTTTTGAATCTCAGGTAGTGTGAACTATTTCATTCTTCAAAACTCATTGAGACAAGAATTTATTCATTGAATATTTTATCGTTTCACGCAACTCCTTATTTACATTTTTATCACTTCTATTAGATTTTCAATTTAACTTAAATAAAACGAGGTTTCTCCAACGATTTTGCGTTCATTTTGCTTGTTACTGCATACATGAAAGGGAAAAGAACTACTGAACACGTCAAAGAAAACTGAATGTGGTAGTGAATATATACGCGTCTACTATTCACAGAATAGCAAGGATAACAAAGTCTATAGAATTAAATCCCACATGCATACCTTGATTATCTATCGATTAGACATACTACCAAGAATAGGTCATCATACAGCCGATATATCGTATTAACTGTAACTCATACATAGTACAAAATACTCGAGGTATTGTAATGCAGAGTATTTGCTCTGTGTGCAATGCTTTCACTCTATTTATTTTGAAGAAGTTCTTTAATGTCCGTCTGAGTACAGATTGCAAATGGAGGATTTGATTGGATGATACAAATATCATGAAACAGAGTAAGTCGGATGTCTTTTAATGGATGAGAGACTGAATAGCGTAGTAATTTAAGCAGACAGGGCGCAGAAATTCCACTCTGTTCAACTGATTTGTGTATGCGTTTGTTAATAACGGCAAAATATATATGCAGAGATTGATTTTAATGAATATTTAGCAGAAAAGAAAAATGATTTACTCAGTAGTGTTTTTTCTTCTTTAAAACATAATCATTGATCGGTAGTTTTTTTCTCAGCGCCTATTAGGACTTTAGTAAAAGTTAACTTTGCCACCGAGACTGATGGCAACTATCATTTCTACAAGCTTTTCTTTTCTGGATAAAAATTAATAACTAAAATTATTTGTCATGTGACAAAGAACACCTATGAGGAAGAACAGTAGTTCAAATACTGAGGGTTAACTTTAAAATTGAACTTGCTTTATTCTTTTTATAACATGAAATCACCAGGGTTATATTGGAATATGTATTTTTTTGCTTTCCTAATGAAACACAGGGCTTCAAGCGTTTTTGAAGTTTCACTAGAGCTCGTGTTCTTTGTACGGGGTTGGGTTGCTGGGACCACACCAAGACTTCCCTCTGTATGAGGATCTCTAGGCCTGGAATCAAACACTGAAATGCGGCTTACCAACTTAGGCTGTCAACTTTCAGATAGTGGGTCATGAGATGCACCTACAGGATAAGTGTGACTCTTAGCCTGGTACGGTGCGTCGGTAGTTCAGTGGTGGAATGCTTGTTAAAGACGCATGTGGCCCGGGGTTTTATTACCGTCCGACCCCCTCCTAAACCTCACTAAGCCGGCATTAAGGCCAGTAAAGAGAGAATGTCTGGCATGCGGCTAGCGATTCCACACCATAAAATAAACATCACTGCTACTGAGACTTTATTGCTTTGGCTAGAAGCCCTATGTTCCAACGGGAATGTAAAGGAATAAAATAAGAAATAAAAACAAATTAGCATGGTTCGTAAAATACCTGTTCTGAACAACTTAATTCATACACGTCCCATTATTTCACTGGTTGAATGGACAACGAGCTACCCTTGTAACATCGACGTCCCGAGTAGGATGTCAGAACAATACCGAAATGAGATAAAACAGGTATTCAGTATTCTGTAGGAATGATTTAGTATTATTATTATATCCTTTACTTCCTAGAGGAACACAGGGCTTCAGCTGTGCACCTCCATTGCCTTCGGTTTTCTGCCAACTTTTTCACCCCGCTCCAAGTCTGCCCACATGCTTTCATTTCCTCCTCGCATGACTTCCACCAAGTCATCCTTGCATTGACGACCAACTCGCCGCTCCCTTTTCGGGTTCCACTCGAGCAATGGCTTGTCTATTCATGTCACTTGATGGTTTCCGCAGAGTATGGCCAGCCAATCCATCTCCATTTCTTCCTGCCTATTTGTTTCACAATCGGTTCCTACTAGGTTGGTTGGCTACCAGAGATACCTCACTATTGCTGAACTTTTCTGGCCATCTGATCTTGAGTATTGAGCGAAGACAACTGTTAATGAAGGTCTGAAGTTTGTTTGAGATGCCCTTTACGACGCACAGTCCAAGTCTCTGATCCGTATAGTAGCACTGACTTCACATTAGAGTTGAAGATCTCAATTTTTTTTGTTTTGATTCTGAGTGTTGTTGACCTCCACACAGACTTGAGAGTAATGAAAGCTTGTCTTGCTTTTCCAATTCTGGCTTTGACGTCCTCATCAGTTCCGTGCGGCTGTAGTTGAAACGATGCTTCCCAGGTCAGTAGGTGAAGGAGGTTGTTTCTTTCAGGTTCCTCCCATTTATGCTAACTGTTGTCTGTTGTTGTCGCTGTGGCTGTTGATGTTGGCCAGGTATCTTCATCACCTCTGTTTTATCCATGTTCACTTGATGTCCTATCTTTGATGCTTCTTCCGCCAGCTTGTTGCTTTTAGTTTGCATATCTTCCAGTTTGTGGGAAATCATACACATATTATCCGCGAAGTCCAGATCCTCCAAGTTTTTTGTGTGAGTCCATTTTATGCCTGTTTCCTCATCGCCCGTTATCTGTCTCATTATCCAATCTACTGCAATCAGGGTGATCATTGGTGATAGTAGACACCCTTGCTTGACTTCCGTCCTCGCTTCGAAGTATTCAGTAAAGTTTCCCATGATTTAGTATGGTCGTATAAATTCATTTGATTTTTCACGAGTTCCCTTCCAATTTCCTAAAGCTAATAATATCCAGAATATGTATACATAGTGATAAAAACATTAGTTTTGATTCAGCTGAATGCATTCAGTAGAATAAAATATAATCCACTGGTTGGTCAAACTAGGAGAATGGGTAAAATACAGTGTCAGTTTTTAGTAGAGCCAAGAAGGTATACAGACTCACTGAAGTTAAGTAAACACCTTCACCAAAACAGAAGTAAATAGGTGAATAGACATTTTTTAAATCATGCGTATATGTTTATCGTTTTACTGAAGAAAGAAAGAACTGGGTGGTTTTCAGATATCTGCTAACCTATTGTTTTGCCGTTTGAGATGTGTGACTAGATTTTTAGTGTAGTTATCACTCAACATATACACCCGCTGGACATTATCACAGTATCTGTTACAGGCAATCTTGCTAGTGACCAATAACTCGGTTGTGCCTATTTAGCTCGACAATGATTAGAAGTGAAATGAAACCAGCTGGCTGATTAACTACTGTCATGGTGTTAAACAAACAGTAAGGTGGTACTAATGTAAGCGGTAGTCTAGCAAAATTCTTTCGTAGCAGAAGTAAAACAAAGACCCGCTTAGCAAATGAAATTTTGGAAATCAGAACAGTAGAGCAGCGCGCTAGTTATAGACAGTTAATTTGGTTGACCTGTGTCATAAATCATGTCTTCATCTCACTGTCGATCATCAGTAATTCCATCATCAGCAGCAGTTCAGTATTCCAAAGCAAAGTGGCGGAAAATGTAAAAACAGAAACTCAGATTTTGTGACTGGGAAAAATAAGTCACAGGAGCAGCAGCCAAATTACTCGAGGGACTTAGATTTTATAGCTAATTTGATTGTGTAGTTAAACGAATAACTAAGCAGAATTATTAAGTCTAGTTGAAATCAGTCTAAGTAGAGTTTTAAAACATATGATGGCGGTGAATAAGATTGAAATTCGAGTTTTTTAATGGATTTTTAATGGCAATATCTGAAACAGTCGGTACATTACTAGTCCACCCAAGTAGCTAGCCAGAATACAGGCAGTTTGGACCGATATAGCGCCCTGGGCTGAACTGAACACTACTCATGAGCTTGGCTCCAAAAGGAATGGCTGTCCGATATTTAGATTGCTTTGATCTGGCCAGTAAGTACCACTGGTTAACGTGAATGCTATACAGCTACTCATCAATCATTCAGTAATGTGTGGCAGACCTGGGTTAGCCAAATAGATGTGAGTTTAAAAACTGTGTCACTGAGGTACCTTACATGTGGTGTCCCCATTATTATTAATATTATTATTCCACTGTTGTACCAACAGACTTGATCGAGTAAAGGTGATAGTAAACGATCAGCTGTTTTTGCCTGCTTTTTATCTAAAAAGATTTAGGGACTTATACTCAACATAATGCCTACCAAATTCCCTGCTGAATTTCACGTTTGTACAGTTTAGAAAGATGATTTTGTACAGTTTTTATAAAAGGTAAAAAGTGCCATTCTGTCAAATCAGAACACTGTGTATGAGCCTCGTTTGAAACAAATCTTTGGTTACCTCATCTGTTCAGGATATTCAAAAAGACACTTTTCAAGCGAGAAGTGAAACACACTTGTTAGCTGGTACTTAGTGTTCCCTTTGTCTGTGGCTGCCTGGTCGCCATCAAAACTATTGGTTCCATACTTTGGAACTTTCAGGGAGCACGAATTCTCTTCAAAAGAAAACTCAACAATCAGTTTGGCGAATCTGAATTGAAAAAAAATAATTGGAACAAACCACATGTGGATCTTTAAATTGTATTAATAACTTTTGTGGACAGTGGAACAGCACTTTTCTTCAAGTAAATGAACCCATCGGTAAGTCATTAACCTTAATAACTGTAAAATAATACATGAGTATCTTTTATTGTCTCGGTTTCTTATTAACTTTTTGTATAACCATTGAGTCTGTTGTTACGTCTGCCACAGGTCTGATCACGAATAGGCATTAGCTAATGAACTGTCAAAAATCAGAGAGTACGGGACAGTTGTTTTGTCCAATGTAGGGGCTCCTCAGCAATCTACATCCATGACCCCACTAATGATGGAACTGAGGACCATTCAGCATTTGGACAGAATCAAGTAACACCTGATTTCTTTATTCTGTCAGCTAAGTGTTCTGCACATTTCGATTCGGGATCTCTTCAGAATAAATTCTGAAATTCGTAGGTGACCTTCTTTATTATTGATCAGTCATAAGAAATAATAACAGATAGTAAAGTGTCTTCAATATGCCACTTTATTTTCATCATTAAACTTGTATGATGAGTATTTAAGGTTTTCTAACTACCACATTAAATATCCACTTCGTATTCAACCAAGACTGACGTGGATCCTCACTACTGTTATTTAATTATACTTAACTGGAAAGCAGTTTTTTCATAGGTAACCTATCCAAATTCCGGCTTACTGATCTCAATAACTTGCTAGTCCTGCTCGGTATACGTGCTCTTAATAAAACAAAAAGCCTTTTTGCTTATGCTTTTGATAATGAACGCTACACACAACACAGTCAGCATGACTCTGCAGAAACCAACTCAATACTATTGTATAGGCGGAAGATGAGCGTATGTTTAGAATGATTATTTGCTTACCGTTTTATACTACCATTTATCGATTCTATTAGACCGAGGAATAAAGACTGGTTTCGTTTTTGTATATCGTCATTGTTGCAGTCAAAATAAAATCCACTTGACGGAATTTAGTTAAATAAACAGAGAAAAAGCAATAACATGACAACCGGTTACTGATAAAAGATAATTCTAGTTAAATAAATGCAGAAAAATCAACAAATGTTCTAGAGTTTAAAGTTTGTTACATATATAGGAAGAAATATCCAGTAAATCTATGAATAGCCTCTGTGATTCTGATATGAAGTCGCTTGCGATGAATGACAAACAGTTAAAACTAATTTTCGTTATTTGACGTTTATCTGAAATCTGGGTTAAATTAGGTGGATACAGGGAAAGAAATCCTGTAATAATATTATAAGCAAGCAGAAACTTGAGAGTTTTCTTTGTAAAGAAATTGAATATAATTAGTGAAGTCGTACGAAGAGCATTCAGCCACGAACTAACACTAACTAGCGATTCATTTGAAGACACGCAGTACTAGGCAGCCATTTTATTCCATTTTGTGATGCTATAGCGTATACTTCGCTACTAGTCAGAAGCTGAAATTCATGACCTAGACGATTCCGAAGCCACCGCATCAATTCGTAACCTAAATTTCCTGGATTCTGTCTGTGGTTTAACAGTAAGTACAAGTTGTCGGAAGATTCAAACTAAAATGAGGCATCTGTCAAGGTCTCCTTGGTTCTTAAGGATTCTTTAACTGATGTTGACTCATAGGAAATGTTGCGATAAGCTCATTCTAAAATTGAGCAAATCTTGTCTGCATGACAGTGTCATGTCACTCTATTGTTTACTGTTGATACCACCATCAGTGTTGAAGCGTTCAGAGAAATTTACCACCAGTTCAACTCTTCAGGGTTTACTTTTGCTGAAGTAAATAACCGTCGAAGAGAACTAAATAACGACACTGTATCATCCTTAACTTAAACTAAGGCTGAAAAAACAAAGCACAGATATCTAGAATTCACTGGCAACTTTATTTTGTTTTAGATAATATTACAGTGAAATACTCTATACTGTTTATTTTTCTGTAAAACGAATACATATATACGTACATAAATATATATTCACTCCTTGATTTCAGAGCGGAACATCAGGCTTGAAGCTCTTTTTTGAGTTTTCAGTGACTGTCGTGTTTTGTGTACGAAAAGAGGTCACTAGCTCTAACCTCAACCTTCCCCCTTTTCATTGATATAAGAGTAAAACTTGTGCACTGTGGTGGAGTATAATTCCACTATGGGTAAAAATTTACTTTGATAAAGTCTCACAGTGTTATACAGTAATATTTACTGATAACGTTTCGGGCAAAATTTATTGCTCACAATCATATCAAGGTAGTCACACAACTTTCTAACTTCGCTTATATAATTCCATTATGTTCCATCACTTTTCCAGCTTTACAACTGGAATTCGAACCCTCACCACCTGCGTGGTTAGCGGGCATTCAACCACTGAAACACCGACGCATACACCTTGATATATATATATATGTACTATTGTAGATAGTATAGTCAGACGCAGGATAGTGTGCATATTAAATTGTGAATAGCAGATATTTACAGGAAGACCGACAATGATGGAATGACAGGTACATTCAGTTGAAGAGCTATCGATGAGGTGTAGCATTCGACCTAAGCATCTCTACACTCAGTCACTAAGCTAAGTCAAATACGTAAACCATATTTCCATTCGACCATAAGTACCATACTTCATGAAATGTATAACCATACGTGTACATTTCTTTGAAGTGTGATGTGAACAGTATAACTCATATGTTGGTCAACTACCAGCATACAATACTTAATGCAACTCATAAAATATGAATACATTTAGCAGACGTTGATGGCTGATGAGATACGGTTTTTTTAACTGACTGAATTCATATTCCAACGATCAGACCAAAATAAAATGAAGAAAAGTCTGGTAACGCGAAGACCTCAAGTGGAACCCGAATTAAAACCAACAGGTTAACCATCCGAGAGTGATATGGAGAAGATCATATAGAAGGGAAGTATAAAGGGAAATTGTATAGACTGGTAAATATGAAGTCAAAGCACCGAGTGCGATACGGACGTCTTACTTTAGCTATATATCCCAGTCAGAACGTAAGATACAAATCATAATAATAATAATCGAAACTATTCATCAATAAAATCAACAATTTGCAGTGTACATAGTTCGAGTGGGAAAATTTCACCGTCGTTTCCTTTGGAAACCGAATTAATCAGAGCACAATTTGTGATCTGCTTGATACCATAAATGGTAACCAAGAAAGCAAGCGAATTTGCACAAAGGCATATGCTGTTGATTGATTGAGATGAGTAGTTGCGTACTACACTCATATCAACCAGTAGTGCTTGCTTGCGAGGTGATCGAAACACCGGACGGCTTATCAGTGGTATACTCGGTTTCGTTCAGTTCAGACTGCCAAATCGGTTGATCAGTGCTTTCAACGTGGAGATAAAGTATCAGAGGCATATTTTGTTTCTTGCAGTTATACGGATCAAAGTTCTCACACAAGATTCAACTAATAAAGAGTATAAAACAAATGTTTCCTTTAGTACACAAGATAAAGATTCACATATTCTCCACAATGTATTTTCAAGGATTATATTTTTAGTGCTACTGTTAAACGAAAATGTTAAGAATCTGTGATATATGTTTAAATATATACTGATATGTTTATAGAAATTTCTAAATATTTTCCACCTTCTGACTTGTTGCACAATGTTCCATTTGTTTGTCACTTGTGCTACAATGTACCTCATATTCCTACTTTCTGAACTTACTTGAACTTACGTCGTTAGATATCATTGGAGTTAATCCTCAGAGATATATAAGGTACATGAATAATCCCTATTTGAATATTAATGGAGAGATGACCATTAGTTGATCAAAGAGTCTCTTTTCGGTGAATTCATTTTCTTAGCTGTACAATCACAAATACGTGTGGGTTATTTTGTGTGTATGTAAACATTAAGTTTCTCAAAACGAAAATAAAATTAGTAAGTTCAGATGAATTTGATGTTGATAAGAGGATAGTAACAAAAGTGATGAGTTGTCATAAATAATTGTTAAATAAGAGTTACGTAATGGCATGAATAGTTTGATGAATGAGTTGTGCTCAAAGGGTGTACATGTCTACTAATGTTCGAAAATACAGTCGAAAACATATATTTCCCGATACGAATTTAAAACAAGCAACAAACGTTAATAAAGCAGGATTTAATGAATTCATCAAATTTCCGTAGAACTCGTCAGCTGAATACTCTACATACGCGGACATATACATATATATACTTTTTAAATAGCATTTATATTACTATGTTTGCAATTTTTGAAATGTCCTCTGATAACTAATTGTTAATTTAAGTGATGTAATTGAAGCGTCATGCATTCATCATAATTTCACCATAATTTTAATCTCTCATACTCCTTCTCCCCTTATCTATTTGAACATGACCTGGAAAACATTCGCGCCTGTCTTTCTGCATGATTAATTCAATGCAGTTTATCTGATTATCAGTCATATATCTCCCAATATAATTTCAAAAGTATATATATCCGTGTATGTAGAGTATTCAGCTGACGAGTTCTACGGAAATTTGATGATACATTAAATCCTGTGCTTTATTCATCTTTATTGCTTGTTTTAAAAATAGAATTAGTTGTGGTTATTTTAACTAAACAGGTGAGAATCAGTAAACTTTGTGTGGAGCTACGTAATACAAAAGGTATTCAGAGGACTTGGATTTTAACATAAGAGGGTAGTTTAATTGAAATAACCATAACCAATTGTATTTTTGTTTGATAAAGTTAATGTACACACATATACAAAACAACCCACATACATTTGCGATTTTACAGCTAGGAAGATAAATTCACCGAAAAGAGACTCTTCTCTGAACTACAGGTCTTCTCTATATTATTACTTTAAGTAGATCAGTGCCTAAAGTTTTGCTTTGAATGGGGCTTGAACGCACTGAATATGTACCAGCAGACGCTATTAAGTTTTAACCTATGCTCACTTGTCTTAATAAAGGAATAAATGCTTTGAGTGAAAGACATTTAATTGTCCTGACAGGCTTTCTATGTTCTGTAACGGGCGATACAGACAATTAGGGATCAATCACATTGTAGCAAACTATGAATGCGAAGCAGAACACTTATGACAGGCAAAACACTTTGCCAGTAATAGTAATAATCGCTTTACAAGAGGAACATTGAGGTTCACATGGTAAAAAGTCTGTTCCAGATCACCAGACATCCCTTCTAAACTAGTATCTTCTTTCCAAGACCTGGGACCAGTTCTTGTAGGCGTCATAAGTATTCTTCGACATTTTCTCCTTGGCCGAAGTGATTCTTCTCTCTGAGCTGAGTAAGACCGCACATCCCTTCGATGAGACCGGCTACAAACTAGAAAAAAATTACCTCCCTCTGGCTGTCAAGCAACACTACAACTACTCACCTCAATCAATCAGTAGTATGTATCAGCGTTATATCAAAAAGACACAATTATATCCATTAAATTTATTACAGACAAACTGTCATGATTCTTATTATTCATTAATTACAACTAACAGTAAGATATTATTCACTCTAGTAAGAAGTCAACTGGTGACGGAGTTCTTGGACAGAGCCTGAGAATAATTTATTGACCAGTATTCTATACCTTACAGAGCATTAATCACATAGTCATTATTCTTCCCTCTGTTTAATCAGAAACAAGTAAAATATTATTAGTTTCGTACAAAACGTTGAATACTCCTATAATCCATTCAGTATTCATGAGTGTACAGTAAAACGAAGTAAATATGAAATAATAATAATAAAGCTGTTATAATTATTATCAATAATGAACTGTGTAAATCTTTCAAATGGTTTCTTCATCATTGTGTCTACTTAGCATAATCTTAGTTTGACTAGATAATTCAAATCCCATTAGATTAATAATCTTGTTTACTTTCAATGAAACAGTATGAACGACTTGAGTTATTTTATTTGCTTCCTTAAAAATTCCATTTCAGTATTAAATAGCAATTAAACTGTGTGTACAAAGTAAAGACATATCTTCTCTTATTTGTTTTGGTGCACTGGATCTTGTGACACACCGCTGAGATTCGGAAAACGGACATATGTTAGACTGATCAAAAGACACGAGTAGATGTAAATTTTGAAGATAATTTATGTCTTATGTGATACCAACCGAAGATTTGCCAGTAAAATCCAACATGTCAGCAGCAAAGAAAAGACACGATTTATTGTGAACATAAAGAGGCGCCGAGTGATAAAGATAATTGACTAGCAGTAGCAGCGACAACAAGAAAGCAAGTGATAATCACCGCCAGTAGGTGAAATATAAAGCAAGTCATGCCTTTCACTCACTTACATGGACACAGGTGAGTGGCATCGATAAGAATGTCAAAACCACCCACTCAAGAGGTATGAGATATGAAAAGCGAGATAAGTGTTGATAACTCTGGAATCACTGTGGATACCTACAACACTCAGCATCTCTGCGTCGGTGGCACAAGAGTTAGGACTTTCGCCAGCCATGCACATGGTCCGAGGTTCGATCCCCTGCCGACTCACACCTGATATCTATGGTCGGCCTGCAAAATTTGGGCTACCGATATCACATGCTGAAAATTCCATACTTGTACCGAAAATACAATGTGGAGTCAAGCTGTAATCAAAAATAAAAAAATTTAAAAAAATTCAGGGCTTCCGTATGTTTCAAAGAATCGGAGCATGCGTCACCAAATGCATCGTCAATTGTCTTTGTTCCATGATGTTGGTAAGAAGACCAGCCGAAAAGGATAAGCGGCGATGAGCATTAGCAGGTAGTGAAACAGTCAAAAACCATTACACTGCTGTGCAAACATGCAAAAGAAGATGAAGGTGGATTAGACATACCTTTGAGTAAGTATCAATTAACATTGGACCTCAGGTCCTTGGGTTGAACCTGATTCAGAAGTGATGGGTCGGGAGTCACAGACTGTTATGGTTGAGATAATGTTATGATAAAGGGAATACTTGTGGACAGTCGTGCAATACAGATGTTCCACTGAAGCCCTGTTTCACTTAGAACAGTACTGATAATAATTTAATCTTGCTACTTCTATTCCTGAATTCACCAGAAAGACAAATGAGCTATTTAGTGCTATCAGTCTTAATAATAAACTAGTTATTAAATTACGAATTATTCCTAATAAATATTGTTTATTATGTACTGCTGTCATGTATGTGATACTGTGAATTACGAAGTCGAACAGGTATTGCATAATAATCTCGGCAATAACGATGATGTACCACACTCAACGCATCATGTTATCCAAGAAAATGGTATAGGTTCCGTACCTATTTTCATTCACTAATAAGGAAAATATTAGATGATTAGATTAGGTGATCAACTTTCTTCCAAGACCAAAAGCCACTAAAGCTGTTATACACTTTAATGATGTGCATGAATAAGTCACGGAATAGCTACAGAGGTAATCGATATTCGAAATTTAGTCTGACTTAATAAGATGACGACAAAGAACAGAAAACATAAAATGTAGAATGGATACATACATGTTGATACACTTCGAAGTAAATCATTTAATGTGTGCATAGTGTGTGTATGTCTAGGTACATCGAGAATGAGAAAAATTTTGAATCATAAAAATATATAGGTAGAATGGAAATGGCAGATAGACAAAAAAAGACTTTGCTAAAGGTAACAATTTTTCGCATAACTTCTAACAACTCATTGAATGGTTGATTTTGATTAATGGTTAAACGGGAAAGTAAAAATTGAAATTATATAAAAAGTTAAGACTAACTGTACATTTTAATTTTCAATTCAATTCACACATTGTTTCCTCATTTAAGAAAAGTAGTAGTAGTGTTTTCTACCAACGTGAACAGAAGCTGCTATTATCACCTGCTTTAACAGCCAACTATCACGACTATCTAAGCAATTAATACGCTGTTGACGTCCCATGCAAGAATCTTCAATACCGGAGCGACGGATTACGTTGAAAAGAGGTGGAGTGAAGATAATTTAAAAGGAGTAGAGAAAACACACAGCAGAGAAAGATAAAAGAAGCAGAATACGAATAACTTTGGAGAAATGAATTTTCAATGGGAGGTTTCTATGTTTCTCACTACTATGTATGATCTCACCGAATGAACAGTCCTAGTACGAGATACCATTGTGTTGTGGCATTACCATAGTACTTTTGGGTGATTCCATTAGAAGTTGGAGATTATATGAATAAATGTGATGTATTTGAGTAATACATTTCGAACAGTCTAACTGATCATTTACTTATCAGGTCAATTTATAGAAAAAATAAAGACCAATTAAAGTGAACAAAGTGACAAAAAGGATTTAAAAATAAGAATAATGAGAATATTTAATTAGATTTGGACTTTCCCGTTGATTTAATGCACGGCCTGTGTTGAAATGTCGGCTGCTGGTGTTGGCGTTTCGACGATGTCTGAGAATTTAATCTGTGGTAAATTGGTGGATGGTGATTAGCAGCTGAATCCAGGATGGACTTGTCAAGTGATTCAGAGAGAAATTCCTGATCGAATTAATTGATAACTGATGCCCGTTTCAGAAGAGTAGGCTGTCGTGGCCCAAGTGGTCTAATGGATAACGCTGTGGCGTTTGAGACAATGGGTACTGGCTTTGAGGCTGGGTGTTAACACCATCACTCATTGGAGAATGTAACTACATCCAGATGACGGGTTCCAAGTGCAAAGAAACGTTCATCCTGGATTCTACTGCTAATCATGGCCCACAAGATAATAAGAAAAGGTAACATTAAGTTCGGTTATATAATCAGGCAAGTATTACCAATGTAGGTTAATAGTAATAGTAACGTTTTTTGTTACATACAGAAAGGGGGGAGAATTGTGTTCAAGAATCTCTTAAGCCTCATTGTATTTCAATAAGCGCCCTTGACTGCTTTCATAAATAACCTTACGATCTATTTTGACGTTAGTTTTATGGTTTATATCTATTAGGTGTTTAGGCATGGACGAAGTCGGTAGCCTGCCGCCTGTGTTTATCTATTTTTCAAAGTTCATTTGTTTTCTCTAACCATTCCGGATTGTGCACTCACACCGCCACATGAATATACGATTGACTACTTAACCCCATCGAAGGTTACAGTTAGAACAAAATGACATCGGAAATGTGAATCCAACTGATGACTGCTAAGCCAGAGGAAGCGTGCAATCTGGATTCTACTGACATCCACCAAAAAACCAGATAACATCCGTATTGTAATTATTATAAAACAAGTATTACTTCGAGTGTTAATTGTGTCCATGAAATCTCAATATTGCTAAACACAGAGTGGTCATTTTTACTAAAATATTCTCTTACTTTTTATTAGGCAATAAATTTTAACAGGAGAAAATTACAGAGTTCTATTCAACTACTGAGATTCTATACAGAGGTAACATTATTCAAATGTCATTATATTAACCTTTGAGTGAAGGTGGCCAGTGGTGGAATCCAGAAGGCGCCTTTCACGCCAGTTGTGACTCATCAATCATCATCAGTGGATGATAGTATTCCCACTTATAATTTGACTTAGTGACGACCGTTTCAAACGCCAAATCATCATCCATTATGCTAATGGACCATGAAAACACATCCTATGAAGTGAATTGTAGATTTTACCTGCAGAAAACTTTGGATGATTCTATAGAACCGAAATGTTTGATCCACATCATCTTTGTGGAAGCTTCTATACTAATAACAGATATGTTAATGTAGATCAATCATTTCAGTCCAGTTAAACCGTCCAGTGGGAAATTTATAAGTTCCAGTGAATGGCAGAAAAGTTCCAGTCCAATGAAAGATCTAGTTGATTAGTTGATAGGAGTCAAACACAAGATAAGCAAACCATTCAGTAGCAAAACGAATTAACAAAAAGATAAGGACAAAATAAGGGCAAAATTAACCACAGAAAATTTAATCCAGGAAGAATTCCAAACAACTCACCTCACACTGAAGTAAACACTGAAGATGTTGTCATGAAAGACCATGAAAGCTTCGTTGATAAACTATAAGCTTAGAGAACACCGTCACATGAAAAAAACAGAGTCACTTCAGAATTATTAGATTCAAGGAGTTTATTTTACACTTTGTATATCATATTTATTCAGATTTGGTGTAACTGCCACCCACTTTTTGGTTTTTTGTTGCTCCCTTAAACTCGCTTTAGACATAGATGCTTAATTAGTAATTCTTAATGTTAAATACTGAAGGATCGTGTTTCTACTGGCAGACTGACGAAAAGAACAAAGTCAGATTTCATCACAAACCGACATTGAAATTTGTAGGTCCAGAGTACAATACACATTCGAGACATGGGCTCGTTCCAAGGTATGAAGAGATAGCTATCCACTCCTGCTTGACTTTCGTTAGTTCTCCAACTGATAACACTGAAATCAATAGCATTTCTCCAACTGTTTGCTTAAGAATTCTGTCCAATGAATCGCCATCACTTCTTTTTGGAAATATCTGCTAAACTTATTTGAATTTATACATTGCATTGCTATAAGAGATTAAATTCCTTGCTATGGTTTTGGACTGTCACAAAGCTGCACTGTTTATAGAGATATTGAGAGGAAAGACAGCAGTAAATGACTGTTTCATCCCTGTTTGTAATGCTTGAGCAGTACTCATCCATTTCCCTAACAGGATTCAAAGAGCTGTAGTGTTGGACTTCTATTGGACCATTAATCTTCCTTCGTATCAGGTTGATCTTCACCCTACCGAACAACCGAAAATGCCGACAAAGCAAAGGACAACAAATCTGCAGTATAAAGTAAAATCATCCGATTTCACAGTTCCTCGTCAGCTGCAGTCTACCTGAAGTTGAAATGGGGATAAAAGGATAAAACGATATACTTCAGTGGTGGAATGGTACTAGAGAAAAGTGATTAAATTAGCATATTTAAAACGTAAGTATTACGGTCTTTTAGTTTAAGTCATGATTATTCTGTATGCATTTCAAGATAGAAAACGGGAGAAGAGAAGACAGAAAGCATGAGAATCTAATAAGTTTCCATAACAACTCAAAAATAATTATAGTTTATAAGATTGGAATTTACTCAGTGACCTGAAATCCATAATGTGAATGATTGAATATGATAAAGATCAAAATGAAGGAAGTGAGAGGTTGATCTCACTCTTTCTTTGTATGCATAATTCCGTTCGGAAACCTTAGATTGCAATCACCACACCAAGTCATAATAAATTTGGAATCTTATGTTCATCTAATATTTTGAATGATTTAGATATTTCAACAAATTGCCGTATATCAAGAAGGTATCTGATAACTGCTCTTTGTGAACATTGTCTTCTTTTTGGACATAAATTGCTTGGAATATGATCAGAAAATGGGATGGAACCTTTTCCTTACTGTCCTTCTAATGTACTTTCCACCTCAAGGGCCTGTAAATTTATATACGTAGTTGCAGGTGATACTAGCAATTTGGCCTATTAGATATGTGTTTCTGTAATTGTAATGTGCACTTAGCTGCAAAGAAGCATATTTTAATTGCTCCCTTAATTTTTCCATCGATTCTATTGGTTATCCTTTCCCCTTTGAATAGAAGGTGAATAAAGACTTTCATCTTTTCAACAGTTGGTATTCCGTGTTCACATTTTTTTCTTGGCCATACCTTAGGATAAATACCTAACAATATTTATTCTCCTTAAAGCTGTTCCCAGCAAAGCCTAATTCTTCTCCTAGATTGTTTGTGAGGATGGCTTCTTGGTTCTGTCGTTGTGTCCTCAATAATCTACGCTTATAGATTACGGGACAGAGGCTATTATAGAGAAGACATTTTCGGTCCAGGTTAGATGGATTTTAAGCAGTACCATCATTTGTTTCTACACTGAGGTTTAAGTCATTGAACTCATCGCTTTGTTTAAATTCCGTGTTGAATTAAACGTTTGGGTGAATCTCATTCAGAGTGTCAAATAATTCAGATTCGTGATACGTATAGCTACATACAACATAAGTATCATCGATGTGTCGATGATAGAAGATTATTTCATAGACTACAGAACTCATTCGCGTTTGTTTGAGATAAACCATGAATATACTAATCAGAACAAATTCAGAAGGTGAACCCATCTTGACCCTATCAATCTGTCAGTGGGGCTATTTCTTAAATCTGAACTGAATGTCTTTTGTGCAAAGAAGTGGTAGACGCTTCATCTCTGTTTCAGTTAGTGGTGGAATATCTATTTGTTGACGAGTTTTTTTATTGCTATATTTATCACGAAAAACATTTCCTACTAACTACTCCAGACTTTTACAGCAGCAACCTTGGATGGCTCTATACAAAAGATCAAATGGCGAGAAAGCGCTAGCGACAAGAAACTCAGTCAGGCAACTAACCAGCTAGCAATCTACTGCTCAAAACCTATTTTGAAGAAAATGGGGATGGATCGGACAGTCGCCAAGGAGGCTGCTAAGTGATATCGCGAGTGGAGCTCAAGTGGGAGACAGTAAGTTGGGCGTGGATCTGAATTTGACTTAGCGGAGGTCATGTGGGAGATAATGAGGACAGTTGAAGAGGACTGGAGAGAACATAGTGGAGTGGATATGTGCTGTTTTGAGCCTTACATTCGACTCGGAACTTAAGGGAATAATAATAATATGCACTTGTAAATAAGGCGGTCACATCATACGATGCCATGATATAGATTATGGGATGGTGAAATATCGTGTTGATTGTCTGTATTAATCAGTTTACAGTTTAACCACTCTTTATGTTTTTGTTTGTGTATGTCCAACTTATATTCATCTTTGAAACGTTAAATTCGAACCCCAGAGAAAAAACCTCTAATTCAGTTTTGTTTAAGTGCAATTTTGATAGATCACATAGGTAGCATTGAGGTGCTTCTGAGAACTCTTTGGTTAACTTTTACATAACCAACGGTTTTGATAATTGATTGTCATAATCTTGGGGAGCTTAGGACCGTAATTCTTTGATTAATTTCGTGAATTTGAGCCAGTAAACAATATTTAGGTGATTCAGTGTGGATTTATTTATTTTATAACATTTCTTTGATAGTAATAAGTAGGCATGATGTATATAAATTTATTTGAACAAGGCCCTTTCACAAGGTTTGAATATTACGCTACTAGGAATTCCACTTCATATATGTAAAAGATTCACTCCGTTTTATTTCCATTGATTAGCCGTGACCTTTCGTATACATCCAGTCTCGCATAAAATTGACTGTCCAGTAGGGATTTCGCTACAAAGTCTTAGCCCATCACCTGACAAGAAGTTCGTAAATCAAGGGCACTTATAAATTAGTTGATAACTATCCTAATCCCGTCATTTTTAAAATAATCTTTGCTCCAAAGGTATTTCTAAGGATTGTTGAAAAACAAACATCTGGTGAAATAATGACATAAAAAGTAAGGCCTGGTTAAAGATACGATCGTATAACTTACTTGATAAATATTCGTGTAAGATGAACTAAATGACTACTACTCGTTGAATTCTGAGCTGGATCCAATTTCCTACTGAATAGGGACATAATCGCTTTAAACTACAATGACCACGAGAATCAAATCCTTAGTTATATAAAACGGTATATAACCATAAAAATGAATCCGTTCGCACTGTGTTTATTAGGCTTACTTCAAGCTGGACTCCCTAATCTATGGACAATTTAATTGTAAAATTGTCAAGGTCAGTTTTCAAGGTCACTCCCTTATGTGCGAAGTGCTTCGGGTAACAAATACTACCGTTGTCGATTCATTCTTATCTTTCATCATCAAGTCTATATATATATATATATTGTTTATTCAATGTTAGTAACGACTGCTTATCTCGTTTCATAAAACAATTGAGAAGTTTGTTAGTGACCCAGTTTTATTTCATCATACAATGCAACAGAAATCAATCACAAACAGACGAAGAAGAGAGGAAAGAGGAAAAGAAAGAACGAAAGGAGAGTTGAATAAAGGTACTTGGGTTTGACTGTTTTGTGTAATCGATATCTTTTTATAAAAAGGGCTGATAATAATTAGACAGGAAAGGAATCCATATAAATCATAATCTCCTTAGCTTCTTGAATAAAATAATAAGAACAGGCTTGTAACCTCTTTCTTTTTATAACAGATTTATTACTTGAATACAGAATTCTTGAACAGTTAAAAACAGAAAGCTACCTATGTTCACTTTAGGCATAAATCGCGCGGACATTGTTTGTGCACATCTCTCAAAATATCCGTCAGGAGTGCATACAATACATAATTTAAAATGTCCAGCTCAATGAAACTTTGTGTTAGTGTATTTTTTGAATAATGATAACAATAATAATGAGGAAAATTTGTAGATAGGGTGAGGATTTTTGTTTTATTTCCTTTCCTTTCCTTCTAGTTGAATGCTTTTACTTAAGCTTAGATTAGCACTGGCTGAACTCAACATAAGGAGTTCAACTGAGATTTTTAGCCAAAGTGTTGAGCCACTCCTTCAGTATGGGTCACAAACTTCCCATGAGCGCCACGAAAAGCAATTCCAA
Organism: Trichobilharzia regenti; assembly: GCA_944472135.2. NCBI lineage: Eukaryota > Metazoa > Platyhelminthes > Trematoda > Strigeidida > Schistosomatidae > Trichobilharzia > Trichobilharzia regenti. The sequence continues at coordinate 89,787,754 of OX235270.1, forward strand.
TGGGCTACAGCAAACTTCTATCAACGGCTGCATTCAGTGGTTCCACAGTCAAAATCAGATAACCCGCTGGTCAGAAACAATTAGCAACAAGAAAATCAATCAGGGCAATAACCTATTGCACAACCAATATAGATCGGACACACACTGAGAAGACCGTTGGATGACATCGTGTTCCAGGCAGTAGAGTGGAACCTGAGTGCTAGACGAGGAGGTAGGAATGTATGACATTGATGAGATCGTGTGAGGAGGGGATATGACAGCGCGTGTGCAATGGTCAAGCCAGCTAAAGAGGACTAGGGGGAAGAGGGTGGAATGGATCCCTATATTCCACTCAGAATCTAAGGGAATAATAAAATAGCTTAAAAGTAATAGTGCTGCTTGGGTGATTATGAAAACTTTTCCAACTTAGTCTCCCCTATAAGTGAAATCATCAATACTGAGAATAACTGTGTTTTCATAAGAATTTACGCAACTTTCACTGATCACAATAATATCTTTCACTACTTGTACTACTGTAACACTGAAAACAGAATTAGTCATAATTGGTAGGTAGAGTGTAATGAATTCATTACTACTTTGTTAGTATCTTCTCAACAGCCTACAATCTATGTAATCAAAGTGGATATTTAAAATTCAAATATTTCAGTTCATTGAAAAGAATAAAATATCGAACAGTGCTTGAGGAGTAATCATGTCTTATTGATACATTCTAATGGCAAATTAGTAAAGGATATTACACTTCTACACTCTTATATGTTATGTTATGGGTCTTACTCAGATAAAAATGACAAGATCGGCAGCGAAATCCACAAATTATTAGATCGCGTCAGTCATGGTGAAACAGCTGCTAAAAAATAGTTTGAAATGTGGTGGCCCATCTAGTTAAATTCTAACCACATGAACACAGTATTTAGTGAATAATGAGGTAATTAATGCTTCGGTGGTTTACTGGTAGAATACTAGTTAACCATGCACGTGGTCAAGGTTTGATTCCTGGTCTAAACATTCCTAAACATTGCCTGGCTAGTGGTAGACTTGGTAAAGAGGGAACATTGGGAATAATGCTAGCTACCCCACAAAAACCCCACCACAACTGAAACTAGAGAGCTCAAGCTTGAAGCTACATGTTCCACTCGGAGAACAAAGGAATGGAAAAAAGGATCTGGTTAAATGAGGTTAAAAAAATAAGAAAAAAAAAGATCAATAGACTGAGAAAAAGGGAAGATTGATATAACCTCCTTTATTATTATTACTTATTCATTTGTTGTTTTCTAAGTGGAACGTAGGGCTCCAGAAGAATATCGTCGCGCTCAGTTGTCTGCCATCATTTTCATCCTTTTCTACAACCTCACACAAACTTTCATTGTCCTTGGTAGCGCGACCGCTAGCCAAACCAACATTTGAAAACCAATGAGATGCTCACTGGCGACTAGCCCTATTCAGGTAGGTAGTTACCTGAGGTTCTAGTGAGAAGTCATGACCAGTAGGACGCAGCAGGTCGGGTGTGAGGACAAGTACTCGCCGAAGACATTCGCTAGTGGTTGCGCTATATCGTGAAATGATAGAAGTTAGAATTCATGGGCCACTGGATTGGGTCCCAGTGGCCTAACAGTGTAGGAGATCGCCTTGTAACCAGAAGGTCCTGGTTTCGAATCCCGATGGGTGCGTACTGATGGAGAGTCCCAAACTAGGACGAAACAGCTGTGCAGTACTCCCAGGTTTTCCAATGGTTCTCTAACGGATGTCATCAGCTAATGATGAAATCCTGTAAAATTAGGTGAGTTGGCTTATATACTTATACAAAGACTTCATCAACTGGATTATTTTGTTGTACTGCGATTTTCAGTAATACTGAATAACGATTTTTGATCGCCATCTGTGTTTTTACTGGTCCATTATAGATTGCTCTACGATAATTTTATTCTAGTTATCGGAGTCGTATACGATTTTATGTTTATAGCGCAGCTTCTTTGATAGTACATAAATTAGGCTTCAACTGTTTGATACCTATAGTCACCGTGAACTTGAGAAAACTTTTTTTAACAATTTCGCTTTATTCCAGAAACAGTACTTGTGGTACAGTGTGGAATTTTCAGCACATATCTACAATATTGCATCTAATTTCATCGTACATTAAAAAGGAGTATTACAAAAAAATAAATATAAAAAACACGACAAAAATAAACCAAAAAAACGAAACACAGAAAATAACAAAGAAAAACAAAAGAAAAAAAAAAAATGCAAATAAAAAATACCAAGTAGAAAGGAAGATAAACACTAATAATGAAAAAAATATTTCAGTACTGGGTAATTGAAGCTATGATATGTGTATGCGTGGTGAACAGTAACAGCTATGATCATACAAGAAATTATGAGATGTTCTTAAGAATGTTTATAGCTAAGATGATCAGTTAATTTGATTGAACAACACTAAACAATCATAAAATAAACATTTCAGGTTGTGTGTTTTTTTATTGTCAGCACTAATGCAGTGTTTGTAGTGGTAGTGTTAGTAATCATGCATAATACAAAATTTTTTAAGATGGTGATAGTGGCAATAACAAACAAGATTGTCAGTTAAATAGTGCCGAACAAAGAACAACCACAAAACTAATGTTACATGATGGTTAATGACGGGACAATTTTTAATAATCATAGTGATAATATAGTCGGACCCAGTAGATATACAAAAGAAGGAATAGAATAAAAATGCAAAAAAAGTAAGCCAATGATAATAATTTTAAGCAGCTAAGTATGTTTAAGAAGGTTGTTCACTATAGAGTACAAATAAGAGAGTATAAGGGGGAAATAACAAGGGCCAAAATTATGTTATTAACAACAAAGCAAGTCATAGGTTTCACGCTTAACATTGTCTCTGTCACTTAGAACACGGGCCAAATATGGTATCGTTGAGTTCCTATACTTGGTTGTACGAGCATATATTATTTTGTACTGATTTCTGGTTCTACCTGATGAGATGCAAGGAGAGAGTTGGGAATAGAGGGGGTGTTGGGGGTCAGAGAGTATGGTTTTAGACCATTTCTCACATGTATTCAGATGCTTATCCACTAATGTTGTGACGAGCTGACTGAGTTTTACACCGCTAGTCCTACTAACTACCTTCAACATCCTTCTCAGGATGGTATAATCCTTTTTCAGTAACCCAGGAAAGACTAACGGGGAACAGTAAAGTAGAATAGGTAGGATACGAGAGTTGACAAATTGTGAAGGCAGAGGTTGAGGGACTCCAGTTAGTCTGAGTTTCTTAATGTAGTAGGTTAGACGAAACACTTTCTTGGAAATCATTTGGATATGAGATGACCAGGTAAGGTCGGAAGATATAACTAATCCGAGGTATTTTGCATTAGACTTTGTTTCAATTATAGTCCCCTCAATTCTACAGACATCATGAGTGCTTACTAGTGTTTGTAGATCTCGTTTATGCCTAAAGGAGAAGTCGACAGTCTGGCATTTTGAGGGATTCAGCGTTAGGCCATTTAGTTTAGACCACTGACTGATGTCCGACAGGAAGCTATTTAATTTGAAGCAGTCTGACTGAGACTTAACGGGAAGCGAAACAGTCAGGTCATCTGCATATTTGACGAAGTTGATTTCGTCTGAGAGAGGTAAGTCATGTAAGAAGAAGGAAAAGAGAAACGGCGAGAGAACAGCACCCTGAGGAACACCAGCTTCAGTAAGCAAAGGAGAGGAAGCTACACCATTATATACCGTGTACTGCATCCTATTGGAGAAGTAAGAGTGCAGCCAGTTGATAGCCCAGGACTCAGTTTGTGTAAGGCTAAGCTTGTTTAACAAAAGGCCTCTAGGTACAGAGTCAAAAGCAGATGTGTAATCAAGGAAAGTACAACGGACATACTTGGCCCCTTTGTCTAAGGAGGATACAATGTTGTGATGAAACACAGCAGCAGCATCCAAAGTACTTCTACCCTGTTTGTAAGCAAACTGCTTTGGATCGTTTGAGAAGCTTAGGGAGGGAATGAGTTTTTGTAACAGTAATTTCTCCATCAGTTTCAAAAAAGGAGAGGTAATGGCAATTGGTCTAAACTTAACACTATCTCCAGAACCAGACTTGGGTAAAGGGTACATTATTTTTAGAAAAAGAAGTATTGAAAATGCTTGTAAGTGGGTTACTTAAAATATCAGCACATTTCTTTAAAACAATGGCAGGTATACCATCAGGGCCTAGACTCTGGGAAGGTTTAAGAGATTTCAAACATTTAAGAACATCAGAAGTATTGAAACGATGAAAGTCACTGGTCGTGTTATTAGTTAAATTGAAGGCAGAAGGGACATTTGGAGGGCGGATGAAAGATCTATTGAGAGTATTTACATCAATAGAAGAGGCAAAATTATTATGCTTACCACAACCAGTAATTTCTCTAAAAAGCTTCCATATGTTTTCTGAGGTTTTACAAGATAGTATTGTTTGATTATAAATGTTGTTTAGTCTCTTGATTTCAGATTTAATTTGGGTGTTTATCTTCTTAAGACCAGATTTATTCTTTGTCTTGTACAGCTTCTCTTTTTCTCTACGAAGTTTTTTGAGATGAGGGGAAGAAAAACGATCCATTCTTTTGAAAATTATCTGTTTTGGACAGCATATATCAAGACAGAATTTAAGATAGTCAGTCAAATTGGAAATAGTATCATCCAGTTTGTGTTCGTTGAAAAGTTCCCAGTTAGTGTCATTTAGCATACATCTTAGTTTGAGCATATTTTCTTGTGAGTAACACCTTTGCTGTGTTTTCTTGGACAGATTTGAGAAGATATTAAAGTGAGATCTGCTGTATATCTTAGGTAATATCCGAATAATACAATGATCTGAGTTCATGATAGGAGCACGTCTGCGTACTTCATATATTTCCTCATCATTAATGAACACTAGGTCAAGAGTTTTATCAAGTCGAGTAGGGAATTTAACAATATTGGCATGACCTAATGATACGAGGAAAGAACAATCACAGCAGTTAAAATCTCCTGTGACAACTGATAAAGAGTTTTCAAGATGTGTAACGGCGAATTCAGTGAATTCATCAGCAAAATCAGATAGATCAGAGGCAGAACAGCCAGGAGTAACATAAATGTTAGAGATGAAGACGTATTTAAACTTGGATAAGTGTTTCGGGCGGCATTTGACCGTTATACAATCAATAAAGTCATTAGAGTAAGAAAAACATACATTATTTGAAGTTGACCATTGAGAATGAATGAAAGTTGCAACACCTCCACCTCTTTTCTTTCTGGAGCATAGTCGATCTTGTCTAAACAATGTAAAACCATTTAGGGAAACCAGATTGTCATCATAGAGTTCATGGAGCCATGTTTCTTGTAATGCAACAATCGCCGTATTGTGATAAGTATCAGATGATAAGAGAGACTGGAGATGCATAATTTTGTTGGGAAGTGAACGGCAGTTTGAAGTGACAATAACAGGAATGGTTGTACGATATAAAGGTGTCTGTTTAAGTGCACGCTGCCAGCCAGCGTGATGTTTTCTCTTAGATTTATTAGATGCATGAAAGTCATATGGTTTAAAACGTTTAATGAATGAATTACTGTATTTTATGCGATTTGCGATCATATTTTATTAAAATTAGGAATGAAAACATGACTTATTAGATGCAATATGTAGATGCAGGAAAAGGTATCCCAGATGTCAAACAGGCCGCCAAGGTCAATCAATACCTATAGTCACCGTGGACTTCAGAAAACTTGAGCTCACTTGTTTGTTCAAAAGAGTTAACAACGTCTGCTTGATGTCCTGTGCTATTCAGACAACGTGTGACCACTGTGCACAAATTTCTACATCCTAATCTTAGGTTGTTTGATGTATGTGTACGAAATATTAGACAGAATCATGTTTCTGCTTTTGTGGTGTTTATACTTTCGCAGCTGCTTGAAAAAAATAATAAAACATGCAGACAGCTATAACTTAAGAAGAGAATTGGGGAGGTAGTGACTCAATACTTGAGTAAATCCTGACCGGAGTGAGCCACAGGTCAGCTATTTTCTCAGTCGTTTGTTGGCTTCTCCTTCAGAGTCAATACCTTGTATAATAAGTGAGTAAGTACAGTGGCCACTAGACCTTTACCTCCAGCTTTTTCATATCTGTTGATGAATGTTTGTGAAAGTCGATGAGATCTCAGTAGTTTCCAACTTATATTCACCAAGATTACATATCGCATTCTGTGAAGTCCTGTTTTTACCTATTCTCATCCATGCTTATCAGGTAAAAGCTGAAAAAATCCAGAAAGATATGACTCCAGATACTCCTAGTATGGATAGACCTCTGAAGAGCATTGTCTTTTCTACGTTTTATATCAATACTGAGAAGGTTGATCATTCTATCAACTTTATAATGTGTGGTAGAACTGATCTTGTTGTGGCCATTGTTAAAGCTTTTTAACAGGTGTTATGCACTGTATGAACCACTGCCTAGAATCAATATATCTTCAGTATAATCAGTGCATTAGGTAGTTTTTTTGAATTTCAGAAAACTTGACAACTTTTTCCACCAAGTATTCATCATATATCTTTGTAATCTGTTGAAATGATGAATTCTGTTAGCAATTATCGATTCTGAGTTTCAACATATTTTCACATTATTTGATAACGTACTCTTTCTTTTTCACTACAACAACAAGCGGTATATCTTAATATCACCATATAATTGTTATCTTTGAGACTACCTACCTGCTAATGATGCTCTTCTGACATAATTTTCAACTTTGATATTGACAGGACGAGGCAGTAACACATTTATCTCTAGATTAACCCTTTCTAAATTCCTTTTTGTAAATTTACGAAATATACCTCTTTGTCCATATTATAAGGTAAATATTAATTAAATTTACACTAAACAGATCAACAAACAATTTAGCTAGAATGATTTGTTTCCATTAAATTTAATGCATCTGCATGACTATAACAGCAGTACCAGTGAACTATCTGTAACTTGTTTGTTAACTTGAAACCACCAATATTTACGTGGGAGTAAAAGTGATAATATCTGAGAATGGAGTGAAAACTTGCATTGTACGTTAAACGACTGTAATGTACTCGTCGCTAAATTATTGTTATGGACTGGTCGAGCAATTTAATAGTCCTGACGCAAGAAGGCGGAAATCAGAAGACCACTAGGTTTGCGATGATACTTCTATTTTCCAAACACAAGGAGAAGCAATAAGTGGTATCACACCAAAAATAAGTGAGTAAGTCACACAAATTGTGAATGCGAAATATATATGAATGTTCCAGACAAAGTGTGTGAACAAATCATTAGACAGTCTTAACATGAATAGCTAATTATAATGAAGTATCGATCCATATATACATAGCGAAATATAGCGGACATGTCAACAACCACCATATATGGATATATGTCACCAAGCAACGGACTGTCAACAAACACTCATATTATATATAATATAAGGGGAATATACATTGTTAAAGGAGACAGGTTCATACCAGTGAAATGGTCACAGACTAAGCGAGCAAACAGAAAGAGAGACCAACATACACACACATAAATATATATATATATATATGTGGATACATATCAACGACAAACTGTAATCAGTTAGGAAACCACTAAAAACGGCGGAACTCTGGACATCTGTTTCCTCTTAGTTTGACCCTCTTCACACAGACATGCTCGTGACCAAACAGGAGGTAAAACCCAGAACCTTCAGGTTCTCTTTACACCATAATTTTAAAACTGCTCCATTGCTTACAAGTGACTGACTGGGTGTGAAGTCCCTGGAGAAGTCATGGCAAACAAAGTCAAACGAGTTGGATCTGAAGAAGGATTGGTTGACGGTGGACTATCACAAATCGACGGTAGCTAGAATTTATTGGGCGTTAGAATCCATCTCACCGGTTGAATGGTCAACGGACTCATATATTAACCTCAAGGTTCTGGATGGGTACTTGTGACAATCTTGAAATACTAGGAAGAGGTTTTCTTCACACAAAGGAAAGCTGACTCCTGAAGCCCCACATATTTTAACTACATTGAAGTAGACTTGTCAGTTATCTAGGAGACTGATTAAACAAAAGCACTTCGTTATTATGCTGTTTCAGATTGTGAACAATGACCATAATCATCTCTCATGAATTAACATGTTCTTCATACAACTAACGACACACCTAGACATACAAAAAACATTGATTTACAAATGCTGATTTGACAATATAGGTACAAATATATGATGATTAGTCACATTTATTCAGTTGGTACAAATATTAACCATTCAGACAGTTTCGCCCTTATTTGTGTAATATATGACTATACAGCTTGGTGTTTACTAAAATCCAAGTAATTCGGCTGACGAACAGATCATAAATATTTTGAAAGTGTTCGTGGAGTATTCGGCTGTCCAGTGCCAACGATGTTACTGACTAGGACATACGGTGAAAACCTATGAAGGGCGATTTAACGTCTGTAACCTAGAAAATGCTGTGATTGGACCTGAAATTGAAGGGTGACTTAGCTGCCAACATCTTTGAAAGAAAGATCTTACAGTCTTTGAAAAGGACTTCCTGTGCAGAAACATTGAGAAAAGCGTTTTCTAGTCGACCGTTACTGTTCAATAACCTGAATGGCTGGATCCCACAAGTGATCATGTTCGCTTATCAGTTCACCTACTTTTATGTAGCTAAGTATGTCGGTCGTTCGACGTGGGTTTTGTCCAAAAGGATTCAGGACCACTATCCTGAATAGTTACAAAGAGGTGGAACTTGGGCTATAAGAAGTGCAACGATTGAAAATCTGGTGAATACTGGTCAACTGACTTCTACTGTTTCCTCCTGAAAGGGAAAAAGTCATTTGCTCAAATCATTACGTATCCGACTCATCGGTATTGCTGAAGATTTGGCCATCGGCATAGAAAAGCCAGATCCAGATGTACGGAAGAAGTTAATTCAACACTTCCAACTCTCATGGTCTTAAACCGTCTATGCTTAAGTATGATAATCCCCACTGATACTTTGGTTCTACTTATTTCTCGTTTTTGATATGGTTATGAACAATAAATTTTGTTCGAAACGTCATCCAATAAATAATACTGTTTCACTGTGTGATACTTCTAATAAACAAACTAATATGGTATTTCTCGTTTTGTTGTTTCAGTTTATATTCTCTTTCCCTATTACGTCAATTGTTACTATTATTATTCTCAATGTGAATTGCCCCCTGGTATTATTTCGCTTGTCGCACTTGTCATTCTAAATCAGTTCCTTTTCGCAACGTTAAATTTTATGTTATGAAATTTCACGCATTGTAATGTAACGTTTTTATTTTTATTTTATTTGCCTGCCAATCCTATAATTTTACATCCCATGGCAACATCCATACAGCCTATGAATTGTTCTATTTATGACATTAATTGTTTTGCCACTTGGCTTTTAACTATATAGTCACAAACATTTTAACTGAACTTCATACTTTTATTATTTTATGTATTCACACCTTTGATTCAATTCACTCACCGGATGTAATTTCCTAAAAACAATGATATATATATGATTGTACAGCCTAATAGAAAATCCGTTGAAAGGTTTCTCTTCGCTGAATCACTTGTTTTGATTTTCTAAATGTCCTAATGGGAATTCTCCACGAATTATTGTCACTAGAAAGCTTATGCGCAGTGAGATGGATTAAATTAATTAAATTATATTTCAAGGGTTTACACACAATGATAAAAAATTATTGAAATATGATTATACTTAATTTCATCAAGTACTGTTTGCCACGGCTGTTGTTGATTTTAAATTTACTACAGGAAAGAAGATTTTTCATTTCCACGTGGACTGGACCGGAATGTTCTGTATCTGTTGACATGTCGGCTAGCAGTATGAATGCCTCAGCGATGTTTGAAGATTAACATGATTCTACGTCAGTTAGTGGTAACTAGTAATGGAATCCAGGATACGCATTTCCTTCTATTCGGAACTAGTCAGCTTGATATACTAGCATCTCCAGTAAGTGGTAGTTTTCCACTGAGATTCAAATCTTGCCTCAATCGTTTCAAACTTTAAAGCTTTATAGACTAAGTCACTGGGCCGACAAGTCTCTAATAGGACGAAACGCTCCTCCCTGATCCTAGTTCTAGTCAGCACCGATCGAAAATCCCTAAAGTCAGTCAACAGTATACACAATCATACTATTTCGTGTGTTATTTTCAGTGACTACTATTCGTATTCCGATTAGGAAACTGTGACAAATTTAGATTCAGTTTTAGTATTTTCAACATTTTCCCATCTAATTTTCGTTTGTGATGAAATATACCATGAAATCAACTGCGTTAAAATCACGAATAACTAGCGGTTGGAATTAATGGGTTACTGAGTCGAATCCCAGTGGATGAATTGTCTGTTAGCTTGCCTTACTGATGAAGAGTCTGAGACCAGGGCGAAACAGATGTCCAGTACTCCCTACTTTTCACTGGTTCTCTAACTGGCATCAATCGGTAATCACACTTGAAACCAATCAAAATCTCTGCAAAGCACTACTTGGAAAGCATGAATTTTGCAAGTGTATATAACAATTTTTTCCTCTTTTGTAATGTTAATTGAAATACTCAACTACTGAATAACTTGAAATTATGTTCTCTTCAAGAATAGCCAGTTTTATAAGAAAATCTACGACAGGGGAAAAGGCATATATCTTTTCACACACCTGAACTCTTCTTGTTACATATGAATTATAGGCATGTCTTATAGTGAAAGATACTGTTTTGTTTTGGACTTGACCACTCACCAGTCTACATACCTACCAGAGAAACACAACTGGATATAATTCATTATATATTAATATTAGTCTCTGGGGATTTGCAAAGATAATAATCAAATCAAATTATTGTTAATGTTCTTTATTTTAATGACTGTCATAATATATATATATATATATATATATATATATATATATATATATATATATACATGAGTAGATATATAACCCATATTTCTTATTCTTTGTGTTGTTGTGTTTTCTCTGCTGGTTGATTTAATTGGAAAGCCATCATTGTCCTTTATTGACAGCCACTTCACTGATAAGTTCAGTGTGTAATAAGCCTTAGGAGTTCTTCATGAATGAAATGCTCATCTAACCTGATGACCTTGATTAAAGTGACTGATCCTCTCCGGAGATTTTCTTATCATTGTATTCATTTCTATAAGAGTATTGATCTGACACTCTCTTTACTGATAAACTTGATCTATGTCCGCTTATCTGTTAATTGAGAATTGATCTGTAATTAATATGCCAAATAAAGTCACAATATTTGTAAAATCTCAGTACTACTCTTAGGAATTGATATGATTCGCGCGCTTTTCGACTATTACGCTACATTTTGGTCATAAATAAAATCTCTTATTACTCTAAAATTTTATGCAAAGAGTTTGCGGAAATTATCACAATTATTAACCTTTCGAACACTGAATCCAAAAAATACAATCTTATTGACAGATAATACACATAACTCACTGTTTGGATTTGTGGAATTTTTAAACATAAACACATCTATAATTGTATATATTGTTGGATTTATATGTTCAAGTTGCTCCAAGTCAGTGAGTTTATGGTTAAGATATCATTTTAGTTAAATGTACTGAACTATATTGCATGTTGTCTTATTGTATAGTTGTCGTCGCTTTTTGCCCTTTTTTCTGTGAACTGTTTCCTTTGTTGATGTTGTTCTCATTGTTTGTCCGTTATTTTCTGATTTTGAGGGGAGCAACCCAAAAAGTTGCTTCTCTCTAAACTTTTACTTAATGTAATCATTCTTTTCTCAGGCGTGAGGCTAGCAACCCCACCCTGTAAACAAAAATTGCTAAAGAAACTTCAGTATGTTGAACCTCCTTGCACCAAAAGAAAAAGTCTGTGTAGGAACATGGAACGTCCGAACTATGTACGAGACTGGGAAAGCTGCCCAGATCGCCAACGAGATGAAAAGATACGGAATACAAGTGCTGGGAATATGTGAGAGCAGATGGAATGGGAGTGGACTCACCAAATTGTCAACAGGTGAGTCAGTGATCTACTCCGGTCACCCAGAAGATAACCACACGCACACCGAGGGCGTGGCTATCATGATGTCACCAACGGCAACGAAAGCCCTGATACAATGGGAGGCGATTTCGTCCAGGATAATGACCGCCAGGTTCAACTCCAAAGGAAGGAAAGTGTCAATCATACAATGTTATGCACCCACAAACAACGCAGACCTCGAGAAGAAAGAAGAATTCTACAGGCAACTACAGGCAACAATGGACAATACTCCAGCTGGCGACATGAAAATACTAATGGGAGACATGAACGCCAAACTGGGACCAGACAATACGGGAAGGGAACTCATCATGGGTAGAGAAGCTCTAGGAGAAATGAATGAAAACGGAGAACTCTTCGCCGACTTCTGCGCCTTCAACGAACTGGTGATTGGTGGCAGTGTATACAAGCACAAAGATATCCACAAGGCTACATGGGTGTCACCAGACGGGCAAACCAAAAACCAAATCGACTTCATCTCAATCTCAAGGAAGTGGAGGCGCAGCCTACTGGACACAAAAGCAAGAAGAGGAGCAGACGTTGGCTCAGACCACTATCTCGTACAAGGGACAATCCAAATCAAATTAAAAGCTTTCAGGGAATCAGGAGCTGCAGATAGACCACAAGCCAAGTTCAACACTCAAAAGCTGAAGGACCAGGCTACAAAGGACATCTTCATTGCAAGCATAAAGGACAAAGCCGAGACACAAATCAACACTAGCGAAGAGGTCGGCGTTGAAAAGCACTGGAACAACTTGAAAACGGTGTGGAGCCAAACCTGCATAGAAATTCTAGGCAGAAAAAAGAGACAGGACAAACAGTGGCTCACTACGGACACTTGGAAACTAATAGAAGAGAGAAGGACAGTGAAGCAAAAGATTATCCAGTGCACTGACGAGCAACAAAAACAGGAGCTGAATGCAAGCTACAATACACTGAACAAAAGAGTGAAGAAAAGTGCCAGGGAAGACAAAAGAAAATATTATGAAACCATGGCAAACGAAGCAGAACAAGCTGCAGGCAAAGGAGACCTCGCCACACTCTACCAAACAACTAGGAACCTTTCGGGCAAACGTTCGACACAGATTAAGCCAATAAAGGACGACAATGGAAAGTCAATCACCAAAGAGGTGGAACAGAGAAAGCACTGGGTTGAACACTTCAAAAGACTTCTAAATCGTCCGCCACCTACAACACGTCCAGCAATACCAACAACGGAAGCAGAACTACCAGTGAACACTGACCCCCCGACGAAATCAGAAGTCCTGAATGCAATCAAGATGCTTAAAACTGGGAAAACACCGGGACCAGATGGAATCCCAGCAGAGGCTTTGAAAATAGACCCAGAGACAACAGCGGACTTGATGACACCACTACTGGAGAAGGTGTGGAAAGAGGGCAAAGTACCCGAGGATTGGAAGAACAGTTACTTATTCAAACTTCCAAAGAAAGGAGACTTAAGTCAATGTAAAAACTGGCGTGGAATTATGCTTCTGTCCATTCCAAGCAAGATACTAAGTCGCATCATCCTGGAGAGAATCAAACAAGCCCTAGATGAAAAACTTCGTCCGGAACAGGCTGGATTCAGGAGAAACAAATCATGTATTGATCAAATCGCCACTCTACGGATCATCATTGAACAAAGCTTGGAATGGCAGTCACCTCTCTATCTCAACTTCATCGACTTTGAAAAGGCCTTCGACAGCGTCGATCGAGAGGTCATTTGGAAACTACTTCGCTACTACGGGGTCCCATCGACAATTATACACCTCATCCAACAGTTATACGACAATGCTGCATGCCAAGTAATCCACAACGGGAAACTTACGGAAGCCTTCGAAGTGAGGACGGGAGTGAGGCAAGGCTGTCTACTATCACCAATGATCTTCCTGATTGCAATTGATTGGATAATGCGACAGACAACGGCAACCAACGAGGGAACAGGCATAAAATGGACTGACACAAAAGACTTGGAGGATCTGGATTTCGCCGATGATATATGTCTGATTTCCCATAAACTGGAAGATATGCAAGTGAAAAGTAACAAGTTGGCAGAAGAAGCATCAAAGATAGGACTTCACGTGAACATAGATAAAACAGAGATGATGAAGATTCCTAGCCAACATCAACAACAACAACAGACCACAATAAGCATAAATGGGAAGAACCTGAAAGAAACAACCTCCTTCACCTACCTGGGAAGCATCGTCTCAACTACAGGCGGAACTGACGAGGACATCAAAGCCAGAATCGGAAAAGCAAGACAAGCTTTCATTACTCTCAAATCTGTGTGGAGGTCAACAGCAATCAGCATCAAAAATAAGATCCGGATTTTCAACTCCAATGTGAAGTCAGTGCTACTATACGGATCAGAGACTTGGCGAGTCATAAAGAGCATCTCAAACAAACTTCAAACCTTCATTAACAACTGTCTCCGCTCAATACTCAAGATCAGATGGCCAGAAAAGATCAGCAACAGGGATCTCTGGGAGCGAACCAATCAGGAACCGATTGTGAAACAAATAGGCAGAAAGAAATGGAGATGGATTGGCCATACGCTGAGGAAACCATCAAGTGACATCACTAGACAAGCCCTCGAGTGGAACCCGAAAGGGAGGCGGCGAGTTGGTCGTCCAAGGGTGACTTGGAGGAGGTCATGCGAGGAGGAGATGAAAGCATGTGGACAGACCTGGAGCAGGGTGAAAAAGTTGTCAGAAAACCGAAGTCAATGGAGGTGCGCAGCTGAAGCCCTATGTTCCTCTAGGAACTAAAGGATACAATAATAATAATACTCTTAGGAATTAATATCACTAGTGCTAAGTTAGATTCTTAATACGGCAAGAATTAGGGTAACTTTGAAGTCAACTAATTCACTCAGGAACAGACACTGTCAGCTTGAGGATCCAACATACTCTATTCAGGAAAATAATAAAATTTTCCCAGGTCGAATTTAGTGACCATAATGTCAATCATACGGCCAAATCTGGTTGAGTAGCTTCAGTTAGGCTATCAGAATATAAGTAATTAGTTAGATCAAGATAAATTGGAGAAGTTTATTTTTTATGTACTGTGAACTGTGCGTTCAGAGGAGGGATTTTTTCCAAATGATAAGGTTACTGGCTCCATTCTTAACTTTCTCTGTTTTCCAAGCTTAAGGTCGGCAACTGAACTAGGTAAGACTGATCTCCGTTATTACTTGCATTCACTTGCATGCAGTAAAGTGTTAGGTGGGCCAAAAGAATTAAAAGGTTACTTAGTCAGGTGAAAGGGTTAATCACAGAATTTTTGTACATCGAATCAACACCAGATACGTCTAATAGAAATGTTGCTACGTCAATGGCATAAATATAGAACAGATAGTTAGGATACTGTTTGTATACTTTGACATTATTGTGAGAAAAAGTTCTGAGATTGTCATCCACTTATCAATACTTTGTTACTATTACATCCAATAATGTTATACCGAACGGATTAATATAAAGTGAATAACTGTTCTTGTGCACTGAAGAGCTGAAGGAATTATTCTTTGAGATCAGTAGACGTACGATACACCATAGTCATTTGAAAGCTTTCACCAAACTTCTTTGTTAACTAATGTCATATTCTACGTTACAGTAATATTCATGTGTATTTCAGAAATTCATAGGTTACATAAAAAAGCAGTTTAATGCATAACCTTAAGGCAACGTGTGTAGTGACCAAAAGACAAGAATTTCCGTCTGAATTCAAGAAACAAATCAATGTGTTCTTCTGTATAGCTTGGAAAACTTTTGCGAGTCAAAATTTGCATTCTAATAATAACAAAATACGATTCAGGATGATAGAATCTATAGTACTATTGGACAGCGACAATTTTTATCAAAGAATAGACAAAACTACCTTAACACTGCTGTTCAACAGCCATAAAGTTTCGCAGTTTCTCAGAAACAGAATACGTACTCTACAACAAAGTACCTGAGAATCAAGAGGAATATTCACAGCCAACAGGGATCAAAACTCTGGGTTCAAGAATTAAATAGGACGAAACAAGTTTCTTCCGGCAAGTTTAGGATCCAGTAGTAGTACCTTCGCAGCGTGACCTTTAATGCAATCAAACCAAACCTTCGTATCACAACAAAACGCCGTGGTTAACAATCCACCAGCACATCGTAAAAAAGTGAAGCATTAAGATCAGGAGTTCACCGAAAGTGTGCGTCGGCGGCACAGCGGTTAGGACTCTCGTCGGCCATTAACAGGGTCCGGGTCTCGATCCGCGGCCGACGCACACCTGATTTCAATGGGCGGCCTGCAAAATGTGGGCTACAGAAATCACATGCTGAAAATTCCATACTTGTATTGAAAATACGGTGTGGAATCAAGCTATAATCAAGATAAATAAATTAATTAGTTAGGGATAAAGTCAAAAGAAGATATGCATATGTTAGACCTATGATATGCGGGCCAAGTGAAAAGAGTAATAATTAAGAAATTGGCGTAAATACTCCAGTAAGTATCTATGCTGTAGACACCTTTCATGGAAGGATTTTTTTATATCAGTTATTCTACCACAAATTGTTCAGAATTATAGCAGTTTTCAAGAGTGTGACGTCTTCTCAGGTTGTAATTTAACTGATATAAGAATAGAACTGTTGTAGAGTATAATTCCATTATATTCCATTTCATTACTTCGTCGAAAAGAAAATTTTCTTCGCTGCAATTGTCTTCTTAATAACTCCTATGACCCAATGTGTATATTCCGTGATTTGAAGAGAAGCAAGGACCGTTCGACGGTAAAGGAACTGAACAAGTTTCTACGTTTGTCCGTCCAGCTTGCTGAGGCGAACGCAAAGATTTTCTTCTTCAAGAATTGTCTCAAGAAACATGAATATCCCAAAGTATTTTGGAAGCATCTCAGACGAAATCACATATCCCCTTACTCACGTACACTGAAACGACACATTCTGAATCACATCGATGCAGTGCGATCAAGACTACCTGAGCTAGAGCAGAATATCTCAAAAAGCTCCCACGTTCTCTATGAGTTATCTGAAGACGAGAGTACTGCATTCGAGAACCACTCCAATACGGTTACAAAGAAAAGAACAGATGATGTTATAATGAAACTAAACCAAAGCCTAAAGTCCGTTACAAAAGAAACCGTCTTTCCTACTTGTCCAGAAAAAATACGTGTACAATTATTCTGATGTTCAACTATCTCCAATTCAAATGCAAATCTTAGCACTTGGGCCTAAGTTTTGTGATGCAACGTCAAAAGTGAATGAACTCAACACGAAAGTGCAATTTGTGAATTTAATCGACCAGACGAAAGATCTTGTCCCAACCTCATATGAGAATGCAGAACTTTTCAAATCAACCGTTTTAAATTGCTGCCTCAATTATATCAACAAAAAACCCAGCCTCCGTAACGTCCTTTCCAAAGAACATCGAAAGCAGCTGAAAGAACTGAAGGATAATGAAAACTTGATCATCACACGACCAGATAAAGGCTCCGGAATCGTCCTGATGAACAAATCAGACTACCTAAGCAAACTCTCGATGGTACTATCCGATGATAAAAAGTTTCAGAAACAGTCTCCACAGAAAGATCCCACTGAACAGACGGAGCTCCAGCTAACAAAGATATTGAAGAAAATGAAAGACGAATCCATTATCAGTTCAAAGCTATACGAACAACTGCGCCCATCTGGTTCTACAACGCCGCGTATGTACGGCTTACCCAAGGTGCACAAACAAGACGTCCCACTCCGCCCAATACTAGATATGATAAATTCCCCATATCATACAATCGCGAAATGGCTGGTGGAGATTCTCGGGCCGGTGAAAGAAAAGCTGTCAAGGCACAACCTCCGTGACACATTCGACTTTGCTGATTCAATTAAGGATGTCAATGTGGCAGAAAAGAAAATGGTCTCCCTACATGTCGTGTCTCTCTTCACCAACGTTCCACTGACAGAAACCGTATGTTTCCTTTGTGACTACATTGAATCCAATAGCATTGATGTCGGTATACCAATCCATTACCTGAAAGAACTGTTACTTCGATGCACCTTCAACGTATACTTTAGTTTTAACAAAGAAATATACAGGCAAGTAGATGGAGTAGCAATGGGTTCTCCCTTAGGACCCCTTCTAGCCGACTGCTTTATGGTTAGCTTAGAGAACAACGCCTTATCACCAACTATCAACGACCTCCATCACTACAAGAGATACATTGATGATACTTTCATTATTTGTGATGAGAACTGTGATTTAAAAAACGTACTTCAAATCTTCAATAATGCCCACCCAAACATCGCCTTCACACTTGAGACTGAATCCGACGGAATGTTCCACTTCCTCGACGTCCATCTAACAAGAAACGCCGACAACTCCTTGAAAAGGTCCATATACAAAAAGCCTACATGGAATGGACAATTCATCAACTCTCAAGGCTTTGTGCCCCTGAGCAGAAAGAGGAACCTGATATACGCTCTTTCCTCGAGGATTCGGAAGATATGCATCGAGGAAGTGGTTGAAGAAGAACTGCATAATCTTCGGAAAACTCTGATGAAAAAGGGTTTCCCGCCCAGGTTCATAGAAAAGAATCTCAAACCTAAGAAGACTTCCGAACAAGTCCAGTCCGTTCCACAGAAAATGCTTCTGCTTAATCTAGAATTCAAAGGTGATATTGAAGCAGAAATCCTTCGCAGACGCCTCTCGAAATTGCTGAGGAAAACATACTTCGCCGCTAGCCTACGACTGACGTTTTCCTGCAAGAAACTGTTCAACCAGAACGCGAAAGACAAGGTGTTGCATTGGGCCACCTCAACGTGCATATAACAGTTTACTTGCTCTTGTGGAGCTGCGTACGTTGGCCGTACCATGCGCCGACTTGAAAAACGCGCTCGTGAACACTATCCAGCCTGGCTTATAAAAGTAGGACGAAAACAGGTAAATAGTTCGATGACAGAACATCTGGTTAATTCAGGACATTCAGCGCCACTGGAAAAAATCCTTAAAGATCATGTACAAGATTCGATCAAACCTATCAAAGGGAGTAAAATCAAAACATCTGGGCATAGCCGAGGCGCTAGCTATACAAAAGCTCAAACCCACGCTGTGTATACAAAAGAAATACGTCCAACCCCTGTCCCTGCCATGGCCATCATAAACAGCCTAGATGATGACTTCGTCGAAAAGAAAATTTTCTTCGCTGCAATTGTCTTCTTAATAACTCCTACGACCCAATGTATATTGCATCTCTTGAAAAATTAGAGAATTATATAAACGAAGTTAAAAAGTCGTGCGAGTAACTTAATATGACTGTCAGCAATAAATTTTGTTTGAAACGTCATCAGTAAATATCACTATACAACACTGTGGAACTTTCTCAAAATAAATTTTATCTATGATGGAATTATACTATAAGTCACGAGTTATACACTTAAAGATTTCTTTTATTAATCTGCCTCGCATATCAAGCCTTGAAGAATGCATTATTCAGGAGTTCACTCTGTCAGATATTATTCATGGATTCATACTGAGAACCTGATATTCATGTGTGATAACATCACTTTATCATTTTGAAAACGAATATTTATTAGTTACAGGATTTCGTCATGAGTTGACACTGGTTAGAGAACCATTGGAAAACGGGGGTTCGAACCCTGGTGGATGCGTACTGACGAAGAGTCCCAAACTTGGACGAAACAGCTGTCCAGTACTCCCAGGTTTTCCAATGGTTCTCTAACTAATGTCAATTCATGATGAAATCCTGTAACCAATCAACCAAATCCCTACAAACCGATACTTGAATATTTATTAATTAGAACATTTATATGACATGGAATTTTGCATGTGATAATCTGTGAATCACACTGATTTTATGACAGCGGATGGAATTGGATTTGATCTACAAGATCTATCGATAACTAGAAAGAAATTATGCTATAAGTATCCCCATCAGTAAGGAAATATTTATTATAGAATATGTCATAATTGTATTATTATTATTATATCCTTTAATTCCTAGAGGAACACAGGGCTTCAGCCACGCGTCTCCATTGCCTTCGGCTTTCTGCCAGCTTTTTCACCCCACTCCAAGTCTTTCCACATGCTTTCATCTCCTCTTCACATGACTTCCTCCAAGTCACCCTTGCAATGACGACCAAGTCGCCGCTTTCTTTTCGGGTTCCACTCGAGCAATGGCTTGTCTATTCATGTCACTTGATGGTTTCCGCAGAGTATGGCCAGCCAATCCATCTCCATTTCTTCCCGCCTATTTGTTTCACAATCGGTTCCTGGTTGGTTCGCTCCCAGAGATCCCTGTTGTTGATCTTTTGTGGCCATCTGATCTTGAGTATTGAGCCAAACTTTTACTTCATCTGATAATCTAAGAAGATAATCAACAATTAGCGTATATGCATTGAAAGTTTCGAAAATTGACATTACTGAAGCGGAAGGATATATTGACACGGGAATCTTTATTCACTGAATAAATGGCTAGCAAAAAAAGAATATTTGAGGCCAGACCAAACTTGACAGAATGCTTAGGCTTCATCATTACAGTGATACTGAATAAATGTTTTAGGACTGTATGTTTCACCATTTATAAGCAACAAAGTATGCTTACGTCAGTGGTCCATTGACAGCATGCTTTTCAAACCACGCACAAAGTCTGGTTAGGTTTCCCAGTAGACGCAACTTTGAATACTGCGTAGATGGTAGCAATCCTGGTAGAGAGGAAAAATTAGGCATAAGACTAGAAACTTCACCTCTAGGGCAACTTCAAAGCCTCATGTTCTACTCAGAATGAGGGAAATGAAAAACAAGCTCCGCTTAACAGGAGAAAGTTACCTCGAGTCAGTAAGCAGCCTCTGGATACAAAATTCCGACCAGAATAAGCTGGATTTAGGAAAGGCAAATCATGTTCTGAGTAAATTGCAACTCTACGCACCATCATCGAACAAAGCATGGAATGGAAATCAAACCTCTACCTCAACTTTATAGACTTTGAGAAGGCCTACGACAGACAGCGTTGACCGCGAAGTAATTTGAAAATTACTCGAGTACTATGGCATACTCTAAATATTCATCAACCTTATTCAACAGCTGTACGACAACACCACATGTCAAGTGATCCACAACCGAAAACTCAGCGAGGCGTTTGAAGTGAACACAGGAGTCAGACAAGGGTGCTTGCTAATTATCAGCAATGATATTCCTAATTGTGGTGGACTGGATTATGCGTCAGACAGTGGGAAACGAGAAGACAGGAATATCCTGGACCGACGCAAAGAACCTAGAAGACCTGGATTTCGCGCGTGGATGATTTATGTTCGATGTCACACAAAATCGAAGACTTACAAGCGAGCGAAAACCGACAAACTGGGTGAAGACAGGACTCTAAGTGAACATAGACAAGATGGAGGTTATGAAAATAACCAACCAACCAACAACAACAGCAACAACATCCGGCGCCAATCACCATCAACGGGAGGGATTTGAAAGAGGTTACTTCATTCACTTACTTATCTAGGGAGCATTGTCTCAACTACAGGAGGAACGGACGACGATGTCAAATCGAGCGAGAATCGGGAAGGCGAGAAACACATTCACCAACCTGAAACCAATTTGGAGATCTTCGTCACTCAGCATCAGCAACAAAATTCTGTCGGATCTTCAATATAAACGTTAATTCAGTCTTTATGTACTTATCAGAAACTTGGCGGGTGGTCTCAAAGAATATTTTCAATAGCCTGTTGCAGACATTTATCAACAACTGTCTTCGCTCTATGTAATGCTGGGCCGGAAAAAATCACCAACAAGAAACTATGGGAACAAACAAAACAAGAACTAATCGCTCAAAAAATATGCAGGAGAAAGTGTAGATGGATTGGACGCTCTCTGAGGAGGCCGCTGGGTGACATCGCGCGCGCGTCAGGCCATTGCTCGATTGGAACCAGGCCGGAAGGGAAGCGGCGAGTTGGTCGTCAGTGCAAGGGTGACATGGAGGAGATCGTGTGAAGAGGAGTTGAAAGAGTATGGACTAACATGGATGCAGGTGAAAAGTACAGCAGAAGACAGAAGCAAGTGGAGACGTGCAGCTGAAACCACTAGGAGCTCAAGGGAACAATAATAATAATAAGTAAGCAGCCTCACGGGTAACAACATATTATTTAAAAGGATGGATTCTGACTTTGAATTACATTGACACAGGTAAGCTTGAAATTAGAAGGCGAACCTCTCGAAGTACTATTTTTCAGTAGCTCTATATAGGCATATTTTATTCTCCATAAAAGTATTCGATGTATTTTATTTTCAAAACATTGTTTCTTTCCGCTTTGTCTTAGAAGTAGGAGATTTAATGTAGAAAAGTTATGTCAAAGAATTAATAAACAATTGTTTATTTTCCTGTTTCACAAAAATCATTTAAACTTCATTCAGTAATCTTTCTTTCCTCTGAGTTTGTACACAGTTGCACAAATCCATACATATACACGCATACAAATAAACTCAGAGATACTGAAATACACTCATGTACACAAAAGATGCAATCAGTCAAGCATAAATTTTATACATTTTATTATTTTTGTTGATAAAGTGTACAAATGTTTGTATGAGATTAATGCGTAAATAGCTTCTTTTTTTAAACCATTATTTCAGTCACCATTATCCTTTAAGAGTAATCAAACTTATTCAATCCTTCATTCATTCATTCATTGACTTATTTATTTGTTATATCTTGTTTACGGATTTATGTACATATTTAATTACAAGGCTTGACTTTCTATTCATTCAGTCGATAATCAGTTACACGCTATTGTGAATGGATAGGTAATATTACTTGTTTCTTATTTGTCAAACTCCCTAGGTCCCAAATTTAGTGATTATGCTCCTAAAGTCGACCAAATAGACACTGATATACAGTTTGAAAACTTGTATTCTATTATCGGACGATGAACTATGTTCAAAACGACGCTCGTTGACAGCTGCCAGCAATACAAGAATAATAGACATTCAGTAAAGAGTCTGTTATCTAAGCTACACAGAGAAGCTCTAATATAGCTTAGAAGCAACGGAAGCTCAATTATTAGCAAGCCGGATAAAGGTGACGCTATAGTTTTCCTGGACAGAAGCTATTATGTTGAGAAAATGGAAGGTATTTTGAGTGATCAAACTAAATTCCAATCTCTTTGTGTTTCCAAAGACCTCAATGTAAGAGCAAAGAAACTAATTACCGACTTCCTCAAAAAAACTGAACCAAATAGGAGTATTATCATCAACCTCGTATGAGTCTGTGAAACCAATGGGTACCAATACTCCAAGTCTTTAGTGTCTACCAAAAGTGCACAAACCGGGTCTTCCTCTTCCCCCTGTTTTATATATGTCTAACTCTTTCACGGATTAGCGAAGTGGTTGGTGAAGATTCTGGGTCCTTTGCACAGAGAAATCGTGCAACATAGAAATAGTGATGTCTTCGACTTTATTTTTAAAATATCCGAGACTAATGTGAAGTATAAACGCATGTTATTCATGGATGTATCATCACTATTCACTAATGTACCGCTTATGGAAACAGTAGATTATATTTGTCAAGAAATCACCGAAAGGTAATGAGACTTAGGAATCTCCATGTGTAGCCTCAAAGAATAAATTCTTAAATGCACAATGAATGTTCACTTTGTCTTCAATAAATCATACTATCGACAAGTAGATGGAATGGCTAAGGTTTCACCACTAGGCCCAATATTAGCAAACCCTCTTAGAAATTGAACACTTCTCTCTCCCATTCTATTTTTATATGCGTATGCATTTGTAAAGATTCGAGTAGAGAATAGGCCTTCAACAGCACATCTTCATTTCACCTTGTTTCCTGCAGACAGTTCCGGATGACTCCAAGATTGCCCGTAGGCCCCAATCTCCTCAACACCATATCTTCTCATCTCTTTGTCAGTCTGATAAGCTTTCTCAGCCTAAAACATTTCGAGGATATTACATATCCTTGTGCTTATTTTTGCTTTCAACGAAAGATGATGCATCTACTGAGGCTTTTACCACCTGACATCATTTTGTCTCTCTTATTCCAAAGAGGAATAGGTCTTTTACTTTATATTTCTCCTGCGCTTTGAAGTTTATGTAGCAACTGCAGTGATTTTCCGCGATAGAGTCGCTAGCCCCGTATGCAGTAAATTGTTCAAGAAACAGCATGATATGCAGTTATCTGGTTGAATTTATGTATAGAAATAGGTTTAGACTACAGCTGAAGGCCACAATAATAAATCAGTTTTCTTTTGACAAATAAGAGAAAGCTGGCCCATACAAATTCTTTTTAACTTTGATGTTTATAGATGGTTTTCAAAGTTGTGGGGAGTTCTTTTGAGTTACTTTAGTTTAGAGTTACCTGCAGTTAAAGTACGATTCCACAAGGATACTTCGATTGCAACATAGACCGCTCACTTTTAAAGTCATTCAGATACAGTTCATAAACATCTTTGTTTCCAATGATCTCCACTCCCTATTTTAATAGATTTCCACGATGAGATTTTCCGTCTGAAATTTGCACAGCTCGGGGTGGAATTTTAACACAGTTTTCTTTGGAGGCCAGAATTATTCACATTATTATGTGTGGTCTTCTTGATACCATGAACTTCAATCAAGAAGGCAAGTGCAAGTTCATGACTGACATGCGTAATTGGATTCCGCTCACCTTAAAAAGTGTTAAATGCAAATCATGAACTAATTTGCAAATCGCAAATTAAACCCAATGTATTATCGGTTCACCCAGATAGCTAGCTAGCAATTTAGTGTTTTGCGCTGATTTGGAGATATGATCTTAGTAAAACCAGGTACACCACTGATGAGCATGGCCTCAAATTAATGAAATCGCCATCCACAGGTTAGACCACTTCGGCCTGGTTTGCTAGCACTTTCGATAGATTTGAATGGTGTCAAACTACTCATACCAACCAGTCAGTAGCATGTAGCTTTAGGAATTTCCATGGTAGGTATTCAGTTCAACATTTAAAAATATTTCTCATTGGGGCCATTAAACAAGCAGTTGAGAGGAGGAAAACAAGATGCAGTGCTCAAAGAAGCACATATTGAAGATGTGTGCATAGTCCGATACAAATTTTGTTTTTGAACAGATATCAGTTAGATAGTCACTATAGACCAAGATAGCGAGATACATGTTTCGTCCAGGTATTGCGTGGCCACGATAATTCACCAAATAATCTCACTTCCTGTGAAAATGAAATGAGCTCATTGTGGGACAATATAATACCATATTTGTTCATTATTACTTTTTCTTGAGTTCTGATTAGAAAATAAGGCTTCAAGTAGTTGTATTGTTTTTTTTTGGGATTTTTACTCCGACGCCTGACCTTCACGGTTTACTGCTTGGTAGAGTAGGCCCTGTGCTGAAGTTAGTCATCTGGGAACTGAATACCGACATCTCGCCTGATCGGTGAGTGTTCTAACATTGAACCACTGACTCACAATTTGAAGACAAACAACTGAATCTAACGAATATTAGTTTTCATGAATAATGATAATAGGTTTATTCTTAAAAATGCGTTTGTACACAAAACAGAATTCTCAGCCAGTTGAATTATAATGCATTTGTAACAACAGAAGACAAGGGCCAGGCAACATATCGTTTTATTATGAAAATCAACACGTATTTATACATACTTCACATACATTATTATAGCTTATGCAAGTAGACAAGCGCAGTCATCTGATTGGTTGTTTCGGGATTCCTCGACAAATAGAGTTCTCTATCTGCTAATCATATTTTGCCACGTTAACTCTGCTGTGATTGATTGTTGAATCAGCCTTGCTCATATTTTCTCACGGCCTGCTCTCACCACACATTTACTTATTGTACAGAATCTTCAAATATTATAACAATCGGTAATATATCATTTGAAGTGATATTATTCCACTTGAGGCTTACTTCAGAATGTTACTTCGAAATGTTCTTCCTTACTGCACCAGTATGAATTGTGATTAATTTCTGTAATTAGATCAATATAACAATACGAAATGGTACGAAATGGAGTAAGCAAGATATATTTAGTGGACGGAAAAATTAGGTAACCCAGTAGTTCAAGCAGGCTGTCATACCTAATTGTACTGGTTATTCCGTTCTATAATACAGATTCTGGGAAAAAAGAAATCTTAACACTGACTTGATTAACATCTTGTTCTTATTTCTTTGACAGTGGTCACTTCTGTCAGGTGAGATGAATTTATTTTTGTGCAAAAGCTAACCAGTGACTCATAGTTCTACCTAACAAGATTTTAAAACCAACATTTCAAATGTTACATTACCAAATGTTTTTGGAACATCTTAGACAATTTACGTCAGTCTATTTTTTTTCTGAACATAATTTAACGAAGACTGTACTTAAACAAATATATCACATGTGAACAATAGTCACACTACAGTGAAGCTATTCAAATCTCAAGGAAGCAGGTAGAACGTTTGTTATTTAACTTACTTTTTTCAAGGCTTTTGAAACTTTAGTTTATTAAAGATGCCCATAATAAATTTTCAAAGACTGACTAGTGAACAAAGAATATCCTCCTTGATGACTTCTTCATGAGATTCTGTGTGTAAGAAACTATTGTTATTAACAACATTAGTACTTTGAATAGCATCGAATCAGTAGCATCAGTAGACTACGGTTCGGAAGAGTCTGTTAGTGGTAACACATATCGACTTACTAAGTTGGAATTAGATAACTTGAGAAAAATAATACAGAATTCATGGAATACACAGAAGGCCTGGGTAGCTATGAGAACTTGACCTGCTTTTTGTACTCAGAGCTCCGGTTATTTGAAGCAAACTTCAGTAGCTTCTGATGTTTGGAGTATTAAGTATCTGGAAGCCTTCACCGACTTTTTCAGTACTCAACAGATGACAGAAAAAATTCTTCAGTACTAACTTTATGGGTTGTTTGTTCCAAGTGATATAATACTGCACTGTCAATGTCTTTTACTACACCGTTGTTTAGTCACATTGGTAGGTGTTTCCTAATACTAAAAAGTAAGTTCCTAGAGCAACAACCAATACAAACTGCTCCACAGGAGCAGTTGAATTGATAAATAAAAGAAGCAGCTTCAAGGTCACTAGTGGTCATGTGAATCACTACTCTTAATTAAGATGTGATATACAGTCTTAAGTTCATCTTCAGTCACATCTTCTGAACTTGTAGCTTCAACATTATAGCTGAGTGTCCTCACCAAAATTTTTTTTTTGTAGTGGAGAGAAACAACACTATGGAAATGTATATATTTTCCTGCCCGTGTATTACCACTTGAACGAAGATCATGAGTTTTAATACTAATGCTAAGTCAGTGCTTCAGTATGATTCAGAGTGTTGGCACACATGTCACCATGACTAATATAAGTGTCTCACCATAGTATTTGGACTGTAACTAATTGTTCCCAGGGTGTGTTTGGCATTCCACAAGTTACATTAGTGATTATTGATAATCTTAATGTTACAACCGCTCAGTATTAAGTGAATGTATTTCATTCAAACTGATTTGCCACTGTGCTTTCAAAAAGAAAAGTAGATTTTAAGTTTCTTCCGTTTCAACCATATCTGTAACTTATTAGTAGGCTATCACTGAGTTGTTTGATTCCTACCCTCTTACCCTCTCAACTGCCTTTCCTTCCCCACCTATCGCTCGATTAACTTCCTATTTTAGTTCTGATTAACTGTAAACATTTATGCATCGATGGTTTGAACTCTTGCAAACAGTATCATTGTGTACTTTGTTTTATTTGCTGCCATAACAGTAAATGGTATGTGTGTGTGTGTGTGTGAAATGATGCAGATTATGCATATATACAATACTGTCAATCAGAAGTAAATCAACCACTTGACGTGCAATCACACTGCTTTTAATGGTAAGTATGTTATTTTTATCATAGTGTTATTGTTTATATTATTATAACAATTATGTTATATATATAATTAACACTGAAAGGTTTGGGAAAGCAAGCGACATTTGGATATGAGTGACTATATTTAACGACTTATGCAGCCTCAGGGCGTACAATCACATACATGTTGTACTACATCCTCATGAGTGAAAAAAGGGACATAATATTTTCAAATATACTGGCAATTTTCTATTTTGGATTAACAGTAGAAATAAAACTACCAGTTAGGGTGACATGATTACTAAATTATATGTACAGAAAAATGATAACACCAAGATGAGGGGAGTTAAAATATCAGGGAGATAAATAGAGTCTTTAAATTTCTTAGTCGAATTCTTAACATGGTAGGAGGAAAAGAGACATTCAAATCCACCGACTCAATAAGAAATAACTATGACCATTATAGTGTCTTGTAGAGCCGATTAGAGCAACTACTTAAGTTTATGGAATATGTAGTGATTTATGCATAGGTCCAGTTAATAGTGCTGGGAACAATCTAATCAGAGGCAAACAAACACTTAGGGAAATCTAGAATATTAGACCCTGCTAAGATGGAAATCTAGAGAAAGGCCAAGCTATAGCACTGAATACGGTTAAATGCAACCTTAGGATAGGATAGAACAACGTATCAGTCTTGGAATTTAGTATAACAGAGTGGAGGCAGAGATTAATGTTACTAAGGCTTTATATATATCGAATCAACTGACGATACATGTAACAGGAATGATTCCACATCTCTGCCACCTTCACATGGAGTGGGAATAAAGAAATAAAGCTATAAAACCTCTGTTTCGACGTTGTATGCTTACAAAACGTATGACTACGATGGTGATGTAGAAGAAATCATATTGAAAAGAAAAGATTACTTGTGAGCAGTCCTACAGCCAGTTTGAAGTGATGGTAGAGGACCGAATGCGGTGGAGATCTTCTGCTGACGGCTCATTTTCCACCTGAAACGCAAAGAACGAATAATGCCAATAATAAGTGATATTCCCAAACACCTAAGCAACTTTCTACCTAAACCAAGACAGTTTGACTGTTCCACAACATCTAGACGTAATAAGTGAAAGCCTATTCATTGAAGCTCAGTACTCCAAAGAAATGATAATCACTATTCTGGTAGAAACAAAATATGGTAAACCGATGGCTATGGACGAAGACAGCAGCCAATCGGAATCAAACCTAGTAAATTAGTAATCCAACACAAAATCAGTACTGCTGGTTGACTGAATGGTATTCAAATACCCATTTCAATCAGTCAGTAGTATGAACTTTTATGCAAATTTGTTTGCTATTTTGATCGCCGTTTATGGTATCAAGCAGATCATATATTGTGATCAGAATAACTTAGTTTCCAAAGGAAACTACGGTGAGACTTTCTCACTCGTACTGTGTACATAGCGAATTACCGACCAGTTTGCAAATTGTGAACTTGTTTCAGTAAAATAGGTCACAGAATATTTAAGTGTTGGTTCCTAGGGATTTGGTTGGTTACAGGATTTCATCATGAGCTGACATTGGTTTGAGAACCATTGTAAAATCTTGGAGTACTGTACAGCTGTTTCATTCAAGTTTGCATACTGGTGAAGAGTCCCAAACAGCTGTCCAGTACTCCCAGGTTTTCCAATGGTTCTCTAACCAGTGTCAGCTCATGATGAAATCCAGGTCACAGAATAACTTAAAAAAGGTTAACAGACAAACAAAGATTCCACTTTCACTGTTACAAAAATAGCAATGTAACTAAAAATACTTTATATCTTTGGTGAAGTATTTACTAATGTTTCTACCAAGAGTTAGATTGAAGTAATGATTATAAAAAATATCAGACCAGACCAAACAACTTCCTTCTCATAAAGGCTTAATCTGGTCCAAGTAAGCTGTACAAAAAACAAATCATTGTTATTGTTTTTCTTAGTTTGATGACAGATGATGATGTTTTGAATTGAGTAAAAACGCTGTGGAATCAACAGAAATCATTCGTTCATTAGGAAAGCAAGACGGACAAATATAGATTTCAAAATATATGTATTTTCTTCTTCGTTTACTCAATTCACCTCCCACATTTTAGAAAAAGAACTGTTTACTCTTTTATTTAATAAATTTCAGAGAAATTGAATTAGACTTTGTTTATCAAAAAAAGCATTTCCGAAACATAACTTGTTGAAGAGTATCAAAAAGCGTGAAAATTAGATTTCAGGCCTCTTATTGATTGCCATAAGCTATTTAGTATTCATCAGGTGTGTATTAGTAACATACAGTATTTTAGCTTTTCACTGGTATTTCAGAATCAGCCGACACGATTCGGTCAATAAAAACACGACTGACTATAAAAGAATGGACTAAACATCTGTGTCAACACACAGTTTGATAGGACAGAAATCACATGTTCGCAGACAGACAACCAAGTATTTATAAACTTCAAAATTTTCTCGTTGATTACAATGTTTTTCTAGGAAATATATTTATATTATATGGTAAATATATATAAGTACATACATGATACACATAAATTTTGAATTGGTGTATGACGCGGCATGCTACTGGTTGATTAGTATTAACAGTTGGGTACCACAAACATCAACCAGTGGTGCTTGCTAGCCAGGCTGAATTAATCTAATCCCTAGACTAATGTTTTGCTCATTTGATGCCAAGCTTGAGAATTTGGTGTTGATGGTTGAAAGCGATCGTCAATACCTTAGAGTTAACTGGCACTCGTCAGTAAGATAAATCTGCAGCCTGACAGGGATTTGTTTGTTCCCCTAAAGATTCTAATCCACATTACTCCATGCTTAAATCATAGGCACTATTACTGAGGTACCTGGACCTTGATTAACGTTCAGTAAGACTGCAAATGATACTTTACGTGGTCACAATAGTGCCGTCAGTTTCTTGCCTAGTCATTCAGGGCTGATCGATGAACGCTAGAGGAAATGAAGCCCGGCTTTCCAATTAGTCGAATACTGAACACTGAACGATGTACAAATTAACTGATTAACCGAATATTTAATAATTACACATTTAAGGTATTTCAGTTCCATTGAGAAAGTCATCGTGTTGTATGAGCCGATAAGAGCTGAGTCGTGAGTCACACTGCTAGTGTGAGACAAACATAGATCGATTCGTTTAAAATGTTCCCCCTGAACCATCAACTTAAAGCATGGACACTTATTTGGATAGTTCAACTAACTTTCCTCTTTTCTACCAGAGTATATATCAAAATTTTGATGTAGCATATCATCTATTAACTTATTCCATATTATTTATCTTTGTTCTTGTACAACCCCTAATTCAAATGCTTCTCTTCGGGGCTGTATGATGCTATTGATAGCGTGTTGTTTTACGACTGCGATTTTGTTTGACTGAAGTCAAGGTTTGTCGTCGGGATTTCGACCTTGGGCTGTCTACAGGAATTGTTTAGTGTGTGGTTCTTGCTTACAGAGTTTTATCCAAACTTGTCGGGAGTGTTCTTGATTCTTACGGTTGAATTTTGAATAACTACAGTAGTTTTTTGTACTAGTGACTTGTTTCATCTCTACAGGTGCCTAACGACATAGCTGAGATAGTTAAGCCTTTTGTTATGTTATTATTAGCACCGATTTTACCACAGATAACTGTGTTTTTGTTGTGGTCAGGGCGCTTGAGACCGTACATTACTCAGAAAAGTTTTGGTTGGCCAAACAATAGAACACGAAGGTTAGTTTCTAGCGATCCGACCACGACACATCGTGTTCCGTCTATACAACTTGCTTTTGGCTAAACAACTTGATGCGTAAATCAGTGGCTTAGAAAAGTTATCGATAATGCACTCAGCTTTCGGCTTATTACTTAACCACAAAGCTTGCTGTGGAAAATTTATTTTTTTGCGTTTCCAGTGGAAATTACTGCATCAGTCACCGACGTTTCAGTAGCGATGCTGGTGTGAATTCCTTGTGGTAGGGTTTTTGGTTTCACCTCTGTCTTCTCCTATTCTCTATGACTACTGAAGGACAGTAAACAAGTTTGGTTTAGCTGCAACTCAGTCAGGAGTTGAGCACGGACTTCCTGTGTGGCTGGCGAGATTTCCAGCAACTGATTCACGCAAAACTTCATTGCATTTTATTTATAACTATTAACAAAACAATTTTTCAGATGAATCGTTGAAACCGTTGCACAGATTTAGCTGACTTCGGAGCATACACTAACACCATCTAAAGAATAACAATCTCCTGGGGAGTACATATCTGTTCACCCAATTATTCCGAGATAAAGACGAATATGAAACGTCAGAAAAGATGAAATACTAAAAGATATAGAAGACTGAAAGCAGAAAAGCGATTCAACCTCAGAAACGGCTTTGATTTGATGAAAACCCTAATCACACTTTGTTTCTACACAGATTACTTGTTTTATATATTAAAATTTTACGAGTTTAAGTTAATATTATTATAACCACTTTTTTATTATTGCTATCATTATTAACGATTAACTTCAATATTTCAGGTTAGTTGATAAGTGAAATCAAAGGAAATACGCTCAGATTAACAAGAGAGATATTTTTATAAAGGGGAATTAGCTGAACTTTGTAGACATATGTGTTAAATTACTGATTTGTGATCAGTCGGTTGAAAAGTCAGTCGGAAAAGTTTTGAGTTTTTGTTTACTTGAATAAGTCACATCGTCGTCACTATGGTGAATAAACAAACTTTTATACATATATATATATATAAACACTAAAAATTTAAAACGTTTGATTAGCTTTAATGTTTCTGATTTGTGCCTGAGGACAGACTAGATAATTCAAAAAATTAAAGAAATTCACGTAGTCTCTTCATAATATAAGTGAAAAACTATAAACACACAGAAAACACTGTGTTTATATAAAACAAATACACAAAGACTATCTTGAACAACTCGACATTAATAACTATCATTACATTCAATATTCAGTCATAAACTGAAAATGAAATAACTTTATCTGACAGTTTTAATTTATTTCCTTCCTAGGTTTTCTGTATCTAAAAATGTTATATATATAATATCCCTTCTTTGTTTTTCGAATGGTACATGTGACTTCAGCAGAACATTTTCATCACACTCAGTTCTGTGTCATCACATTTATCTGGCTCTACTTCCGGTTAAAAGCCCTCTTTTCGTGCTTATATAATCACTCCCACGACATCCTCGAACGCCAAATTCTCAACTACCCATTCGCATTCCCCTCAATTGCGGGCCTTGTAGCGTCACTTGAACATCTAAAAGTATATCCAATCCATTCGTCTCCATTTCCTTTGAAGTATTTCTTAGGTAACGGGTATGTTGTTCCCTGTTTTGCTGACGCTTGAAGTTCCTTGTTGTCCATAGTTTCTGTCCAGTCGGCCGTTTGATATTCTGCATCGTAGCAATGAAGACAGGTATTGACAAAAGTTTGCAGCAGACTGTCAGAAATGCTTTTGGTGACATGGGTGTTAATTCTCTGCGGTATGTATAAACATTGACTTGAGTGATATTATTGTTGAAACTTTAGATTACTGTCACTGTTGTGAATGGTAATTTCGGAGTTATGGACGCACTACTCTCTCTCCTGGGCCAATATCATCCATACAACATGAAGTTGAAAGCACGCTCTTCAGGCGAGAGAAACGATATGACTTCCTTTCAACTTCTCCGACTGACAGTAATCTCTATTTGTTTTTTTATCTTGGACAACGTCATCAATACTGTTGTCTCTGTGTTCACCTGGGGTTGCAGCTTCGCTGCCTGTTATGTCCACTAAAATTTTATTGTCTTCTAACATGAGACTTAAGCCATCCACGAAATCTGGATCTTCAAAAAGGAAACTTTACTGAAGCCATTAAAGTGAACACATTAGACAAGGCTGCATATGTATTTTTATTATTGTTCCCTTGGGTTCCTAGTGGAACATAGGGCTTCAATTGCACTTACTTCTCTCTTCTGTTGTACTTTTCACCTGAATCCATGTTAGTCAATAATGTTTCAAGTCGTCCTCACACGATCTCCTCCATGTCACACTTGGACTGACGACCCACTCACTGCTTCCTTTTGGGTTCCACTCGTGCAATAGCCTGACGCGCGATGTCGCCAACCGGCCTCCTCAGCGAGTGTCCCATCCATCTCCACATCTCCATCTCCTGCATATTTGTTGGTTGGCGATTGTTTCTTGTTTTGTTTCTTCCCATAGACAAGGCTGCATACTATCACCAATATCAGTCTTCATTCTACTTATTCTACAGACTGTGGGGTTGGGGCTTGGAAGACGGGCATTGTCTGAGCTGAAAACTAATATCTAGTATATGTGTACTGTTAACGGCTATCCTTAAAATGATTTTACGTTTAGATATGTTAGTTCGTTTTTAACTTATGATAATATTTTTCTTTAAAAATTCTATTAAAACAAACAGATTCACTTATGAAGATCGCCTAAAATTAAAGTTGTTATACGTTTCTATTTGGCCTTATTAATAAGAAAGTATAATCGAAAATTAAATTACAAAGGACATTTTAAATATTTCGTAAATCACTCAAAACGAAATATTTATATTTTGAATTTTAAATTATTCGACTATTCGTTCTGGATAGTTTTTTCAGCCTTTTCACTTGGTTATGTTATTTTATGCTGGATTGGCATTTATTACATTTTCGCTTAGAATATAAATAGCTTAGGTTCGATTCCTGTCTGAAGCATCTTCAAATTTCGCTGGTAGTAAGGCAGAAAAGAGGAAAGTTGGGGACGACAGGCTGGGTATCCCACTCAGTGGAAACACTTACACCACCTTTAGTGAAACTCCAAAGTTTGAAGCACTGTGTTCCATTTGCGACTCGAAGGAATGAAAAAAATAACCGATAGTATTTAACAATTTGATATTTGAGAATGCTAATAATTAATATTTAGTAGTGACTGGTATGAAATTTGTACTGATCACAAAGATTCATATTGATGTTGCGAATGTCATTCAATAGGATTTCGAAATATTTACATGGAATATAGATTTATGCTCAGGTATTTGGTGCCCCAAATCCTTATCAAACTCATTCAACAGCTACATGACAGGTGATCCACTCATCGTAGCATTTGATGTGAAGACAGGAGTAAGACAAGACTGCCAATTATCACCGACGATATCCTCAATTGTGGTGGATTGGAATATATGTTGAGAACACGGATACGCTAGATTGGTAAGAAGACTTCAGAAGATCTGGATTTCGCGGAAGACTCACTTCCAATGTCATGTACACTTGAAGACTTACAGGTGAAAACAAACTGCCGCAACAGGCAACCAGCGAAGACAGGACTTCAAGTGAATGTGGAGAAGACGAAAGTGATTAGGGTAATCAGCCAACCGACAACACCCAGCATCAAGAGGTCACTTCCTTCACTTATATAGACACCATCATTTCAAATAAAGGTAATAGCACGGATGAGGAAGTCAAATCCAGACCGGGTCAAAAAGGAAAGACAGGCGTTTGTCACTTGTAACTCAGTTTGAATATCTTCTGCACTCAGTACAAACAACAAAATTGGGATTTTCAACACCAATGTTAAATCAGTCAATTCCTCTATACGGTTCAGAGACTTGGCATTGATGTCACGAAAGGTATTTCTAACAGACTACTGTTGACGTTTATCTAATGCATTCGGTCCATATTGAAGATACAACAGACAGTCGGAAGAATTTTCAACACGAAACCCGGTGAATAAACCAGTAAACAAAAAATGAGCATAAACTGAAGATGCACTGGATACACACTAAGGAGATCACAGAGTTATATCGCGCTCCAGGCCATCGCTGGAGTGGAACCCGAATGGGGAACAACTAGTCATATTATTGTTGAAACTTTAGATTACTGTCACTGTTGTGAATGGTAATTTCGGAGTTATGGACGCACTACTCTCTCTCCTGGGCCAATATCATCCATACAACATGAAGTTGAAAGCACGCTCTTCAGGCGAGAGAAACGATATGACTTCCTTTCAACTTCTCCGACTGACAGTAATCTCTATTTGTTTTTTTATCTTGGACAACGTCATCAATACTGTTGTCTCTGTGTTCACCCTCATGCGTGTGAGAATGTCAAGAGGAAAATCGTGCTGGAAAGAGATAAGAGACCATGTGAGATTTTGGGCCCAGCTGAAGAGGTCTGAACAGAACAGGACAAAGTGGGGATGGCCTGTTGAAGCCCTTGGAATCCAAATGAACAGTAATAAATAATCATAACTTGGTTAGCAAGTAGTAACTTCCCACCTAGTCGTAAGCTAAGTTCAATAATACTACAGCTCAGTAAATAAAATAATTCTCTGTACTACTGTGTGATAACTTACAAACATTTTTGACTTTAGCAGGTGGAACTGGTTTCGAATTTCAAATTTATGACACCAAAATGTTGACAGTTTAAACAGAAATATCACATTACTAGTTCTTCCGAGCTAGATCTCACAAAATAGTTGAGTAAACAGCACAGACGATATTTCAAAAGGATAAAATAAGTTTCTAATTCTCTTTAACTTTAAGTTGATTAGCTGAGATGCATAATGCAACATAAATTAAAGTCACACACACCGTCAGTTATGTCTAGCTGGGAGTAGAGACATCAGTCACTAATTAATCCTTAAATTTGTCATGCCCTAGTGTTCCAAATGGAGCATATTGTTTCATGTTTTTACTTATCAGTAAATGTGATGGTGTTATTTATCGCTGGTTGTTAGCTTGACGCCCAACCTTTTGTCTTTTCCAAGCTTTCTATTGGCTATGAGGGGTCGCAAGGGAATCAAACTCGGAACTCTCGCATGAATAAATAGCGGTGTACCACTGAACCACACATTCACACAGTGAACAAGTATCTTATCAGAACTCAAGCAGCGAAACATTAACCAGAATGGCATATATAGAGTTTGTAGTTCAATGCTAATTATTTGAACATAGCTGTTATAGTTTTAATGAGTAAAAAGAATAGCAGAACACTGAAATGAGCCTTAATTAGAAGCCCTGTTGTTAGAATTCATTTGCCTAAAACAGCAGTTTTATTTACTAGGCTGTAAAATTCATACATTCTTTTAGGACTGATGATATTAACTAGATGTTCAGGTTGAGACAGATGTAACAGTATTCGAAACGAAGGAGAGGGATTAAGCCAGTGAGTAGGTATTGAATTGGACTTAGGTTCTGTGCTATGTTGGAATCCTTCATTAAGGAACAGCTGAAGCCTAAAAGGAACTGATATCCCTCCCTTGTGGAGATTCGGACCCGCGCCATCTAGTAATGAAGTTAGCTGGTTATTTTTGTAATTCAACTACTGTAAGACTGAATCAGTAACTCACTACTGACTTGTTTCAAAACTAGTCTAGACTCGACTTTTCATGGCTTTTCAACTTCATTTATTTTGCCCACCTAGCTACTGAATCTATCGTTTCCTATATATATTCCGCATTAGTTTTGTCCCCGCCTTACTAATACTCTAATCCCTTAGTGGGTTTTGGTGGATGCGTACTGACAAGACAAAACAGCTCTTCAATACTCTCTGAGATTTTGATGGTTCTCTAACTGACAAAAACCATGAACAAGCTTGACATACCTTTGTACAGAATTTATTTTTATTTGAATGAATGCTGGGAAATGTTACAATTTTTAGGCTTAACAATTTGGTATTTTCGATAATTGAACAACTGGTTCATCTCATGGATAAATGTTTATATTATCTTAGAATATGTTAAATTACAGTTTCGTAAAACAAGTAGACAAACAAATAAATTTGTAATGAAATTAGTTAATGCATACATCCTCTTGTCCACGAAGTTGATTTTTGTCTTTATATTCGTAGTTTTTTTTCTCTTCTTTTAAAACATAGTGATACCAGTGTTATTTACTGGATAAGTTTTCGAAACCAGTTAATTACTGACAACTATATCGATTTATTTGCTTAACTTGATGCTTTGGCTATCATAATTGAGGTGTTTATCATTCTTTAAGCTTCCTACTGCTAATACTACTACTTTGATGTGTGCTACTGATAAGATCTTGTAAGTAGTATATTGAATTGGAAGTCTTTTGCAAGAATATTGAATAGTGGAGTAATTAATTAATTTACGAAGATACATGGAAGACATAAAAAGAAGACGGAAAGGAGTACAGTGTGAAGAACATGTGCAAATGAAGATCTTAATCTAAGGTTTTGGCATTTTGTCATAACGGCAAATTATTTCACTAATGAAAACGATTTTTCTACTAAACAGTATCGTGTTCTGTCATCACACAACTAGTGGTAGTAGAGTTTTGAATGTGGATGAGGAACGTGTGTGCACTACTTTTGCTAGGCATGCTGTATGAAGATATGATGACCTGAGGCTGAATAATCAACGTTTCTGTTATTCTGTTCTACTCAAGTGTGTGAGCATATAATCACTGGGTCTGGTAGAATGCGAAGTGAATATCTTCTTTCCACCTTGTAAAATAAACATTCTCTCTGATAAAATAAAACATTCAGTAACGTTGAAATTGCACGAGTAGAACCAATTTGATTATTGAGCAGAAAAGTAAAGTCTTAAGAAAGTTATTCACCAGCTGAAATTCTGTCAGCGAACTATACCGTGGTGAATAAGTCAACACTTTGCAGAGCTACGCGGAATTTGACAGATTCTTAATTAGATATAAGAATGAAAGTTAAAAATTATTTGTAGCTCACTTATATTAATTGTCAAGCAAACAAAATGTCTTACTTTACCTGGTAATTATCTGTCAATAAGTCGTCCATGCCACCCAACGATTTATACTTTAAATATATATAATATATATATATATATTACTTATGTATGTTGAGAATTAGGGAGCTTATTTATGTTCCTGGGAATCGTGTTTCATAAGTATGATTGTGAGTTAGCTGGTCTACGTACGTGTATTCCATCACTATCCAACCACTTTTGTATCCTGCTTAGCGCTAGTATATTTCTCGAAATTTTTGAGTTCCTGTGCTCATTTCGAAACACTGCTTCTTTACTTCAACATCTAATACTGCTTGCTTCGACCCCATAAACGAGTAGAGTAATACAAGGCTTCAATAACCATGTGTGTATATGCGGTTTGTAAATTATAAATGAGTTATTTGTAAGACAAATAAATACATTTAGCCCTCGACATCCAATTGCCTTCTGATTGTTAGCAGTAAAATGCTGATAGTAAAGATGAGTATTGTGCTTTTTTGCTTTATTCAATGGGGATAAATGAAAGATCGAATCGCCATATAAAGTATATCAGTGTATCTTTATTTTCCCATTGTAGATTGTTTCATTAGCTTATCACTGAAGTGATCATAATAACATGGATTAATTGTGGAAGGAATTTTATTCTAGGTATTTGATATGACCATTGACTACGACCTAGTAGACGGTAAACAATACTCTAACGGAAACTACTCCGATCGTCGATCCAAACTTAAACACAGTAGAACAACAGTACTGCAGATATGTGGAAACAAGGAGAGAAATTGAATTGTTGATAAGAGAAAGTTTATTGCCGTAAATGACGGTAAGAACATTTTTCATTTATCATGCATTCCATAAGACATGAACATAAGACATCAAGCATTATTAGAAGATGTGAAATTCCGGTAGCGTTTTTACGAGATGAAGTCTCTAGCCTCACGCTCAACCTTCCCTCATATCCGTACTTACTACCGACTAGACGAGGTTCAGTAGCTCATCGGCTGAAAATATAACCTCAAACCATATGAGTGACCAGCAGGTATTCTATCCCTTAACAAACTCTAAATTCACCGATAAATTTCAAAAGTTAACAGCCAGTGAGACACTATGCCTCAGAATTATTGGGAAACACAAAAATGCTATAAGTGGTCAAAAATAGCAAGATTTTCGGTGAACATAGGGCAGAAATTACATAATAAATCGATAGGAATCCGTTAAAGTTTTTACCTGGTGACAATCATCAGTGTTTTGTATCTGCAGACTTCAATAGAAGAGGGGACTTCTTAATATTGAAGTCAGTAAGCAATATAGTTTTCCTGTCCTTCCATATTGTCATGTTGTACCTAAAATATTTTATTTAGATAAATTATTACTTTGCATATTCATGAAGGAAATCTCATTTTACTGAACAATCATACTACTCATATTTGGCACTGTAACGGCTAAACACAGTAGTATTTGTTGGTAGAACTGTTTATGTACATAATGATGACAAAATATAGCAACCTTATGCGGTAATTTCGATTTGCAAAGGCTATTCGTATTCTACGCCCTTTGTCTCCCTTTCATATTTCCTGTATTGTTTAGAAGGTGACGTTCATTCCCCCTCTTCAAAACATGATGCATCACTCCACTGTTCAAGATTCTCACGGACGACATCGTTTATAAACTGCTCACAATTTGCTGATAGTAAAACATGCCACATTGCTATTTTTATTTATCACGCACACCTGGACCTACCAAATTCAGGCTACCGGTATCACATGCTGCAAATTCCATACTTGTACCAAAACACTATACGGAATCAAGCTATAGTCAAAAAAAATTGAAAATTAAGTAACACCACGGCTTCCGTTTTATAACTGTGAATAGTAACTCAAGCCATTGATTTTTTAAAAGAATGGATACTGAACAAAGAGTAATCTTTTCGATAAACTCATCATTATAGTGAATAAATGAGTTAGTGTTATAAACGACATTAATGTTTAAATAACATCGAATCAATAATATTGACAAATTACACCTGAATCGCATCAACATAGAATAAGCTGAATGTCAGAAACATTAGGAAAGATAATAGTACAAATTCATGAGTTTATAGCTTCTACTGAAGGCCGGGGAAATAGTAGGGGCTGGACTTGCTTCTTTTGGACACAGAGTGTTGGTTGTTTGAGGCGAATCGCAATAGCCTCCGCTGTTTGGAGCCTGCGGTGCTTCGATGTTTTTGGTAATTTATTTGGCACCCGGTAAATGATAGAGAAGGACTCTTCAATGCTGGCTGGCTTTGTGGCCAGTTTGCACCAGATGGTCCAATATTGAACTGTTGATGGTTTTAACTACGTCTTTACTTAGCCATAGTGGGATATGTTCTCGAGTGAGCACGAAAAATCAAGTTCCTGGAGCAACGGCCAATATGACTCGCTCCACAAGCGCAGTTGAATTGACAGATACAATTTGATGTGGCTAGTCTAGGTGATTCCTCGATCGATCGATGAAGTACCTAGACTAGCCACATCAAATTGTATCTGTCAATTCAACTGCGCTTGTGGAGCGAGTCATATTGGCCGTTGCTCCAGGAACTTGATTTTTCGTGCTCACTCGAGAACATATCCCACTATGGCTAAGTAAAGACGTAGTTAAAACCATCAACAGTTCAATATTGGACCATCTGGTGCAAACTGGCCACAAAGCCAGCCAGCATTGAAGAGTCCTTCTCTATCATTTACCGGGTGCCAAATAAATTACCAAAAACATCGAAGCACCGCAGGCTCCAAACAGCGGAGGCTATTGCGATTCGCCTCAAACAACCAACACTCTGTGTCCAAAAGAAGCAAGTCCAGCCCCTACTATTTCCCCGGCCTTCAGTAGAAGCTATAAACTCATGAATTTGTACTATTATCTTTCCTAATGTTTCTGACATTCAGCTTATTCTATGTTGATGCGATTCAGGTGTAATTTGTCAATATTATTGATTCGATGTTATTTAAACATTAATGTCGTTTATAACACTAACTCATTTATTCACTATAATGATGAGTTTATCGAAAAGATTACTCTTTGTTCAGTAGCCACTCTTTTCAAAATTTTAATGTGCATTTTTAATCAGTTAAAATATTGATTTTTTGCTTTTTCTTCATTGGGGCTACAGTCTTAAAGATTGGATATTTAAATTTTCACCTTCGACCCATGAGCCTAAAGTCGTTCTTTGTATATCACCCTGCTTATCTTAAGTTTTCATGAGTAAAAACTTAGTAGCAAACTTAGATAATCGATTTTGCGGCAAGTGGTATTTGACACGCTGTTAAGCTGTTGAATCACCGAATTATTACTGGACTACCTTAATGACACAATTACTGCAATTTATTCGAATAGCCTGGCCAACAGCACTTGTGCCAGCAGTCAGTTTCACCATTACTTTATAAAGCAGCATTTTACGTTTTGTAATGCTGAATATAACTATAAACAGCCTATCATAAAATATATTTAATCGAGTGTGTTAGTAATCAAATGGAAAGATTACTCACTCTTCTTATTTAACGTGAAAGTGAGATGCACTCACTCCCAGTCATTTCATAATACTTAAAAGAAAATTAAAATCATAGTGATTCCTTCAAATTTCAGATCCTGCCAGTTTGTTATTAAATCAATGAAGACCATGATGAATTTAATTCTGTGCATTATGAGTTTGCTTAAGCAGCCGATCAGAAGTAGGGTGGTTTAAACTGACCCAACTGTGTGAGTTGAGTCAAAAAGGGTATACCACTCATTCTCTAACCACAAACAAGGTAAACAGGCATCTCGAATTCAGATCACTTCGGTCTGGCTAGCCACAACTACTACTACTACTACTACTACTTTGAGAAAAATGTTAAATATTATGCAGCAATCAGTCATTACCAATACGCGTGAATAAAAAGCATTAAAACACATCTGGATACAATCAAACACAGTCAACATGATCAAACAAGGTGGTTATTATCATTCACAGAGAATTCCTGTAGCTCACTTCAAAAGTTAGAGCAGAAGATGCTACCAAGAAAGACAGTGAACGTTTCTCAACAAAATCATTCAACTTACAAACTATAACAATACCGAATAGTCGACTTAAGCTACAGAATTCTCACCATCCTTTCAAGTTTACCTCTGCTTCACAATCAAATCCAGCTGGTAAGTTATAGGAGCATAAGCTAGTGTCCCCAACATATGAATCACAGAAGAGAGAGATAAAGGTAGAATTCCAACCAAAAGGTTAAATCATTGAAAGAAAACTCGGAACAGTCCTCTTCATTCTTGAATTCGAATATATATATATATATGCCTAGACACATGGTATTATCATTCTCTCCCTTAAAAACAGACAAGAATTTTGATTGAATTTGAGATTTACCCGTCAACTGATTGTACCGAAGTGCTCTCGTTGCCCAATTGGTCTAGTGGATAACGCTTTGGCGTTTGAAACCATGGGCACTGGGTTCGAGCCTCTTTGGGAGAATTATCGCTCAATGGTCCGGGGTTCGAGCCCGCACCGACGCACACCTGATATCTATGGTCGGCCTGCAAAATTTGGGCTACCGATATCCATGCTGAAAATTCCATACTTGTACCGAAAATACAGTGTGGAATCAAGCTGTAAATCAAAAGAAAAATGCAGGTACATCCAGTTGATGAGTTCCGAATAGGACGAAATTTGCATCCTGGATTCCACTGCTAGTCACCATCCACAAACTAAACAGAGGAATTTATAGCAGTTTTCTTACTAATTGATAAAACTTGCATTTTGTACTTTTTTATTGTTTGTGCACTGTTTTTTTCTTAAAAATGATGTAAAATCAATCTGAAATTATTCCCTTTGTCCTTTTAATTAGTTAAGATGTGTTTTCTAACCATAATAATGAGATAACAAGTACCAAGAGTATGTATGCGCATGTACTAGTGTTTGTTAATGATAATATTCTGTGTATAAGACGTTCAACAAACTCGAGAAAGAAAGCATTTTGGTTCCAAAAGGCAGCTGATGCGGAGAACAGGGAGGGGTGGTTAAGAATAAGATCATAGATGAACATATTTATACACAGAAAGCCATATACAATAACAAAACATATTCCATTTCGCGAAGTGATTTCATAGGAAATAAAAAAGAATGCAAATATAAGATCTGTGCATAAATATATATATATATATATTTGTTTAATCGGACATGTAATTACTAGTTCACCAAATGTATGCGATCACAGCATTAGACATTCTAGTATACATCAAAGTGAAAAAGCGGTTGAATGGTATTTCACTTAATAATATGTTGACAGTCAGTGCACTTGATTGGCTATTACATAATGATCAATCGCATAAATAACAGCTGAATAGATAGACCTTTATCCCTTTTAAATAAACTTTAGAACATAGGGATTCAACTGGTATTCGTTTAATTTTTAATGGGGTTGGGTTGCTACCCACGCGCTCAACCTTCCCACTTTACCGGGCTTATTGCTGGCTATGCGAGGTTTAGGAGTGCGTCGGCCACCTATTGAATCCTAGGCCATGTATGTGGTTGGCGAGTATTCTGCCATTGAAAATAAGATAATTACAATTTTTATTACCCTGGATCCTATATTTGCTATGATGAAGACTCCCTTACAAGGAAAAAGAGGTTCACTGATTTCCTTGGTACAGCTGGCCTAAACTCAATTAGCCGTATCATATTTTTCACATGAAAAGGTTATAGGTTGCACGATTTGGATGAAGATGATTGATGACACTAGTCAGTTGCCTAAGCTCAACAAATAACGCAAGACTCAAGGCTGTGACTCACTAACGTATACACCACTGATTAAATGTTGGTCACAAATAAGGAATTCTGCAGTATTCTTAGTGTTTCCTCCGTCTACTATTGTCATTGGAAAAGTATCCACTTGAATCGATATGACTGACTGCATACCTTTTAGCCTCTACTTTATAAATCTATTTTGTTTTATTATATAGGTGATGAATGACATTCATTGGCTGAAATGCCGAAATGACACTGTGCTTCTCATTTACCTAAATATTTCACAATCATCTATACGTTCTTATATATATATATATATGTTTTGTTGAACAGTTATTATAGCAGTCCATTAGCCTCGTTGATTTACCGAAAATTAACCCCTTCTGACAGCACAGTAGCTTCGATAGTTCATTGACTCTGAATAAAAGGATAAACTTCATTCGTTATACATATTTTTAGTGACCTAATTACCTAC
Source organism: Trichobilharzia regenti (assembly GCA_944472135.2). NCBI lineage: Eukaryota > Metazoa > Platyhelminthes > Trematoda > Strigeidida > Schistosomatidae > Trichobilharzia > Trichobilharzia regenti. The sequence continues at coordinate 89,832,690 of OX235270.1, forward strand.
TCTATGAATATCATCAAAAAAGGGTTGAAAATACTTAGAAAAGAAATCCTACAAAACGGGAAGATTAGACGTTTTAAGGATGGAAATTTATAGAAACAACCCATTTGAAAATCGACCTGTTGCTCACTAGTCACTGGACCCATTTAGGCAGTGACGGGGGTTCTAGTGAGAAGCTGTGACCAGCAGTGTACAGCAGGTTGAGGATGACACAGTAACTCATTGAAGAAGACACTGCGTTATGTCATGAATTGGCAAAAGTCAGAATTCATGGGCTGGCCTTTGGATCGAGTCCCGGCGACCTAATGGTCAGTCCAAGAGCTCGCCTTGTAACTAGAAGGTCCTAGGTTTGAACGCTGGCTGCAGGTGTGTACTGATGAAGAGTCCCGAACTAGAACGAAACAGCTGTCCAGTACTTCCAGGTTTTCCAGTAGTTCTCTAAATGATGCCAGCTCATGATGAAATCCTCTAACCAATCAAACAAAAGCCCCACATAAACCAATACTTAAAAACCACAGATTGTTAATCTGTTTCATAACAAAAGACACTGATTATGGATTTTAGATTCAAAAGGTATATGGGAGATGAAACACTAAACAGTAAACCATTTGAGCGTCTACAAAGCTAGATTACTCCTGATGTAGTCCTCCTAGAGTCTGATTAGGTAATTTGTGAAGGGAGGAATAACCATTTGCGTTTTTCTGTGAAATTTCAAGTGCTTCTGCTGGACCTAAATAATGTCTTTTAGGTTTTTAAATAGCTGCCATCTAGCCACCAAATTTACAACTGAAGCAGAAACCAGATAGACAGTCTCATTTCTGGTCGTCTAACTAACAAAGAAGACTGATGGGACTATGAAGAGATCAATATATAGAAAGCCTACGTGGAACGGAGAGCTGAGAAACACTTACAGTTGCAGACCTATCAATCGCAAGCGCAAACTGACAATAGAATCTGCAGAATATACAGTACTAGATAAGTAGAAGAAGAGATCAGTTTTTGAGGAAACACTGTACCCGAGAATGGCTATCCACCACGCCTCATAAATAACCACATAAACTCAAAATCAGCAAAGAACAACCTATCTCTGCGTCGACGAAGATGCTGTACATGAATGTAGTGTTCAAAATGACATCTTAAAGACAAGAATATCCAACGCCCTGAAAACAGCACTCTCTGCCGTTACATTACCACTGGTATTCTGAAGCCACTCATTGTTCTGCAACAACTTCGAAGATGAGCTATTGCATTTGACCACTTCTATGTGTATCTACCAATTCAACTGCTCATGCAAAGTAAGCGAGATATGTAGGTTGTCCGATGCACGTTTATCTAAAAGAGTCGAAGAACTTTATTCCGTTTGGCTACGAGAATGTAACAGTGGGTCGATAAATTGTGCTGCGATTGAACATATAGTCAACACTGGTCACTCAACATGCACGGAGAATTCAAAGTCACCTTCAAAGTGAAAAGAAGTCTTCTGAAAACACTAAGCTTCCACTTAGTTTGCATTGCCGAGGCCTTAGCGATTCGCATAGACAACCCTGATTTACGCACACAGAAGAAACTTCTCCACCGCCTCCTCCTACCTTAGGTTTTGATTCGAAGTTCTAGGACTTAGTGACGTGTTCTTCTTAACCAACCCTTTATTTACTCTTTTTACCTATTGCATGATTTTTTTTGACATATGTCTCCATTAAAATGCCGTTTCATATTACGCAACCCCTGGCAATACTCATCAATCTTCACCCCACTAGTTGCAATCTTGATTATTCATCACATTTCGACGAAGTAAACAACAATTTTTAGTTTTTATTTTATTTTTGTTTGACACTCCTAGTGTGCACACATACACGCACACAAATTAATTATAGGTAAATGTGATTGTACAGCTAAGTGAATGAATTCGCCGAGAAGAGACTCTTCGCTGACCTTGTAAATTTATTTACCTTCATATGGTCGATTATTTTTTCCAATATACTGGACTAAACTTGACTACTCCAAAGGTCAGCAATTTTATCACTGAAATTTAATTACAGCTTGAAAATAAAGTAATCGCAAAGGAATAAATTTTTACTTTTAAAAACAGAAACCTTATCGCTGTTTATTGAACTTAGTAACTTGTTTCACTGTTGTCTGCTCCATGCGCACATAAACTCACTTATTCATTTGGTTTGTGTGGTGCAAAGAGAAGAGTGGTCAGGTGAAATTATTCCACCTATCTCAAACTTACAAAATTACTTAGCACCTCTATAAATTTACTCACCGAAAATAATGCCTCCTTTCACCAAGTCCTTATTCGTCTAGATTGTTTATCTAATAACTCGAGGATTTATTTTCCTTAAAAATATATTTTGTTTGAATATTGTGTAACGAACGCAAGCGGGCAATTTAATTTTAGCATTTATGGCGCGAATAATTGACTATGGTGGAAACAATAAATTAACTTTGATCTAGTGAATATGATAATTAACTGATAAAGAACTTATTTATTAATAATAATGGCGATGTTAAAAAAATACAGAGAAACAGAGAAGAGATGAAAATAAGGTAAGATGCCTATCTTTTCGAAAAGCTCCTAATTTTGACTATTCACTTTGACTCTCACTGAATATGCCTTGATTTGTGCAAATACTTAATTGCTATTCTAGAGGATTTCTATCTTAGAAGTAAATATATAATAACATTATCTTAGTAACTAATCAGTAGAATAACGGTATCTCTTGTGAAAACAGAAATCGAAATACAAGATTAGTGTTATGAATTACGCATCGAACCTATGCGATATACACAACTAATTCGCATCTATGAGTCTACGCCCACAATTAGATGATGTTTAATACAATACAGCTTTCAATTGTTTTCAGGTAGAATATCCAACTGCACGGTTAAAAATAACTGACAACAGAGGTAGAGTACTCAAATGGATCAACAATTCTTCAGATTTTATTGTTGAACAAATGGATGTTATGAAACAGATCTTGTACCCGACTTCTTTGCCGTCAAGTAAATAAGAGTTCACTAGGTCCTGTAGTAGCAGATATTTTCACGTTTGATTTTGAAAAAAAGGAGAAGAAGTGTACAGTCGACTAAATGACTTCTTATTGTGGATATCTTGGTTATATATTTGTAGTACACTATGGTGAAAGTCATGCGTCCTACGCACTTGGATAATTTAATGACTCACATGAAGATACTGCCTTTACTGTGGCACATGATAATAATAGAAGTCTCATTTTCTTCACATCCTCCTACAGAGCTTCAGAGATAGAAGTTTCCAATGATCCATTCACCGAAAGGGCACATGGAATGCATAGTATTTAAATGTCATTAGTTCTGATCAAATAAGCACCGACTCAAATTGTATGTTTTTAAGGACAGAGGAATATATTTGGTGTGAAGCTGGAAGAAGGATTTAAGAGTCTTCGGGAAATTTTGAAATATAATCTTCTCTGTTAGAAGGTCACTAACAAGAAAAGGGAATCTGTAGATTTAAACACAAATACATCACAGTGAATAAGAAGACAATGTTCATACAACTCAGTTTTAAAGGTGGTAATAATAATAATAATTTAATAATAATTTATTTTACTTTATTCCAAAAACAGTACTTATGATACAGAATGGAATTTTCAGCATTTGTAACAATTAAATATTAATAATAATAATAATGATAATAGTAATAATAATAATAACAGTGAGTTTGTTTCAAACAGTATTGTCGATTCAGTTTGAAATTTTTAGCATGTTACTATAGAGTATTGAATCTAATGTTCTGTTGATGTAGTATAGTGAGAGGAAATACAAGATTAACAGTGGTAACACAGCTTAAACGATGTTCACAGTTATGAAAAATAAATAAAAACAAAAAATTGAGAGGATTATAAATATAAGAAATACAATAACAATCAAGTTTGGTACTGTAAGGGTGGAAGAAATCGTTTATTCAGTAGTGCAAAGAAGGTTAGTCAGTTCATGCCTGACATTATTTTCATCACATAAAGTACGTGCTAAATATGGTATAGTGGAATTTTTACACTTAGATGTACGTGCGTAAATTCTTCTGAAAAGACTTCTTGTTTTACCTGAAGAGACACAAGATTGGAGTTGCGGGTAGAGTGGGTGCTCAGAGTCTGACAAAATTCCTTTGGCAAATTTGTCGCATGACATCAAGTGCCTATCCGTGACAATGTCAACGATACGGTCCAATGGAATACCAGTCGTCCTACTGACAGTCTTTAGAGTTCTACGGAGTATGACATAGTTTTTTTTAAGCAATGCAGCAAAGAATAAGGGTGAACAGTAAAGAAGATTAGGCAAAATACACTAGTTGACAAACTGTAAGAGGAGGGGTTGGGTTATGCCTGAGTGCCTCAACTTCTTAATGTAAAAAGTCAGACGAAATATTCTTTTAGAAATCATTAAGACATGGGAAGACCAGGATAGGTCAGAAGAAAGAATTAATCCAAGATACTTAACTTCAGACTTGATTTCTATATCAGTGTCATCAATTTTGCAAGGGTCATAGGAACCAACAGCTTCATTTAACTTTCTTTTGCATCGAAAACTGAAATTTACAGTCTGGCATTTGGAAGGATTTAGTTTAAGGCCGTTACACGAAAACTATTTGCCAACTCCAGTTAGAAAGATGTTCACTTTAGTAAATTCAAGCTGAGAATTAACAGACGTTGAAATAGTAGGATCATCGGCATACTTAACAAAGTCTATTTCATCAGAGTGAGGCAAGTCATGTAATAAGAAAGAAAACGGAAAAGGATAAAGGACAGCGCCTTGAGGGACACCAGCCTCAGTAAGCAATGAAGTGGACGACTTTCCCTGACATACAGTATGCTGCTTTCTTCCTGAGAAATAAGAATACAGCCATTTGACAACCCAACAGTCAGTTTGAGTTTCGGCCAGCCTGTTTAACAAAATGTCCCTAGGTACTGAGTCGAAAGCAGATGTGTAATCTAGGAAGGTGCAGCGCACAAATTTAGCCCCCTTGTCTAAGCTGGAGACAAGACTGCAACCGCATCTAAAGTACTTCTGCTGTGTTTGTAAGCGAATTGTTTAGGATCGTTAAAGGCTTTAAGTGAAGGTTGAAGATTAAGTAAGAGTAACTTTTCCATAGCTTTTAGAAAAGGAGACGTAATAGCAATAGGTCTAAACTTAAAACATGTTCCAGTAGACGACTTAGGGATAGGTACAATTTTGATCTCCTTCCAAACGGCTGGCACGACATTTCTGGAGAAAGATTCGTTAAATATGTCCATAAGAGGATAACACAGGATGTCTGCACATTTTTTAAGAATAACACTAGGTAAACCGTCTGGGCCCAGGCTATAAGAAGGGTTCAGAGACTGGAGACTTTTTTGAACTTCATTTGTATTGAAACCAGGGAAGCAAGTTTCATTAACACTTGTAACACTAGAAAGTGGCATTTGTGGGAGAATATATGAAAGACTTGTTTAGTGTGCAAACATCAAAGGAATAAGGAATACTATTCATTTGCTTACCACCAGTAATTTCATTGAAAAGTTTCCATATATTAGTCGCATTTTTACACGATATAAACTTTTGGTTGTAAATTGAATTCAACCTGTGCATTTCAGATTTTATTAGGACGTTAATTCTTTTCAAACCAGTATTGTCCTTCATTTCATATAGCTTTTCTTTTTGTCTGCGAAGCATTTTAAGTTGAGGAGAGGAGAAACGGTCAAATCTGATGAAGAGCGTTTCTGAGGGACAACAAGTGTCAAGACAAAATTTGAGATAACTTGCAATATTAGAGATTGTGTCAATAAGAGAATCTTCATTAAAGATTCTGGAATAATCAGCAGAAGACTGAATACTTCACTGGATCAGTTGATTCCCGTTTATCGGACAGCATGTTCTTTGGTGCAATCAAAGTTTGACAGATACCTTTATCCATGTTACTTCTAGTTGCCTATACAAATGTTTACATATATCTGAGGTACCAGTTGCATTCTCTGAACAGACAAAAGGACACACCTCAGATCCTCCGAACATATACTAAAAAGCCTGCATTCCAAGATAAATGCTTTCACTATTGTTCTTATCAGGTGTCTTTTCGATGCCGGTCATTAGGTAGATAATATAGCTCAATTTTCCTCAATTTTGCAGAAGCGTATTCAGCGTCTTTCCTTGTCCTGGTCGCTTGATGTCGCAGCCCTTCCTTCTATTTGACCAAACATTCTATTACTTTATTCTCTTCCCTGCAGCTAAAATAGAACTGTATCTCCTTTTCCTGCACTTTGAACTGAACTCACCATATTATTGTACAACCTATTGGTTACCTTGCATCTCACGTCTGTCAAGTGCTTACCCAGTTTATCAAAACCTGCACGTTTACTCAGTTAATTTTTCTTCAGGTGAAAACGAAAAGACGAAATATGTCATGGTCTCATCTTCTTGTGTACAAACTTTTGTTTTTGCTTTATTCAAATGCAAAAAGAGGAATACATGTACGAAGATACAACAGACGTAATATATGATGAATGACGGGAAAACGAAAGTCTTGTCCGTGCAAGAATTCGAGGAAGTAGCTTCTGAACTTGTAGTCCGAAACTTATTCATCAGAGCTAATATGATGTACTGTTAACTAGGTCATCGTTTCACCCCAGTTATCATGAACAGTGCCCAGTTGTTTAGCAATCCCGTAGTAAGTGATTAAAGTAGCACATCAGAAATTTCAAAAGATTGATTGCTGAACAAAGAATATTCATCAGCAGGTTCTACAGTTACATAATTACAATAATAAAAGAATTATTGTTATTGACAACATAAGTGTTTTTAAGAGTAACATCAAATCACGGACATCTGACTTCCAAAAGATATTTGCAGATAGACTGTTAACAGATTGTAGTTCAAAATATACGTATGTGGTAATATGGATAATTGTGACACTAAAATGAAAACCAATATTCCAGAGCAAATGATTGTGAATAACAACCAATGAATTCTCATGACTCATGGTCATATTAAAATCTATCCATATTGATCACAAACTTCAAATGGATCATTGATAATCTCAGGGACAGTGACGGGGGTGGGAAATTGAGGCAGAAGGTAATGTGCGTTGTATGTGTCAGCGTATGAGTTAATGACTACTTTTAAGAAAGGAAACAAAAGGTTAGTTTGTGCAAGTGCAATTACATTGATTAGGGGAATTTATATGTACAGGATGGAGGGACAACCTCATGAGTTCTTTATAAATTTGCAGATTCCACAGCAAGCCAGGGCAGTAATATTGGCTAGAAATGAAGTCAGAGCACTGGTCGTTATTGGTGAATCGCAATAGACTCCGCTGTTAGGAGTATTCAGTAGCTGGATGCTTTTGGCAGTTTGTTTGTTAGAGAAGAATTATTCAGTGCTGGCTCTGTGGTCAATTTAGGTCAGGTGGCCTAATATCGAACTGTTGATGGTATTCACTACACCTTTATTTGATCTCATTGCTAGGTGTTCCCGAGCACGAAAACTTCAGTTCTTGGACCATATAACTCTGAGCGTGTAGCTGAGAGTTCTTATTTCTTTTGTACTGGAGAGGAATAAAGCTATGAAAATGTGAGTAGTATCCTATCAGTTTACCTTTTTATGCAAATTTCTCTTCATAATACCATCAGATATTCTTGTAAGAATGACGTCCGGAAGGTGATTCTATTTCGAGATTCCTCTTCGCATATGAATTTGACAGGTGATTGTATTTCATTGAAGTGAGTTATTATTGCTTTCCTGTCCATGTCATCTTCACAAAGAATGGAGGTATCACTCAGATGTAGGCAATAAAATGAGAATTTTCCGATAAGGTTGTTCAGATAATCATTCTCTAGTTTGCTTAGAAGGAAATCTGCCAACATAGGATCCAAGTAAGAGCCCGTCGTCACCCTGACCACTTGTCTGTAAAGTGTTCCATCAAATTTGAAATTAGCATTCATGGTGCACCTTGATAAGAATTTTAAGGATTCCTGTCGGGATATTTTAATATTCTTTCGACTTGTTATACACTTGTTGAGATATGTATTGAACCGTTTCTACTAGAAGTACATTTGTGAATAAAAGTGTGATGTCGTCAGTAAAGCATATCTGCGATCTTGAAGGAACTCACTTGCTTTTAGAGATTTGAACGCAAGTCACCTTGGGTTGCCGTCAGAAATGTTACCAATAAGCTATTGGGTTTTGCAATCGACCTCACATGGGACTACATTGGATACTTTGACTGAAAACAAGGCTGTAACTAACATCATGGGTTTCTAAACTGAGAAAACTGATACTAGTTGAGGATTCATCAAAAACCAAGGAGCACTGGACTTGTGCCTCATTCTAGTCCGTGACTCCTGTGACCCTATCCGAAATCGGTCTGAACTGAACCTGTTGACAATTCGGCATCTGAATAACGATTTCTGTCAGTTCTTGATATAGGATCGCCACCAACTAATTCAACTGATAAACACTTATTTTACTGCCAGCATGATAGACCACACTGGTTATTACTTTTTACCACATAAATTGTTGGGTGCTGACTAGCAGTGGAATCCACTATGCGCATTTCGTTATATTAACTTAGATGGATTTTTTAGATTTTCCCGTTGCGCAAGAGGTGGCTCTCGTGACCCAAGTGGTCTAGTGGATAACGCTTTGGCGTTTGAAACTATGGGCACTGGGTTCGAGCCTCGGTGGGAACATCACCACTCACTGAGAAATGCAGGCACATCCAGATGACGAGTCCAAAATAGGACGAAATGCGCATCCTGGATTCCACTGCTAGCCATCATCCACCAGTTATATACTAATTAAATGCCCAGACATCGTCGAAGCATCTGCACAAGAAGCCGACATGTCAACCTGAGACCGAGCACTTCGGTCCAATCAATCGATGGGAGAATCTACAAAATTCCATTTAATTCTGACATTAGTTATCTCATACACAAAATTCGAACATGAAATGTCCTCAGTTAGAGAACCACCGAACAACTAGGGGGTACTGGACAGCTGGTTGCCTCGAGCTGGAAACTCTTCAGCGGTACGCGGTACCCAAGACTTTCATGTTACAAGACGTGCTCATTGGCCAATCAGCCATCGGGATGGAATGCACTGGCTCATCACTTCTAACTTCTGTGAATTAGCGATTAGTAGCGCCATCACCAGGCCATAACATTGGCGAATATTTGTCCTCACACCCAGCCTAGTGGACTACAATGTTTGCGATTTCTCGCTAAAACTTCATATAACTTCCTCGTGTTGTCAGTTACAAGTGAACAAAAAATGAAAATTGGAACTAATGAAATCCCTACAAACTAACGCTTGGATATTAGTGATTCGCTAATGACAGCGAAAGACACTTATGATTTTTTTATATTATGCAATATATATATATATAATTTCCACTTCAGTTTACTGTGTCAATTTCAGATTGGAAATAAGATTGCATTGGACCTATTGAAGTGTTGTACTTTTAAAAATATCCAATGATTTCCGTCACATCTAAATGATGATTGACACTAAGGCTAAAGAAAGATTTTTAAAAAAATTTTTCATAGTTATTCACAGCGTGTTGAATTGTGAAATGGTGAGAGGAAGAGATATAATGGAGTGACCTTGACACGTATAGTAAATAGAACTGGTAATCAATCATTAACTACCTATTGACCGAGATTTCATTTCTGCACATAAGGAAGAGAAAAGTCCAATCATATGTTGGTTAGGTCAATATCTAGTGATGAAAATGAAACGAAAAGAGAAAAACTGCTGAGATAAGAAGACAATGAAAGATTTCATTCTGTTATGATTTAGAAATTTAAAAAAAGCTTGGAAATAGTCTACTTAATCCGTTTGACAATGTAAATAATCTTGAAATCATTAAAAGGAAAGCTAAAGGATGCTTAAAACAGACTGATACTAACAACTCTAGATTAAATGAGTTGATTAGTGGCATTAAGTAGCCTGATTGAAACTGGCTAAGCACTGACAGAATATTCACTGATCATAGAATGAAGTGAAATATTGGACTGATCTGACCAGTGGGTAAAGATGATCTGTGTGAGCAATCTTCAGTTACTGTTCACTAGTCAATGTCATTTATCTCAGCTTGGTTCTTATACCATTGTGCCAATATGATGAGCAGTTTTCTTAGTTATTTTATGAGCTTGAGATTTAAGTGACAGACATCAAACTGCTGGGGTAAACATATTAAAATGATGAAATTTGTGAGGATGGCAATTAATTTAGTTTCAGTTTTTAGATTTCCTCACGAGCCAACATCAGTTAGAGAGATTACTGAAAACAAGTGGTAGACTGGTTTAGTCATTGGATTCCTGCCCAAGTGACAGAATACTTAACGATCTTGATATCGAAACCTTGAGGTCCTTGGATCGATCCTTGTTAGGGTAGTGAGTATGCGTTGAAAAGTTTCAAAATATCAGATGGTTGGAGTTAATCGGCAAGAAGCCTTGGACCTAGGTTTCGTGCTAATTGGCAGTCGTCAGCAAGGCTTATCTGCAGCCTTGAAGGAACTCATGTCCCTTCTGAGATACGAACCCGCGTCACCCAGTGAGTTCTGCAGTCAGAGACGTTACCACTAAGCTATTCGAGCTCGCGATTAACCTCCTGTAGGACTGTTGTGGATAGTTTGATTTGACACTAGTAACTAGTGTGATGTTTCTAATCCTCTTTTTGGTGCAAACTGAGTTCTGTCAGTCAGGTTGTAATGTGGCCACCAATCCTTATAACTCAGAAAAGACATGAGTTTTTTCAAGTTTGCAGATACGCCCTACTGACGAGTGCCAACTAGCACGAAACCTAGGTCCAAGGCTTCCTGCCAATTACCTCTAACCAACTAATATCATCAAATCAATGTGCACCGTGATGGAACGCTACCTAAAATGGTTGCCACATTACAACCTGACTGATTGAATTCAGTCTGCACCAATGAAAGGATTAGACACATCACACTAGTTACTGGTGTCAAATGAAAAGTTTCAAAATGGGATTAAATAGAGGTTCATTGATCCCTGGTTTTCATTCATCTTGTCTAACTGGTGTTGGTTCGTGATGAAATCTAACAACTGGAATCAAACTAAATACTATAGTCAGTTCGAGTTTACCCGAATGTCAGCCCACAACTTCGTATCGACATATTGATATGCATAGTATTTATACGAAGATATTTCACCTGGGTCCCACGTTGTTGGCTTTTCTATAGTTAGCCACAAACATTTCGATAAATGTCAAGTAGTCAATAAATATCAACTCTCAAAATGCATGAGTTAATCTCTGTTCAAACTGCTGGTTAAGGTAGGGTGAAAATTCAAGTCACTATTGACTTGAGGGTTTCCTCAACAAACCGGAGAAAATGAAGTTAATTTTGCGAAAATATTCATTCAAACACATTGAAAAAATTTTAGCCTCCAACTATCTAATATCATCAAAAAGTGAATTATATTACAAAAATTATCGAACACAGCTTAAAAGTTACTTCAATCGAAAAGACTGAAAATTTTTCGAATGTGGAGTGAATTTTGAAAAACCATAATGTGTGATGTGACGGAAACTTATGCAGTAACCTATAAAAGGGCCTCATTAGTTCAGTTTAATAATAATTCTACAGTAATATGATTTATCACACAAACAATTCGAGCCAACCTAGCATAACTCAGTCTTCTTCTTTTTGACAGAACTGCTGAAAAAAGTGCTACCTTGTAAAAGACTTAAAAGGCTGTAGGCGTGGTTGGTTTTCTATTCCTTCCTGTTCCGAGTGGAACACAGAGCTTCAAGCTTTGCGTTTTAAGAGCTTCATTGGTGGTGGTATTGATTCGTAACGATCAAAGCAGACTTGCTGTGCTCTGAACGCAGGAAAAACCTGTCTCTGCCTTCTACTGTATATCTGACGAAAACGTCCTTGACACAGCCACAGACAGAAAACGCAAAAAGACGTTGATTCGGCCTAAAATCTGTGATTCTATTCAACGATCAAAAAACTAAAAACTCACAATTAGTTCAATAAGGCTGTTAGGCGTGGGAAACGAGAAGATAGGGATATCCTGGACCGACGTGAAGAACCTAGAAGACCTGAATTTCGCGCGTGGATGATTTATGTTTGATGTCACACAAAATCGAAGACTTACAAGCGAGCGAAAACCGAGAAACTGATCGAAGAAGCAGCTGGTGAAGACAGGACTCCATGTGAACATGGACAAGACGGAGGTTATGAAAATAACCAGCCAACCAACAACAACAACAGCAACAACATCCGGCGCCAATCACCATCAACGGGAGGGATTTGAAAGAGGTTACTTCATTCACTTATCTAGAGAGGGAGCATTGTCTCAACTACAGGCAGTTGGAACGGACGAGGATGTCAAATCGAGCGAGAATCGGGGTGGGGGGTCGAGAAACACATTCATCAACCTGAAACCAATCTGGAAATCTTTGTCACTGAGCATCAGCAACAAAATTCAGTCGGATTTTCAATACAAACGTAAAGTCAGTCAGTTCTTCTATACGGATCAGATCAGAAACTTGGCGAGTGGGTCACAAAGAATATTTCCAACATCCTGTTGCAGACCAGACCTTTATTAACCAACAACTGTCTTCGCTGGCTCTATACTGAAGATCAGATGGCCGGACCGGAAAGAATCACCAACAAGAAACTATGGCTGTGAACAAACAAAGCAAGAACCAATCGCCCAAAAAATATCAGGAGAAAGTGGAGATGGATTGGACCCTCGCTGAGGCTGGAGGCTGCTGGGTGACATCGCGCATCAAGCCCTCGATTGGAACCAGGCCGAAAGGGAAGCGGCGAGTTGGTTGTCAGTCCAAGGGTGACATGGAGGAGATCGTGTGAGGAGGAGCTGAAACAGTATTGAATAACATGGATTCAGGTGAAAAGTACAGCAAAAGACAGAAGCAAGTGGAAACGTGCGGTTGAAGCCCTATGTTCCACTAGGAACCCAAGGGAACAATAATAATAAGGCTGTTAGACAGTTCATCGGTATAAAACAAGTGCAGTAGAACAAAAATTAGTTATTCTAAGGCTCAAGTAAACCAATCCTAACAAGCTGAGATCAAAACTATGCTAGCTAAAAGCACACATACACTGAACAATTCCTGCAGACAGTAAAAGATTGAATTTCCCACGCCAAACCTCGAGGTCATTCAAACAAATTTGCAGTCCTAAAACAACACGCTATCAACATCATCACGCAACCTCGAAGAGAAGCATTCGAATTAGGTGTTGTACAAGAAAAAATAAAAACAGTGAAGAATAAGTTAGTAGGTGACATACAACGTCTGAACATTGATATATAGCCTAGTAGAAAAGAGGAAAATAATTACTAAGTTAGCTGAAATATCCAAATAAGGAGAGATTCTCCAGAAAAGTTACTTAATCACAGTTTCTACGAGATGAGGTTGTCATCCTCATTGACCCACCTTTTCTATTCTCTATGTTTATCACCGGTTATTAAACTACGTGGGGTTTAAGTATACAATGGCCAGGTTATTGGGGTATGCCTCTGTTCCAGTTAACTGACACAGCATTTTTCAAGTAGTTCACTAAAGTCATCCTTTTTACCATAAAAAAGAAAATAATTCTCCAATCTCTTCTGTCACCTGGAAAAAATAAACAGTAATTACATAAATACATAACAAAACTAAATACAAAAGCTTAGCTAAACTAAAGAAGAAAATCAATAATTAATAAGTAGTGAAGAATAATTTCATTTCATTTTTCTTGAGTAAATTGTTTGAAAACAAAATTTTCCTAATTCAAATTTTAGGCATGCAAACAAACATAACAACAACAACAACAATGACACCGGTTATGGTCAAAATGAAAGTTTAAAAAAAATAGTAACGACAAACACGATAGAAATGAATGCTGTTCACCTCATCTCTTTTTTTGTATCATACACCCGATGATAGGTTGATCAGTTGATTAAAGTTAAGCAGTAAACAAGTATTTTGTATGATGAGTAATTTAACTGGATCATATTTAATATATGTTGCTAGGTTGCTTGAACGCGTAGCTTACCCTGCTTCACTTTCATCATGCCACCTACATGAACTAGAATAAGGACACAGCAACTGTTATACCGAAATGCAGCTGAACAACTCCACTCCGGATACCCTGAAAACTGAAATCACTATGCTAAACATTGTTACTACTTTCGTCTTCTTTTTTAATGTTGCCTAATTTAAGAATGTCCCACTTATAGTTATATAAAATGTTCCACTTCAGTTGGTTAGCTGATTCCCTTCAGCATTTTTATTATCATTTCCAGTTTTTCAACTTTTCTTGTATAATAAAACAATAATTTTCACTTCATTAATAATTCACACTCACTCACTCTCTCTCTCTCTCTCGCTCGTTTCTTTTGTTCCCTTTATTTTCAAACATTTTTATTCCCTTGTTGTATGCAGTTGGTTATAAACCATAAGAGGACGACTACTTTTTCTAAATTGAGTAGGTGATGCTTACTACTATTATCATTATTATTATTATTATTATTATTTTATAATCGTTGTTATTGCTAGTGTTACTACCGTAATTTCAGAGAGTTGGAGAAAATGAAATAGTTGGAGGGGTTTAGACAGATATATGTATGTAGACACATAAAAAAAAGAACAACCAAAATAGAATACAGGAAGGAGGAAATATTATCATTATTATTACTATTATTGTTAGAGTGTGAAAAAAAGATGGCTGGGATCAGGAAGTGAGAGAAAACTTGCGTTATGCTGGTTGGCTTGGTTGTTTGTTTTTTTGTTTCTGACTGAAGGATACTTTTTTTGTTTTTGTGAGAAAAAGCGGACAGTTTCAATTTTATTTTATTTTCCACATGATTTTTATCTTCCTCTTAGGGGATAATTGAAATTAAAACATTTTTTGCAAAAAGCAAAAAACAAAAGAAAACAAAGAAGACTGCTGAACACACTGCAATTGGGCTATTCACACATGCATTAGGATGTCTATGTCCAAATTTCAGTCTGAATTTTTACAATTCAATAAAACAGAAATTAAAATATTTCAGTCAGTTAGAAATGAGTATTTTATTTGGTTGGTTCATAATAACACCGATAATAAAAGTATATCAGATTTAAAGTATTGTAGGAATTTGTCACAAACAGAAACCAGTTAGGCAGTCATTGAGAACCAAGCAGCACTGAAAACACTCTTAATATCCCGGGGGATCGAACCCAGTAATAACGTCTACACTGAAACTAATAAAAACACGATACCTGAATATCACTCTTTAGCTTATTGGTGGCCACTAGATAAGTTTTCTGAAGATCTGATGACAGGCTGTGTCCAATTCCGTCCAATATGTCAGAATTAGGCGGATGTTCATCAGTGGCGTTGGTTGGTAGTTGCGTTATATCGCTAACCAACAGATGTTAAATATCGATAAAGAAAGGAAGACGAAGTCTGCAGTATAACAACCTATTTCACAGGTTCTTATCAACTGCAGACTACCTGAAATTACAATGGTCATTTAGATGATAATAACATACTTTAATGTTTAAGTGGTAGTAGAGAAGAAATACTATAAAATTGACGCATTCAATTGTAAGTATTACAATTTTTAGTCTAAGTTTTCATCATCAATTTATACGCTTCCAAAGTAGAAAAGAGGGAAGGAGGGGTAAGACAGAAAACATGAAAAAAATTATGAAAACAGTGTACTCAAAAAACAAAGCGGTTACAGTTTATAAGATTGAGATTTGTTCAGTAAGTTGAGATCATTGAATTAGATGACTAATTAATGTAATCAAAATCAAAATTCAGCTACCAAGGTTAATCACACTCTCTTTCTGTATGCATAAATCTGGTTTAAATCGTTTGATTGCGATTGCTTCGGCAAAACGTGGTAAATTTGCTGTCCTCTGTCTATTTAATATTTTGAAGGACTTAGAAATCTCTACGAGATGTCCGGTATCAACAATATGTCTGGTAATTGCACTCTGAGAATATTTGCTTCCTTTCAGGCACAGGTTTCTTGGAATATGTTCAGAAAACCGGATAGAAGCCTTTCTTTCTGTCCTTCCCATGTACTCGCTCCGGAAAGTGCACGTAAATTCATAAACGCAGTTGTAGGTGACATCAGCAGGGTATTTATTTAGGTTTGAGTGGCTTAGTAGACGTAACGCTGCATAATGTTATGCGTTTTGCAGCTCGGAAGCTTCTTTTTATTACACCTTTCAGTCTTTTGTCAATCTTTTGTGACACTGCATCTCCTTTGAATGGGAGACAAATAAACACTTTCTTCTTTTCTACAATTGGGTGTTTTTCTTTCTTATCTTTTTCTCTGAAATACCTTTGTATAAATCCCTTAGGGTATCCATTCTCTCTTAGGCAATTCTCAACGAAACCTTATTCTTCTTCGACCTTGTTAGGTGAATGTAACTTCCTGGCCCTGTCGTGTAAAGTCCTCACTAATCCACGTTTATAGCTTATGAGACAAAAGCTGTTATAATGAAGATATTGCCCAGTCCAGGTTTTATTTCTACAGATGGACTTTCCAACCGTAACTTCGTTTGTTCTTTCTACATTTAGATCCAAAAAACTGAACGCATCATTATGTTCATACTCCATGGAGAATTTGATATTTGTATGGGTCTCATTTAGGCGATCATATAATGCCGATGCGTGATCCATGTCGTTGCAAACAACAAATGTGTCACAAACACACTGGCGATAGTAGGTTGTCACATGGATAGCATAACTCAGTTGTATCTGTTTGAGGTAGCCCATGAAGATATCAGCCAGAATATGTCCCATAGGCGAACCCATCGCCACGCCATCAATCTTCCGGCAAAAGTGATTGCTGAATTTGAATTGTATATCTTTTGTGCAAAGCAGCAGTTTTCTCTTCATCTCTGTTTCAGGTAATGGTCGAAGTTCCGTTTTTTACAAATAATGTCAATTGTTTCCATCAGTGGTACGTTTGTAAACAGGTAGGTCACATCGTACAATACCATGAGTTCGTCTGACACACCAATACTGTCTACTTCCTTGGAAAATTGATAGCTATGCTTCAGGCTATGGGTTGCAAACCTAATTCGAATTGGCTCTATAGAATCAGCTAACCATCGAGCTAGCTTGTGGCATGGTGAGTCAATCACAGAGAGGATATGTCTTAAGGTCGCATTTGCTTTATGAATTTTTGGTAGGCCGTACAAAGACGGCAAGCATTCACCTTTTGACTTCAATTTATTGTATGTTTCGCTGTTAATTAGTTTCTTCATTAGAAGTTCCTTGAGACATTTATTTACTTTATTTTCAGATGACGTTGTGGCATCCTTTTTGTTGTCTACATGGAATTTTTCTGTGTCGTTCAGAACTGTCACCATTTTATGTATATAATCAGCTTTGTTCATTATAACAACCCCCAGAGCCTTTATCAGGTCTAAATATGACGATTTCATCATTCTCATATAGTTTATTCAGATCTATTCTATGCCCTTTGGTCAACATCTTCTGCTTCTCCATTGGTGATATGTGCTATTGGTTAGCTACATCGAGGAGTTTAGACTTTAGCCATCCTCTTTTATCTTCGTCTAGTGTTTTCAGGTTGTAGAGTTGATGGTCTAAGTGTTCAAACTGTGCTTCTGTTTCTACATGACTGATGTGCTTCTTGAGGACGTGAAACTTAAATCCTAGAGATAAGGCTTCTCATTCGCTTTTGCTTAATTGTAATTCTGATAGATTACAAACGTAGCGTTCAGGTGCTTCTGAGACTTCCTCAGTTAGCTTTTCTTTCATCAACGCTTTTGTCAGCTGTCAACAAATGTATGAAAATTTTAAATATCTCTGATCATTGAATTCCCACTCAGTGAGGGAATAAACGACGACTTGTTCCGTTACCTAGGATCATGATGTGATGCCTTGAAGTGATTTCATTTAATATAAGAACAGTAAAGTTCAGCGAAGAGTCTCTTCTCGGCGAATTCATTCACTTAGCTGTACAATCACATTTATATACAATTAATTTGTGTGCGTGTTTGTGTGTACATTAGGAGTCTCAAGTAAAAATGGAACAAAAATTAGTTAGGGTCACTGTTGACATCATCAAAGTGTTTCTAAAATGTGATGAATAGTGAAATTGTAACTAGGCCGGGGTGAAGACTGGTAAGTATTGACGGGGGTTGCGTAATATGAAACAGCATGTTAGTGGAGACACGTGTCCAAAAATAAATCACGTAATAGGCAGAAAGAGTAAATAAATTGTAGGTTAAGAAGAACACGTCACTAAGATGTCATACAAAATTCGAGAAACATTAATAACAAAGTCGTAGAACTTGGAATTATAGCGAATGTAGAAGCATGAATGGAGAAGTTTCTTCAGTGTGTATAAATCAGGGTTCTCTAACCGAATCGCTAAGTCCTCGACAATGCAAATTATGCGGAAGCATACCATTTTTAGGAGGCTGCTTTTCGGTTTGTAGGTGGCTTTGATTGAATTCCCCGTGTTGACTCTATGTTCAGTTACAGAACACTATGTTGACCCACTGTTACATTCTCGTAGCCAAGCGGGATAATGTTCATTGAATCTTTTCGATAAACACGCATCAAAGGGCCTACATATCTCGCTCGCTCCCCACGAGCAAATGAATTGATAGATGCATGTAGAGGTGGTCAAATGGGATGGTTCATCTTTGGAGTTGTTGCAGAACAATGGGTGGCTTGAGAATACCAGTGGTAATGTTGCAGAAGGGAATGTGCTTTTCAGGGCGTTGAATATTCTTCTGTTTATGATGTCTGCTAGAATGTCGCCTATGAACATTACATTCATTTACAGCATCTTCGTCAACACAGAGATAGGATGTTCTTTATCGATTTTGAGTAGTTATCTATAAATCGTGGTGGATGGATATTCTCAGGTAGTGTGTTTCTTAAAAGACTGATCTGTTCTTCTACTGATCCGGTGCTGTATATTCCGCAGATTCTAATCGAAAGAGATATTGTCAGTTTGCGCTCGCGATTGATAGGTCCCCAACTGTAAATGTTTTTCAGCTGTTCATTCCACGTAGGCTTTTGACATATTGGTGTTTTCAGAGTCGCCTCAGTCTTCTTTGTTGTTCGGACGTCCACATATTCATCAGAACCTCTGTATTGGAACACGAAGATTTATCCAAGTTTATTTTTCTGTCTATGATTGTTAGTCGACTGGAGATTTCGGCCACTACGGATTTACATGAAAGTTATTTGAATGATAGGTAGTGGTTGTAATTATTTAAAACAGTTTATGTAGTGTAAAAATCCTGAAGAATATTTCTGATTTTCTCCTCCTCATATATGATGTGGACGGAAACAGTTACCATCCAATAGCGAGTCAAATTGACCTGTTGCATATCAGTGGTTCAAGGAAGCTATCCACTCTCTTCATTAAGACGTTAAAGAGAAAACAAGAAGTTTGCCTATTTCATTCTTAGTAGCTATTCACTAGCACCATGTACATATAAATTTGCATAAAAATAAGTACTATTCAGTCCAACATACTGAGAAAGGTGGGATTTAAAGCTGGTTATCACTTCCAATTCGGTATAAAAATTCTCAAGTTTGCAGGTGAGTAAATATTAGCTAAAAAAACGATATCGGACTACGAATACAACTATTTGAAATGTAAAATGGTTTTTACTGAAAAAGTATGTGACTAAGATACGCATGGAAAAAGGTTAAAATAATATTCTGTTACTGAAGATTTAAAAAATGAACCTAATATGAAGAAAAACCATAGGAAATGGAATTCCGACAAAACTAAGTCCGATATAGATGCAATGATTGAACTAGCCTCTTTTGAACACATATCTCCGGTTCATGGATCCCTTTGGCTAGTGCTTCTGAAGTACTGAAGTTCGAAAACACTCCATATTCGGTCAATTTATGTTTACTTCGAATGATGTGTTGGTTGATATAATCCAACAGGTGCTAACATGGCATTCGATCATAATGCTGCCTGGTTGCAGCGATACTAAGTAGTGATCTCAAACAGGTCCTGAAAGAACACACGTATAATACCAATTTACCCAGTCTCACGCCAGCAGGTGAATTTGATATATGCAGACTGATATGGTCATATGTGAGAGCTTGTCTTTCAAACTGCTTAAAAACAACTAACAACTACTAACATTAACTAGGTGGGTCATTAAGCAAAATTATATAGTGAAATTTCGCTGGAAATCATGTCATCTAGACATGACGTGAAACGATTAAAAGATATGAAAAAGGTAAGAGTCCAACAAATTTATCGAGATATACACGATTCCATCAGGTTACATTCCATCAGTTGTCTTACAGGAATTAGCCAAAAAACAGCAGTCTATGTTATTATCTTTAACAAATTTCCTGATGAAAACTCACACGCAACTAAATGTGATTTAAAATAAAGAGGTAAGACTGACGCTAAATACAACAGAAACAATAAAAACAAACACCAATTATAATCCCTGTGTAAATACACAGTCGTTTCATACATTATAAATTAATTCAGAATAACAAGTTCATCTATTCTCCACAAAACAACATACACACCACCACCACCACCCATACACACACACTCACCTATCTCCCTCCCACTCTCTCTCTCACTCACTCACCCATTTACACACCATCACCTACACAATACCCAACAGATTATGCGAACTTATAATTAGCCAGAGAAAACCCCTCAAATGAACTCGATTGTAAAGAGAAATATGATCTACACATCCCCCTCGATTCCATCACCACTTCTCATACTTTCTTCTTCTTCTTCTTCTTCACTTGTTGACCTCATTTCCCCATCCCATATAATCGAATTCATCTCTCCAGCTTCCTTTCATTCATCTGTCCTCATTTCTGCTTCATGCAGGTTGATCTTCGTTCTTATGTCAATGAATGAATGAGTGAATGAGTCGGTGAGTGGGTGATTATCAGAAGTGTATGTGTGTGAGTGTGTGTGAGTATGTGTATGCATTCATTCATTGTGTGAGTGTGTGTGTGATGAGTGGATGTAAGTAACTTGTTGGAGTCAACAAAGTTTTGATTATTTGTGAAACAGTATCGAGTTAATGCTTTCAATGATTTTATTCTGTCATTCAATGCTGTCAGATAAGTGTCTTCAAGAGCTGTTAAGGCAAATTAATAGGTTACATTTCTTCAAGTATCAGTTACCTTTTACTGGAATGAAACAAAATCCTCACTATGGTTTATTTTAATTTCACTAGTTGGAGGATTTCATTATGAGCTGACATCAGTCAGAGAACCATTGAAAAACCCAAGAGTACTTAGACATTTTAATATGAATTGTTGTTCTTAAATATCTCAGCAGCTATGTTTATCTTTGAAGTAATCAGAAGTTTTGTTATATGCAAATGTCTTAAAAGTTTTGAAGATTTCAGAAAAACAACTCTGACCTTAGACTAGAGATTTTATTCTGAACAAACAGATTGCAATCTCATGCACAAACTAATAAAATAAAATAAGCTCTATGCATTGATCTTCTCAATCGAAGGACCCCTAGGTAAATCTAAATACATATTCTACGTACTCAGCACATTAAGCATGGTGAACACTATCAAATATGAAACTGTACCGAGTGATAATATCAAGTGTTCGTCAAACTCGAATTCCACCAACTATACTTGTAACTACTTGTGGTGTACTCATGCACGCGGTGTAACTCAGTCTATAGAGTAACCCTTCCAACTTTGATGTCGAATTTGATTGATGTCTATCCATTAATAATGAGTTGTTTTATTAAGAAAGATAATAAATGAAATTCGCAATTGGCAAATTAATTAGTGATTTAATTCACTCGAGGTGAAATTTCACCTCAATTGGCTTTGGAAACCGAAGTTAATCAGATCATTGAAGTTTATGATCTGTCTCATATCATTAAATAATAATTAAGAAAGCAAGCACACGATATACTGTGTAGTCGTTAAGCGAACAATTCAGGGCTTATAAAACATACAAAAGGTTGCTTTAAAAAAGAGATGTCACGATTGTATCGCATTTTATTTTGAAACTACGATGTAACGGGCATTGAGGAAAAACCTTTTGAATTTTTTATTTTGATTGGAAAGCTAAGTGATCAGGTTTCATTATTCTCTACAAGGCTTATCCATACTAATCTGAAAATTATATTTAGACAATACGCTTTAAAATAAATTAGATTGGAGATAATAATCAAAGGAACAGAAAGCGCACATGCATAAATGCGTGAAAACACAAATCTACAATTGTATTGAAGAAAACTTAATACACCAGCGACATATTCTGTTTTTAGGATGACTTCCTATAAGCGTATACATCACTACTGTACGTACACTAAGTACGTACTAAGTGCTGAACAAAGAATTACTAGTTCACCAAACAGCAGTTTTCATCTTTGGTTACCCTAGTGCATCAAAAAAGGAATGCGGCTGAATTGTATTTCATTTATTAAGATACTGACAATTAGTTCACCTGAAAAGTCATTTAGTATTAGTTACCATAGTTACCGGAGAGTAGTATAGATAATGACCAACTGAACAGCCAGCTAATTCATTCATTTGTTGTATCCGTGTGTTGTGAAACTGGGAAGAAATTCAAAGAATTCAAGTCGAAACTAACGAATAGTTATTAGATATGTGGCTGCCCACAAATTAGGACAAAAGTTTTGGTTGTTGAGCGATAGAAGTTTGCCCTATGTTTGATTGACATCGGTTGTAGAGAAAGCAGTGAAAATTAAGAGTAGCTGAACCAATAGTTAGATTTTTCAGTTGAAGCATGGATTAGTCAAACGACAGTAGATAAAGTGAAGAATTTCATGCAAAAATTAACTTAGATGAGGTCTAGCCATTATTTCACGAAATGTCCAGCAATTCCATTTGCTTTTCGTCAGCACTTAAAGACGTCTGACAGCATTGAATGACAGAATAAAATCATTGAAAGCATTAACTCGATACTGTTTCACAAATAATCAAAACTTTGTTGACTCCAACAAGTTACTTACATCCACTCATCACACACACACTCACACAATGAATGAATGCATACACATACTCACACACACTCACACACATACACTTCTGATAATCACCCACTCACCGACTCATTCACTCATTCATTCATTGACATAAGAACGAAGATCAACCTGCATGAAGCAGAAATGAGGACAGATGAATGAAAGGAAGCTGGAGAGATGAATTCGATTATATGGGATGGGGAAATGAGGTCAACAAGTGAAGAAGAAGAAGAAGAAAGTATGAGAAGTGGTGATGGAATCGAGGGGGATGTGTAGATCATATTTCTCTTTACAATCGAGTTCATTTGAGGGGTTTTCTCTGGCTAATTATAAGTTCGCATAATCTGTTGGGTATTGTGTAGGTGATGGTGTGTAAATGGGTGAGTGAGTGAGAGAGAGAGTGGGAGGGAGATAGGTGAGTGTGTGTGTATGGGTGGTGGTGGTGGTGTGTATGTTGTTTTGTGGAGAATAGATGAACTTGTTATTCTGAATTAATTTATAATGTATGAAACGACTGTATATTTACACAGGGATTCAGTCGGTGTGATGTTGCTACAGTTGAAATTAGGCTCGCACTGTTTTTCTGGCTTTCTGGCAAGACCTGAAAGTACTGGGCGGTTGTTGGCCATAAGTTTAATGAATTTTTCAAATGTGACAGAATTTCTTTTGACTTTTTCACTTAAAGTTTGTATTATAAAATTCGCACCGGAATAAAATTCCCTCGGTTAACTTTAAAGTTGAGATACTTATAAAAGGGCAGGGAATGAGTAGATGATCTCACCGAAGGAAACAATTTTTTTCAAAATTTTAAGTTCAGATCAAGTGTGATTACAATTATAAAATCACAAACTGAAATGTAATAAAATGTACTTCAAAATAATTTCATCAAAAATAAGATCAAATAATTTTTTTTGAAATCGATTTCTTTTTTCTAAATGCAAGCTTATTTTTATTTATAGTTGTGTGTATGTAAATCTATGGTATGCTGCAACTCAGCTGTGTAACATGTTCATCACTAACTGACGAGAGAAATCCTGGGAGTACTTGAATTTTCTTTAGTCCTAGTTTGTGACATCCATGCATCTTGCGCCAACCAGATCCGGAACACAAGGTGGGTTTATAGGCCAGTTCAACCAGTGGGTCGGAATCCGACGGCCGATTCATTCCAAATTCTGCCAATTCGTGGTTTGAATGTTTAAATTATACAATGAAATACAATAGCAAATAAGATATTACCTGAATATTTTAGGTATTCACGCACGCATTCACTTCCACCCAAGACTGATGTGACAGTGACGACTAAGAAAGCATTTCCTCGGCATACATCATTACTGACCGATGCACCCAGCCTTATTCAGGTGATACGGCCGACAACATGATATAACAGACCATAAGCAATAAAAAAGCAAAAGTGCTAACGACAAACACTATAATTGGCAGTGATGATATCAGCCATTAAAATATCAGACAAAATCAGGGCATATGCCAGGGAGCTAACTAACAGCTAAGTGCGCATCAAGCGCAAATTATTCTTTACGCATTTATGAATCAAGTTGCAGCATATACTACAAGTTAATGGAGTAGAATGTTAGTTGGAATTTATTTCAATATGATCCTAGTTAATATTTTCTCTGCGATATTCCATTAAACCTTCAGATTCATAATTCGAACCTCCCTTGGTAGTATCCATATCTTTTCATCTCGTTTGCGATTCGGGCAGCTTCACCTACCTCGTACATGGTGAGGACGTTCCATGTCCCCACACAGACTTTTTCTTTTGGCGCAAGGAGATTCATCGCGCTGAAGTTTCTGCAGCAGCTGTGTTTACCAGGGTGGGGTTGGTAGCCTCACACCTGAGAAGGGGGTTGTTACATTAAGATATATTTTAGAGAGAAGCGAACTTGTGGGTTGCTCCCCACAAAAACAGGAAAACAAAGAATAAAGCAATCAGAAAAACACCAGCAAAAGAAAAATAATTCACAACAGGAAGGGCAACAAGCGACAATAACAACAAAAAAAACCTTAGCAGTAGTATCATAGTCAGATACAGCCAACAAAAATGATACCAAAATCATAGACTCACTGACTTGAGCCAACTTGGACAGGTAAATCCATCAATATATACAATTATAGATCTTAGTTAGTGTTAGACAGTCACTAAATGGCAAGCAGATAGCTATAGGTATTATCGGTCAACAAGATTATATCCACAGATTCAGTGTTCGAAAGGCAACTAATTACAATAAGTTCCACAACTTCTTGGTAAGAAATTCCACAGAAACAAGATTTTTATATAACTTAGTAAATGTAGCGTAGTAATTGAAAGGCGTGATATATATATATATATATATATATATTGTCATCACTAGACAAGCCATCGAGTGGAACCCGAAATGGAAGCGGCGAGTTGGTCAGCCAAGGGTGACTTGGAGGAGGTTACTTGGAGAGGAGATGAAAGCATGTGGGTGGACTTGGAGCCAGGTGAAAACTCTGGCAAAGAACCGAACGTAATGGAGACGCGCGGCTGAAGCCCTATGATCCTCTAGGAATTAAAGGAAATAATAATAATGATTAGTAGTACTCTATAGATGGTGTTTTTTATCAGATGTTTGCTGGAATATACTGTCTCATGATAAAGTCATTCAAAGGAGATATTTCTATGCCTAAAAAATATGTTTTTATCCCTAGTTGTTAATAAATAGATATGTTCAATTAGTGGAAAAGTTGTAAGAACACATAAAAAAGGAGATGCTTTAGGTCTCCTATTCAGCCCTTTCATCCTAAAATTCCAAACTCCCAGTAGTTTGGTTTACTGATGATTTCAGATCCTGTCACTTATTTCAGGTAACCAATTAGTCTAATATTAATTCTATGCATAAAACTGATAATTTTCATGATGGAGGTTCAGGTGTTTTGCTTCAGAGTTTTACTTGAATTATTTGGTTTTTCATTTCAAATATTACTCCACCTATTTCAGGTTGTGCAATGAAACAGTACAAGTATCCATTTGCAAGTAATGCATGACTTTTAATCTATTATTGTTATTACGCCCCTGGCTTTTTAGTAGAACATTAGCACATCGCCATATCACTGTTTTCTCTGCAGTCCTTTTTAGCTGGCTAGTTTGTAATCAGTTTGAGTGAAACTAGCTGCGACTGAGTGATAAAGTTGGCTAATGGTGAAATCAGACCGTTAGAAGCCTTATTGATGCATCACTGCATCACTAGCTTTGTATATCTCAATGAAAGTTAACCATGTGTTGATTCTTGGTGGAAAACTAACAGTCAGTAGAATGCATGCACATGCAGTTAATGGGCCTAAAGTGAAACAAAACGTGCATCTAGGATTACACCGCCTTTCAATATGTACTATGTTGCAACATTTAATCAATGAATGTTTCTAGACAATTTTATCGTGAGTGCTGATGACTATGGTGTTATTATGAATTACTGTCTGATGTATTTTGGTTTTGTGAATTATTAATATTCGATAAATGCGAAAGTATAACTCTAAAAAATCCTTAACCGTTCTGTGCTGCAAATACCATAAGTAATGACATACAAAATCATTCAGTGCCACAATTTGAAAATAAGTTGATCTGTGAGTTTTCAACTGAGTCCTGTTAAAATCACTACCCTATCTTTTCTTTTCTATGCGTAGAAATGCACTCTGTTTACACCGCTTCACAACTGTTTATTCATCTGATTACTACAGTGAATGACAGTGTATGCTGGCATACGATTTCAAGGAAGTGTCTACCTGTCGTTAGGAATTTTTTCAAGGGAAATTGATGGACAACAGTGTGAAGTTGCATCAAAACATGGTTCAAATGGAATGATATCGCTTCTGATGACATATTATCCGTTATTATATTTATCTAAAGACTCTGCACAATGAAACTCTCCAAAGATTTTGTATTGTGTCTAAGTCCACTTTTCCGAAGAAAGTTAATGATATTATTGTTTTTATTATTATGATAGATGCGGTGGATAAGAAACACTTATTCACACTAAGGGTTTTAAAGCTGGATCATTGAGTGATTAACTGACTGACTGACTGACTGGTCGACTGATTTTATTCCAACCTAACTAACACATACGGAAGAATTAGTGAAATCTGATGGATAAAAATGTTTAATGCCGAAAAATGAAGAAGGAAAAAACGGGATTTATAGGCATTCGATGAATGTAATCTATTTGGTAAGGTGAAGAGATAGATGGACTGTTAACCTTGTTTGAACTTTTAGCGTTGTATAACTGATGTTTATCTTATTTTATTTGAATTCAGTGGAATGTATGTATGCAATTCATTGTTTAGTATATTCTGAACGATAAGCATATTACGCAGTTGAAATTATAAAACTGAAAAAAATGCTAATTACTATATTGAAAAGGTTAAATGTAGCCGTTTTCATCATATTCTCTCCCCAGAACAGACAAGCGTACACACTTTCTCTTGTAACTAATATTAAATGCTAAAGAATGAAATATTTTAAGATTCCACAGAGCTGAACTATTTTTGCAGTCACTGTAATTTCTGACCTTCACTAGTGTGTGTGTGTGTTAAGTGTGATGTTAAAAATCTACTGGTAAAATTTGTGCTTATTAACACATAATTCGAACTCCTTCTTAGGTGATTTGATGCCTAGCTTAGTCCTTATTGATTCTCTGATACATTCAGATTAAATAAACAACGTCAAGGATGACTGATACACGATTAATATGCATAACTCTGCGTGTTATTTGTGTTTATTAGAGAGAAGACCAGTTAATTGGGTCGAAAAGTTTTATTCTGAATGGGTATTAACGCATACTAACTGTCGAAGTTTATTTTTGAGTTCTGAAATAAGCTTTCCTCCAGTTAAACACTCCATTCTGTTAAGTAGGAAATTCTAGGATAAAATTAATGTATCCATTAAGCAAATAACAATATAAGTATCTTATATTGGTAACGTAGCAGACAAAGGTGGAAATCGCATATTGAGCAATGAAATACATTCCTTTTTAATTAGTTCCTCACCATCGGTTCTGTACCAATATACAGTTTTGCACATCAAAATATCATTTTACCAATCACGTAGTAATTTTAGTTGAACAATTTTAAGTATACAGGAGTGAAATTAGCAGGTTAAAAGTCATCAAAACAAATAACTAATGGATATTAGTAACACGTTATCTAATTTTTGAAGAAAGGGAGAAAATTAATTGCGGAATTCAATATAAGTTGATTCTTAGGCGTTAGCAACATGCTATTACATAATCAAGAAGTTTGTAAATTGCAATGATGACTAAAAAGAATAGGATGTCTCAGAAGATTTATGTGAAGTACAAATAAGTTAATAGGATGAGCTAGAATTGTAAAAAATAATAAAGATAGTTACAAGGGAAGGAGAAAAACGTTTTTTAAAACCTAATATATATTATGTACTTGGTAATGGCAAAGAAAGAAGCTGTAAAAATTTCTTTTACATGCATAGATTTGGCTTGTTCAGATGAATTCTGATTGTTTCTACTTTATGTAAGAGTTATACTACTGGACCATGTGAGAGGTTGGGTGATATACGCTAAGTTACTTTAAAAGCTTTGTTATAGTCGACTTGATGTTCAGTATCAACGAGATGTATTCAGCTAGTATTGAGCTGCATGATTCGTTAAACCGAAATGGGCAGTGTTCAGAAATTCGGCGGTGAACTTGCCTAATCTTACGCCCATGTAACTAGCTAAACACAGACAGTTAAACTGGTAAATACACATGGAAGAAGCGAAACAGTGCAGTTTAATTTTATTTCTTGAACTAAGCATTGGTTGACTACTGAATAAACAGCATAGCTTAGGTGTGTTGAAAGTCGTTTTGAAGGCCCTTCTCCAACGTTGTGATAAGATCTCACTATTGACATCACCCGTGAATTTTAACATTAGAAAGACTGAATTTTTACTTTTTACTTTCTAAGTTCACGTGTTTGTTCACGGATTTAGTCAGATTTCCGTTTCTGCTTAGTAGATCATGAATATTATCAAGTTCTTCGCTCAGTGTCTCATTTGAACAGATAATTCCAGCCTGATGAAGCAGACAAGACAAGAACGCTGATGTTCTGGTGGTTACTTTGCTCTGCTGGAAAACGATTCACCATCAGTCTAAGTACAACCTTGAGTACTGCTCCATGGGGGTTCCACCTCATAAAATTTGTAATGTTTTCACTTGAACATAGATGAATGCAAATATCGAGGGAATTATTTCACAAAAAGAAATGTCTTTTGTAGTTGTTACCACATCGCCTGTAACTGGTGAAACTAACGGACCAAAAGAAATCAGTGGTACCGGATATTTTAGCAACGTTTTGTGGCCAATATGTTCATTTAGATGATGAATGCCATTTCACGACATAGTGCGACCACTTTGCAATATCTTCTTCGATGAGTTACTGCCTCATCTTCAACCTGCTGTAACCTACTGGTCACGGCTTCCCACTCGAACCCCAGGTTAACTATCTGAATAGGGCTAGTTTCTCGTGAGCATCAGATTAATTTTCAAGTATTGATTTTGTAGAAGTTAGAATTCATGGACTGGCCATTGGATCGGGTCCCAGTGGGTCAATGGTCTACGAACTCACCTTGTAACCAGATGGTCCTGGGTTCGAATCTAG
Source organism: Trichobilharzia regenti (assembly GCA_944472135.2). Classification (NCBI taxonomy): domain Eukaryota; kingdom Metazoa; phylum Platyhelminthes; class Trematoda; order Strigeidida; family Schistosomatidae; genus Trichobilharzia; species Trichobilharzia regenti. Next base: position 89,862,336 of record OX235270.1, read on the forward strand.
GTGGTGGGTGCGTACTACTGAAAAGTCCCAAACTAGGACGAAACAGCTGATCAGTACTCCCCAAAGGTTTTCCAGTAGTCAGCTCATGGTGAAATCCTCCATACAATCAAACAAAATCCCTACAAAACAAATACTTGAAAATTTTCGACTTTGTTCATAGGCAAAACCCACCTACAGTGTTTAGACAGTTCATAAGATTCAAATCAAAACCTTTGATTTTCCGAAATAATGACCGGAATGTGTATACTGGTCATTCTGCAAATGATAACCAATTTAATTGAATGTATTAATCAATCATTTATCAATTAAACTGGCAGTGTATTCGGTATGGTGATTGGTAATGATGAGTTAACGTCAGCTGAAAACTAGGCAGCAGTAGACATTTGCCTTTCTATAGTTTGGAGCTAAACAGCAAAGTGTAACCACGACACAGTAACAAATGTAACTAAGAACGTTTAGTTCATGTGACTATCACTGTATTACCATCCAGACAATCGATCGTAATCCAATGTCCGAAATTTTAAACTTTTGTTACTTTTCAATGTACTAACAAGGGAGAACCGATTAGGCTGAAACAATTGCCTACCCATGTCTGGTTTTCTGTGACTTACTTGACTTGGGTTCATGATGGAACTGCCCTTTAAATATTAACAACTTCATTTAAACTTTAGTCTTCTTAGACTTACTTTCCTACTTGTTGTTGTAGTCCATGAGTGAACAGACTCTTTTTAACTACAAACCTAAATTTGATTGACACTACTTCTGATGAAGTATTGTCACAGTGTAGATTTCGTCACAGACATATAGGTTACAGGATCACTGATAACCGAGATGCTATAAACGGCTGTACTATCATAGTTTTGAGGCTCTACAGAAGTATGCAGCCATGACATTGAACTTAGAGCCTTCAAATTTCAAGTTGGATTTGCCGACGATGCAGGCATATCGTTGGACTAATCAATGGCTCATCAATCCCAACTTCTATCAGCTCGCAGTATATTGGAGCAGTAGCTCAGCAACTTCACTGGTCAATATCCAATTCGCACTCAATATGCTGAGATGAACCTACTTAAAAACCTTAACAGAATCCTCGTGTAGTTAATGTTGCTTCAGAAGATGTCAGTTTGTAAGAAAATCTACATTGAAATTAATTGGAAATTCCCGCTAAATACAAAATCTTTAATTATTATTGATTTATATTTGTTGCGATTTTAAGCTATTGTGGTTTTCATATTGTACTTATTCATTTATCGTGATCTACCTTAACACATGTTTGTATATTTCTCAGTTTAAGTTATTGTGATTTCACAAAAAGTATAAAAAGGAAGACAAATAAAATACAGTTGTTGCTATAAATAACATACACCTCCTAACACGATTATCACCATCTTTGATACAAACTAAATTGATATAAGAATAGTATTCGGGGAGTAGAGAAGTCCATTGTAAAATATTTATATTCGATAAAAATCAGACAGTGATAGAGCATTGTTTACTTATGATTTTTTTCAATTACAAGTTACTGTTCATAATGATAGCAGGGTTCACAAAAAGCTTCCAAACTTTGCCTATATACTCCCATTACCTCGGATTCTTTGATTTTATTGGTATTAACATTTTCCATATCGCTGGTATTGGTATGGCGTTATTTTTCTCATACATATTAATTGTAGGCTAGATGAACAAATATTTAGTGATCAACACCTTCTTCTACCTATCTAAATTGCTTTTTATAACTGCAGCTTTGTCCTAACCTTTTGTGTGTTGTTGCATGCATTGCGATTGCTGAGTTCCTTCTTTAAACTATTCATACCCCTAGAGTCGTTCATTCCATGCCCAGCTGAAATTCTACTTTTCGGTAACCTAACTCGGCGAGATCTACTGAAATGACCCAGGTAGTTGATCTCATGGTCACTGCAAGCTATTTAATAGAATAAATTAATTGAATCCATAGGGTTCTTTAGACTAGAGAACCTTTCCCTAAGGTTTCAATGTTAATCTTATCCCTTCTTAGTTAAGAATCTTGTGTGGGATTATAGATGTCTTTTCCTTGTGTCATAATACTTTGGATGTTTTACAATGCTTATTACTTATGTTATAGTTTCGCAACAATTTCTTTTTTTATTGTGAATTTATTGAAATTTTCTAATGAATCTTGTGAGATAGTCGTTTAGCACCAATGCTTTTGCTACGTGTTACATTTCATTGTTTAGGTTTTCTGATGTAATATTTAGAGTTTTAGTTCTATTCGCTAGACACTTAACTAAGCCTTCCTTTGTTGCAGATAACAGATGACATGAATTCAATTCTAAATATCTACGAAGGTGTGTTGGCTTTTTATGAACACTGCTGCATATGTCGAGTTACAAAAAATTCCAATGAGCTCATTAGTATTCACTAAAGAATTATCTAGTTCTAGACACTGTTCGATGTACACTGGCATAAAAAAGCACAGTTATTGTTTGTTATTCTAAAGCGTTAGATAATATTTTTTCTCCAAGCTGAATTATATCAAATTAGTGTTTTATAAGATGACACTTATGTGTGGGATGTGATATATTGTTACATGTTTTATCAAAATATGAATTATACTGTTATTTGTAAGCTTACATTATATTACAAATTATTGTATTACAACTACATTTACTAAGTAAAGGCTAGAGTCACTCACATAAAATAACAAATATCATTCAAAGTCCGAAACACTGTGATAACATATTATTAATTATTGACTGATAAGAACATTTGAAAACTAAATATGCTAAAGAGATTAACTAAATCACCCAAGAGCTTACCACAAAATGGGACGGATAAAGTTGATTTGAACAATGCCCACGACCTATGATTGTAGCCACAAATTAGTAGAAAAAACGTATTTAACAGACTACTTTTCATATTTTCTGTTTCATAGTCAATACAATCATCTTTACATATACGTCTGGTTCTGTAACTGAGTCAAAGAGTAAAACTCCTCACGTACTGTAGAAGTATGCAGCTTTCGTGTGAAGGTTTCTCCTTGTCGTCCTGTCCATCAACAAGTACGAAGAACACTGCGAAGTTAGACACCAGCTTGATATTCTTATTTGCAAGTGAATCTCATCTCTAGATTTGGATGTGTAGAACTTGGGGAAGTTATTTCTAAAGTGACATTAAAATTTTCGATGGGTTTGTTGATATTCTATATACAAAGTTGTTAGATTTGTCCTTCACCAGAAGGAGAATTATCGAGTGCTTCCTACTTTCTTCTGTTAAGGTTTCTGACTGAAAAAATACAATGAAATCGATGGCTCGCTTGAATTACCGGGTTACTAAATACAATGCATCAAAATTTCTCCTATTCTTATTGTCTCGAATATTCAGCTATTTACATAAGCCCCTAAATGCACTCTGCCAGACTTTCAGTCGCCTATCAAAAACCTATGGTTATTTCGAAAGGACGAAGGGAAAATATTATTAAGTACTAGTATATACTACATATCAAACAGCACTGAATTATGTGATACACTATAGAATCCTTCAGAATGAAAGTGTTTATTCTATTATTTCATATCTATTAATGTAAGTTTGCATTTCACTCCTGAGAAGAGTGTTTTCCTCGCTATCCGTGGGCTCCTGTTGCTTGAGTTCAAAGCTTGTTCAAGGGTAACTCGGTTTCGTTGTTCTTGGTGTTGAAATAGTTGTTAACGAATTTCCAGTTCTGGTCACTCCGTTTTTGAGATTACCAAATATCGAAACGAAAGTTTGTTATCCCCTCAATTTATTCAACCGTTAAATCAGCTTATTTAGTCAGCTGGAAAACAACTTTCGCGATAGACTGTTTATAAAATCACAACTATTACAACAGCAAGGCGGATTCGAAGTTGTCCTCTATTTACTAGAGTTGCAGCAACTTCATGTCTTCTCATTGCCTGTTCTGCAATCAGTCGATATGTACACAGTACATTCTTTATTTCATAAGTGTGTATTCACCAGACGGTCATAGTTCTCCAACGTCTCGAAGAACCAACCCACAACAATAACAAAATTCCATAGACACAAATCGATTCATTTGCAGGTATGTAGCAAGGTGTTTGACCAATAACATATGCATGGATAGTGTTTCGTCGTCAGCTGTCTACCTGAAAATTACTCAGACGCTCTTCGAAATTTACGACAACAACATAATTCCTTTTCGCTTTAGTTAACATCTTCTTATGCTATATTCTAGTGAAACAATAATTTTATCACCAATATCCGACCTGCAAGAACACAACGTGTGCATTCCGACTTCAACAATCATCTCACGCATAATTTAGACTTTCCGTAGCTGAAGAGAAACTTCAGGTTCGGACGTGCACATTTGACCCACAGATAACGTGTTGATGAGATTTCATATCGATGTAACCCACCCACCGAACATGCACATATATTTCATGAAAAAATTGAAAGCCATCAAAGAAACTGGAGACAGATCACAAATCAATCTGCACACTACGAATATGAAGGATGAAACTAAAAAAGACATATCAATGCACCATCATACCACAATCGAAGAAAATATGTAGCATCACTGAGGAAACTCACGACGAATTATTCCGGAGCTCTGTAAAAGTGATTTGGAAAGAACCTATGCAGCTGTCTTAGGAAGGGAGAAGACATAAGACGAGAAATAACTTTTCGTGGACACCTGGAAGCTAATGGAGGAGGGAGGGATTGTGGACCAGGAGAGGACGAACCGCTGAAAAGATGGATGACAGTAGAGAAGCTGATTTCAACCTACAACGCACCCAGTGAAGAAGTGAAGAAGAGTGATACGAAATACAAAAGACAATTCGACGACAGACTGAAAACTGAAGCAGAACAGTGTGGAGGTAAGAGAAACCTGAGAACATTATATCAGACAACCGGTCGCTATCAGGAAAGAGATCATACGAGTGAAAGCAATGAGAGTGAGCGAACGGGGCGTGATTACCAAAGAGGAGAAGGAAGACCAATGAGGGCCTGATTACTTCAGTCGAACACTGCACCAACCACCAACTGCAAGTCAACAAGCACAGAACTGCCAGTCGACGCCAATCCTCAAACAAAAGCAGTTGTCTTGATTGAAACGAGACTACTGGAAGGCATTCGAGAAGATAGCATAATCAGACTGAATTCTTCATGGAGTATTGGAAACAGATATGGAGACATCATGGGATATCCTGACGCCATTATTGCATTGGGTTTGTAAGGAGTGACAGGTGACTGTGTATTGGAAGAGAGTTTACTTTGTCTAAGTGCTGTAGAAGTGCAGCTTATCGCTGTTTAAGAACTGGAGTGGAATCATGCTGCTTTTTATAAGTGTAAATGTTGATCAGTGTGGTGGAGTATAACTACACTATAGATTAAATTTTATTTGGATAAATCACACTGTGTTTTACAGTAGTATTAACTGATAACGTTTCGAGCACAAATTATTACTCACAACCATATCAAGTCATGCTGTTGTCCACGTTGCACCATCCTGGAAAGATGAAGTTTAGACAGGGAAATGAGGGAAGATAAGGTGGAACTTCATCAACCAGAAATCAATCAGAAAATCTACCACATTAAACATAAAGAACGACATCCGGATTTTCAACACCAATATCAAATCATTTCTTCTATTTGGTTCAGAGACGTGCTGTGTCACCGAAAGTATTTTGAATAGGTTTAAGAATTTTATCAACAGTTCCCTACGCCGGCTCCATACTAAAAATAAGATACCCAGAAAGGATTAACAAAAAAAACTCTGCGAACAAACCTGCCAACAATCTGTTCCTCAACAAATATGCAGAAGGAAGTGGAAATGAATTGGAAACATGATGAGTATACTATGTCGACAGGCATCGTGTTCCAAGGCGTCGAGTGGTACCTGAATGGAGATCGATGGGTCAGGCATCCAAGGCTGACAGGGTGGAAATCGTGTGAAAAGGAACTGACAGCTTATGAGCGATCGCGGAGGACATTAAAATAAACTGCAGCGTATAGGATGAAACGGAAATGCCCTTCTGAAGCTGCATATGTCATCCAGAAACTAAAGGAATGATAGTAATAGTACTGAGTGATAAAGGGATTAGTTAGAAATCACTCACGCCAAACCAGTAGTGCTTGATATTCAGAATACTAAGCGTTTACAAACAAAAAATTAACGATGATAATAATAGTAATAATTATTATTGTTATAATCTAGCTTTAGACAAGATGTATCAATTCATTTAATTTAAGTCATTTTCTTGATCTAACAGAAAATTTAATTAGTTCTCTTAATTATTTTTGTCAGAGAAAAATGTAAACGAACAAATAAGGCACAACAGATTGTGTTATAATTGCAAGAATGATAAAGAAAATCATTTATTATTTAGAAACGGAGGGAAAGATGAATATTTTGTGAGGTTACTATAATAACTACTAATATTATTTATAAGCTATGTTTCTAATGGGTCATTACGGGAAGACGACACTTTTAAATTAATTTTAATTAGACCGGTAATTTGTAATAATCAAAAGAAACACATTAAAATAAAATTCAGTGTTGTAACTTTCAGTTTAGTTTAACTAAAGTAATCAGTAAAACAAGGTTTTTTTCTTTTCTTTCAACGCTTATCATATTTTAAAAGTAATATTTAAAAGACTGCTTATTTAAGGATTTCACTACCTTTTCGAATTTATTTCTTAATTTTCAAGTTTGATGACCGAATTACATTGTCTAAAGGATCACTGAAAACCAGTGAGTACAAGACAGCTGTTTCATCCTAGTTTGGGACTTTTCAGTAGTGCGTACCTACTGGTTTTCGAATCCAGGAACCTCCAGTTACAAGGAAAGCAGGACGAATTTGCTTAAAATTCTAGTGAAAAGTCGTGAGCACTGGGGCCCGTGCTGTTGAAAGTGGGGACAAATACTCGCCACTGACATCAGCTGGTGTCAGCCGCGCTAAAATCCGTAAATGTTAGGAGTTAGAATTCATGGGCTGGCCATTGAGTCTGGTCCCAGTTGATGAATTGTTAGCAAGGTCACTTTTTAACTGGAAGGTACTAAGTTCAAACTCCAGCTGTTGGGTTCGTACTGCCACTGCGTACCAAACTAAAATGAAACACCTGTCCACTTCTCCCTGGTTTTCAATGATTCTCTAGATGATACCCATCCGTGATCAAACTTGGAAGGGATCAAATCCCTACAAACAAACTCATAAAACTTATGTTTTAATGTTTCGCTTATGAAGGACAAATGGGGGAAAAATAAAGTTTTCAGATTTTTTCATTCCAAAGTGTAATTTCATATATTTACGCATAAAAGGTGTTAAAATTTTGAAATAAAAATCTGTTACTTTCTGTTCTGCATTTTTTTTTGAGAAGACTGACACCAGGAAACTTGTGTCTCATGGTGAGCACATTTTTCAAATAGCTATTAGACTACTTAAACAATATCAATTGAAAACTTAGGATTAGACAACTCTGTTGTGGCGCATTCTAGAAAACTGGTAAACACATCATGTAATCAGATATTCTACCATTAATTTGTTTCACTTGAGGAAATTTAGAACCTAAATATAAAGTCTTCATAGTTTTCAGTGAGCTGAACCCAGGATCAAAACTTCCACCTGATGTCTCCTGAAGGCTAATTTCACTCGTTATCACACCGGCATCACTACTGAAACTTCAAAGCTTGTAGCCCCCATATCATCAGCAAATATTACTGAATAACACTGTGTGACGTTATCGAAATAAAATTTTATCCATAATGGAACTATACTCTTATGCATTGAAGGCAACACTATGCACTGTTATTATTATTATATTATTCCCTTGGGGTCTGAGTAGAAAATAGGGCTACAACAACACAATTCCACTTTCTTCTATTTTCTGTTGTCCTCTTCAGCTGTGTCCACGATTGTCCACAATCTCTCATCTTCTCTCCAAACGATTTCCTCCATGTCACCATAGGACGGTCAACTCATCGCCCCCTTTAGTATGACCCCTATAGCGCTCTATGTCATTTGACCACCTCATCAGTGTATGCTCGATCCATCCCCATATTTGTTGAGTAGTCGGCATAACTAATGAATACAAAGTGCGATTTAAATAAAGTTATCCACAAATCTGACCCATCACTTTAGTTAACCTTATTAGTACGGGTAACATCACGATTTATGAAATTTAGTGTTATATGTTTGGAGAAAATCGGAAAAACCTCAAGATCTAGGTTTCGTACATAACGGCAGTCATAGGGAGGTGCATGTTCAGTCTAAAAGGATGGATGTCTTCTGAGGGATTCGAACTCACGTCACTGTCAAGGTCGGTTATCTTCATCACCAATGTCTTCTCCTTGTTCACTTAAGTCCCTATATTCAGTGCCAGCCCATTCTGCAAACATATTGGTTTTAGTTGGTAGACCTTCTAGTTTCTGTTCGTTAGACATAAATCATCAGCAATTTCCAGATCTTCTACAGTCTTCCTGTCTGTTTAATGTGAACCAGTCTTCCACTCCCAACGAACGAACTGTGGCATGATCCAGCAGACAACAATCAAGAATGTCATCGGTGATAAAAGTGAGCCTTTTTTTACTTCAGTCTTCACTATAAATATTTCGCTGAGTTTTCATTGTGGATATGTAACACAACACAATAGCTGTTGAATGAGGTTGGTATAGGTTTGATCACAGAATTTAAAAGATTAAATTTGGTTTAAAATATTCCAAAAAGCCTACATTGCTCTTCTTTAACACCTCAACAAAGTAAACTCTCTTCCAATACACAGTCACTTGTCACTCCTTACAAACCCAATGCAATAATGGCGTCAGGATATCCCATGATGTCTCCATATCTGTTTCCAATACTCCATGAAGAATTCAGTCTGATTATGCTATCTTCTCGAATGCCTTCCAGTAGTCTCGTTTCAATCAAGACAACTGCTTTTGTTTGAGGATTGGCGTCGACTGGCAGTTCTGTGCTTGTTGACTTGCAGTTGGTGGTTGGTGCAGTGTTCGACTGAAGTAATCAGGCCCTCATTGGTCTTCCTTCTCCTCTTTGGTAATCACGCCCCGTTCGCTCACTCTCATTGCTTTCACTCGTATGATCTCTTTCCTGATAGCGACCGGTTGTCTGATATAATGTTCTCAGGTTTCTCTTACCTCCACACTGTTCTGCTTCAGTTTTCAGTCTGTCGTCGAATTGTCTTTTGTATTTCGTATCACTCTTCTTCACTTCTTCACTGGGTGCGTTGTAGGTTGAAATCAGCTTCTCTACTGTCATCCATCTTTTCAGCGGTTCGTCCTCTCCTGGTCCACAATCCCTCCCTCCTCCATTAGCTTCCAGGTGTCCACGAAAAGTTATTTCTCGTCTTATGTCTTCTCCCTTCCTAAGACAGCTGCATAGGTTCTTTCCAAATCACTTTTACAGAGCTCCGGAATAATTCGTCGTGAGTTTCCTCAGTGATGCTACATATTTTCTTCGATTGTGGTATGATGGTGCATTGATATGTCTTTTTTAGTTTCATCCTTCATATTCGTAGTGTGCAGATTGATTTGTGATCTGTCTCCAGTTTCTTTGATGGCTTTCAATTTTTTCATGAAATATATGTGCATGTTCGGTGGGTGGGTTACATCGATATGAAATCTCATCAACACGTTATCTGTGGGTCAAATGTGCACGTCCGAACCTGAAGTTTCTCTTCAGCTACGGACAGTCTAAATTATGCGTGAGATGATTGTTGAAGTCGGAATGCACACGTTGTGTTCTTGCAGGTCGGATATTAGTGATAAAATTATTGTTTCACTAGAATATAGCATAAGAAGATGTTAACTAAAGCGAAAAGGAATTATGTTGTTGTCGTAAATTTCGAAGAGCGTCTGAGTAATTTTCAGGTAGACAGCTGACGACGAAACACTATCCATGCATATGTTATTGGTCAAACACCTTGCTACATACCTGCAAATGAATCGATTTGTGTCTATGGAATTTTGTTATTGTTGTGGGTTGGATCTTCGAGACGTTGGAGAACTATGACCGTCTGGTGAATACACACTTATGAAATAAAGAATGTACTGTGTACATATCGACTGATTGCAGAACAGGCAATGAGAAGACATGAAGTTGCTGCAACTCTAGTGAATAGACGGTAATTGCGACCAAATGTAGCTAATTTAATAGTTGAATAAATAGTGGGGATGACAATCTTTCATTCTGATATTTGTTAATCTCAAGGACTGGGTGGACGGATCTGAAAATTCTATAACAACGAAACCGAGTTACCCTTGAACAAGCTTTCAACTAGAGCGACACGAGTCCACGGACATGCTCAAAACACAGTTCACAAATGATACATGCACACCTGCGTTAATAAATAACAAATAATAGAATAAACGGTTTCATTCTGAAGAGGTTTCTACACACTGAACAGAATTGTCAGCCTTATTTATTTGGATATGATTATGAGCAATAAATTGTGCTCGAAACGTCATCAGTAAACATTACTGTATAACACTGTGAGACTTTATCAAAACAAAATTTTCCCATAATGGAATTACACTCTATCACAGTGCACAAGTTTTATTCTTATATCAATAATTTATTTGGAAACCTTCTCTCCTCTTCCTCGTGGAATTTTAACTAAAATATGATTCTATAGTATCTCACATAATTCAGTGCTTTTAGATATTAACTATGGACTATTGCTTTATTATATTTTCCCTTCGTCTTTTCGAAATAACCACAAGATATTCGTGAGCCAACTGAAAATCTACGGGAGTGAATTTTGCGCTTTGTGTAATTAGCTGAACTTTTGAGACAATAAGATTTGGAGAATCTGTGATGCATTAAAATTTTGTAACCTGGTAATTCAAGCAGGCTATTATTTTTTTGTATTTTCTCAGTCAAAAACCGTTACAGAAGAAAGTCGAAAGCACTTAATATTTCTCCTACAGAAGAACGACAAATCAAATAACTTTGTATATAGAAGATTAATAAATCCATCAAAAATTTATATGTCACCATTGAAATAACCTTACCGGGTTCTACACCTATAAATCTAGAGATCAGATTCACTTGCAAATAAGAATATCAAGTTAGCATCTCACTTTGCCTTGTTCTTCGTACTACTTGGTGGACAGGACGATAAGGAGAAACCTTTACAAGAAAGCTACATACCTCTACAGTACGTAAGGAGTTTTACTCTTTGACTCAGTCACAGATCCAGACATATATGTAACGATGATTATATTGACGATGAATCAGAAAATATGAAAGGCACTCTGTTACAAAATTTTTAATGTACTAATTTTGTAAAGAAGTAGATGCACGAAGGAATTGATAAAATAAAGCGGGACACAGTAAGTAGCGGAAAGCGTCATTTAAGAGTGGATTTCAAGGGCGATGTATCCAGTGGTATATTGTATCTCTAGTTGATTAGATCTGTTGAAATAAAGTTCATGGCTGCACCACTAAACATCAGTTGGTCAGCTAAATCTGTACTGACGATGAGCGCTAAAGGTAAATTCCTAGTAATGACCAAAACAATATGTGTATATAAGTTTAATTGTTTCTGTATAGTTGATTATGGCCGTACTCAGAGGAATTCACCTTTAAGCACTCGTGAACATATATTACTTGGGTTAAAAACAGAGTAACATAATGATTTAATAGTAGTATTTTAAGTCATCTGGTAGATAGTAATAGATTATTCGTCTACAGTCGTATTCAAAGTGCTGAAAATCTGTCTAAAGGTGAGCAGTCACGTTTCCGAACCATAACTGAGGCTACAGAGAGCAATAAAACCGAACCTATTCTGTGTGCAATAGATTGATTCATCCCTTTCGTTTATCTTACATTATCGTAAAGTTATCAGTGACGCAATCATCCCGTGATTTCGTGTTTCATTTTGCCCATCTTACTGCTTTCCATCTAATTTACTTCATGAGTTTATTGCAATTATTTGTCACCATTCAGACTTACCCCAAGCTTATGTAGTCTCTATAATTTGACTAAACTTCAGTATCTGACTAATTTATTTTATCAGTATATTTGTTATTTGTCATCTCTCGGACTTAATTTCAACGAACTCTATTTGTTTGTCTACATTTTGTACTCAAAATTTCTAATGGGCATCTTTAATCGAGCTATATTTTAGCTAATTGCAGATACGCAATCACGTCACTTAATTATCTATTCCCATTCTACCATATACCTTATATTCTTATTGATTATATATTTTTTATACAATTAAATGACCATTCTTTATAATAATGGTTCTGATAGGAGTACAATAATTACCGAATTCAATGAAGTACATTCGGCTATGAAATTCACCTGCGAAGAGGAATCCCAAGACAGAATTGCCTTCCTGGATGTCCTACTTACAAGAAAACCAGATGGTAGCATAAAAAGAAATTTGCATAGAAAAAGTACTTGGACAGCACAATATACACATTTTCACAGCTTCAGTCCTATCAAGTACAAAAGAAATTTAGTGAAGACTCTCAGCCACAGAGTTAGAGCTATATGTTCAGAAGAAGTAATTGAAGATGAACTAAGCATTGTATATGATATTTTGATCGAAAATGGCTATCTCGACATATTTATCAAGAAACACATGACAAAGAAAGCGGAAAAAGACTACTCACTATCTGTAAACAAGAAGCTTTTTTATATACGACTGCAATTCAAGGGCGATATATCAAGCGAAATAATTACGAAGAAATTGAGAAAATCAATCCGGAGAACTTTAAATGCTGGAGAACTACACGTATTATTCTCTATACGACCGATGCTTTTACCTCGACTGAAAGATGAAGTACCTAGACTAGCCGCTTCAAATTGTACCTCGCGCTTGTGGAGCGAGTTATATTGGCCGTTGCTCTAGGAACTTGATTTTTCGTCCTCACTCGAGAACATATCCCACTATGGCTAAGTAAAGGTGTAGTTAAAACCATCAAGAGTTCGATATTGAACCACCTGGTTCAAACTGGCCACAAAGCCAGCCAGCATTGAAGAGTCCTTCTCTATCATTTACCGGGGGCCAAATAAATTGCCAAAGTCATCGAAGCACCACATGGTCCAAACAACAGAGGCTATCGCAACTCGCCTCAAACAACCACTGCTCTGTGTTCAAAAGAAGCAAGTCTAGCACCTACTACTGCCTCGGCCTTCAGTAGAGACTATAAATTCATGAATTTGTAATATTATCTATCGATATTATTCATTCGATATTGTTTAAACATTAATGTTGTTCAAAGCACTAACTCATTCATTCACTATAATGATGAATTTATCTAAAAGAGTACTCTTTATTCAGTATCCATTCTTTTGAAAATTTTATTGGGCATTTTTAATCAATTAAGTGACCGTCAAAACTTGCGGACTATTATTCTCCCAAAGAGTGTTTCTGAGAGGATCCAATTCATTCTGAAGTTATTGCTGAAGATATTATCGTGAAAGATGAAGAATGCCTAACAATTAAATCATCCGGCTGAGAGAACACAACAGCACCACTTGAACTACAAATCCACCGGAACATTTATTCATATCCACTTAGCTTTCCAGTTGTATACATAAGAATATTCCTAATTTTCATTGATATCATCATTTAAACGTCAAGTTTTCTGAATTAGACCGCGGACTGATATCAATTAGTGAACCATTAAAAACCGTGGAGTGCTCGACAAATGTTTCTTTCTAGTTTGGGACTCATTGGAAGTAAGCATACTTTGGGGTTGGAATGCAGTACCTTCCGGTTACAAGGCAAGCTCATATACCATTCAGCCAGTGGGACGCATTTCAATGGCCACCTTATGAATTCTAACTTCTACCAGTTAGTGATTTTTAGCACGACCACCAAGCGTTGTTATCGGCGGGAAATCCATCCTCACTCCCAACTCGATGGACATCAATGGTTTAGACTTCTCACTAGAACTGCAGGAAACTCCGTTCTGTAGTAAGTCACTAGCGAGAATCGGATGAATGCCAAACTAGGATAAAACAGCTGTCCAGTAGTCCCTGGTTTTCAATGGTCCTCTAACTGCTGATATCAGTAGGGGGCCTGACTTGAAAATCAAATCTAATCCTTGTGAATCAGCTTTTTAAAATGTCAAGTTTGTCTGAAAAATTTTGTGATTGTAATTTAACAGAATTTGAAAGTTTAAAGTCGTTTTTTATATTTTCTACATCATTTTATTTATATTATTAACTTTCTGTTTTAATAAATATGTATATGAACAATAACATGACTATTAATGAATTATATCATTTAATTTTGGATCAAATTTTATTGTTTGTTCTTTTAAAAAGAGTTTATTATGTAGTACATAATAAATAAGTATTACTTCCAGGAAGAGTTCTTTGTTTTCGGCTTTAGTGATAGTGCTTATTTTTTGAAAATATGAAATGTGAACAAAACGTGCAATGAAGTTATCAGAAAACAAAAACCCACAGGAGAAGTAAATAGGTCTTTTATTTCGCCTTATTCTTCCTTCCTATAGAACAGTGACAGATGAACACTCAACGAGATGAATAGGCGAAACGGAAACACAAAATAGAAACACCAAAATAAAAAGATAAAGAAGCAAGTACTCATATACATATATAAATGTATTGTTCATTTTAATTAGAATTAATTTGTTTTTACACAAAGTATAACTGAGACGACAGACTAGAGTAGGACTGTGGGAAACACTGTGCTAATATAGTGTCATTTGTGTAAATGCAGTAAAACAGCATTCTCCGATATGAAGTGTTCTATTTTAACAATGAAGTTTACACGAATTCGAAGTAGGTGAAAAAAAAGAAAAGAAAATGGGTGAGAGAGTAGTTTTGGTGGTGTCAGCTGTTTTACAGTGTGCGTTTGTCTTGTGTATGTATCAATTTATGCAGGATGGATAGGTGATGTGTGCCTCTTACTTAACAAAAAAACGTTACTGACAAAGACGAAGCATAAATGTTACGCAATCCATTGGAACAGACAGGCTATAGGATATTTCTTCACTTCTGGCTTAAAATATGCATTCAGTTATTGATGTATGATTTAAGTAGGCACTGAAAGCTTTTTTTTTACTAGACAACGTAAATTTGATAGAAGAAAGTGAGTTTATTTCATGTACATATTTATTTATATATATCGTTAGAAAACAAGATAATTACCCTACATCACCTGTCTATAATATTGTGGTATGAAACATATCATTAGCAAGATTTTTTTTTCCTTTAATGCATTTTTTGGAGTTTTTCATTTGTTCCATCTTCTATTTTATTCTTTAGCTTACGTGAATTCGAAATGTATCTCATGTGATTTCTAATAATTTCAGTGTACGTGAATATCATCATCAGTGAACAGTCCATGCAAACACACTGTGTCTGTCTGTATAAGCCATTCCATGAACTGAAGCAATCGAAGAAGAAAGAAAATCGAGGAGACATCAGAATGTGTATATTTGTAAGTAGATTGATCACCCATCATTTGTTTCAAAGATAACCAATATTGAGCTTCATTATGAATAAGTGCTTATAGCGATGAAGAAGATACAAATGTCTCAACACATACTACTACCATTACTACAACAGTAGTATTAGTGATAATATGAATATTTAATTTTATACTTCTCAGTCATTTGATTAGGTTAAAGATTAGTGAAAGGAAGCTGTATAATGTACAGTCCAATATTATTTCTCCTATGCTATCGTTTATTTTAATCCAAAATTGTAATTAGATCGGTCATACTTTATTTTATAGAAGCGAAACAAAATCATAATAAATTTGAAAAGTGGTAACATGGACATTATACAAAACGAATACATTTTAATTTGAACGCTTTGTACAAGTGAAACTTATGTGTGTGTGTATATATATGTATAGATGTTCAGCTATTTAATACTCAGTGATGATTGCTGAATGACTGAATGAATTAATTAATCAGAACAAAATTGTCGGAACAATGTTTACCTGTAAAAAAGAAAAGGAAATACAGCTGTGAATGAAGACATCACTGAATGACAAATAAGATTTCAGAAATGATTACTTTTTGAGGGCACATGGTATGTTATATCAGGTATTAGAGGTCGATTAAAATGAAATTTAGTTTGACATCAGTTCTGTATGTTTTTGATACTTTTCGGCATGGCTTTTCGTGAACAATGAGGGAAGCAGTAATAGCGTACCTCTCTTGCCTGAGTGACTTTTATGTGCAAAGTTATCAGGACATAACAGACGTAGAAAATAACGAAACGGACTGCAACAATCAGTCGGTTTTCATTCTTCTGTGTTCTGAGTGAAATATAGGGCTTCAGGCTTTTGAATTTTCAGTAACGGGTTGGCATCGCTAGCCTCACACTCATCCTTCCTTCTTTATCCAGTCTACTATCGACTATCTGGGATTCTCAGCAGTGCATCTGCTGAGGGTTGAATCAGGACCATGTGCGCACTTGCTAAGGCTTATTCCAATGAAAAGCCGCTAGCTGCTAGGTAATTTCTTCGAGGTATATCGACACTTTTGTAATTACAGAGATATTTCACTAAAATAATTCACTTAAAATGTAACAGAAATAAATTTAATATGGATTGGGTGGACAGATGTGTAACCATAAATATTACAAAGGTGTATTTACAATAACTTACGTATGCTGAATTGGTTCAGTATGGACTATCAAGAGACACAGAGAATGCCTTACACCAACTTTCGAATTCTCGGCTGAAATTAACAAAAGCACAAGCAAAACAATCATTATTATATTTTTAAGTGATGGCTGTCAGTGGAGTCCACGACCCGCTTTTTGTCCTGTTTGGGACTAGTCAACTTGGTGTACTTATTTTGTGGTGAGTGATAGTGTTCCTGTGGTAACAACACCCCAGAAGTGGTCGCTTCATACTCTAGGGGATTATCCCCTCGGCTCCCAAGCCACAAGCTTCTGGTGTAACAAATGCGATTTAAGATCACTTATTCAAACCTTTTATTTCTCACTGATATATCAAAACATGACTGATCAATTATGTCCAGTAATATCAACAGAGAATCACAATAATGAACACAGTAATTGCAGTTCACAACTATAGATGACTATTAACAGTACTGATGGGAACTAACTGGTCAAAGTTATATCACTTTACTGTCCATCGTAACTGGTTTCAAAATGAATTCCTATCTTTAAATCATTTCAATCTCTGTAACATGCGCTACTCTTTGATGTCAACAGCATCCATAAATTCAAATCAATCAGTCAGTAGCATGTGCCCCGTGATGCGTTTATGCTGGCCTTCTTGACTAACATTTATAGCGTCAAACACATCACACATTTTAACCTGAATACTTTCAGTGTGTGAATTATAAATTGTGGATTTGAATTTCTGTTCTACGTTAAGAATGGAACCTTCTGCATAGAGTCTGTAACTAAAAGCTGTTTAGAAAATACTTCCCGAACGATCTAATCGTAATACTGATGTTTATTTGGAAGTTTCAACTAATTCTGTATTAATTTCCTTCTTTTCTCATAGGTTATATATCATTTTTATGATGTTGCATATTATGTACTGACTTAGGCCTTGTTATTTGTCTTTTTTCTTATGTAATCCCTTATTTAAATACCTCCCTTTGTGGTTGTGTGATAATATTGATACTGTGTTGATTTGTGACCGAGATATTTTGAACGAAATGGTGGTAGGTCATTCTGACCATACATTATCTGTGGGAAGTGTTTGGTGAGTGATTCTTCCTGACAGAGTTCTCATACCACCTGGATGGGGATAGTCTACTTGGTTCTTGGGTAATTATGACAGTTTTTTTTGATTAAGTAATTTTGTCCCACACTACTTGTTTTGTACTGGCGAATTCTGTGATCTGTGTAGCTGCCTAACGGCATCGTTGAGATGATTTTGTATTTTTTGTTATGTTATTACTGTTAAATGGTACCACTGATTTTACCACAAATGACTGTCTGCTTTTTATCGTCAGGACTTCACTGTACTAGGCGTAACCCGAGGAATTTTTGGCTAGCTATGCAGTAATACGCAAGGATTGGTTTCCGGCATTCAGAACACAACAAGGCCAGTCGACTTATTAATATGTTCTAGGTGTTGACAGATCTTAATTCTACTTGACTGAAAAGTGGATTTTTTTTCTTATGGTTGGAAAATGAATAAACTGAGTGTGCATAAATCTTCCCCATAATAGCTGAATGGAGCTCGCTATGGCCAATGCAACGGTTATATTTCATAGCTTAGGTTGATAACTTAAACAGTGACACTGAATTACGCCACCAGGTATTTAGTGTTTACTTTATCTATGAATAGACTTACTTGTCTTTAGGTAGGAGTATCAGCTCCATACAAGTTCCATTATGACTACCAAGTAGCTTTAAATGTATTGTTCCAGTTTTGCAAGTGACTAAGGCGTTTGCACTTGGCTGTGATGTACTGAATATAGTCGATTTGATATTTCTAATTCGTTCATGATTGAAGCGTAAATGATAACCACTTAAACTGCTTCCAGATCGAGAGAGATTGATTTTTTTCGTTGAAGTAACCGTGTTAGTACTTACTGCAGGTGAAACTGGTGAAACAGCAGTAATCGCAGTGGTAGCAGCAGCAGTTGTAGCAATCACAGTGATAGTATTGTCAGTGTCGGTGACGGTAGTGGCAGCTGCGGGAGAAGCAGGCAGAGAAGTAGTTTCATCTTCATTATTTTCTACATTAACTTCACTTGTAATAATGTCACTTTGAACTCTACTAGAATCTCTTTGATAATTATCAGTGCTAATAGCAGAATCATTGTTTGAAGCTTTCAAATTTTCGAATTCAGTTGTTGTTTTATAACGTCTGTGACGCTTATCCTTAGATGAATGCTTCACATTACTGCCGGCATCATCTGTGTCTGGAGAAAGATGATGTTTTGTTTTGCGTGTACTGACGCGTAGATCATCTAAACACGGTTCTATAATGCACAGTGGTTCAGCAGATATTGAATTTTTTGGGTTTTTCAAGAGATTTGTACTAGTACCAATCAAATCACCATTACGCTGGACAAATGCTTGCACTGAGGCCCGGTCACAGTAATCCAGGACTTGAAAACGTTCATTTC
Organism: Trichobilharzia regenti; assembly: GCA_944472135.2. Lineage (NCBI taxonomy): Eukaryota > Metazoa > Platyhelminthes > Trematoda > Strigeidida > Schistosomatidae > Trichobilharzia > Trichobilharzia regenti. The sequence continues at coordinate 89,881,387 of OX235270.1, forward strand.
TGTGTGTGAAGAGAAAACAAGATAGAGTAACCGAGAGTTATGGTTATAATAAATAATAAATAAATAAAGCTACTCTGATCATTCACCTTTCATTTTCATAATTCTTTAAAACAGAAATGACATACTGTATATCGGAATTCTACCAAGACAGGATATCGTTTAGCCTTGGTTTCAAATTTATCATCCTTCGTCAGTGCAGTGAATCTACAGTCCTGAGGGAAACTACAATATCTTTCGCTGCCAAACGCTTTGACGGAATTACTGTGGTGTTTTTTCGGGAAAAGGTAATCAACACAATATCATCAATAATTGCTGAAAACGTCATTTCAGTGGTCTAATCCAAATATGTAGGTATCCGATTTCTGGGCTGTGTTATAATCTGATTCCTTGAGTAGCCCGACAATTTTCAATAGGTAATCTGAAAGATTTCTAGGTCAATGCACGCACCTTTTTACTCGTCCCGATATTCAGTGTTTATATTCAGTCAGACTAAATTCTGATGCATTTCAGTGAAATCCGAATTGGTCAAGAATGTTAATAATTCAAGCTACGATTCTTAGCGTAGGTATAATTCTAAACTGCATTGACATTGTAGACTTCTTGATACTGTACCTACACTTCTGCATAGGACTTTAGAACTTACAAATATATTTTACTGCATACAGTGCGCTAATTATATAGGTACTTAGAAAAACAAAATATGAGTCACAGCGACGCATTATGCATTGATATATTAACAGCTCAATATCTTCAAAATAACTCTAAGTCAAAAACTATAACTACCTACTTTAGTTATTCCACTCTACACTGGGATGTTTGATTGTCTAGTCTTTATTATTGTTACATTTATTGACCGTTGACTTCATGAGTGGGAATTTATTAAAACAAACAGTGCTCAAAATATTCTGAGACAGGAGATGTCATATTTATTTAACTAAAAATTAGGAGAACTGACAAATATTTTTGTTCTACTCAAGTATCTGTTGACACTCATCACCGAGACGTATCTGCATCCTCGACGGAATACATTTCCTCTTGAAGACTGGAAACAGTATAACCCAATACTGTGGTTAGAGACTGTGTGATTGAGCTATTTACGCAACCATACCACACTGAATATATTGCTTTTCTTTCAGTCACTCAAGGTAAACAACGTTGAGCTCACTTAGTACTTTCATGGATGACCGACTTAAAACACCAGGTGTTACCTGCTTTTCGCGAAATGGTGATTATGCAGTAGAAGGCTCGTTAGTCACAAGAGAGACCCGTGTTGGATTCCGGGACGAGACACTCCTAAACCTGGCTCAATTTAGGAGTGAAGATGACAACCCTGCCCATAAAGAAAACAACTCCCCGGCTTCTGAAACTTCAGCAACTTGAAGCCCCATTATCCACTCTGAATGTAAACGAACGAAAAAGACATATAAAGTATCTGGTTTTTAAATTTTTTTTTATTCAATACACGTTGTTTGACTGTAGCAATATCGTCGTAATCCGGAGGACTATACGATCCACTGGTTTATGATCTTATCACATTTGACTGAGGATAACCAAGGTATTGGTTATTTCGAGTAATCCAGTTTACATCCGTCATAAGATCAATAAGCCACTTATCAAAATAATATTTTCTCTGATGAAATGACAATAAATTGATATTTTGATGCATCCCATTCGACCTCCAAGTAAACGGATAGTAGTGCTTTCATTAACAAAAATAAATCTTAAGATGATAGAGCCTACAGTAATATTCCTGAAGGAGACAATCTTTCAAACATCTTCTAATAGTTTCTCCATTAAATGGTTGGAAGCAGTCGGCAGGAAGCCTTGGACCGATGTTTTGCACTTCGTGGCACTCGTCAGTATGACGTACCTACAATATTGAAGGGATTCATGTGCCTTCTGAGATTCTAACCGGCGTCACCCAGTGCTTCAGTCAGAGAGGTTACCACTTAACTATTCAGGCTCGTAGTTGACCTCCTGTGGAACTGTAATGGATACATCTGACTGGTCACTGAGTGGTAACTAATGTAGTGTGTTTGGTCCTTTGGTGTAGACCGAATTGTGTCAGTCAATTTTGTAATTCAGACACCCTTCTAGGCGGCTCTGCGTCACGTTGCACTCAGAATTGTTGTTATTAGATGCTTATTGACGAGTGCCAACACACACACGACATCTAGGTTCAAGGCTTCAAGCCATTTGCCTCCATCAATCTAATAACAACAGTTAGGCAATTTATCCTTCATTCAATAACTCATATTGATCAACCTCTGCAACACTGTATAACATAGCACAGCTGTCCTCTGATATCATTAACATCAAATGTGACATTTTGTTCCTGCTGATTAAGGTCGAATTATATTTCATAATGAAGTAGCCTACATAACACGGTGAAGACGTAGAGTGCTCACGGCAGACACTGACAACTGTTAGAAAAATGACTCAGTGTTAAATATTCGCTTTTTGATTTTTTTTGTATTGTGATACCTACAAAATGCATCCATCAACTGACTAGTCAACTTCATGCCAGTTTACAACACAATAATAGGCAATATAAACATCCCTCTAATAAAAATGAGTAAATTTAATCTACCAAAATCAAAGCATGAACTTACTTTTTCTTTCTTGTAACCAATAATAAATCATTAAATAATATTAGATAAAAGATATTTGGTTTACGAATAGCCAATTTCTGTAATACAGATAATCGTCCACTGTCTGATAAGCATTCGCGTAATTCACCTTCTTTAATAAGACGTTTATCACTAATTGCTATGCGCTAAACAAGTATAAGTGGTCATTAATATTTAAGGTCAGTGTGAAGATTAATTATGTATAGAAAATAAAATTGTAACATTATCAGTATACTTTGAAAGTTTAATTTATTGACCTGTGAGTACTTAAAGTGATAGGCATAGTATTACTATGAAACAAACAAAAAAAGTAAAATTTTATCAGTTATAAGTTAATATCCATAAACTGAACTTTGTACCTAGACTGATTTTTTAATGTGGACTTAGATTTGCATTCAATAAGGTTGAAATGTACTAGTTTAGTGGGAATCATGAGTGATATTCAACTATAACTTCGGAAGATTTAATGCGCCTTTGGATATCTACGCCAAGGATCACCTAATGCTGTGATCAGAGGTGTCAGACTAGGGAATCATTCAGACTGTAAGTGAATTCTATGGGAACCGATGACTAGTCATTGATAGTCATTAGTCATTCTACCAACTACTCTCAAAGTGCAGTTATTCATCAAGATGCTGTCAAATGTTTCTTTTTATCTCATATGGTTGTATATTTGAATTGCGGTAATCACATATTCATATAAACTGATAAAGCTCCAGAGTCAAAAGTCGGGATAACACCTGATAACAATTACTCTGTAGTTTCTTTATTTAAAATAAAAGTCCTAACTACTAATAGAGTGTATTACCAGACACGAAAGAAAAAATCAAAGTACTATTGATAGTAATACTCTGTTAACGCTGTTTTTATTCGGCTGCATAGTCACAGTATACTTCACAGTGTTATTATTTCAATAGACTTAGTATATTATCAGTGAAAATGACAGGCGGCACTTTTAAAACTTGGGCTACCAAAAGGCTGCATATAATTTCTCTTGTCCAGTTTGTTTTAATCTATTAAAATATGACCTCTAATAGTGTTTTATACACTCCCAAGTTGTAAAAATATCTACAGCCTGCTGGTTCACAAGTTTCTATCTAATAAACTTGGGTGGCAACATATCCCAATACATGAGATAGTTGTACTGGCTAGGAAATAAAATTAATCAACTGCTGTAAATGAATGTGAACATTGAACGTTTGAACATTGGCCCTGGCTGCCATTAGCGGGCAACTAGAAGGTGCGAATGATTCAGTCGTGTACAAGTTGGAAGAACGGGGAGGAATACGAATAAGAGTACGATACATTCCTTGCAAAACATTTGTTTATAGACTTTGTACAGATTATTGACTTTAACTGCCAAACAATACAATTTCTTACAAGTCCTTGTGTTTTGGACTCAGTAACTGTCGCTTCGTGCGTCTTCGGAGATAATAGGAACTTAGGGTTAAGTTCCTTGACACCTGCGGTCTTCATTTATTCAGCTATTATTATGTTCTTGGGTTAAAAATAATGTACTCTTGCACCTTTCTTAAATTGCTACCAACTGAATGTTGTGCATTTCCAGAAGGAGGCAAAGAAAGAAATATCAAAAGCGATTGGTTTTCGCTCCGGCTCAGACACCACTGTGTCACGAAATTTAATGTGAGTTACTACTTTGCTTAAAGATCTTGGACAAAGAGAAACTATTAAGCGACAATTACCGCTGGAATTTCTGTACACAGCTGTTCTAATTATTATTATTATTATTATTACTGAACTTCTTCAAATTACAAAGTAAGCATAGGAATTTCAAAACTGTATCTCTTAGAAGAAATCTACACATCCATGATTTCAAGAATCAGATGTGTAATATCTTTGAGTAAGACATTGAGTTTATTGCATCATCTCTTTGTCTTCATGTAGAGTGGATCACAAATTATACCATCAAACGTTTTGTCTCGAATGAAGCATTTTAGAATTGGATATTTAAATCATGACTAAAGATAACAGAATAAACTTAATTTAAAACTGTTTCTGTCTTCAAAATTACCAAACTGAACTTCAAAATAACTTCAGTTTACGTTAGTAAGTTTATTTATCATTTCCCAGAGATACGTGCCCATATATACTCCGTAATGTAACTTACATATGGTCCGTTAAACAACAGCATGTAAATGGAACAAAGGATGTGCGTTTCTTCTCATTCTGAGCCCACTGATTGAGTGTAAATGCATTTCAGTAGGCAACAGTGTACCTACGGAGACTGAAATCTAGCTCCTGTCGTTTTAAACATCATGAACGTCACTGTCAGTTACTGTCTATCTCTTAATAACGAATCAAAACTAGGCGTATCACTGAAGCATCTGTAACCGAAGATCATTAACTAGCAGAGATGGATAACTTCAGCAAAATGAAATAAATAAGCGAGAAATTCCAAGTAACTTCAATAGTCAGTTTAAGATGTCTGTCATACCTCATTAACTTGATGGGTTACACCTTGACATTTTAAATGATGAATACTATCTTAAAGACTCAGTAGAAACGTGATCACTAACTGAGATACAAATACATCCAGATGATTAGTGATTGTATATTCACTGCTAGCGATTATCTGTTAGAAAATAGCCATTTCACTTTCCATAAAATAATTAATAATCACATAAATAGAAGTTGAAAATATACACTCACCTTAACATTGTCCGGGAATTCAAGAGAGGAAGATAATGTCAAAAGTCGAGATTTTCGATCCATAAGTTCCTTCTCAGTCTCGCTTGCAGTCAAAAGCTAAATGTCATGTTAAAATTTTTGTTTAAATTTCGTGTTACTGATGGTTTTTCAGTAGTAATAACACGCATCATTGAAATAATAACGCCTCCACTGAAGTTTATATTTATTCATTAAATTGCAATCATAAATACACTGCGAGTATATTTATGACTTCAGATTCAGTAAAAAGTGTCGCATTTCAATCCGTCTGCCTATCGCTTATACTGAATGAGGAAAAGAATCATGCTTATTTAAGACTGAAATTAATGAACCATGGAAGAAGTACAGTCGGCTACATGAAATGTGTAATGTTTGCAGTTCTTTCCTCAGTGAACTGAACTGACTAATTATTCCCGAGATTCAAGCTTCTAGTATTATTACCTGAGAATCACTTATGAGGTAATTACTCGAACGAATATATGTTAATGTGTAGAAGCAAAAACCAGTGACGTACTTCCTTTATTTTGGAAGACTGATAACAAGAATGCACCTGCATGTAAGCGGATATTTATGCTATCACTGAGACTTCAACTTAGGTTCATATACTCCGAGAAGTTAAATTTTACTTCACAAACGAGCGTGTTGATGTATATATTTTTTAAAATGTGTATCATTATGTATTGTTGCTTGACCAGATAGAATCATGTACAAGAGATTATTTCGACCTATTCCAGTGAAATAGTTCTTAATTATTATTATTATTGTTCCCTTGGGTTCCTAGTGGAACATAGGGCTTCAACTGCACGTATCCACTTGCTTCTGTCTTTTGCTGTGCTTTTCACCTGCATCCATCTTAGTCCATACTCTTTCAACTCCTCTTCACACGATCTCCTCCATGTCACCCTTGCACTGACGTCCCACTCGCCACTTCCCTTTCGGCCTGGTTCCACTCGAGCAATAGCCTGACGCGCGCGCGATGTCACCCAGCGGCCTCCAGGCTCAGTGAGTGTCCAATCCATCTCCACTTTCCCTGCATATTTGTTGGTTGGCGATTGGTTCTTGTTTTGTTTGATCCCATAGTTTCTTGTTGGTGATTCTCTCCGGCCCGGCCATCTGATCTTCAGTATAGAGGGAAGACAGTGAAATAGTTCTTAATTACACCAAATTATTGTTTTATCATTCTAAGTAAACGTTTAGACAGAGATGATATTAACGATTCGACTCACTGTCTTTGTGTGAGAATAGTTTCTAATACTTCTCATAAACTGCTTTTTATCATTCAGTATTACAAATATGATTTTAACGGCTGTTTCTTCGAATCTTGGAATTCACTTTTTATCACTGAAGATAAGTGTTATTTCTCTAGTTAATGCTACCACGTGTAATTTGACTGATATTGATTTAATCGGATTTTCGAGAATGACAGCTTATCAGTATTATCATGATATTTTAGCTATTGTGAACTATCTCCAGGCAGAAGAATTACACCGAATGGTTATTACTGACATTGTTATTCACCTAAGATCTGAGTGGAGCATAAGAACTCAACAGCACACATCTCCTTTTTGTCATGTTCTCCGCAGTCCTCTTTAGCTGATGCTGCCATTGCCCATATACTCTTATCACCGACTAACACAATCTCCTCCATGTCGACTACGGAATCCCAACTCAAAGTTTCCCATGAGGGTTCTCTTTTAAAGATTTGCATGTGATGTCACTCAGCAGTCCGTTCGGCGCATGTCCGATACATCTCAAGTTTTTTTTTGGCATATTTGTTGAGCAATAAGTTTTTGGTTAGATTTTTCCTTGTTGCCAATAATTTTGGGCCATTTGATCTTCTGCGTCGAGCAAAGTCAGCTTCTGATGAAAGTTTGAAGTGGTCTGTTAGAAACTCTTTTTGTGACTTATGTGCCAAGTCTCTGAACCATACAGAAGCAATGACTTAATGTGAGTGTTAGGAACCTGAATTTTTTCCTGCATGATGCGTGCGGCAGTAGATCTCCACACTGATTTCAGGGTGATCAATGTCTGCTTTGTACCAATAATCGTGACTTTGACATCCTCATTCCTGTTGACTGTAGCTGTAGCAATGTTGACCGAATAAGAGAAACAGGTAACTTCTTTTTAGATTCCTCTCGTTGATGATGATTTGTTGTTGTAACTGGTTGGTTGTCTTCGTCACATCTATTATCTCAATGTACGCTTGAAGTCTTGTCTTGAGTATCTTACGTGTCAGCTCGTTGGTTTTCCTCAATAGATCTTCGAGTTTGTGCGACATTAGACATAAGTGATATGCAAAGTCCATATCTTCTAGAGTTTTCTCATCAGTTCAGAGTATCCCTATCTTACTAATCCATAATCCATTCCCCCACAATTAGGAATATCATCGGTGATAGTAGACTATCTTGTCTTACCCCTGTCTTGGCTCAGTTTTCCGTTGTGGATCACCTGACACGTGGCATTGTCATATAGCTGTTAAATGAGGTTGATATGAGGCAAGCCGTTGCATTGAAGTAGTTTCTAAATGAATTCGCTATCATTACTATTGAATGCCTTTTCAGAGTCGATTAGGCTGACGCAGATATTTGACTGCCACTCTATGATCTGTTAAACAATGATCTTCTATTCTTGAATCCAACTTCCCCCGGGCAAAGTTTTGCACCCGCAGCATCTTTCAGACTCGCCAGAATGACACAACTATGACCTTTGCATTGGAATAAGGTAAAGGCACGCTAAGTTTACGTCTGTTAGTACACCTCTACTCCTGGAATGTGATTCAAGACGCAGTGAGGAATAATGATGTAAAACTTGATGAGATTCCATTTACACTACACGGGAAATATTCTTCTAAACATGGAAATAAGGACAAATAGTTCAAAGAAGTAGGTGTTTTAAGCAATTTTATTCGGACACCCACATAAATGAACTCGATTTTTTCCATCATTGCAAACAGAGGTAAATCAGTTTGGAATGTGAGCAAAATATTTCAAAACAGGGAAAATTGAAGCAGAAGTAATCGCGGATATAAAAAATAGTCAGTTTACACTAGAAATGGCATAATACTGAAACGTATTTAAAAAATTAGGTGTTAATATATACAGCATAGGAACAAGTACCAAAACTTGTTACACAAAAGATGAACAGGATAAAGAAGAGGGCAGTTAAGAAAATGATACTAATGCTTATACTACCGAACCTACAAGACGAAGATATTAATAGTAGTAAGATATTGGTGATAGTTCATTTTGGAAATAAGAATTTCTCCTGAGCGCATAACTCCAGGCTTTACATATGAACGAAAACATAACATTTCGGGCAGACTTATTTTGTCTTTTTAAATAACCATGAATGCTTTCGCCCCACAGACTGAGTTTACAGTGTGGTACGTTTGTCTCATTGTCGAATAATTTGTTCATATTTCACATACATTCGAGACTAATACAGACCCTAACTACTACAACAGCTACTACTAGCAGAATTAATGAGAACTGACGAAATTCTTCAAAATGTTTGCGTGTTCATGCCAATTTTTAAGTGTTGTTCATTTCTTTGTTTTATTTTCTGTTAAATTATTCTATGTAACCCATTTCTAGGTACACAGGTTGTCTCAAGTTTCCCCTTGAATAACAGACAGATACAGTTTTAACATTGTTTTGAAAGTTTTGCTAATTCACAGAAGTTTATGTATGTGATTCATCCAACTAGAGATCAATAAATTTGTAGTGGATACGCACAGTAGACGAAAACTTTTGAAGACAGACAAAAAGAACAACACTTATATCTTACTCACAAATTCACGGAAACTTAATACAAAATGATATGTATTAATGTCTGAGTATTGGTAGACAAAGTTTTAGATTTATTTATTCACAAGACTGGGTTATACAACATAGTGACAGTTTGTCTTTTCAATTAATTAATTAATATATTGTGGAATTTCGGTTAGCGTAACAGTTATACTGATATCTATACAATAATCATATCATATCATGTTACGCTACCTAACCGTACATGAAATTGACAAATTCTGCGCTGACTCATTGGCTGACCAATTGTCAAAAGAATCAGTTTCCTTTTAGCTATGAATACTGGGGGTTGTTCACGAATACATAACAGAGCTCAAAAAAGTATCTAATCGACTATCGTCTCAAATGTGGCATAGGGCCTATCTTTCTTTTCAGGAAAAACGATTGATGATTACACTAATAATGAATCAACAAAGTGAACATGTTTATAAAGATGGCCATATAAACGATATGGAGAGTTTTCAAATGATATGTAGTCAGCTATAGGAAAATTCATCGTAAGGAAATCAAGCAAAGAATACCTTTCTCCTGCATCTATCGCATAAACTAATCGTACAAAAACTTACCCTATTCAATTCTCGAAGGGCGAGTTGTACATTTTCACGTTCTCTATCACTTGGTACACGAAAAGGTCGTTTTTCCAGTGTTTTATCCATAGAATCACGAATAACAGCATCTTGTAGACGTCGAATAACTTCAACCAATAATTTCAAGCGTGTTAAACGTTGCATTGGTAGTGCTAAAAATGATGTGATCAAGTTTTTTCCACTTCTTGGATGTGAATGCAGTCTTTCTAATGCTTCACGAAAGCTTTCACGTTGGCTGTAAAAATAAAATTCATCGAAATATTACATAGGATAAGACATGAAGTAAAAAACGATTTTTATTTCTACAAATTGTAATGTATTGATAAGTAAGCTGTCACTACACAGGCTTATGTGCTTAGAAACAACTGGAAGACTAATTTCAAAGTTATTTTGAGAAATAACGGTAGTGTGCTGTTAGGAGATTTTATTGTTGTGTGACATAAGTCTAGCATACTAGCATATTTCGGAATTCATATATGAAGCCTTGAGATCTACATTTTAAACAGTTTGTCAGCAGACAGATTATTCTGACAAATCTTGAAATGAAGACTGATACGAGAACATAGTCATTAGAATGATTAAGGCATTGAATTTGTGTTATGGTCCTTTGATTTCGGTGTGGACATTGGTTTGATGAAAGCTCATAGAAGCTAAGTGATTCACTCACAGCCTGCATTGAATTCACGTTGCACTGAGACCAATTTATTGGACAAAGAATTCTACGGTGAAAATACGACACCCTTGGTTGTAGATTTTATAAGAATCTGACTGATTGCTCAGTAAATCTCTTTAGAATTGGATTTAAAACAACTGTCCATAGCAGTCATCTGGATTTTTCTGTTACTGCCCATCGTTTACGTGTCATATTTATCTTATAGGGAGAGTGAAATCCTACACTTCCATCGCTATGTGCTTTGATACAATCAACGAACAGAAAAACAAACAATGACTAAATAAACTGCCTACAACTTCCGGTGTTATATCTTATTCATAAAAAAACAGTATCCTGTAAATTTATGTTATTTAGCGATTACGATGGTTATCAGAGATGTTGCCACTGAGGTATTAGATCCCTACTACGTATAACAACTTAACATTAGTTTAAAGAGCACTACAATTGTGAATCACCTAGCCTGATGACCGCACTGTCGACTTTTACCGACAGAATTCAGTAAGCGTTAATTCTAACAACTAATTTCAAGACTTGGTTACATCTTGGTGATTAGTCAATGTACAGCTTACAATCTTCAGTTTAATTCTGATTATAGGGTGAGAGGAATATCAGCGAAGTGTAATCTAAGGCACTGCTGAGTTCAAACGATAAAGAATAAGTATCAGCATTTCCATTCTTGAACATTGTATCATTCATTAAAATATAGAGTTCTCAAGGAGATTTTCCTAAATAGCTTATGTGGCTGCTTGGTATTATGATTTGACAACTATCGTTTCACCATCTATATACAGGCATACACTGTAATATTCATTTTTACGAGTTGATCACGGATTGATATCAGTTAGAGAACCATTGAAAACCAGGGAGTACTGGACAGGGAGTTTGGGAGTCGTCGGCAGTACGCACCAACTGGGGTTCGAACCCAGGACTTTCCGGTTACAAGGCAAGCTCGTATATCATTCAGCCACTGGAACCCAATTCATTGGCCAGCTCATGAATCCTAACTTCTAACAGTTCTTGATTTAGGGCGACCTCAACCAATGTCATCGGTGGAACATCCATCCTCACACTTGATATTTGGATGGACCTCACTGGTCACGACTTCTCACTAGAACTCTAGGAAACTCCATCCTGTAGCAAGTCACTAGCAAGCCTCAGATTAATTTTCTATGATATTAATCCGTGACCAACTCGTAAAAACAAATCTAATCCTTACAAACCAATCATAGAATAAAACTGTAATATTTAATTTAATTTGGACTTTTCGGTTGACCAGTTGGACCAAAGTGCTCAGGTTGATATGACGGCTCCTTGCGCCGATGCTTCGGCAAAGTTTGAGGACTCTAACCTGAAATAATTTGTTGGATGGTGACTAGAAAGAGTAACGATAGGTACTGGGCTCAAGCCGCAGTGGGAAGACCATCACTCTCTGTGGAATGCAGGCACACCCAGATAACGACTCCCAAATAGGACGACATGTGCACCCCGGATTCCACTGCTAGTCAACATCTACCAAGATACTTCAAGTTATACCCTGTAATAATAAAGCCAATCGTTATGTCCAGGACGCTACATACATCAGAAAAGTTTAGCATATCAAGAGTGATGTAATTGAAACAAAATCCTTTTCTGTGGATAAAGTTACCTAATTTAAAACTAAACATTTCCTCTCTAAAACTCCTTGTTTCCTAAGGTATTTCCAGCCTATTTAAGCATATTTTACCTGCCATTATAATGCTTAAGTTTGCAACAGTTATGGCCTAGCCTTCCTTTCTTCTACTTTTCATTCTAACTCTCACTCTCTCTGAAAACAATCGACTTCAAAAAAACTCATTTTTGAATATAGGTTTGCCTTTAACTAAACTTTTCAAGTTAACCCCGAGCTGTCAGACTAACAGTGATGTAACACTTGGTAAATAGAGGCGAAATGAAAATCTGGGTTGCAGTATTATTCGAACCAGTGTCTTCTAAATCACCAATTCGGTAATCCACTCGTTTGGATAGGAGGTCTAGCCTCTGGTTCAAACCCTACCATGACTTGCATTTTCACTCCAACTTCAGTCATCTCGCGTTACACAGATTTATTTGTTCAGCATTTAATAACAATATGATCAGGAAAGACTTTCATCGTCTTATCTTCACTGCATAACTTACCATAATGTGCGAAGTGTATCCATCTGATAGGTTTGATTTCTTAGGTAAGTAATATATGGTTCAAAATTGACACCACCAGCATGTTTTACAATTAAATCGCAGACTTCATTTAAAATTGGCATTCTTGCCTCCCATCTTGCCTCCAGATCACGCAAAAACCTTGATAATTAGAGAAATGGATTTATTATGAATGATCTCAAGTTTATGTTTCTCTGAAAGTAAAGTAAATATTGATAAAATTACTGTCCTGTACGGCAAGAAGTTCTGAATAAATAAATTTCTCAGTTCATGGTAAAATTGAAACCTGACAGTCTTGAAATATGTTAAAGCTTTCAGAATGGGAAAATACTGCTGTTATACTGAAGTCGAGAAGAGGGATACCGTATTGTTTTCATTAAGTTTCTTTGTATTACACCACAGTTATAATCATTCCAAGTATTCCTGTGATTCAGATAACAGAATTTAATGTCAAATTTCTAGAATAAATTATTTATCTTTACATCTGAGCCAGTAATCTTTTGTTTGATTCTGCTTGCGACTCCACTTTTACAGTTTCTTATCTGAATCAATGGTTAGTGTTCCAACGTAATCCTCATTAGAAAATGTACTTAGAATCAGGCAGGAGCAGTAAGGATTTGAATAGTAATTCCATATTAGTTATCTAGTAGGATTTATGTTTGATGTCACACAAAATCGAAGACTTACAAGCGAAAACCGACAAACTGGTCGAAGAAACAGCCGGTGAAGACAGGAATTCAGGTGAACAAAGACAAGACGGAGGTTATGAAAATAACCACCAACAACAACACCAAAATCCAGCGCCAATCACCATCAGCGGGAGGGATTTGAAAGAGGTTACTTCATTCACTTATCTAGAGAGGGAGCATTGTCTCAACTACAGGCAGTTGGAACGGACGAGGATGTCAAATCGAGCGAGAATCGGGGAGGCGAGAAACACATTCATCAACCTGAAACCAATCTGGAAATCTTTGTCACTGAGCATCAGCAACAAAATTCAGTCGGATTTTCAATACAAACGTAAAGTCAGTCAGTTCTTCTATACGGATCAGATCAGAAACTTGGCGAGTGGGTCACAAAGAATATTTCCAACATCCTGTTGCAGACCAGACCTTTATCAACCAACAACTTTCTTCGCTGGCTCTATACTGAAGATCAGATGGCCGGAAATAATCACCACAAAGAAGAAACTATGGGAACAAACATAACAAGAACCGATTGCCCAACAAATATGCAGGAAAAAGTGGAGATGGATTGGACACTCGTTGAGGAGGAGATCATGTGAAGAGGAGTTGAAAGAGTATGGACTAAGATGGATGCAGGTGAAAAAGTACAGCAGAAGACAGAAGCAAGTGGAAACGTGCAGTTGAAGCCCTATGTTCCACTAGGAACCCAAGGGAACAATAATAATAATGTCTAGTAGGATGATGAGACTTAACTGTCAAATATCGACTCAGTATAAGCACTAAGTCACTACTGAGTATTTATAGGTAACAGTGCATTTATAACTTATATGCCTAAATGGAAGTCTGATTTAAAGAGAAACACTTGTGTTGACTTCTTGAGTTGCATCAACTGAGTAACGGACTTAATTATATCATACACGCTTTTAAAGAGCACATGCACCCGCTTAGTTATATAGCTTATTTATTCCTAAAGGTTGTAAAATATGTAATATAATCCATCATATCCTAATATCACCCAGTTTATACATGTTTATACCACAGCTGAGCAAAGATAATTATGTATGCCAATGACTCGCGATAAATACACTTCATTTCGACGAAAAAGACCACACAACAATTACTATGGAATGTTAAACACCTCTGTGAACATACAAAATCTGAGTACTAATATTCTCTAGAAGATACTAGATGTACTGTAACACCTTTTTATTGAGAAGAATTGAAAAGAAGTGATTTATGATCTTTTTCCAGGAAAATGAATATCGAAGTAACCTTTTCAAAAGATGTCTTCCCTCGATCCAGCGGAATAAAACAAAATCATCTCATTCAACTTGAAGAAAATGTTTCTATCATACATGAAAAACATTTGTCAAATTATCGTTATATCACTTGGTTTTTCCTGAAAATACAGACATCACCTTAAAAGTAACAAGATCACTTCATTACATATTATGAAGAATAAGAGTCCTAACATCAATAGAAGACAAAGTCCTTCTGAGCAACTATGGAATATGTAAGCAATCTGAAAATCGAAAGTAAAAAGAATTCCACAGAAATCGATGACATCGCGTCGTAACCGGAAGGTCTTGAAATCAAATTACGGTGCTTACTGTGAAGAGTCCCAAACCAGGAGGAAACAGCTGTGTTCAGTAATCACAGGTTTTCCAACGGTTATCAAACAGATGTCAGTTTATGATGAAATCCTGTAACAAATTTCAGGAGCCTGATACTCAGATGAAGTTTTAACTGAGAGAATTGCTGAAATAAGTTAAACTGACCAATAAACAAAGCAGATATAACACAATCAAAATATCACATATCATGTTAGCAGGACGATCAATATCAGTAAAAGTGAATACAGCTGCAATCAGGGTCATCACAAATGACACTTGTATAATTCATGTGGGTTTAACAACTCACTCTGCAATGTATTTAACCTTGAAGAAGGTTTCCAGAAGGTCAATGAAAGCCCCATAATCAAGTGATATAGTTCAGTGAATAAAATAACACCATAAACATCTACTGGAACTACACATTTTCTTCCTTATTTCAATACATATTATACTATATGACATCAAATAACATCATCTCGGGTAATGTGTTAATGTAAGCATACAACAATCGGTTTCTACACTTACTCTTGAGAACATTCGATTCAATGAAAAACTCAGTTGTATAAATAGTCTGAAAAAAGATTATAAGTTTCCAGACCGTAGGTGTTACGAACTTCCTAGGATCATTTGAGCGCCCAGTCAGATTGATTCATTATAAATTATTTAAATTAATCCCAGCGTGTTAAGAAAATCAAAACAAGATTTATTCTGAACTTTTCAATATGTAAGCCACAGTTTCTTCAGCAGATTTATTTGACATTACCAGAGGCATAAAAATCTTGTTTTGATTTCCTTAACACGCTGGAATTAATTTAAATAATTTGTAATGAGTCTGAAAAAGAATTTGGACATATTTTTAAAATAATTTGTCAAGTTTACACTGAAAATCACGAGGATAAACTAATCTTTTCTTTTGAAAAGATCACTGGAATTAGAAAGTAAATATCTACTCTTTATATTAAAATTATGAGTTGTTGGATGTGAACAGGTTCCATAACTAAATGTGTACGTTAAGGTGAATCACCTTGACTATAATTTATTATAATAATAGCTTCATTCTGAACAGCATGTTTGCATACAGTACAGAATTTTAAGCTTGGTTTTATCTACTACTTATACAGAACAGAACAGTAGTTTACTTTCTGTGATCCTATGGAATTTTGTTCTCTCTGTAACATGCACCTACGCCTCGTTTTTTTAGCCCTTCAAAGTACACCTAACGGTGTGGTAGAAGCCACATAAAAGTCCACGTGGATGTAGATTGTTCTTCAGCAAAGTAAGTGGTTGGTTCAAACAATGTATAACAGTGCAAAATTAGTCAACCCAGTGATTTTCACAGGCCTCTCATATCCGCTAAATCACCTTCTTTATTACTTAATTTTTTCTCAACTATTGTATGTAATCTAATTTTTTTTATTATAGCTTGATTTCACACTGTATTTTTGGCACAGGCATCGAATTTCCAGCATGTGATATCGGTAGCCCAATTTGGCAGGCCAACCGTCGATATCCGGTGTGCGTCGGCAGGGAATCGAACCCCAGACCAAATGCATGGTCGGCGAGAGTCCTTATCTGTGTGCCACCGACGCAGTGGTGGTTAGCAGTGGAATCCAGGATGCGCATTTCGTCCTATTTGGGACTCGTCAGCTGGATATGCCTGCATTTCTCAGTGAGTGATGATGTTCCCACCGAGGCTCGAACCCAGTGCCCATAATTTTAAACGCCAAAGCGATATCCACTAGATCGAACCTCGATGGGAACATCATCACTCACTGGAAAATGCAGGTGCATACGGCTGACGAGTCCCAAATAGGACGAAATGCGCATCCTGGATTCCACTGCTAGCCACCATCCATCAGCTGTATACTAATTAAATGCCCAGACATCGTCAAGGCATCTGCACAAGAAAACGACATGTCAACCTGAGACCGAGCACTTCGGTCCAATCAATCGACGAGAAAATCTCAAATTCAATTAAATATTGTATATAACCAACTCATAACTCTACTACTCATTAGTTAGTACGCAAAAATACTTTACAGTTAGTGTTTGTTGAATGATTATTATTATTGTTTTGATATAACTTCTAACCATCTGTGCCTGTATTAATATTCTTCTAGAATATATTTTCGTATTTAAGTATTTTATACAAGTGTCATTATGACTTCAGCTGGTTTTTCATGGTCCAACCAACTACTTCTACCGCGGTTAACTATTTCTTCCGTTGAAGAGATGAGCAGTGCATTTTTTCCATGAGAAATATTGTAATTATAATCAACAAAGCTTTAATAACTCTTGTATATAACGAATTCATTCCTCATTTAGGTGATGAGTGAAATTTTTTTGATTACAGCTTGATTACACACAGTACTTTTTGGTAGAAGTATGAAATTTTCAGCATGTGATATCGGTAGCCCAAATTTTGCAGGCCGACCATAGATATCAGGTGTGCGTCGGCAGGGGATCTTAACATAAACATAATATAACACATAAAAATGATCAAAACTGAATATCAAATAATATAGTATAATATAATCATCTGTGACTAGTCACTTTTCTATTTCACCTCATTCATCACTGAGGAATTTAATCCTAACGTTGACGATATCAGACTCATACATAAACAAAGAGATATGTTAAACCACTTCCTACTTACATTTCACTGGCTAAACATACAAGTAACACATTTGAAAAGAGATGATGCTTTTCCAATGGTTTGAGCAGTGGACGACGTGTGTTACTGCTTGCGGGCGTTTGGTTGCCAGCGTCTACACAGGTATCTGTAGAACCGACATTATTACCACAGGTATTAGTAGTAGCAGTAGTACAAGTGGGAGTTGTAGCATTACTGACATTGTTATTGTTGTTATTCGTAGTCATTCCACTTCCAGGTGTTGTGGTTGTTGCGTTTGTTGGTGGTGTATTCATGTCAACTGTTGTCTGATTATTCGCTAGGTCAGGTTGTCCTGGCAATGGGGAACCTGGTTCTTTGAACATTTTACTAGGTGGTTGATTTGACTGAAAACTACTTGTGTGACTCAGCGGTTCACATTCGAATTCAGGAGCATGATAAAAATGATTTACTAGAACATTTAAACTTTGATAATACGATGCTTCAGATGTAATCACTTCGAACATGGCCTGTGCGTAGAAAGCAAAACAAAACGATTATTAGGATTAGTTTCGGCCCATATTTTATAGATTAAGCATGAGATAATATCCAGAAAGTTCTAATAGAAAGCCATGTGAAAGGTAAAACTAATTAATTCTCCAAATTAGATCAGATTGTCACTGATGACGTCGAAGGATAGTTGAAGTATGCCGTGACATAGGAAAAATGTTGGAAAATTTCACCCTTTAAATCCCAGTTCATTGGTTGAATGACACTGTTGTCACGGAGAGACCTGTTTTAATTAACTCGTAGTAAACACTTCAAAAACATCATTCTGAGCTGATTGACCATTCATTGCCCTTAAAGACTAGAAAAATTCTGTTGTTGTTTTGTCAACCGTAAATGTAATGAAGTATAGTTTAAAAATCTCTGGACAAGGAAAAAGAAATACCATTATCTTAATCATGGTATTTTTGGCTGATCAAATTAAATATTCCGCCTCACTAGTTTCTATATTGTTATTAAATAACAATTTCTACTCTGGTGGTCGCAATATAATCAATATATTAGTAGACGGTGGAATTGAGAAGCATATGGATTCAGTCTCAATGCCTGGGTGCTATACGACCTCAACTTGTAGCCTGAAGGCTCTCAGTTCGATGCCTGGTGAGGTCATGGGTGTGTACTGCTAAATTACGACGAAACAGCTGTCCGGTACTTCCTGGTTTTCAGAAGTCCTCTAACTGAGACTTGTTCATGATCAATCTTGAAATCAATCGTGTCCCTACAAACCAAAGCTTGAAAATTATACAGAAACTACTTGTTTGGTGGTGGTGATGATTAACATTGGAATCTAAGATGCTCTCCTCATCTTCCATGACACTCATCATGTGGATGCGCCCGTCTCTAAATGACCGATGGTTTCCACTACTCACCACCACTAGGACAGTAATGTCTAGTTAGTAATTATGGTAATATTGAAATAACTTATTTCTGCTATTAGACTTTTAGGGCCAGGAAACAAATAGAAAAAAATCATAGTTACGATAAGATCAATAAAAATAAATCAGTTGGAAGTGTCAGTGGTTTCTGACTGACGAAACTATGTGTTTATCAACCTGTTTTGGCTGTTAGAATATGAACAAAAATACTGTGATGTACATTATATACAAGTATATATATATAAATCTTTAGGAAACGTCTTCCACATACCTCCTGTAGTTGTATTTCATGTCTTGTTAAACGTTGAAGGCAATTACTTTCAACAACCTGTAATTTTAGAGGTTTTTAAACAAAGTATGTATTGAAAAAAGCCGAACAGTTATAGCATATGTTTTAATATCAAAAAACGTTTTACAATTTTTGTTAAATATTAATCAGATAGGTCATGATAAAATTCGAGCAGCTTTGTTACTTTATTTCTTGAAAACATTTAGCTATGTTCCCCCAAAATCTTGAGAATGACTTCTATAGACTACTTTCTGAAATCCCCTCATAATACTAACAGAATTTCTCGTTGTTGAGTATAGTAAATTGAAACGTCAGTGATGCGAAGTTTAATAACGAGTGATGGATTTGTTACATTTCTCTGCCTGAATCGTTATATACGTCAAGAATAAAATGCTCAGAATGATTATAATTGAAGGACACATAGAAATATGCATACGTTATTTTGGAAATTATTTGAAACGCAACCTTTTTAAATGAGCGTTGTAAGAAATCTGAGTTTAACTTCTACGAAATCATCAAAATTCATTATTGAAATTTTGATATGGCAATACAGAGCAAATCAGGCGAAATTGTGAATGTAACTGAGATCTTAAAGGCGATACTGAGGCATCTTTTCATAAATCCAGTTGAGTTTTTAACACCAATATTAAGTCAGTTATTCTATGTGGATGAGAAACTTGGCACATCACGAAAAGCTTTTCAAACAGTCTGCTAGAGACTTTAGCCAACAGCTGACTTCGCTTATGCTGAAGATAACCAGAAACGATAAGTAAGTAGAAACTCTGAGAGCAAAACAATCAACAGATATACCGTAGAAAACGGAAATGAATCGGATTCATGCTGAAGAGACCGCTGAGTGACGTCGCACCCGAGGCCCTTAAGTAGAACCCAGCTGAAAAATGACGAGTCGGGAGTTCAAAGGTGACATGAAGGAGACCATGTGCAGAGGAGATAAGGGCTTATGAACAATGATTTAGCCAACTAGAGATGACTGAGGAAACAGGATAAGATGGAGATGTTTTGTTGAGGCCCTGTATAACATTCGGAAACCAAGGTTAGTAAGAATACCCTAGTGCCATGAAACTACGATCACTTCAGTGCACTTGGCAAAAAGCCAAATCGTATGCGTTAGGATCATTAATTTTAACTAGCTGTTAAATCATCGGCACGTCTGGCTTGGTTCGAAACCGTAATCAGGTGGCTGGGAAACAAATACTCACGAAGAGTGGAAAACCAACCAACAAAATACACAATGTAAGATTAAAAGCATTAAAAAAGCAAAATGATACACACTCTACAAAAGATGTCTTTTTCAATGACCTGTTCAGAAATGTTTTGGGCTTGAAGTCGACGTCTACTTCATATGAGTCCCAACGTGATGGAGAGACATCTAGCACGGGGGTTGCATTGCAAACTTGACTGATAGAATTTAGTTTGGATCAAACAATGAACTAGACATACAACACCAGTAAATACCTGTTGTCTGATTAAAGTATCCAGTACATTCCTACAGGAGCTCGATCAACAGTCCGAATGGAACTGTGGTAACGCCTTTGACTGAGGCATTGGGTGGAAATGAGTTTTTTTCAAAACTAGTGGGTGCCAACAAGCACGAAACTCAGGTCCAAGGTTTCTTACCAACTGCCTCCAGCCATCTAGTAGGAAGTTTTGTCATCTGTTAGGATATAGGAATATTTAATTGGTGATCTTATTCGCAGTCACCATTAAACAAATTAAACCTATGTACCCACATTTCTTACAAATGCTGGATTATCAGATAAGCAAGTTTGTCTTTAACTGTTTTGAAAATGACATAACTAATTCTAGTAGGTCAGAATGTAACTACTAAGGTACAATTAATTCCTAACATGATGACTTTGAACTACCGTCTCAGGGGCACTGTACCTTTAGCCGAATAATAATTTTCCACCTAACACCTTTCAGTAATTAAAAAGTCGGGGAACACATAAACAAACTATCATCATACTTGTTTCCACTTACCTCAGGCATTTCCGACCATGCAACTCGAAAAGCTCCTTGACTTCCACCACCAAATCTACTAGTTTTTTGCCCTAAAGTTTGACCTATCTGAGTTCCTGTAGAATCAGTCAACTGTTGTGGTCGATTCTGTTCACCCTCTTTAATTTTCTCATCTGTTTTATCATCGAACTGTTCTGTACTGGGAAGAGCCAATGATTTATTGAAGTTCTGTTGATTAAGGCAAAATATGAAGATAAATACAAACATATTACGTCTTTCGGCATAAATACATTTTAATTTAATATCCGTTTTTAGAAGATTTGTATTCAACTTTATGCAAGTTTAATTTGTTGCTATGATCAGCCTTTCCATTCCGGGTTTATTCATTACCTTCTTACACTACTAAATCATAAGTAGAGATTGTTAACTAAGTTTCTCCCATCAGCATTGTTTTTGTAGCAAAATTCGACTAATTATTGGATAGGATAAATGTGATGGATGGGATTTAATTGTAGGAAAAATGAAAAAGCACACTTCTGGTGTCACCATTTTCATTTAGGATAAACTAATTAAATATAGTGCTGTATATAGACGTGGTGACCTTAATCCAAAAAATCAACATTTTCTGAATTTACTTTGATTTCCAGGAATGATTCACCAGCCAAACAATCTATGAGACGATAAATAATCTGACGCTCACTAGCGACTGGCCCTATTCAGGCAGTTAACTTGGGGTTCTAGTGGGAAGCCGCGACCAGAAGGGTACAGTAGGTCCAAGATGAGGCAGTAACTCATCGAAGAAGACATTGCGAAATGGTCGCGCCATATCGTGAATTGGCAGAAGTTAGAATTAAAGAACCATTAAATCGGGTCCAGGTGGCTCAATGGTCTACGAGCTCGTCTTGTAACAGGAAGGTCCTGGGTTCGAAGCCCAGTGGGTGCGCACCGCTGAAGAATCCTAAACAAGGATGAAACTGGTGTCCAGTACTCCCAGGTTTTCCAATGGGATATCAGATCATGATGAGATCCTCCATGCAGTAAATAATTTCTCTACAGAATGGCAGCTTTTTTTTATTCTGACTGAAATTTAGCAGTTTAATGTTTTAATCTCTACAGTCAAGCTTCGGGATTATCAAAGGATGATTTTTGAACAAACACTGTTGTAAAGATTTCACCTGTATGATAAACCTAGGGGAAAGTGGTTGTCCACAGGTCCAAAATTAGTATATATCACTGTTGCCTATTTTTATATTGCCTCATCCAATACACTTTGTGAATGCACAATGATTACTTGAGTTGAGTAAAACCATTAAATTAGAGTCTACTAATCGTGCATCTGTGTGAAGACATTGTATAAAAGAGCAAACTTAGCACTAAAAACCATATACTAGACACCAGTAACCAGCTGTAAATAAGGTAAACCTAGAACGCATCCTTGTTTAAGAAAATATCAGTAGGCCTTATCTTCAACCTTATTTAAGAAATCATACTACCTCACTAATTTGTATGTGTGTTACTCACTGAGAAAGTCAACAATTTTATCAGTTATTGAAGCGTTGCAAACAGTACAACGGATCACCAACAAAGTTGTGCATTAGTACATTAAGTATTACAATAAGGCTCATAAACAGTTTATCTTAATTGGATAAATCTAACTGATAACAACTTACGTCTCCTGGCTGTGCTATTCCCTCATCTGTTGAATCAGAATAAACAAGTTGTTTATTCTGTGGTAGACCTATAAAAATTTAAAAAAAATAATAATAATAAGATCAGAATTACTAAAACACATTTTATAGAGATTATTCTCTCTTAGCATGTGACTTAGTGGAGATCCGTTAGAATATGCTTCCATTTTTGAAATACTGAATTTATGGGATTTTAACTTAACGACTGAATAATCGTATTTTCATTTCATCAACTGAAGGTGATTGTTCCGATTTCTGGTTGGTTTACCCCTTTTATACTACCAAAGAGCTTCAAACTAGGACAACATAGCTGTCCATGATTTTCAAACTGATACCGCTTCGCTATGCAATCTATCCTGAAATGAGTCAGCTGAAAGGATTTGCAGCTAAGGATGAGGACAGAAATTTTTTTGTTATTCTCGAGGCTTCGATATTTAATCGCTGACCTTTCGTTACCAGGTTATTAAGTATTTCCAAAAGTAGATTGATTAAGAAGGATGGAGTGATTATAAGTTGCATGAATACTTAGGATCCCTTTTCTTATTTATTTTCAACTGTAAATGTGACAAATTTTTATATTCCATAGCTCCTTAACTTCGTATTCTAATATGTATTCACTGAAAAGGTTAACATGCAAGCTGATAGAATATCCGTGATCAGATAGCAAGGCTCCGAGAAAAAATCTACAGAGCTTGGCTTGTTACATTCCAAAGATGTGTATCTTAGTCATGACAAACCATGTAACTAAGCATCACTAGGTATCTGTTCCATTTCACTCTGACAGTCTTCATTGTTGTGGGAGTACAACAGAACAAAGGAATTCATTGAACCGTAAAAGTGTCCTATTATCCAGGTTGCTTGGTGAGTTTGTTTATCTCTGCTGCTGGAATTCAAGGAATTGCATCACAGAACCTGGTGTTTAGGGGAATAAGGGTATTGTGGCGACATTTTGTTATGGTGCACATTAGTTGGGTGATGTTAAAGCCAGTACTGCCATCTAATGAAGTTAGGATAGGCTTAGTAGTCTGCTAGTCAACTGGTCGATATGTAATTCTGCAGCGATAGACGGTTACATAACACATATTAACCAAGTTAACGAACTGGGAAACCTTAAAAAAGTACCAGTGACAACACTCCTAGAAAACTAGAAGCCACCACAAGTCCGATTTCACAAGTTATAGATTTCACACTTTTATCACCATTATTCAGTCACTTTTTATGATAGTCTTGTGGCTTATTAATTTTACCAGATCTTGTCAATTACCGATTTCCACTTCACAAACAAAATGATTACCATGAGTGTTACTAAAGTGCCTGTTTAAAACAAGATCATTTTAAACAATTCACTTAACTAATGAAATTAGTTAAAGGACTCCACGTAAGCTTTTAAGTATAAAAAATTATTTAAGGATGCTTATAATCACGTTTTACAATATGATAAACATCTAAAAAACTAGTCATATGACTGACTCAACAACATATGTAAAAGACATCAGTGCATTTCGCACGTATTTGATTAATGTGATTATTATAGTTAATTAGAAAAAGACTACACATATATTCACATCATCATTATCATCAAAATCATAATGTTGTTCATTTTTATTCTTGTTTACGTTAACTTCCCTTTCACTTTACAAAGAATTTCAAACTACTTACTGGTTATACATCGATTAGGTGATTCAAAGAAGTGAGTTATTCAGTTTTCTGCAGTACACATAAATAACTCCTACACATGTGTGTGAATAAAGCACAGGTGTACTGTTTGTGAAGCAATATGAATAAGTGAAACCATATTATTTGCAGAGCAACGTTTCGAAAGTGCGTCGGTAGTATAGCGGTTAGGACGCTCTCCGACCATGCACATGGTCCGGAGTTCGATCTCCGGCCACCGACGCACTCCTTTACCTCGTTAAGCTAGAAATAATTCTGGTAAAGAGGAAAGGTTGGGCATGAGGCCAGCAGTCCCATCCTGTAATAATAAACACTGCTACAGAAACTTCAAGCCAATAGCTTGGAGCCCTATTTTCCACTGGGGAACGTGAAGGGAAAAAAGGTTTCAAAGATGATTTGTTTCAAAACAATGGTATATGGACGAAGAATACTATTTCCGACAACTTCCCTATTAGGTTCCACAGTTACATATCCGTATTACTTAAGAAATAACTGCTTTTTAATTATTATTATTGCTCCCTTGGGTCCTAGTGGAACATAGGGTTTCAACTGCACGTCTCCATTTTCTTCTGTCTTCTGCTATACTTTTCACCTGCATCCATGTTAATCCATATTCTTTCAACTCCTCTTCACACGATCTCCTCACTGTCACCCTTGGACGTCCCACATGCCGCTTCCCTTTCGGGTTCCACTCGAGCAATGGCTTGACGCGCGATGTCACCCAGCGGTCTCCTCAGCGAGTGTTCAATCCATCTCCACTTTTTCCTGCATATTTGTTGGGCAATCGGTTCTTGTTATGTTTGTTCCCATAGTTTCTTCTTTGTGGTGATTATTTCCGGCCATCTGATCTTCAGTATAGAGCCAGCGAAGAAAGTTGTTGGTTGATAAAGGTCTGGTCTGCAACAGGATGTTGGAAATATTCTTTGTGACCCACTCGCCAAGTTTCTGATCTGATCCGTATAGAAGAACTGACTGACTTGACGTTTGTATTGAAAATCCGACTGAATTTTGTTGTGATGCTGAGTGACGAAGATTTCCAGATTGGTTTCAGGTTGATGAATGTGTTTCTCGCCCACCCCGATTCTCGCTCGATTTGACATCCTCGTCCGTTCCCTGCCTGTAGTTGAGACAATGCTCCCTAGATAAGTGAATGAAGTAACCTCTTTCAAATCCCTCCCGTTGATGGTGATTGACGCTGGATTTTGGTGTTGTTGTTGGTGGTTATTTTCATAACCTCCGTCTTGTCTATGTTCACCTGGAGTCCTGTCTTCACCGACTGCTTCTTCGACCAGTTTGTCGGTTTTCGCTTGTAAGTCTTCGATTTTGTGTGACATCAAACATAAGTCATCCGCGAAATCCAGGTCTTCTAGGTTCTTCACGTCGGTCCAGGATATTCCTGTCTTCTCGTTTCCCACTGTCTGACGCATAATCCAGTCGTCCACCACAATTAGGAATATCATTGGTGAATAATAAGCACCCTTGTCTGACTCCTGTGTTTACTCCAAACGCCTCGCTGAGTTTTCCGTTGTGGATCACTTGACATGTGCCGTTGTCGTACAGCTGTTGAATAAGGTTGATGAATATTTGGGGTACGCCATAGTACTCGAGTAATTTCCAAATTACTTCACGATCAACGCTGTCGAAGGCCTTCTCAAAGTCTATAAAGTTGAGGTAGAGGTTTGATTGCCATTCCATGCTTTGTTCGATGATGATGCGTAGAGTTGCAATTTGGTCAGTACATGATTTGCCTTTCCTGAATCCAGCTTGTTCTGGTCGGAGTTCTGTCTCCAGTGCGTCCTTTAATCTCTCCAGGATGATGCGACTCAGGATTTTACTTGGCGTCGATAGGAGCATGATTCCTCGCCAGTTCTTGCAGAGTCCTAAGTCGCCCTTCTTTGGTAGTTTCACGAGGTAACCTTTCCTCCAGTCAGTAGGCACCTTTCCCTCCTTCCAGACCTTTTGCAATAATGGAGTCAGCATGTCTGCTGTAGTCTCTGGGTCTGCTTTCAGTGCTTCAGGGGGTATTCCATCTGGTCCGGCTGCTTTTCCAGCTTTCAGAAGTTTGATTGCGTTCAAGACTTCAGCTCTCGTTGGAGGATTGGTGTCAACTTGCAGTTGTGTGCGCGCTGTTGTTGGTATTTCTGGACGGGTTGCAGGTGATGGTCGGTTCAAGAGTCCTTTGAAGTGATCCGCCCATTGTTTAATCTGTTTTTCTTCCTTGGTAATGGGTTCCCTTGGCTGTCTTTTATAGGTTTCGCTTGTGTTGGTCTCTTCCCGGATAGAGATTTGGTTATCTGATATAGTGTCCTCAGGTCCCTTTTGCCTGCTGCCTTTCAGCTTCAGTAGCTAGATTGTCGTAGAATCGTCTTTTGTCCTTCCTAGCACTCTTCTTCACTTCTTTGTCCAGTGCTGTGTAAGTTGAGCTCAGCGTCTCCTTCTCCTGTCCGTCCTTGCATTGAATCATTTTCTCTTTCACCATTCTCCTCTCTTCTATTAATTTCCAAGTGTCCGTTGAGAGCCATTCCTTGTCTTGTCTCTTCTTTCTTCCTAGAACCGTTGAACACGTTTCGTTGAGAATCGCCTTCAGAGACTTCCAATGTTCTTCCACGCATGATTCTTCAGTGATGTCGCGTAGTGTTTCCTGCTTTGCTCTGACAGTTGCAGTGAAAGTGTCTTTTGTGGTTGTGTCCTTCAGTAATTGAGTGTTGAACTTGCATTGTGGCCTATCCCCAGCTATCCTCGAGGCTTTTAGTTTCACCTTGAAAGTCCCTTGTACTAGATAGTGGTCTGAACCCACATCTGCTCCTCTCCTTGACCTTGTGTCCAGTAGGCTCCGTCTCCACTTTCTTGAAATTGAGATGAAGTCTATTTGGTTTTTGGTGTTTCCATCTGGTGAAATCCATGTCGTCTTGTGTATATCCTTGTGTTTGAACACACTGCCACAATCACCAAATCATTGAAGGCGCAGAAGTCTGAGAAGAGTTCACCATTGTCGTTCATTTCACCGAGGGCCTCACGACCCATGGTGAGTTCTCTTCCTGTGTTGTCTCCTCCCAGCTTCGCATTCATGTCGCCCATCAGGATTTTGATATCGCCATTTGGGACGTTGTCCATTATTGCTTGTAGTTGTCTGTAGAACGCCTCCTTCTTCTCTTGTTCTGAGACGTTTGTAGGCGCATAGCATTGACATTGAATGACTGTAACTTTCCTTCCTTTTGAGTTGAACCTGGCTGTCATTATCCTGGAGGAGATTGGTTCCCACTGCATGAGAGCTTTGGTTGCTGTTGGTGACATCATGATGGCCACTCCCTCGGTGTGCTCGTGGTTGTCCTCTGGGTGGCCGGAATAGATTACTGTCTCTCCAGTAGGTAGTTGGCACCTTCCAGTTCCGTTCCATCTGCTCTCGCAGATTCCCAACACTTCTATTCTGTACCTTCTCATTTCAGCGGCTATCTGGGCAGCCTTTCCAGTTTCGTACATTGTACGAACATTCCAGGTACCCATCCTTACTTTTGCTTTCATCGAAAGAAGGCACATCGGCTGACTGGCTTCCCGAAGGCTTTCACCAGCCTGCGTCATTTCACTTCCCCGATTCCAGCGAAAAGTAAGGCTATTGCTTATGTTTTTAGAATTTTTAATATATTTATTCGTTGAAGTTTCTGTAGCGATTTGGTTGTTTTACAGGGGTGGAGTTGCTAGCACCACGCCCCAACCCTCCCTCTTTACCCGGGCTTGGGACCGGCGAGAAAACTAGTAAGCTAGTAGCCTAGCAAGCTAGTATCTGGTGACGTTGCTTTTTAATAACATAGAATTATTAGGATCAAAAGTCCGAGAGGAATATCTGCGTAAAATGTTACTATATTGATTGCGTATAAATATAATGCACTAGGCTGAAAGTCAGATATCATATTTTGCATTCTCTAGGGGTTTCGATTGATTCCAATGTTGATTTTGTAAAGAGCTGACATCAGTTACGGAATAGCTGAATACCAGGGAGTAACGGCACCTGATACATTTTATTTTCTTATCTGTAACTCCACCAGGGCTTGAACTCGGTAACAGAGTTTAATTAATCACCACAAAATTCAAAATAAATACCAATTTATTGTCAGTTAAGGTCCCCTGGATGGATGTAGTGAAGTTCAAGTTAGAGGCAGTGGCTGGTGGAATCCACTATGTCACGATGAGGCAGACGCTCATCGAGTGCAATGGTTTTAGGCTGCATTATGTTTACGGAAATACAGAAGTTAGATTTCACAGGTCACTGAGTTCCAAATCAGTGAAGGATAACATTAAAAACAGGGCGAAAAAAGTGTAAGTCAGTATCCAAGATTATATGAAAGTGTAACGATGCAAAGGTGAATGGATCACACAAAGTAATGATTACCGAATGAGTAGAATTTTAACCTACACTGCTGAAGATCATATCTAAAAGGTTTGATGCAATACAGTATTTATAACTTTAAACATTCCACAATAGGCCAGATTAGTACTGTAAGTAACAGCTCGACTTATTTCTTTTGTACTCAAAGTTCCGACTGTTTTGAGAGAAATATTATTGCGTTTACTGTTTAAGATGTTCATAACCTTTCGCACTTCACAGTTTCTTCGTTACACATTACACGACAGGAATGACCTCTTCAATACTGGCTGTATGATCTATCTGAAGTAAATGTGCTAACATCGAACTGTTATTGTATCTGTATTCAGCCATTCTGGCAGGTATTCTTCTGTTTACCGAGTCAAAAGCGCCTGTGTAACCAGCTGTATTGTCCGTCTCCCTAGAAACATAATTTTTCTGGCTGAATAAAATTCCACCGTTGTCACTAGTCATCAATTTTCATTAATGTATATTCATGGTTATTTATCATCACCCATTTTGATACCTGACGTTCAATTTATTACTACGCTTGTATGTATCAATATACATCCATGTAACCTAGCAAACGTTTACTGACATATAGCTCTTGCATTTCTGATTTTAATAATTTGGTATAATCAAGAAGTATTGATATTTTCAAGACCAATCATTACCTAACTGTGGAACCTAATAAAGAGGTTTTCAGAAGTAGGATGATTTGTTAACAAATCAATACTTCGAAATATATAACTTATTGTTTATATATATATATATTATTATTATTATTGTATCCTTTAGTTCCTAGAGGAACATAAGGCTTCAGCTGTATATATATATATATATATATATATATATATATATATATTACATTACAACTTTGGGGAATACTGCAAAACTCCTACCTTAAGCAAAATCAGTATCTTAACTGAGATTCAGATAGTGTTTCCCTGAGTAAAAAATATCAGTACTAAGTTATTCAGGATTAGTGTGGCTATCAGAATCAGTGAGACCTGAATTACATACCTTTTTCAATTACTAAAAGGTTCATTATAGATTGCATCTCCAGCCAATATCGGTTATAGCTTCACTGAAAACCAGGGATCGATAGAAAATTGCTTCATCCTCTCTTCGAATTTTGTAACAGTTCGAAACCACAACCCTACGAGCTTTCCAACTCAGGATCTTCAAGTAACAAGGCAAGCCCATTGACAATTTAACCAATGGGTTTGAATCGACTAAACCATGGGTTCTAACTTCTCCCTCTTCGCGTGATATACAGCCACCTCGATCCAGTAGCATCTGAGAGTGTCTTTATTCATGATCTGCATGGCTGGGACTTCCTATTAGTGCTCTCCCGAAAGTCCCTCCCGAATTCAGTGTGTGTCGAGCAGTGGACGAATTTTCGAGTGTTAAGTTGCGGGGATTTCACTGGTTATTTGGTCTGTGAAGCAATATTTGAATGTGTGTAGGACGACCATGTCCTTTCTTAGAATTTCAGAATTACACCTAGCTGACGATCAGCTACTAACATAAGACCTATATAGGAAGGAAATTTCTCCGGCTATCTTTTGCTTGTATAACACAGAATCAATATGACGGTAACCAACATAACTGCCTATCTCAGAGTGTGTAGACTGAGATCTGTGGGTTACTGGTTATCTACAGTGGTTCTCAAGTTAAACAGTTTGATACCGCCATACGTCGGGGTGTTCTTTGCGTCTTGATCTAGAGTTTAAGGTGGAGGCGAAGTGGGGGCGACTGACGTGAGCTGCAGCACAGTTCTGCCAGAGCTACTAACCGCGCTCTTCGTCGGATGATGCAAGTCATCACATTACCTCGCTCATTCGATGACTGATGCATAACTATCAACTTAATATTACCAAACTTGCTGCCAGTCTGTCTTTTTCTTCAAATTGTAAGTATAAAAAGTTAGAAAGTGAACGATTGGGAGTAGGTGAGGCAGCCTTGGATCTGCCCGCTAATTAGTTGTGTATTGTAGCTTGGCTAGGAGATTCTCAGGCTGATAGTCTAGGGTCGTGTAGGTCATATCCACAACAGTTTTAGGCAAATAGTTCATTAGATATGATTGTAACTTAAAGGGAGGATAAAGTTATTGTTAAAACACTATACCAATAAAACACCAGTTCTACAGAGAATTTTCTCTCTAAATAATGAAGTAACTGCACAGACTAACCTTCAATATATGCTGGTAATTCAAACAAATTTAAAGGACCTGATCGTCCAAGTTGTTGACTTGTTGCTTCACATAAAAACTTCAAAATTGACTCGTCTAACAAATGGGCAAAAGCATTTGCAACTAAGCTCATATCAGCTCCAGTCTGATCGGTAACTTGTTGTTTTATATCCACTGTATCACTGATGACATCGACAGATTTCTTTTTATCTTCTTCGTCGTCTTGATGTTTTATGCCACTGTCTCCATCAGTTCTTTTAGTTGTTTTCACCTTATTTGAAAGAGCCATCTACACAAAAAAGGTAAATTGTGTAGTGAAATTAAAATGTCGGTCAACAACAAAGAATTTCTTTTAGTTCAGAATGGTGATGATAAGTGTTTGGTTTCTACCAAACTACTGTATGTGACAGTGGATGTTTCATTAGGATAGATGAATTCATGAGTAGTGAATTGGTGGCAAACTTTCCTAACTTGGCAACTACATGTTGGATATTAGTTACCACTGTCGTGGAAACAATTTACATATCATCCGCTACACATTAATACCTTTACAGCAGAAGAACATAATATAGGCTGTTTTTGGTAAAGGGAGTTATCACAGAAGAACATCTTATGGATAACGTTAATTGTTCAGAGAAGATACTGTCACTCAGCATAAAGAATTTGAAGAAAATGAATTGTTCAGCAGATTAGGGATTAAAGCCAAGTTAATCTTCACTAGTTTTTGTTAAGTGCTCTTAATGAATGGTCTCACACACAGATGCAGTGTACACAAATAATTGCAAGATACTCAAAGTTACTGATATTAAATATTTGGGTTCCAAAGGGAAAAAGGGTTCAAATAGCATATAACAATTTTACTCTTTTCTCTTGTCATCAATTTTAGTTCCATGATAGCTCATAAGCTTTCGTCTCCGTCCTACACAATCTCCACCACCCTCGGAAGCCCAATTTGCCATTTTTCATTCAGGTCCCACTTCAAGGCATGGTGTGTGATGTCACTCAAAGGTCTTCTTAGAGAGTGTCGAGTTCATCTGCATTTTCTCATGCGAATTTGTTGGTTGATAGGTACTTTTTTGGCCGACTCTTGTTAACCGTCTTTACTGGCCATCTGGTTTTCCTCGCCGAGTGAAGGGGTTTCAGAGAATGATAGAGTTATCCTCCTGCAGTAACTTGATGAAACCTTCTCCCTGAAGTGATGCCGCTCAACAATGTTTCTGCCATCAATGGATTTAAATGTGTTTTTTGTTTCGGAGGAGGCAACATGGAATAAGTCTGTATGCTCGCATATTTTACAAACATTTCTTAGCGATTGTACTACTTTCCGTGTTACTTTATATTGCTTTAAAGTGATCTATCAATTTATCTGTGTCCGACCGCGCCTATTCTACTGGCTCGTTAGTTTTCTAGGCGGCTACAGGTCTGAGAAAAAAGTGGAGTTGGTAGCGCGGTTAGCAATGCTACCATGGGAAATCAGTCTAATTGGTACAAAATCTTCAAAGCACAGAAAAAATATAAAGACTGAAAAGTTTCTTCTCTGGGATAAGACGGATGGAATGAAGCAGGCTGGTGATATGTCTTCGTTCGATCAAAACAAGAATAAGCACAGGAAGATGGAATGTATGTACAATGTCCGAAGCATAGAAGGTTGCTCATATTGCGAAATAAATGAGAAGATATGTCATAGAAGTGTTAGGAATCTGTGAGAGAAGGCGGAGTGGATGTGGAGTATTCGCTTTATTAACTGGAGAGTGAATAATCTACTCCGATCACCCAGATTTCAAATAACTCAGAACAAGAGAAGAAGAGGCAGAATGTACAAGCGCACAGATACACACAAACACAAGGCAACACAGATTTCGCCTGACAGACCAACCAAAAATCAGATGGGCGAAAATCAACAAACTGGCTGAATAGGCTGTCAGGGAAGACAGGACTCCAGATGAACATAGAGAAGACAGAGATGATGAAAACAACCAATCAACAACAGCAAGATCTCATGTTCAAGTTTACTTCTTTTACTTACCTAGGAAGCATTGTTTCGTTCACAAGCGGTCTCACATATGAGGATTTCAAAATGAGAATCAAAAAGGTATGAAAGACCTTCACCACTCTAAAATCAGTTTTGAAATATTCTGAAATGAGCGTAAAGAACAAGATTCGGATTTTTAACACCAACATTGAGTCAGCCAGTTCTTCCATATAGGCCAGAAACTTGACCAGGGCGTCATGGAAAGCATTTCCAACGGCCTATTGAAGACTTTTATCAACAGCTGACTTCTATGGCTGCATACTGGAGGTCGAATGGCCAGAAGTAGTTGAAAAGAAGAAACTCTGGGAAAAAGCCAACCAAGAACATGTTGCTCAACAGAAGAAGATGAGGATGCATCGAACACACACTGAGGAGACCGTTGAATGATATCACGCATCAGACCAAATCTCGAGTGGAACCCGAATGGGAAACGACGAGTTAGGCATCGATGCGAGAGTGCACTGGAGTAAACGGTGTGAGGAGGAGACGACAGACTAGGCGAAACCGTGGGGGCAGCTAAAGAGTACTGTTGAAAACAGGATGAAGTGGTGAGTAGTGCTGTTGTGTTCCAGTGTTCTACTCGGAACCCAAGGACACAATAATAATATAAACTATCTGTCCATCCATCTCAGTTAAACAGTTCAAATCAAACTTTAACACTACTTCGTATGACTTCATTACATTAAATATCACCAAACTACTACTAATACCATTATTGACACTAACGACATTTTTTGTGGCGGTTTAGAATGAAGTACAAATCTGGATCGAACAAGAATTCGAATCAGCAGCCTACAGATTATCAATCTGCATATATTGAAATTAGTATGATAATTTAACTTATCTCATAGGCAAAAAACAATCTGTGTTGCACACATCCATGCACTAACAAGCCTTAATCACAATAAGTCCTAATAAACATAAAGCATACATCAAACTTCAATTATACACTCACGAAAGATTTGACACCAGTGCGAACCTTTAAACCGTTTATTAATTCAGTCAATGTATTCATTATTCTTTTTTTATTTATTATAAGTTAATTATAATTAATCCGAGACTGTATTCCTTAACAGTTCAAGCATATAACAGTGCATTTGTATGTGTGCGTACTGTACCAGTAGGTCATCATAGAAACACTTCAGAAGTGTATCAATTGCATAACATATAGACATAATGGAGAATATCCTTGCTCATGTAAAAATCATTAATCCTTTCCTTTATCTTATACACACACAGAAAAAGACATTTAATGCTCTCTTCTGTCAACTCCTCCATTTTATAATTTTCATGGTATGAGAAGGTGTTTTTACACACACACACACACATGTGCACACACACGCGCACACAAACACAGATGACTCGTAATAATCAATCTGAAATATTCAATTGATTACCAAATTATTAATTAATTTATAAACGCTAGTGGTTCATTCACACAATACAGGCAGGCAGTAATGTTTTTCTTTACTACTGATGTTTGTTTTGTTTGTTTTTTTATTTCAAACTAGAAAAACCGCAACAATACTAATCAATCCTTGAGAATTATACTTGGGTGTAGTCATCAATACACACACAGCAATAAAACTAATAATTGGTGAAATTAAAAGATTGTATTAGAACTGTTTACTCCACATGCTAGCACTGCTATCACTGATCGATAAGAAAGGTGTGCTTCACAATGACGTATAAATACATTGAAAAAAAAACACTTCGTATTGAGATAAGTGTGAATGTAATAAATAATCTAGGCGACAGTAATCTTTAATTATGCTATTAAGTATTATTATTATTATTTGTTTTTCTGACATGCTATATTCTCAGACTGTGTGATTTTCTGAATTTTGAAGTGTTCTTCCATGTGGTACTTACTGCTTGGCAGGTGTTCGTATGAAAATTCTTTCTATGGAATACGAATTCAAAGAATATATGAGCCGATAGATTTCAGTCTGTCAAGTGACTATCAACGCTATCAGTAATCGCGGTTCTGATAGTCCTCAACTCAACTGCTGTGATCAAAATTGTGCATACCAGTATTGGAGATTTTTAAAAGTCATCCTTTTTGATTCGTAAAATAAATAAAATATGTCAGTGGCACAGTGGTAGAATGCTCGCTAACCATGCGTGTGGTCCGGGGTTCGATCTCCAGCCAACGCATTCCTTTGCCTCGCCAAAACCAGTAATGAGACTGGTAAGGAGAGAAGGCTGGGCGTGAAGCTAACAACCCCATCCCGTAAAAATAAACAACACTATTAACGAAACTTCAGGTCTCTAGCTCGAAGCCCTAAGTTCCACTGGCGACGAGGAGGAATAAAAAACACATCTGGTATGTGTCAGAAGAGAACCATTCAGTAGACACAATTAACAGGAAGCTGTATAATTGTACTGCCTAAAATGCGATTTTAAAATA
Organism: Trichobilharzia regenti; assembly: GCA_944472135.2. Lineage (NCBI taxonomy): Eukaryota > Metazoa > Platyhelminthes > Trematoda > Strigeidida > Schistosomatidae > Trichobilharzia > Trichobilharzia regenti. The sequence continues at coordinate 89,916,922 of OX235270.1, forward strand.
ATGCACCCTTGATGCTAGTTTGCATTTTTTGGTCAGAGACTACAAAACATGACTGAAATCAACCGTAATGAAATGTCATCTATAAATTAAAATTCCAGTAGCAGGCTTTGCAGTGGGGCAATTGATGGACAGTTATTTCTACAGAATTATCCCCCTTTTTATTATTATTTCCTTTAATTCCTAGAGTAACATAGGGCTTCAGTCACACGTCTCCGTTGAGTTCGATTCTCTGCTAAGGTTTTCACCTGGCTCCAAGTCTGCCCACACGCTTTCATCTCCTCTTCATATGACCTCCTCCAAGTCACCCTTGCACTGACGACCAACTCGCCGCTCCCCTTTCGGGTTCCACTCGAGCAATAGCTTGTCGAGTGATGTCACTTGGTGGTTTTCTCAGAGTATGGCCAATCCACCTCCATTTCTTCCTGCTTATTTGTTGCATAATCGGTTCCGACTGGGTTAGTTCGCTGCCACAGATCCCTATTGCTGATCTTTTCTGGCCATCTGACCTGCCCATGATAATATATTGTCAGTGTATTCACCTGTTGCTTTTGATTTTATTCATAAAATAGTGTGAATTTGTCCTTCAATTCAGGACCTCGAGTAGTTATTTCAGATATCGCTTTTTTGGTCTGTTGAACACTGATAAGTAAAATTGAAGTGTCCACTAATTTACTTTTTAAAAGGTAAACTGCCCAAAAATATGTACTTTTATGTTTGAAAAGTCAACTCGACTAGAGGATCTGCGGTTTGGTTTCACTAAAAGGACTTCTCAGTGCATAGTCAATCCATATGTACTTCCCTCTGCATATTTGTTGGGCGAAACGTCCTCAACTGGTTCACTGCCTGCCAGAATTCGGTGTTGCTTTTCCTTTCCGCTTGACTACCTAATCCTGAGTATCAACTGAAGGCAGCTGTTGATGAACGTTACCTGCAGAGTGTCAGAAAAGCTGTTGGCGATGCACTCGTCCAGTCACAGAAACACCAACTTGACATTATTATTCTTATTTGTGCTAAGCACTGAAGACCTCCACATTGCTTTCAGGCGAATGAATGTCTGTCTTGGTTTACTGATCCAGTCCTGGATGGCCTTGACATTCTCATCTAGGCAGAATGCAGTTGAAACAAAGCCCGCCAAATGAATGAAGGGGATGACTTCGTCTAGATTCCTTCTGATGTTGACTGATGCCCTCTTTTGTTGCTTAAATATATCTTTCTTCACCTGAAATTGTTTTTTGAATAGTTCTCCTGCTAACTTGTTGGTTTACATTTGTTAATCGTCAGTGAAATCTTGATCTTCTGAGATCTCGTTATTACTATTATTCTTCATTCAAGTTAGAGCTTTGAAGTTTCTGTAGCAGTGGTGTTTATTTTTAAAGGTTAAGGTTGCAAGCCTCATGACCAACCTTTACTCCTTACTGGTGTAACAACAGAAGACAAGGGCCAGGCAACAGATCGTTTTATTATGAAAATCAACACCTATTTATACATCTTTCAACTACATTATTATAGACAAGCGCAGTCATCTGATTGGTTGTTTAGGTAGACAAACGCAGGCTTCTGATTGGTTGTTTCGGGATTCCTTGACAAATAGAGTTCTCTCTGCGAATCATATTCTGCCACGTTAACTTTGCTGTGATTGGTTGTTGACTCAGGCTTGTTCATATTTTCTCACGGCCCAAATTAGTGACCTAGACCTTAACGTAGATTAGTGCCAACCAATCGGCTAGCAGCCTGCTCTCACCACACTGGTCTTATTGCCGGCTAAACGAGGTGTAGAAATGCGCCGGCTGGGGGTCGAACTCCGAACCATATGAAGTGTGATTTTATTTACTGGTATTTTTACCAGTATGAAACTAACTGTCTTCACTGTATGCCAAGAAGTATGGCCAGTACTGAATATCAGTATTCTGTCATATGGCAGAAACCTACATAAGATCACTTTTACACACTGATACTTTAAAAACCCACCTAAATGTCTGTAGATTGCTTAGTAACCATGATATAAATAGAATAGTAATAATAATAAAAATTATTATTACTAAAAATAATAAACTTTAAATTGAAAACCTACTTGATGCGCAATTATTCCATAGCCTTGATAAAGTGGAAGATTTGCAAATCGTGACTGATATCCTTGTACAAGACCATCTTCATTCTTCCCACTTGAACTACTTTGTATAGTTACATCTGATGACAAATTCTGATTTGATGGAAACATTAGTTTGGCCTGAGAGAATAGACGTTCTGATTCCTATGATTGGAGAAAAATGTGAATAAGAGCGATCGTTGTCATTATAATTTTCTTATGTAATGAGATGAATTTACAAAGTAAGGTCTGGCCGTTGCATATTTGTCAAGATGGGACGCGAAATGAAACAATTAAAGATTCACGTAACACTTTGAATCAGTCTTTTTCTCTACCTGAATCAATACTACTGTAGGTAGACCGAAATTATGAAATAATGATGGAGGAGATGTGTAGCTCAATTCACTTTGAAGTAATCGCTATACATGTTGCCTAGATTGAGAGTGAAAGCCTTTCAATCAGACCAGCAGGCTAAGTAAACACAACCGCATCAGATACAGCGACAGTGTTTGCGCTGGAATCGACTTGTTAGTTAGGTCTTATAATATTCTATATAACACAAGGCTAAATGAATACATATGCTTGTTTATATTGAAAGTTGATTTCAAGCATGATTTTGTGTTAAGGAGACTTAGAAATTTGGGTCTGTTGTAGAATATAAATATGTTTTTTAAGATATAAAATGATATAGCATTAGTAAATGGATGATTTTTCGGGTACAGTATATTGCTTGTAATCATGTAGGTGCATTTATGCGACTTTCTATATTGTTTAATGTAGATTTATCTCCTATCCTGTCTTCAATACAATGTCTAATGTATCCGGGATTGGTGTTGCATCATTTCTATTCTGTGTTCGGTATTAATTCAGTGAATAAATATTCTCTGGCTAACCTATATCTTTTCACCTTGTTACATCCCAAATTAATGATTTTTCCTGTCCTGCACTACTGTAGAATACATTGAAGTGCGTGCAAAGCAGCGGCCTTGATTATTACTGAACCTAGTAGAGTCTAACATAAGAGGTCTAGCTAAACTCTTGTATTCTGATAACCTAACTTAACTCAATATACTTTTGACCGTAAAACCATTTCGTAAGGGGGGTACACTGGGAACTCTTTTTAGGAGTTTTAGTAAGAATATAACTAAGGTGACATTTAAATTTTGTTATTATCTCAGTGACTAAATTTGTTGGCCTGACGGTCCAGTTTAGAAAATAACATAATTTACCAATAGTATATAATGGCCGTGAGTTTAGTTATATAGGTCAAAAAAGGGTTTTTCGAAAACTGTACCAAGCAATCCAATAAGTCATGTGAATGTATTGATATGACTGTAGGTAATAAGTTTTGTCTTCGAAACATTATTCAGTTATCAATGCTTTATCTCAATGTGCTTCACCAGATAGACGTGGCTAATATGAAACTGAATAAACGTATTCGAGAAAAACAATCAATGCCATTGATAGATTCAGTGGAAACCATAAGACACTGTACGTAAAATTGTTCTGTCGTAGTGTATTGAGCAGTGCTTATGCCAGTGATATCAGATAATGAAATCTATAAACCCAACACTGGAGTAATGTCTTTGATAAGAGATATAAGTATTTTCGCGTATCATTAGAGTTTTTAAAACTCTCGTTGATTCACATTATTTTAGTCTGCCACTATAGATATATAAGCTAACTTGTACGACTTGGCGATACCACATGTTTTTGTTTTTATCCCACTTATTCAGTCAGAACATGCCTTTCACTCAAAGGAGATATAATTTGTCCAAAATGAATAGGAATTCTCAGGCAGATGTTTTTGGTGTTGTTGTGTTCTCTTAGCTTGAATGTTTAATTGCAAAGCTTCCATTGACCCTCTTCAGTGTTAACTTAAAGATGGAAGACAACACCTGAAAATTAATATTTGCGATATTCAAAGCAGCAGATGATAAACTTGGACACCACAACTGCACTTTTTCAAATAATTCAAAGATTAAAGTCGATTTCAAATTAGATCATAAACTAGGCGTGGTTAGAAAATCATTGAAAACTAGGGAGTACTGGTCAGCTGCCTCTTCCTATTTTGGAACTCTTCGGTAGTACACACTCATCACTCCACCGAGAATCGAATCTACAATCTTTAGTTTACAGGACGAGCTAGTCAACCATTCAGCCACTGTGATGGAGACCAGTTACCAATCAATTTTAACTTTGGCGGCCTGTTTGACATCTGGGCTACCTTTTTCGTGCATCTACATATTGCATCTAATAAGTCATGTTTTCATTCCTAATTTTAATAAAATATGATCACAAATCGCATAAAATACAGTAATTCATTCATTAAACGTTTTAAACCATATGACTTTCATGCAACTAATAATGCATCTAATAAATCTAAGAGAAAACATCATGCTGGCTGGCAGCGTGCACTTAAACAGACACCTTTATATCGTACAACCATTCCTGTTATTGTCACTTCAAACTGCCGTTCACTTCCCAACAAAATTATGCATCTCCAGTCTCTCTTATCATCTGATACTTATCACAATACGGCGATTGTTGCATTACAAGAAACATGGCTCCATGAACTCTATGATGACAATCTGGTTTCCCTAAATGGTTTTACATTGTTTAGACAAGATCGACTATGCTCCAGAAAGAAAAGAGGTGGAGGTGTTGCAACTTTCATTCATTCTCAATGGTCAACTTCAAATAATGTATGTTTTTCTTACTCTAATGACTTTATTGATTGTATAACGGTCAAATGCCGCCCGAAACACTTATCCAAATTCAAATACGTCTTCATCTCTAACATTTATGTTACTCCTGGCTGTTCTGCATCTGATCTATCTGATTTTGCTGATGAATTCACTGAATTCGCCGTTACACATCTTGAAAACTCTTTATCAGTTGTCACAGGAGATTTTAACTGCTGTGATTGTTCTTTCCTCGTATCATTAGGTCATGCCAATATTGTTAAATTCCCTACTCGACTTGATAAAACCCTTGACCTGGTGTTCATTAATGATGAGGAAATATATGAAGTACGCCGACGTGCTCCTATCATGAACTCAGATCATTGTATTATTCGGATATTACCTAAGATATACAGCAGATCTCACTTTAATATCTTCTCAAATCTGTCCAAGAGAACACAGCAAAGGTGTTACTCACAAGAAAATATGCTCAAACTAAGATGTATGCTAAATGACACTAACTGGGAACTTTTCAACGAACACAAACTGGATGATACTATTTCCAATTTGACTGACTATCTTAAATTCTGTCTTGATATATGCTGTCCAAAACAGATAATTTTCAAAAGAATGGATCGTTTTTCTTCCCCTCATCTCAAAAAACTTCGTAGAGAAAAAGAGAAGCTGTACAAGACAAAGAATAAATCTGGTCTTAAGAAGATAAACACCCAAATTAAATCTGAAATCAAGAGACTAAACAACATTTATAATCAAACAATACTATCTTGTAAAACCTCAGAAAACATATGGAAGCTTTTTAGAGAAATTACTGGTTGTGGTAAGCATAATAATTTTGCCTCTTCTATTGATGTAAATACTCTCAATAGATCTTTCATCCGCCCTCCAAATGTCCTTTCTGCCTTCAATTTAACTAATAACACGACCAGTGACTTTCATCGTTTCAATACTTCTGATGTTCTTAAATGTTTGAAATCTCTTAAACCTTCCCAGAGTCTAGGCCCTGATGGTATACCTGCCATTGTTTTAAAGAAATGTGCTGATATTTTAAGTAACCCACTTACAAGCATTTTCAATACTTCTTTTTCTAATAATAATGTACCTTCTCTGTGGAAAGATATTAAAATCATCCCTGTACCCAAGTCTGGTTCTGGAGATAGTGTTAAGTTTAGACCAATTGCCATTACCTCTCCTTTCTTGAAACTGATGGAGAAATTACTCTTACAAAAACTCATTCCCTCCCTAAGCTTCTCAAATGATCCAAAGCAGTTTGCTTACAAACAGGGTAGAAGTACTTTGGATGCTGCTGCTGTGTTTCATCACAACATTGTATCCTCCTTAGACAAAGGGGCCAAGTATGTCCGTTGTACTTTCCTTGATTACACATCTGCTTTTGACTCTGTACCTAGAGGCCTTTTGTTAAACAAGCTTAGCCTTACACAAACTGAGTCCTGGGCTATCAACTGGCTGCACTCTTACTTCTCCAATAGGATGCAGTACACGGTATATAATGGTGTAGCTTCCTCTCCTTTGCTTACTGAAGCTGGTGTTCCTCAGGGTGCTGTTCTCTCGCCGTTTCTCTTTTCCTTCTTCTTACATGACTTACCTCTCTCAGACGAAATCAACTTCGTCAAATATGCAGATGACCTGACTGTTTCGCTTCCCGTTAAGTCTCAGTCAGACTGCTTCAAATTAAATAGCTTCCTGTCGGACATCAGTCAGTGGTCTAAAATAAATGGCCTAACGCTGAATCCCTCAAAATGCCAGACTGTCGACTTCTCCTTTAGGCATAAACGAGATCTACAAACACTAGTAAGCACTCATGATGTCTGTAGAATCGAGGGGACTATAATTGAAACAAAGTCTAATGCAAAATACCTCGGATTAGTTATATCTTCCGACCTTACTTGGTCATCTCATATCCAAATGATTTCCAAGAAAGTGTTTCGTCTAACCTACTACATTAAGAAACTCAGACTAACTGGAGTCCCTCAACCTCTGCTTACACAATTTGTCAACTCTCGTATCCTACCTATTCTACTTTACTGTTCCCCGTTAGTCTTTCCTGGGTTACTGAAAAAGGATTATACCATCCTGAGAAGGATGTTGAAGGTAGTTAGCAGGACTAGCGGTGTAAAACTCAGTCAGCTCGTCACAACATTAGTGGATAAGCATCTGAATACATGTGAGAAATGGTCTAAAACCATACTCTCTGACCCCCAACACCCCCTCTATTCCCAACTCTCTCCCTGCATCTCATCAGGTAGAACCAGAAATCAGTATAAAATAATATATGCTCGCACAACCAAGTATAGGAACTCAACGATACCATATTTGGCCCGTGTTCTAAGTGACAGAGACAATGTTAGACGTGAAACCTATGACTTGCTTTGTTGTTAATAACATAATTTTGGCCCTTGTTTTTTCCCCCTTACACTCTCTTATTTGTACTCTATAGTGAACAACCTTCTTAAACATACTTAGCTGCTTAAAATTATTATCATTGGCTTACATTTTTATTCTTTATTCTATTCCTTCTTTGTACATCTACTGGGTCCGACTATATTATCACTATGATTATTAAAAATTGTCCCGTCATTAACCATCATGTAACATTAGTTTTGTGGTTGTTCTTTGTTCGGCACTATTTAACTGACAATCTTGTTTGTTATTGCCACTATCACCATCTTAAAAATTTTGTATTATGCATGATTCCTCACACTGCCACTACAAACAACCGCATTAGTACTGACAAAAAAAAAACCTGAAATGTTTATCTTATGATTGCTTAGTGTTGTTCAATCAAATTAACTGATCATCTTGGCTATAAACATTTTTTTAAGAACATCTCATAATTTCCCGTATGATTATAGCTGTTACTGTTCACCACGCATACACATATCGTAGCTTCCACTAACTAATACTGAAATATTTTTTTTCATTATTTGTGTTCGTCTTCTTTTTTACTCAGTATTTTTATTTGCATTTTTTTTGGTTATTTCTGTTTCTTTTTTTTGGTTTTTATTATATTTTATTTTTTTTTATAATACTCCTTTTAAATGTACGATGAAATTAGATGCAATATTGTAGATATGTGCTGAAAATTCCACACTGTACCACAAGTACTGTTTCTGGAATAAAGCGAAATTGTTATGTTATGTTATGTTATGTTAACTCCTACCACTTCGCAATATATATAGTTCAACTGGTAGTTAATGTCATCTGTGAGTACCTTTTCCTACACCAAACTAGGATGAAACAACTTTCGAGTACTTTCGGGACTTTTAAATGGTTCGCCAAGTGAAGTAAGTTAGTGGCAAAACTTATAATCAGTCAAATCCCTGCAAACCATCACTTCAAAAATTAAGCTTAATTAACTGACTATAAAGAATGAATTCTTGTGCTATATACTATCAAACAAATAGCAAGTTTTGGTTTGTAGGGATTTGATTGGTTACAGGATTTCATCATGAGCTGACAATAGTTTGAGAACCATTTGAAAACCTGGGAGTACTGGACAGCTTAATGGTATACGAGCTCGCCTTGAAACCAGAAGGTCCTGGGTTCGAACCCCGGCGATGGATGCGTACTGATGAAGAGTCCCAAAGCAGGACGAAACAGCTGTCCAGTACTCCAAGGTTTTCCAGTGGTTTTCTAACTAATGTCAGCTCATGATGAAATCCTGTAAACAGCAAGTTTATTATGGACTTGCCAGCGATCAATGTAAATTATGCACATTTTTAATTCTTTGAGTATTTCACTGTTTTATTATAAAGTGAAGTGCAAATCTACCTAACTGTTAAAGAATATCACAGAAGCGTTTCATCTTCATTCTTTTGTAATAATTAAACGCCTTAACTCTTTCTAAAATTATAATGTAAATATATATATATATATATATATATATATGCATATATATGTACATCTACATTAATAAGCTTAAACCTATACCTACAAGTATATATATATATATATATACATGTATTAAGTAATGAGATGAATTTACAAGGTAAGGTTTGATAGTAGCATATTTATCAGGGTGGTATGCAAAATGACACAAATAAAGACTGATATAACAATGTGGCTGAATGGTATGCCAGCTCGCCTTATAACTGGAAGATCCTGGGTTCGAAACCCACTGGGTGAGTACCGCCGATGAGTCACAAACTAGGACGAAACAGCTATCCAGTGCCTCCTGGTTTTCAGTGATTCTCTCAGTGATATCAATCGGTAGGCAAACTTGATAAATGTTTGTATATATGTGTGTACATGTCAAATGTGACACAAAATGTGAACCTCAGTAAATAAATAAGCCACTTCAGAGCTGAATTAGGTATTATTTTCCCTTATCATTAAGGTGAACAAATAAAAATGGTGGAACGAATGAGCCTACTCACGTTATCGTTATTGTACATCCAATGACAAAAACGGTGATGAATACTATATTGTTTCTACTAAACCTTATCATTTAATGGCTTTAATTATCAAAGACGATATGCACTAAATCAATAGTACTACTAATGTCAGTGTACTCATCAATATTCGTTTCTTTTTAGTTAATGATATGACATAAAGTCCCTTAATATAAAAACACTGTGAAAACAGTAACTTCAGGTTTGAAACAAGGCTTCTATCCTTGTCTTATCACAAACTAAGTTATATTTATGTCTAAACCGAAAAGTTATATCGTGCTAGAAATATGATTAGGAATGGTTACAGGATTTCATCATGAGCTGACATTAGTTAGAGAACCATTAGAAAACCTGGGAGTACTGGAAAGCTGTTTCGTCCTAGTTTGGAACTCTTCATCAGTACGTACCCACTGGGATTCGAATCCAGGACCTTCTAATTACAATGCGAGCTCGTATAAAATTAAGCCAGTACTTCCAGGTTTTCCAAAGGTTCTCTAACTAATGTCAGCTCACGATGAAATCCTGTAACCAATCAACCAAATCCCTGCAAACCAACACTTGAATATGATTAGGAATGATTTATGATGGCTTTGATTGATATAGTGAATCTAATGCTCACTCCCTGTGCACTGTTCACACTTTTCAGCTCATTTTTCCACTGTTGTCACATAATGCAGATGGTGCAGGATGAAACAAACTTGTTTTGGTGCACATGCTTGTTTACAGTGGTCACCAATCACAGTGACAATGATAGTTACATTTACAACCATGATCTAATTATTCACTTGAGGACTGGCGGCGGCGGTTCGGATGCACCACACAATAGGACATATTTCACTATCCCATTTCCATTTATATCCTGTGTACTTGGTTCTGCTGAAAACCGCTTTTCAGTTATCAATTTGATAAGTGTAGCAATGCATAAAGTAAATTACCTGATTATGCTATCTTGAAGTCATTAGATGTCTACTGCGAGGCATACATCGTGTCTGCATTGTGATCACTAAACTTAGCTGTATATAGAACTTTTGTACACTGTGACATTATTTAGCTTAATGCGATAAAATTGAACGGAGCTTAATTTAATGCTACCAACGCACATTTACAATCATCACGATTGTAGGGAGGACTCAGTCTCCCACTCCAAATGGTTGTTAGTCAGTCAGATATCAAAGAACAATGTTCATCCTGGAAGTCAAAGAAAAATAACCCAAGCAATGCAGTTTGAGGGTCAACTGAGTGAGGCACTAGCCTGGGAACTCCTAGTTTGAACTGAAATTTGCATAAAATAACAATAAAATCACCGGATCCCTTTTTATTAGCCACTAAAAAAATTTTATCGACTGTTTGTTGTGCGCCGGTGGCACAGTGGTTAGGACTCTCGCCGACCATGCACATGGTCCGGGGTTCGATCCCCTGCCGAAGTACACCTGATATCCACGGTCGGCTTGCGAAATTCGGGTACCGATATCACATGCTGAAAATTCCATACTTCTACCAAAAATACGGTGTGATATCAAATTGTAATCAAAAATAAAATTTTAAAAAATATATCATATCATTATATATATATATATATATATATATATATATATATGATCTTACTTTCATCGTCAACAATGCAAGTTGTTCAGTATCCACAATGTCACTGAAATCAAACAAGAAAAACACAGATTGATTTTAAATAATTACTGAATACAATAAAGTATGAGATAAAATTTATTGTAAGAAGCATTGTAAGGCAGCTACCAACTCAAAGTTTGAACGAGACCTTCAGTGCCTGGAATCATTCTACACCTTTAACCTACCAGTAGAATTAAATACCTTAGATAACGTGCTTCATTGCTTCCTGAGTGTCTGAGAAATCAAGTAATCATTGCTAATTGGGTCGGAAAATTACTGACCAAATATTCATTTAAATGTATTACTGTGGTGAGAGGTATCTGCTAACCAAAGTTGATAGACGGCAATTTACGTCATTTTATTTGGTGGATGGTGACTATCAGTGGAATCCAGGATGCGCATTTCGTCCTGTTCGGGGCTCGTCTTCGGAATGTACCTGCATTCCCCAGTGAGTGGTAACGTTTCCATTGAGGTTCGAACCCAGTGCCCATAGTTTCAAACACCAAAGTGTTATCCACTAGACCACTTGGGCCAGGACAACCACCTCTTGTGCACTTCGGTCCAGTCAATCGACGGGAAAATCTAAAATTCAATTGAATAAATTTACGTCAATGTTTACTTTCCAAATCTTGGTGTGGGTGGATACGATTCGAAGATATACGGTCTGACCTTCGAAGAAATGGACACAAAGAGATGACAGATTAACTTTTAACGACAAAACAACCAATCAGAAGACGCTGTTTCTCTGCTAGTAATAACGAATAATAATATACATAAAAATATCTAAATATCTGTTGATTTTTTCAATAAACGATCTGTTGTCTGGTCCTTGTCTTCTGTCCTTACATTTTCACTATCGTTTCACTGTAATCACCGGCCGACATGCTCATTTATCATTCGAAAAACGAAAACTTAGTGTCCATCTATCATCATATTGTATGGCTATCTATCAAGCCTAATTATACTGAAATATAAGGAACGGAATTAAGTTTTAGTCAGTGATCAGGTTATCTGAACAGCTAAGGCTGGACTGCGCCGGTGGTTTGACTCCTAATGCGACCTAAGCTTTAGTTTCCTCTGCAATTATCACCCATTAAACCAACATCAGACTGCCAGTTAAGACTATCTAAGGTGATCACAACATCAATATCTTCCATAATATTGCACCAGAAGTCACAATTTTGTCCGGCTGAGAAAGTCGCGTTATTCAGAAAATACGATAAATTTGTTCTCTAATATGAAACAAGTTTATCACTCAATCAAATGAACTGTAGTCAAGATTTGACAGAATAGTTCTATAATATTTGGGCGCCGAGTGAGAAGTAGACATTGTAAAAAATTATATTTGTAAAATCTCAGCGATATTGAAATGAGTAATTCCAACGTTTCGTTCGGCAATCTGGTCCGAACTTCTTCAGGGAAATTAATCGAAATTAACATAACAGGTTTATATATAAGAGGAACATCTTTAGTTTTTAAAAACCTTGTCCAATCATGATTTATAAAACAAATATTAACAAGTATAATAAACAAAATTGTACGAGTTGTGATCAAAATTTGACCTCAGACTAAAACTAAAGATGTTCCTCTTATATATAAACCTGTTATGTTAATTTCGATTAATTTCCCTGAAGAAGTTCGGACCAGATTGCCGAACGAAACGTTGGAATTACTCATTTCAATATCGCTGAGATTTTACAAATATAATTTTTTACAAGTTTATCACTGTTTCAATATCAATGCAGAATTTAAAAAAACCTCAGCCGACTAATATAATGTCTTATAAGCGTTTTTAAAACAAATGATGATGTGATATCTACCATTTTCTCAGCTGATAATTGAACTGAACATTGTGTATACCTAAGTGATGATTGATGGATTACCATCTTTAAGTTTTTGGAAAAATAGATTGATTGCGACATTAGTTACACGCAAAAGACTGGTTGACTCAATGTTAACGTTTTTGTCAATAAAAACTCTTGAGACGGTTTGTTCTCATAATTTAAAATATTTACTGTTAAGGCATTCTAACATAATGCATATAAATCAACTGTATATTCCACCGTTTATTTTCAATTTTTCTTATGCTAAAGTCACTTCCAAAAATAATGTTATGAATTTTCGTATCTTTAGTAATCGTTAGACGATTATATATATATATATATAACTCCTAACTTGTATGTCAGGCGCTTAATGTAAACTTGCTTCAGACGACTGCATTCCTTTTAGTCGAAAAAGGAGTTTGATTTGATGACGACTAAGTTTTAGCCTTACAATTAGACTGAAAGCTATTTTATTATCATTTTTTTATTTATCATTTTTATACGACCTTGGCGGCCTTCTGAAATCTTGGGATACCAAATACCTTATATATTACAAATCATGTTGCATCTAATAATTCAGTTTTTCATATTGAAGACAGTCGTAGTGAAGACACAGACGAATATTAGGGGCTGAAAGCACTTAGATGAAAGATTAATAAAGATTCTATACAAATTGATGATTTTTAAGCAGAGACATGAATTATGCAGGTAAACATTTCAAAGTGTACACTACACTGTAGATGGTGATACTAACACATGGATAATTAAAACTTTTCATAAATGTTAGACAAAAGAATACTTAGGCATATAAAGTGAGAAATAATGAGAATATCAGGCGGTTTAGTGTTTTTCTGCGTTTTACCTTAAAGTTAGTAAGATTTACAGCGTGAAAAGATGAAGGCAAGAAGTTATCGTCTATAAACTAATTTGAGAATATAAAATGTTACTCTCTTTGATACAAAGATGCTTTCCGAGCTGAGTTGACAGTAATAAGTCTGTAAGTATTACAGATCCATGAAAAATTCCCATTGGAACATATTGAAAATGAAAACAAGTCATTCAGGGTAGAGTATCTTTTTCGAAGAATTTATTATCAAGGTTGAATATAAATTTGCTATCAAGAAACCAACAACTGAATGCAGAATTCGTCGATTGAAAAAGAAACTTGACTCGAGCACTTGTCACTCGCGTTCTCGACTCATATGCAGTCCTGATATTATGGGGAAGAGTTAAATCCTATAACTAAAAATTCCAATGGAAAATGGGTGTCCACTATGTTTAATAGACAAGATTATACAGTTAAAACCTATGAAAGGTGATTTTACGTCTGTAACTAAGAAAATGTTGTACATAAACCTTGAATTTACAGGTGACTTAGCTGCAGATATCCAGAAAACAAAGATCACACAGTGTCTGAAAATGACATTCCCTGCAGTATCCTTGTGAACAGCCTTTTTTATGAGACCATCACTGTTCAATAACCTGAAGGACAAGATCCCACCAATGACCAACCCTATGTGCGTTTATCAATTCATCTGCCCTTGTGGAAAGATGTATGTCAATCGCTCGACACAGTTTCTTTTCTAAAAAGCCGCAAGAACACTATCCTGCGTGGTTTTCAAGAAGTGGAACTGGAGCTACAAACAGCACAATAATTGAAGAACTGGTCAGTACTGACCGTCTGATTTCTATACCCTCTTCCTATAAATTTGTCTACAAGAGGAAAAATCATTTTTATTAATACATGTCATGAATATGCCACTGTGCATTTTGATAATGAATTCTTTGAAAAGAGACTCTTAGCTGAGTAATCAACTCTTGTTTAGATCCAACAAATATGTGATAGTGTGAAATATTCCCATATTATGAATGAAAAGTCAATCTGAACGAAGAATATTCTTTTCAATAATTTCTCTTCAGGTTCTTACAATTGTAAAATATAATATTTGCGAGAACGGATATCCAGAGAAGTTCATTAAAGCCAACATAGGTTATAATAGTCGTAAACATTAACTGACAACTGTGGAGAAAAAGCCTTTGTTTTTACGTCTCCAATTAAAGGGAGATACTCCTGCGGAGATTCTATCCCAACGTTTAACCAGGGCGATCAAGAAAACTTTCTACTCTGCACGTCTGTGTCTATCCTTCACTAGCCGTCCAATGTTCACCCAGCAACTCAAAGATATCTTACCTAACCTTAGCTCTTCTTCATGCATATACCATTTCAGCTGTTCCTGTGGTTCAAGTTATATAGGGCGCACGATTAGGCAGGTTCGTCTACGGGTTCGAGAACACTTACCAGCTTGGTTAAGCGGGGGGGGGAATTAAGTGCACAAAAAGCTCGATACTGTCACACTTGGTCGATACTGGATATCGCATTGATGTCAAAACAGCTTTCAGGGTTATATACCGAATTCCGAAGTTGTTATCACGTACAGTTTGCTTACGTCTCCCATACATAGCTGAAGCTGTTGCAATAAGATCGACTAAACCGGAACTGTGTATCCAAAAAGAAGACGTCCAGACGCTGTTCCTACCATGGCCAACCTTGGATTGAAGATTTTTCTTCTCACCAAGAGCGCTTCTTCCCCTAAACCCTCTTGGTTTTTTTTCTTTTCTTTTTTACTTTGCTTATTATTATAAATATTATTATTACAGTTATTATTATTATTCGTCATAATTTATGCCCTTTATGCAAACATTCCCTCAATACTATCGAATTTTCGTTTATACGGACTTATTATTAGTGATACTATCTGTTTTCTCAATATATGCCTCCACCTGTTTCATTTAACATATTCGTTATCTCACTATGATCCTCTCATTGCAGTCTTACTATCTCCTGTTTAACTCAGATGACTTTGTACTAGCCACTCACCTGACACCTTCGATAACCTTGAACTGATTTGTCAATTTTCCTACCCCACACTCAACAATTCTATTATGATTAATCGCCACCATTGTCTTCCGTTTTACAATATTTCTAATCGATTTCAGCCTAGCACGTTTGTCACACAAATATGACTATTTATTTTGACACCCCATAACTAATCTGTTATTCTACGTTAAAATTGTATCCCCCGCATAAGTGGCCTTTACTGTAACGACAGGAATAAATATTACATTTTATAAGCGTAAGAACCTGAAGAGAAATTATTGAAAAGAATATTCTTCGTTCAGATCAACAAGTATCTGTTTTGCCTTTCTCTGGGAATAAGAGGTCGCATAGAAGAGAAAGATTGATAAGCGGTTCGGAATTTCAGAAATTCCTATCTTCAAGTTTTAGTTACTAAACTGACCAATTTGAAAAATAAATCCTCTCGTTATCTCTTGTATTCCTTTGTTCTTCAACACATTTGCCATAATGATATTTTCCGATTTCCGGGAAGAAAAACAAAGATCCATTAACTGAAGTGACTATTCCAATATCCTCTCGGATAAGTTTAATTTATGTTCAATAATGAAGATGTGAAATTATGAATCACGATCATAGTTTGTTTATCAAATTTTTGCGTATTACTAAGACTCATTGATTACGGACTACTGACACATAAAACTGAGAAATTTAATTGCTCGATTCAGACATTATAATTTTGATGTTGTTGTGCTCTATGAGCTGAATGGTTCATACGTGAAGCTTTCAATGCCCTACTAGGTGATATCTTCAGCGCATACTTCAATTTGAAGTGAGCGTTTAGATTTCTCGACGAGTTTATTAGTCATCTCTCCTGGTGGCCACTTTGAACGTTATTGGTTGTTTTTGTGTTTTCACACTGTTTAGGCTCATTCTACTGGCACTGATTGCTTCCTTGACCTGAAGTTTAACCCTTTGTTGTGACATTTCCTTCTTATCGATTAATAAATTTTGTTTATTTCAATGTGTCTATTGATTGACGATTCACTGGAATACCATGTAGGCTTCCAAAATATCTCTAGCATTCCTGATGTTTCCTCTGTCTGATATTTGAACGTTGTCCTAGTCGAAATGATGTATGCAGACAATCAGGGACATCAAAATCATCCACCTGAGCTACAAATCTTCCCCATCATATCAGGCATTATAAAGACGACAGAAGTGAGTCTATTTTCTGCATTTTGTACAACGTTATCTTCCCCTTTTCGTCACTTCGTGCAATCCTACGAGGTCAGCTGATTTTGAGTGAATATGACTGACATAATATGTAAGTGATTCTGTGATCCTTGAAAAAATAATCCAGAAGATGCGATCTCTTTTTCCTGATTAATAATATAAAACGTATTGCTAACTCATTCAAAACAGATAGGATTTATAGTGAACTAGTATTTTGGCACATTTATTTTGATATAACTGTATAGCTTGGTAATATGCTTTATTCCATGAGCCTTTCTCTTGTATGTTTCCGCTTTTCTCATTTTTTGTAAAGTCTGATAACAGAATTATACAGAGAGATTTTGATTACATCCACCAATAATTTGTGATAAGTCACACGGCATGCCAAATCAACTTGCGACTTAATTTAGTCGCACTACTTTAGAATTACTAAAAATAATTTATGTTGATTGTCACTTATAATTTGTTTACGAAAAAATTAAGGTTTGTCCATATTCTTTTCTTAAAATTCTAGTAATTGAAGACAATCTTCATAATTTAACATCAAAATTTATGAAAGTTGCAAACGTTTTATTTTGCATGAGAAGAAGTACATGTCAAAAAAGGCACGACTCTTTACTGACACCTGAAAGCTAATAAGGGAGTGAGAGATGATGAACCCGAAGATGAATCGGTATAAAAGTGAGTAACAGAAAGAGGAATTGAGTTCAATCTACAACACACTCAATAAGGAGGTTAAGAAGAGTGAGACAAAAGATAAAACACAATTATGTGACATACTGAAAGCTGAATGCAAAAGAAATCTCAGAACACTATATCAGATAACCAACTCACTACCTACAAATGGATCAACACAGATGAAACTAACAAACGGTGGTCAAAAGGATGATGGGTAGATCACTTCAGAGCCAGTAATCACCCACTACTCGTCCAGAAATGTCATAAACAATCATACAGCTGCCAGTAAACATCAGTTTTCCGCCGAAACAAGACATTCTGAACGCCGTAAAGCAATTGACAGTCAGTAGTTAAAGCTGCATGACCAAAGGGATTCCTCTGGAAGGACTGAAAGCTGGTACAGAAAAGTCAGCGAACATACTGACGCCGCTAGTGCAATAGGTTTTGGAGGAAGGGTAGGTACCTGTGGATCAGATGAAAGATTACCAAAGAGGATCGACTAAGGCCTTTGCAAGAACTGGCGTGAAAAATAGTGCTCTTCTCTATTGTCACACAGACTCAAAGATTTACAGGCAGAAACCAACAAGTCACAAGTGGAGGATGGCAGATCAACAAATATGCAGACGGTAATGGAGATAGAACCTCGCCTAGTTAACTAGCTTGCTAGTTTTCTAGCCCGTCTCAAACCCGGGTAAAGAGGGGCGGTTGGGTGTGGGGCTAGCAACCCTACACCACTTAACCTATCAAAAAGCTAGAGAAAACTCAACACACAGAAAACATATTAAAAATACAAAAAATTCAAATAACGATCTTATTCTTTGCTGAAATTAGGGAGGCGAAACGACCTTGGCTGGTGAAAGCCTTTCGGTAAGCCAGTCAGCCTATGCTGGATATCCTGTCAAGCTGCCAAAGAGGGACGAGTTGGGCCTCACTTGGCAAGAAACGGGCTGGAATCATCTTCTTGTCCACGCCAAGTGAAATACTAAATCGCATCATCCTGGAGAGAATAAAAGATGCACTAGATACACAATTCCGCCAACCCCTCCGGAACAAGATGCATTCAGGAAAGGCAAATCATGTGCTGATCAAATCGCAACCATATGCATCGGGCATATGCTGAGGGGGTCGTCAAACGATATCGCTCCAGCAGAACCCGGATAAGAAACGATGAGTGGGTCGTTTGTGCAAGGGTGACATGGAGGAGATCATGAGTGCAGGAGATGAGAGATTATGGTCAATCTTATGACTAGCTAGCTGAAGATGAGAGTAGAAATTAGAAGAAAGTGGAGATTTGTTGTCGAAGCCCTATGTTGCATTCGGAACCCAAAGGGAACAATAATAATAAAGGAGATGGACTGGATATATTCTGTAAAGACTGTTGAATAAAATCATTCTCCAGGTCCTAAAGTCGAACTGTAGTGGGAAATGAGGAGTTAGGCGTTCGAGCGTAACACGGAGGATGTCATGTCAGGGGGAGATTATAGCTGATGGTTAATTATGGGGTAAGCTGAAGAAGACTGTAGGAGCCAGGATGGGATGGAGATGAATTGCTGAGGCCCTATTTTTCACTCTCACTCCCAAGGAATAATAATATAATAATTTATCATGTGGCACAGTGGGAATTGGACTTGATTTCGTTAACCATTAGTGTCTCATTTTTACGTGCATTTCATCAGTGACTGGTGATAACTTTATTACTCTGTTTTGATTGCTTCTGTCTTTAGTGACGACATCCAAATTGAAATTAACCGTAACCCTAGAAACTTCAAATCTTTGTTTTATTTCAATAAATGACAGCCTACTAAAATCAAATTCAGTAGCATACAGAAGTTTTGTAAAAAAGCACAGAATAAAACGTGACAGCCTTTTATGAATTGTTC
Organism: Trichobilharzia regenti; assembly: GCA_944472135.2. NCBI lineage: Eukaryota > Metazoa > Platyhelminthes > Trematoda > Strigeidida > Schistosomatidae > Trichobilharzia > Trichobilharzia regenti. Next base: position 89,936,216 of record OX235270.1, read on the forward strand.
CATATTTTCTATAGTTGATTTGTCAGGGTTAGTTTTGTTTATACGAGTTGATCACGGATGGATATTTGCAAAATCCCAAATTGCTAAGTTCATTATCAACATAGATTTTTGAAACGGTTTTTGAAAAAAATCAATGAATACCTAAATTATTTCTGATCATGTAATCTTAACAGTATGATTAGCTTTAAACTTCTTTTGAGGGACAAGTGTCGACAAAGTACAGGTTCAGTATTCCGGGCCTCACCGAGACAATTCCTGATGCAGTTGCTGATCGTCATTCAGACTTTATCTTTTTTTCTGAGTAAATTAACACCAATCTGTCCAACTAGATCTACCTCAGCTAATCACAGTGTTTTTCTCGGATAAAACGGATTTGTTAATAAGTGAACCTACATTTGATAGACTGATTTCTTTGCATATTAATAATTAGTGACCCCGTACATTTATTCCCCTTTATGAAATCTGAATGAAGCAAGAACAACAGTTTGCGTGGAATAAAACCGTACCATCATTTATTTCGTTGACTTTTTACCAACTGCTGTGTATGTTAAAATTGTTTCTGCACATAAACTTAATAGTGTCTCTTGGCCGCAAGCAGCTGATGAAAAGCCAATGAAATAAATGATGGTACGATTTTATTCCGCACAAACTGTTTTTATTGCTTTATTCAAACAGTTAGTGCATCTACAATGAAAACGCCTGTTTTCCAGCAGTATTCCAAAGCTTCATTTCAGTGTCGAGTTGGTTTTGCTCCAGAAGAAGACTGTCAGCGTTACGTTTCTAAATGAATTCTTCGACAAATAGAAATATAGATCACTAGATTTAACTTTTATTAGACTGATACATGCATACCCAGATTTCTAACTTTCGTTACATAATATTTTCACAATAATCTACATCTACATCTTTGAATCTTTGTGTTGTAACATTTATTGGTCAATAACATTTGTTTATTCTCTTTTAGTTTTTTCCAGCTTCCGAATCTTAAATTGGTGTGCTGATTAGTGGAGAAGCATTTTGTGCTAATAAACAAGCGTCACAGTTAGTATTATATCCATACATGTCTTTCTCATAGTCGTCTGTAGACCTGTTATAATGCTTTATAATAATCACCTTCTGAGTGAATCTTCTAAAATACAGTAATGAAAATGATTTGTAGTCAGCGCGGAAATCTGCCAGCACAAACTGAATACTATAATCATGTGCAGAATTTGCCATCTATTTGGAAACAAAGATTGAGTAAGGCTGGTTTATCACATAATAGTGAAATTTTTCATATGAGTACATTTAGCTATCGAACACCAACTTCCATGATGTCAATAGGTGATTTACACACAGGTGCTTTGCATTTCAAAGAAATCAATTTTAAACAGATTACCAGTAAAAACGTTCCATGACTAATTCCTCTAGTCTTTCGGAAGGCGGATTTCAGACAGATCAAAGTAACCTATGTCAGCATGAATTAGTAAATTTTATAGCATCCGTGGTAGACAGGTCTATCTCCTATAAATATTTACTAAAAACCTACGCATTATCTTTTAAAAGTTGTTTAATAAATGTCGACAAAATACTCAAGATTGGAATGACAAAGACCAGCTGACCTTATCGTCACTTCATCTTATCTGACGTCCATGAAGTACCCGGCTGTCAATCAAATAAGAAGTTTATTGCAAATCAGTTAGTTAAGCCTTACTATATAACTACCTGATATGCCATTCGAATCTACAGGATTTAAAAATCTTACAACTTTTAATTACACCCCTTCAAGATATCATAGGCCTGAAATGAAAACATACAGTGACTAATTTTGAAGTCTGAAGAGTAGATTTATGCATGAAAACTAGGCCAGTTATCTTGGATATCTTTTCTTCTCAATTGTGTTTCTGAATGTTGAGTTGATAACAATGCTACCTACTGCCATCGATGATATTCCTGACTATGGTAGACTGAATCATGGGGCACGAGAAGAAGATTGTATATTGGACAGACGAAAGGTGTTGGAAAATATGGACATTCCGGACGATTCGTGTCTAATGGCAGAGAAGGCAGAGGTGATGAAGGTGCGTAATGGACAACGATGACGACATCAACAAGAGGCACGAATCACTATCAACGGACAAAAATGAAGGTAGTCAATTGTCTCACTCAACGGAGATGCATTGTTTCACCTAAAGACGGCACAGATCAGGGTACAAAAGTCAGTCTGTACCCAAAGAGCAGGATAGCTATTCATTAATCCGAAGTCAGTGAGAAAATCTGCTGCACTTAGCATAAGGAACAAGGTTAGGATTTTCGATAGAAATGTTAACCCATCTAGTTCTTCCATATGGTTCAGAGACTTGGTGCGTCACTGAAAGCATTTCCAAAAGTTTTCAAACTTTTATCAACAGCTGACTTCACTCGATACTGAAGATCAAATAGCGCGAAAGGACTAGTAACGAAGAACTTTGTTAACCGAGCAAACAAGTACCCAATGACCAATAAATGTGCAGATGATGATAACAGAGACTGATTGGATGTATCTTGACAAGACCGTTCAGTGTTCAAGGCCTTGGAATGGAACGTGATTGGGAAAATGTGGGAAACAATGTGTTGGGTGGTGTTTGAGTGTAACGCAGGTAAGGTTGTGTAAGGCGGAGGTGGGAGGTTATGATAATCCCTCAAGCCAGTTACAAAGAACTGCTGAGAACACAGAGAAATACGGATGTCCTGCTGAAGCCTTATATTCCATTTGAAACTCAAGGAAATAACAATATAAATAAATAACCACTCAACAGAAGAAAGTCATGCAATTTACAGGAGTATGAAGTCCTAGAAAAGCTAACTGTAACTAAATCTAAAGAGTGGATATTTGTGTGAAGTTTTTATTGAAATACTGGGTTTAACTTACTTCAAATGATTGAACTTATTATTTGCGACCGTCACACAGTGTTATTCAAAATCATTCAAAAATATTAAGATTTATTCAGTTTTGGTCACTTTCGCTACCTTAAAAATCACCTGACTGTTGTTTCTCCTCTAAAATCTACTTTTATTTTTCCATTATAACACAAGTTCATAATTTCATTATCTCAACTATGCTTATTATTTTATTAATGGGAAGACAACTCTAATTACTATATGGTTTGATGAGATATGTGTATGCATATGCAAGTCAGATTTTACACAATGGAAGAATTGCTATTATCAAAACGTGCTTGTTACTTATTCAAGAGGAGATTAGAAAACCTTACAAATGGTATATGCATACTGAGTAGTCTTACAGGGTAGAATCATAAAAGAATGAATATTAGACTGTTTAAAATTCAGTCTATGGATTCTTCTCTTACATGCGACCAGTCTACATTTTGCATTCTTATTAGAGTCTTAACAATTGTAGTTTTTTCTCTTATAAGCTATTCTATGTGCAAGAGATTGTCATTGCTATTTATTTTTTCCACAAATAAACCGGTGAAAAGCTACTTTTAGGGGATATTTAAAAATAATAATAAATAATCTTTCCTTCACGTTCCCAGTGGAACATAGGGCTTTAAGCTATCGGCTTGAAGTTTCTGTAGCAGTGTTCATTTTTACAGGATAGGGTTGCTAGCCTCATGCCCAACCTTTCCTCTTTGGTGGCATTATTTCTGGCCTAGCGAGGTAAAGGAATACGTCGGCCGGGGATCGAACCCCTGACCATGTGCATGGTCGGCGAGCGTCCTAACCCCTGTGCCACCGACGCCTTATGCAGATTCATATTTGATTAAGATTTCATTTTTACACCGTCAGGTGTTAAACGAATTGATAACTTTTACTCTGTTTAAAAGGAACACCACCTGCATCTGTATGCAATTTCTCCGTTTTCCTGAGCATTCAGTTTGGACAGTTCTGATATCTTACATTCAGCCTTATTTCAATATTGTCAAAACCATACCTATAATAACGTCAGTCTAATACTATCAGTAAACTGTTAAATAATAGCCTTAGATTAGCAGACAGCAACTAGTGTATTTGGTGATTACTGACGGTGGATTGAGAATTCGAGCTGCTGTAGGTTTTATAACATGCAGCCCCTAAATTACTAGCCCGTTACTCTACCAACGAAACTATGAGACCTAGCTGCTTAACTGGACACTACTTCAGTGTGAGGTCATGTGAACAATCAAAGGACAATTATGTATGATTACTTCACAAGGATAATATCTATAATGTCTGCAGTGAGATAACCATCCAAATGGTAGTTGGGTCATGTGGGTGATACTGTGGTATAGGTTAAGTTAGTAGTCTTGGTTCCAATCGTCGAAACTCCGTAGCAGTTGAGACTAATGCATTGCATCAGTTATTAACTAGTGCTGTTAGTCATCTAAATCCATAATGTGATGCATCCATTGGTCTTATCTATTGATGTAGAATAGTTTCTTTTTCATACGAATTCCGTCACGTCACTAAACTTTCATTATTTTTCTGTATGATGGTCGCATAATACAGTCGGCTGAATGAAGAACAGTAATCGAATCGAATGATAGAGCAGAGCTGTAGTATACATCCAAAAATGTGGAAATGCATAACAATGCACCTATTAAAAACAACTAGCCTCGCCATGAAAAACATACATGTAATAGATGACTGGTTATTTACCAGCAGAAATTAATCATTATATATATATATATATATACGTTGGTGGCATAGCGGTTAGCATCCTCACCGAGAATTCACATTGTCCGAGGTTCGATCACCGGCCGACGCACTCCTTTACCTCACTTATCCAGTAATAAGACTGGTAAAGGTGGAAGGTTGGGCATGAGGCTAGCAACCCCATCCTGTAAAAATAAACACTGCTACAGAAACTTCAAGCCTCTAGCTTGAAGGCCGATGTTCCACTGGGAACGTGAAGGAAATAAATAATAAAAGAATGTATATATGTCTATAAATTTTTCCGTAATGATAGCTGTAACTTACGTATTGTTTGAACCAATACTAGCATTATTTTGATTATCTTCAATATCTCCTCGAATTTCTCTACCAAAAAATCCGAAAGGCTTTTTGAATGTAACTGAAATAAGAGAAAGAGGAAAACAAAAATTATAGGAATGCAATCTACTTAAGACTTCTCGATATTCCCTGGTAGTAAGTGTCGTGTATAGCAGTTATAAACAAGGCCTACCATGTTATTACAAGTGGATTAACCAATATACAATCGATCATTGAACAAATGATGTGAAAATCTCAAGATCTTACTTAATTTTAAAACAGATGAAACATGTTTTCATATATACTCTATTCGACTTAAGTTTCGCGCTTAAGGTGTACACATTGTCGAGGACACTGATGGTTCACTAGCAGAGTAGAAATGGCATTCTTCAATAATTTAAATGTTTTTTTCAAGTGAATCACTGTTGATATATAAATTGTTATATACATGTTATGAAACTGACAGTAATGGGATGTTGAACATCTTATCAAATTGTATCCTTCCATTTCTGTCACTTGATTGTAAGAAACAAAAATAATTTTTTTTAATTGTTGGTTTGCAGGCATTTGATTGATTTCAGTTTCAATTACGAAATGACTTCAGTTAGCAAACCACTGAAAACCAGAGAGTACTTGACGGTTGTTTCGTCCTGGTCCAACACTCTTTGGCAGTAGACACCCACAACCCAATGTAGACAGAATCCTGGACGTTTGCGCTGTATACCTCATATAGGCAGAAACTAGGATTTATCGGCCCCTGAATTCCATCCCGGTAGCTGAAGGACTGGCTGCATAAACCTAAAGTCCCGGGTTGTCGTTGCATGCTTTCAAGCTGTCCCTAACTGGAACAAGACGGTTATCTATTTCTGCCTGGTTTTCAGTAGTCCATCAAATGAAGACAACTCCCCGTTTAGTTCTGTTTTCATTGGAAATAAAACATATTTTTTGTAGTTGGGATCCCTAAAAACAGGAATGGTGACCAGCTGTGGATCTAGGAAGTAGCGTTTCGTCCTGTCTTGAACTCATCATCTGAACATTGCCTGCGTCCACCGTAGGTAGTAATGATGATAATAATAAGATAAGATTAATTTATAACTGCATGATTTCAGTTCGGTCTTTTTTGCATCTTTATGTGAACTTAATTGGCAAGATCTAGGTTTGTGTGTGTGATCGGATCGTCCAAAATGTACTGCAGAAATACATGACAGAGATAGCTGATAAACTCTGTCTTATAACAACACTATCTTAGTTTAGTAAAGGGACTAAGTGTGTTTTAAAGAAAGTATAATAATAAATCACATAAAACAATGGACTAGAGAGGAAAAATAGTATTTTTTTAACTCAGTTCTTTTTGTTGAACTAAAAGCGAAAATCAACACATTTTAAACAACTGACACATAATTTTGAATATTCGGTTTTGCTCTAGTTAATAAATATATAGCCAAAAAAAATAGAAGAAAGGCGACGACGAGGAGGAGAAGGAGGAGTGAAAAGGAAAACATTTTTGAATGCAAAAATACCATTGCATAAGAGATTTTCCCTCAGAACAAAGCAATATAAACTGTATACATTTACATAGACATATTATATAAGCCTCGATGCTATTCGCTTATTTCTATGTGCTTCAAGGATAGTGTGTGTTGCATTGATGCGGAAAATTTGTATTTCTGCGTAAAAGCAGAATGTAAAGTTCTCTAAATTTATCTTTTGCTTTTGCTGTGAAGCCTACTGATACACAAGTCAGAAAGCACTGAAATGATGGTGTAAAAATATTCTGTCTAGAAAGTGATCGTCTCTGTGTGTGTATGTGTGTACTTGAGGTAAAGGAAGAGAGACAGATGGATAGGGGGAAGATGTAATAATGCAGTCGAGAGAGAACATATGTTTTGAATACAACTAACTTTATTCTGATAAACAGTTGTTCACATTTAAGAAAGCAAATTCTTGGTAATATCATTAACTGAATTCAAATAGTTCCATGTTAGATGAAATAAATTCAAGTAGTCTAGGCAGCTCAGAAATATGTTTCAGACAAAATTAATCAATCCTATCACATGATGGCATTTCACAGTAAAAGTATAGGGTATCATTCAGGGTAGTGGTTATTTGAGGGGGTGAGAAGAGGTAATACAGCTCGATCAGGTAACCGCATTCAATCGACCACGTGTGTAATCCAGTAATTTAGGTAACTCCAGTTGATACTAAATAGTTGAAGTTATTCAGTAGAATGGTCAGCTTCACCTAGATCTCTTGTTCAATGTAACAGTCCGGGAAAATACGTTCACAAACACAGATGAGCACAGCTATCCTTATATATATATATATATGAATCCACTACCTGGATAACTCAACAGTTATGTATCTGATCTCATCACTCTCTGATAAAGCTTCTGTTTTGCGAAGGAGAGATTGTTTCTCTACAGTTTCAGCAATCCCAGATCAACCGTTTTTCCTTTACTCATATCTCCTAATCAACTGAAGTTATATCAGATACTTTTTCAGTCGTGAAATTGTGGTTATAACAACCAGAAGTGGAACTACAGAGGACAACACACACACATCCTTCTAGAGATATGGACGTATACTACTAAAGATTTTTTTACCCAGAGACTTCAATTCATATACAGTATGCTGTACGCTTTCTGACAGAGAGCTATATTTGTGAACCGAGAAAACTTAGAATCCGTAGGTCGTTAAATTCCAACTTGGAGCCTGTATGGTCAGCGGTCTCACCACGTAAACTTAAGATCCTTACTTTGACCCTCGGTACAGTCGTCAGTGCGTAGTGATGATGAAAAGTCACAAGCTAGGAGTAAACAGTTTTCCAGTGCTCTCTAATCTCCAATGTTTCTCTAACCGACGTCAGTTCATAACCACATCAACGAAATGATCGTTTACCAACTTTATAAGACGCTAACCTAAATACTTCATGCAGAAGGCATCATTACTGTAGTAAACTGCTGTAACCGCAATCCTAATAAGGTATAATTTCAATAACAAGGAAATTTTAGATATTAAGGAAGGAGAGAACTATATATTGCATGCATGCTTGCATAAATACAGAGAATTGATGAGAGATCCTGTAGGAATTATGCTTTAAGTCATAATTTAATCAATCAAAATTGACAAAATTCATCAACAACATCAACAACAATAACAGCCTGGTTATCAGCAAATTTATAAATTCATTTTAACATGACATTTGTGCTAGTAGTACACCTGATTTTTGTATGCTAGCGTGTATACAGATATGTTCGTTTATGTTAAATTGGTTAACCATACAATCTATTTAAAAATATAAGCAATATTAGTGCGCATGTGTGTGTGTGTGTGTGTGCGAGCGAGCGAGCTTGTTACATAGCTAGCGGTGGTGTTGGTGGTGATGGGGATCGTGGGGGTGGTGGGGTGGGGGATTGGGGGTGGTTTATATCTAGCAGAAATCAGATTCAATTGGACACACATGTTGCCACAACAATAACAAAAACAGCTGATTCTATCTCCCTCTCTAACACACACACACGCACACGAACAATTTGTAAATAAATTAATGATAAATAAGAAAGGCATATCACATATACAATAACTGTGATGTATTTTCATCAGTTAAAGTAGTGAAAAGATTCTACAATTCAAATACACAAGTGGGTTTTCCCCTTTTTACTATATTCATCAATCATAATTTAGAAGGATTGTTTTGTTATGAAAATAAAGATGTTTCACTATGAAAAGAAGTATTTCTTTTTTTGAATTTTGAAGTGTTTTGAAACTCTTATTGGTAAACAAAATCACTTAAAGCATGTAAATATTTCGTAATCGCGTCAGCAAAAAATAGGTTGAATCCTTCTGTAGTAATCGCTGTAACGTCTTACTTCGACAAGCAATTCTTTTCGTTTGGAAGTAAAATTGGGATTTGGGAAGAATAAATTTGCCTACTTCAGAGATATCAGCTATTTTAAGGCACTTCACAGTAATATATGTGGATTAGATGGTAGGAGGCAATGGGCAGGAAGCCTTGGACCTAGGTTTCGTGCTAATTGCTTGGCACTCATCAATCAGCAAGGCGTATCTGCAACTTCGAAGGAACTTATGTCCCTTCTGAGATTCAAACCTGTACCACCCAGTGCTGCAGTCAGAGACTTTACCACTGAACCAGCGGATGACACTAGTGTCCACTCAAAAGAATATATATGGATTATCCAGCAAAATGGAGTGGAAAAGGTTCATGGGAGACTCAGGATGGTAGACGGTTTAAGTTCACTGAGTTTTAACAATTCGACGACAAGTGAATGACCATAAAAAGTCGAATTCACATTTTGCAAATTGGTTAGAAATTTTGATCAACAGTGTTCGAATGGTGAAATTCAGAAAGCAAGTTATTCGGATCACAATATATGTGATCTGCATGTTACTATTAATAGTGATCAAAACAGCAGGCATTTTCGCATAAAAAACTACAAACTACTGATTAACTGTGATTAGTAATTGGACATCACCCATATCAACCCATAGTGCTCGCTAACTAGCCTGATCTAGGTGATGTAAACACCAGACGGCCTTTTTGCTTCTTAGGAGCCGAATTCATCGGCAGTATACCCTGCATGACTCAGCTCAGAAACACGGATCAGTTCAAATCATCTTATCTCTAGCTAGCTGCTTGGATGAATTGGTAATTCCATAAATTGAATTCACCATTTGCAAATTAGTTAGAAACTTGTAGTCTACACATTTTGAGGAGGGAAATTTCATGGTCATCCGGTGTATAGACAACCTTTATCTGACTAGCAAGTACTTCTGATTGGTATCAGTGGTATACAACTGATCATCGCAATCAATCAGTAGCATGTAGCTTTATGCAAAACACTATCCAACTTGTTGATGTGATCAGGTATGAAAGTGGTGGTAACTAGCGGTGGAAACCAGGATGTGTTTTTGGTTCTGTTTGCGACTTGTGAGCTGAATTCACTTGCTTTCCTAGAAAGTGATGGAGTTCCCATTGGGACTGAAGCCATGCATCCTTCGTTTTAAACGCCAAAGCATTATCTGTTATTCCGCAGGGGAGAAATGAGCGCCCTATTTTGTTACTAGTAACTGTTAACGATTAACTTAACTCTTAAACATCGTAAAGGCGTCCGTACTGTGAGCCAATATATCAACAGAAACTCAGCACTTCGGTACAACATAATCAGTCTACAGGAAATCTGAGAATCAGCCTGATAACAAACAAGTACGTGAATATATATATATATATATGTATGAATAATTGCATTCCTTGACCTAATTTCTGTCTAAATATAACTACAGCTAAAGATTTCCCTTGCATTAATCTGCTTTTAAGCACTACACTAAGATAACATACCGACAATTAGTGTCAGGGAAATGATGCCATACTTCACCTTACCTAAATGGATTAAAACATAGAAACTGATTTTTCCTCTTAAATATCGTGAACGAAAAAGTGCACTCACTAAAACAAAATGGATTTCGAAACGGCTGATATTTCAGCTAGGCTGCAACTAACCTGAAATCCACTTAAAAAGGAAAAGCATAAAGTTTTAAACAAGTGTGAGTTTATAGTATCAAAGCGAGGATCGAAAAACCGAAGCAAGCTTTAATTACTCTCAAGTCTCTGTGTAGGTCAACAGCACTAAGCATGAAAAATAAGATCCGGATTTTCAACTGCAATATGAAGTCATTGCTACAATGCGGATCAGAGACTTGGCGTGTCATAAAGAGCGCCTCAAACAAATTACGGACCTACATCAACAGCTGTCTTCGCTAAATACTAAAGATCAGATTGCCAGAAAAGATCAGCAACAGGGATCTCTGGAAGCAAACCAACCAGGAACCGATTGTGAAACAAATAGGCAAGAAGAAATGGAGATGGATTGGTCATAGTATGAGGAAACCATCAAGTGACATCACTAGGCAAGCCCTCGAGTGGAACCCGAAAGGGAAGCGGCAATTTGGTCGTCAGTGCAAGGGTGACTTGGAGGAGGTCATGTGAAGAGGAGATGAAAGTATGTTGGCAGACGTTGAGCCAGGTGAAAACGCAATGCAAACGTGCAACTGTTCCTCTAGGAATTAAAAGAATCAATAATAATTAGTTTATACAGCAGACCAGTAAGTGGGGCATAATGAGGGCAAAAATGCAATTATGACGGAAGCGATAAATGTTAAAAAAGTAGGAATGATTGAATTCACCGAAGTTCGGTAGACCTGTGAACGAAATTCCATTTTTAGATCTCGTAGTCGTTTGAAACAGCGTAGAATCACGCCATACAGATCATTTGCTTAACTGCAACAGAATTAGCCCAACAGCACACGAAAGGAATTGTATGCAAACATCATTCAAAAGTGCTAGGACATTCCTACTATGAGAAGCATACAGGAGAAATATCTTATGACCAGTTCTCAGAAAAATGGATATTCGCGGAAATTCATCAAAAGTTGCCCAACATTAACTTGACCAACCAAACAACTGAAAATCACTGAATAATAGACTCAACGAAAATCATCCTGCAATAATATGAAGGGCATCTCTGAAATCACTACAAGACTACTCAGACATTTTAGAAGACATGTCACTGACAAACGAATAAAAACACTTGAAGTTATGCTATGTCAACCAAAAGAAAAAACTTCAAAACAAGACTAAACCAAAAAATATTAAGTACAGTCCTACAAGGGGTCAGTCACTAGCACGAATAGTCCAGTGGTAACGTCTCTGACTGCAGCGCTGTGTGGCACATGAGTTCCTCAAGGGTTGCTGGTACGCCCTGCTGACTGGTGATTACCAACTTATTCGCACGAAACCTAGGTCGAAGGCTTCCTACCCATTGCCTCGAATCATATAATGCCAACAATTCGCAGTGTACCGTTTTGGCGAACCACCTAGCAGGGTGTCCACATTGCAAACTTGACTGAAAGAATTCAATCAGCACCAAAGATAGGAATAAACACATTACACTAGTTATTGACTAGTGTCCAGTCTAAAAGACCAATATTGTCTACAAGATAAACTGCGGTAACTTTGAAAAACACCATACTGATGAAATTGGACTTTGAGTTCGTCTCCACATCTGTGAACATAAACTAGCTGTCAAACAGCATGATGTTCATTCCCACATAATCGTGCATGTTGGCAACCATGGACACAGATTCGGCAGGAAAAATATGCAAACCTTAGATAGAGAAGACAAAGAAAATGCCAGTCTTCCTAGAAGTCCAAAACTCAGATATATCTGTAATCAACAGCCACGTCAACATAGATCAAATTTATCGACTGACGAAGTATAGGTTACATGGACTAAAAGGCAAATTCTAGATCAATGATATGGCTGTTGCTGGTAAAAATTAACAATAAATTATCATCATGACATGCAGATGTTGCACTCAGGAGGAATTCTAAAAGTTGACTTTTTAATAAAGTTTCTTCTGAAAATACCTAGAAGAAAAACTGACAGCTTCATAAATGAACCATCCCACCGAGGAAACATAAATGCATCAGTATCACCTAACTCAGCAACAAATCTTCCTTATATTTTCTGAGTGCTCTGCATGCAGATTTATACTTATTGTATGCAATACGTACGGAGATATATGACTGATAATTAAGCTACATTGTATCGATTATTCACAATGAAAGAAGAAAATTTATATGAACCCCGATCATGATTTGGTCGGACAGCTCTACAGACTTTTGGCGCCGAGTGATAGAAATTCATGCAACCAAAAGACGGTCTATCTACAGAAAGACCACTTGGACAGGGCAATACCTTAATTTTCACAGCTTCTGTCCATTACAGTATAAGAGAGGCTTGGTGAAATGTCTATTTAAGAGGATTCAGCGTATTTACACGGTTGATGTTATAGACAAAGAAGACGAAATATTAATGGATACTCTTGTTGAAAATGGATATCCTTTAAAATTTTTAAACAGGTGTAGAAGTCAACTAATCTCTAAACCTGCAATCCATACCGTCCCTAAGAAAAAGGTTTTCATCAAATTACCAAAAACGGGGAAATAAACAGTTGGATTGTGAGACAAAGGTTGAATTCAATCATCCGTAGAACCTATTATGCAGCCGAGCTTGTAATTGTGGAAAAAGCTAAAAATATGCTTCACTGCAAACCTCAAAAGTGCACAAGTGATTATATCACCAGCCACACAATTTACCAATTTTCGTGTGTGTGGACATACATACATAGGGAGGAGTAATCGCGCTTTGCACGTGAGGGTGGGAGAGCATATTCCAAAAATGGTTAGAAAAGCAGATGAATTGTGACAAGCCAATAGATGCAGGCGTCAGACTACCAACTTCGTCTATCGCTAAACATCTAATCGAGATGAATCATAAGATTGATGTTAACTCAGCCTTTAAGGTCATCTATAGAAACGGTCAAGGACGCTTATTGAATTACGCCGAGGCTATAGTTATTCATAAACTTAAGCCCCCCCCCACTGTGTGTATTCAAAAACAGTTTGCTATTACTCTTAACCTACCTTGGTAATCCTTATTTGATTGGATTACCAAACGTTTGTGTTAATTATTCTTAATTCCTTTTTCTCTCAGTTTGTTTAATTTAACCTTTCTATATATATATATATATATTGACTTGACAAGTAAATGTGTGATCAGATTATTCGAAATGTATAGCGCCAATACATCACATTTTTCAGATAGTCTCCGTCTTCTAATAACGCCATCAAAATGAATTATAAGATTCGCCTCTCATCTGCATTCATAGAGGCTATATACAAATGACCGATTAATACAACCATTTCATTGATTTTACAAGAAAAATAGAAATAGATGACAATAGAGGTATCATTCAAAGACTGTTATTGTGAAACATCTGCTACTGCTATCACCCTTGAATAGCTAAGAACACAGATCTTCGGGTGAAAAAGTTTCGCTATTTAGAAAACACACCTCAAGTGAAAATGTATGTTTGTTCCCTTCAGAAACCTAAAATATTCAGATCAAAATTCATGTAACATTGGTTCTGTCCTCTGAGTTGATTCCACCCAGATACAGTGCTGATTAGCTCGTCCCCAAACGAAAGAGGCCGCCATCCAGTGTTTGCATCAATTCTATGTGATTAGGAAGCACTACTGGATGATGTAAGAGGTCTCAAACTACTTATATCAGTTAGTAGTATATACCATCATGCAGAAGTTTTGCACTGCACTTATTTTTTTATAATTACGCAGTATGATTATAATTCGGTAAACTATAAAACCAACATTAACTTATGTGGACAACGGAAAGACTGAAATGGTGTAAAAATGAAAACAAAATTTCTGATCCTGTTTCAAATATTATGAAGTCATCTGGTAGTATTTTGTTTTAAGATATGGATTGGCATTATAGAAGTTGATTACACTGATCCCGAACGATTTGATATTAGGATTTAATTCCTTTGGAACAAAACATATACTATCCAAAGAATTTTGAAATACAGTTGTCAGACTTCGAGTATTATGCTTATAAGCTGTTTTCATTGAGAGCGAAACGAAACGTTTGTCCACTTACAGATGAACAATGTCCTGAAGCCTTTCACTACAAGGTTAAGATGGTAAATCATAAATTAAGGGTTACATTTCAAAATGATAACCAACCGGAATAGATGGTCTCACTGTAGGACATTTGCTTGTCAAGCTACCTATGGAAAAGCCCTCATTTGAAAGTATTTGAGTTTCATGTGACGAAAACAAAACAAAATTATTTTTATTATTATATCCTTTAGTTCCTAGAGGAACATAGGGCTTCAGCTGCGCACCTCCATTGCCTTCGGTTTTCTGACAACTTTTTCACCCTGTTCCAGGTCTGTCCACATGCTTTCATCTCCTCCTCGCATGACCTCCTCCAAGTCACCCTTGCACTGACGACCAACTCGCCGCCTCCCTTTCGGGTTCCACTCGAGGGCTTGTCTAGTGATATCACTTGATGGTTTCCTCAGCGTATGGCCAATCCATCTCCATTTCTTTCTGCCTATTTGTTTCACAATCGGTTCCTGATTGGTTCGCTCCCAGAGATCCCTGTTGCTGATCTTTTCTGGCCATCTGATCTTGAGTATTGAGCGGAGACAGTTGTTAATGAAGGTTTGAAGTTTGTTTCAGATGCTCTTTATGACTCGCCAAGTCTCTGATCCGTATAGTAGCACTGACTTCACATTGAAGTTGAAAATCCGGATCTTATTTTTGATGCTGATTGCTGTTGACCTCCACACAGATTTGAGATTAATGAAAGCTTGTCTTGCTTTTCCGATTCTGGCTTTGATGTCCTCGTCAGTTCCGCCTGTAGTTTAATTCAATTTAGACTTTTCTGTTGATTTATTGGACCGATTCGCCTGGCCTCAAGCTGACATGACGGCTGCTTGTGCTCATGCTTTTAACTTGAATTAAGTTGGTGAATGGTGACTAGTAGGAATAGCAGTGGGTACTGGGTTCCAGCCTCATAGGGAACACCATCACTCACTCAGCAATGTAGGTTCACCCAGATGACGAGTCTCAAATAAGACGAAATGCGTATGCGCGATAATACTGCTAGTCACCATTTACTAATTTACGTAGAACAACTTGAATATTTGGGATTATTGAACCTGTATACAAATCGGTCATTAATGAATTTTGTTTGGAAATGCTGGATGTATCAACTACTCAAAAATGAAAGAGTTAATTTCAGAAGAAACCGAATACTACATTACTGAAATAGTTTGTATTTGGCTAACAAATTCGTTAGATTTCAGTATAAGATATAAGTTGGTCATCTGTACATGGAAAAGGATAAAATGTAAGCTGGGTATAAACTCACTGAGACACAACTTTGTCCTAATTTGTTATAGTATAAGTTTCTAAAACCTCCGTCAAATTACCTTGAGATCATCATCAAAGTATCCATACTAGGACTTGATAAATGTCAACACGGTTCTAGAATTTTGGGTCAATGAATAGGAAACTCAAAAACTATAATTTCATCAAATAAAAAGTATTACCCCTTGTTCAGTGGCGGTTTTCATCGTGCATAGCTTAAATGAATAACATTTTGCCGTTTCGAACGATGGGTTCTTGGTTTCAGTTTCACCGGAAACACAAACACTCACTAGTGTTGCATTAATATCCAGCTGACGAGTTCCAAGTTTAGCGAAATACACACCTTGTATTTCAGTGCTAACTACATAAACGCCTAAGTAAAGGTCATCTGTGAGGAACACAAGCTTACAACAATTTAGAAAACAAAAATCGTCTACAGTTGCACATGCATCGAACAAAAACCACAATATTGATTGGAACAATGTTTGTATTCTAAAATCTAATAGGAACAAACGGAATGAGTGACTTATAACAGAATCTGTATTCATTAAAGTCACACCGGATACATATAACAAGGGTGACTCAGCAGAACTATCAACAACCTGGAATATAATTCTGGATACACAAAAATGAATGGACGAAAAAATGAACCATATAAATGAGTACAAGTTATAAAAGTGTGAATTAAAAACAAAATATTTCCGAAAGTTAGCGTGAACATGGGCAGTGATTTCCTAGAAATATTACCAAAAACAAAAAAAATATCATTGTGTTTGGTCTGTAAGGAATAGATTTGTTTATAAGAATTTGACCACGGATTGATATCAGCTGGAAAGCCATTGAAAACCACGGAGTTCTCGACAGCTGTTTCATCTTAGTTTGGGAGTCAGCGGCAGTATACACCCCCTGGGGCTGCAGCATAGGACCTTCCAATTACAAGGGAAACTCACTACTATTCAGTCAACGGGACTCGAATCAATGGCCCTTGAATTCTGACTTCTGCCAATTCATGATCTAGAGTGACAACCAACCAGTGTCATTGATAGGAACTTCATCTTCACTTGCTACAGGACAGCGTTTCCTGGAGTTCTAGTGAAAATTCATGACCAGTGAGAATGGGATTCACACCGATGACATCGGTTGGTTATCACTGTGTGTAAATTATTGAAATATAATTATAATTTAGCCTAAATACAATCAACTAAATAAAATTCTTGAAACATTCTACTTATCCATCTGTTTAGATAATGTAAGGAATCTTGAAACAAGGCATTACTTCTTGATGCTGTAAGATTATACAAGTCAGTTATTGCATTAATCTGTTATTTACCTGTTATGCACATGTTCATGTTATCTGTTATACATTAAAATGGAAATAATTTATTTGTTAGATATCGAAGCATTCTTAACTCAACTGTGTGAAATTTAAAGTGTATTGTCTGACACATTCTTGGTTATTCATCTATGAATTAACACACTATAATCCATAGCACTTTAGCATTCAACTACAGACTGGTAAATATACTGGTCAAATTATATCACATAATGTATATAAGATGTGACTATTAACGAACGCATATCAAATTATAGAGAAAGGCGGGCAACGGAATTTAAATGTAAACATGATGCCTACAGCTAATTAGATATAGCTAATGACAAAAACCACAATTTCAATTCACTCATCAAGTTTTCTGCCCAGCTTTCATCAGAGTATAGAAAATTTATTCACAACAAGTACTGGAGAAAAGCTGGTTGTATTTTACTCACTTCCCTGTTCTTATCTGAACCTTGATAATCACTCATTCAGAATGAAACCAGCATATTTAATTCAAATTACTTTAAGTGGTAAATCAAGGATAACATAATTAATAGGCTTGTAATTCAGAAAAGTGCATCAGTTAATATATATTATGTCAAAATCAGCGGATACTGTCCTGTAACACAGTAATTCTTCACTTTTCGACTCTTACAAACCCCCTGTACGAAGACGTATGTGTCATTATCTCTTTGAAATATATGTATATATTTTTCTTGCTCAGAATATTAACCTTTCAAAGGAGATATACTTCATGAAGAGATTTTCACACAGGACAATTGTCAATCACATTCTGACCGCCATTCTCATTCAGCGACTAAACACGATTCAATCCAGATGCCATAGAGAGAATCACGGAACTGTCTAATTTGAAGGCTAACACTTAACCTTAGTCTAACTAATATTTCCTGTCTAAGGCGTTTGTACCTTCTGAAATAGCACAATCAGTTATTATGTTATTAGTATAGAAGCTTGCTCTGAAGATGTTGTCTGAAAAGACAGCGGAAGTTATACAGCTAAATCATCCAGTTCAGAGAAGGCAATCACAGCACAAACATTCAACTGAGTTACACATTATATATGTATATACACACCTATAAAATGAATGGTTATTAACTATGAAGTAAAAACCTAGATTACAGGAGAATTCGGAAATCAACAGCTGGATTGGTAGCCCGGCAGTGCAAATTGGAATTTAAAAAACCTAACTGCTCAGTAGGTTAGTCATTCCACTGTAATCGTCGAAAAACCAATCCAAGGCCATCTTGAATGGCATCACAAATAATATGTATACATATGTATAATCGTCGTACCACAGTCATCTGCGAGGAATGCCATTACGCATTATAATAGAATTCTCAAAACATGGGATGAGGTGCCAGTCTACACGAGACTACTTCAACCATTTTCAAAGAATTTATTGGGTAGTATTTCATTGACAATTCAGTGTAATCTCTTCATTGTTTAATGCGTTTCCGTCCAGAGAAATAAAGCTTCCAAATTCAATGTATTCTTTATATTTACTTTAGCTTTCTGATGAATACTGACACTAACACAATCTGATCTTGAAATATTTTCGATATTTCACTACAATAGTTTCTTTTTCAAATACGTAAAACACTGTATTATACTAAATGTACTTTTACATAATTGGATAATTTTAATGAATAGTACTTTATAAAATATACTGTTTGTTAATGGAAAGGGAGAAAAATGACGTCATCCCATGTGATGAACAAAAACCAATACTTGAAAATGTCTTTTTGAAAGAAATAAAATGACAGTAGAAAATCAGAAAAAATATTATCTTTTTCCTAAGCAATTAATATATATATATGTGAAGAGAAAGTTGTCTTGATAGTTTTGGTTGTTGATCGCTGGTGTTGTGATCCAGGACGCGCATTTCATCATAATTGGAACTAATCCTACCGATGCACTAGTGAGTACTGGTGTTCCCACTGAATCTGTAACCCAGCAGCCATCGTAAACTCCTTGAGAAACCTTCCTTCCTCGGGGACTGACGTGTTAACAGACACTGGGCATTTCGGTCCCTTGAGAGAAGTCATTTTAAAAGTAACAATTATTTTTACGTTGCTGTTGCTTTTACACGGATCGATTCACTACTTTTAATATTGTTTACTATTTTTTCAGTGATTAACGATCTGGTTTGCAATAGGTCAGGAACCATTTGTTGAATAAATTTCTTAATCTGCAATAGTTAAAAAGTGGGCCTTTGACTATCAAGTATCAAGTTCGAACCCACACATCTGCTAAATTCAAAGCCTAAATAAATCAGTCCTTATCACTCATATACCGTTTGGGTGAGAAATTCACCCTAGTTTTCTGAATGGACGATTTGTTCCCATGTAATCTTGAGATTTGTGGGTATTATCTCTAAATATCATCGTACATTTTCAACGTCAACCAACAACAGCAAGAAAGCCGTAGTATAACACATAAACGTATATGTGTTTAAGCCATATCATACTTACTATTATTGCTACTGCTGTTACTATTACCATTACAACAACAATAACAACAGCTAATATAACAACTCAGGATGGAGGTTATGAAAACAACCAAATAATAATAACAGTAACAGTATTTGTAGTACAGGTATGGAATTCTCAGCGTCCATTACAGTATATTGCATCTAATTACCTCATAAATTATATAAGATTTTTAAAATCAAAAGGTAAATAAATGAATAAAAATAAAATAAATAAATAAAAATTAAAAAAACAGCGTAGAGTTTACATTTCAAACAATGCACCACAGGATATGAAATATAAAGTTGATGTGTGGTAGAAGATGAGAACAACAGTGTAAAAGTAACGAAGAAAGGAAAACAAAAACTAATGGGACTATTTGTTAGAGTGCCGCAGTAAGTTTATCGTGTCATACCTAAGGGATTTCTCATCACATAACAGCTGTGCCAGATATGGTATTGTGGAGTTTTTGTATTTGGTGGTCCTAGCACATATCCGCCTATAGCTGCTTCTAGTTCTACCAGATGAAATGCAAGGAGACAGCTGCGTATAGAGAGGATGCTCGGGGTCCGACAATATTGTATTCGCTAGTTTCTTATATGATATAATATGTCTATCTACAATAGTGTTAACCAGTTGGTTTAACGATATCCTACTTGCCCTACTAACGGCTTTTAGTGCCCTTCTCAGCGAAGCAAAGTCTTTCTTAAGTAGTCCAGGAAAGATTAATGGGGAGCAGTAAAGGGGGATGGATGGAATACAAGAATTGATAAACTGAGAAAGCAGAGACTGCTTTATGCCAGACTGCCTAAATTTCCTAATGTAGAATGTTAAGCGAAACATCTTTCTAGTAACTAGCAAGATGTGGGAAGACCAGGAAAGATCGGCAGAAAAGCTCAGCCCAAGGTACTTGACATTAGATGTATTTTCAACCTCTGTGCCGTCAATGATAGTGGGACCATGTGAGCTAACTAGTTGCTGTAGGTTGCATTCACGTCTGGAAGTGAAATTGACTACCTGACATTTAGCCGGATTAAGCTTAAGTCCGTTTGAAGAGGACCACTGACTAATTTCCGACAGAAAGTTATTTAATTTGGAACAATCTGACTGAGAGTTGACAGGCATAGAAACCGAGAGGTCATCGGCATACTTAACAAAAGCGGCTACTTCAGAATGAGACAAATCATGTAAGAAAAACGAAAACAGAAAGCGAGAAAGAACAGCATCTTGAGGAACACCAGCTAAAGTAAGTCAGGCAGTGGAGGACTTTCCATTGTAGACGGTGTACTGCTTCCTATCAGAAAAATAGGAATGCAACCACTTATTTGTCCAGCTCTCAGCCTGTGTTGCAGCAAGCTTACTTAGCAAGAGAGACCTGGGAACAGAGTCAAATGCAGATGTGTAGTCAAGGAAGGCAGAGCGAACGTATTTCAACAACAACAACAACAGCACCAGCAGCATCAAGCGCCAGTCACCATCAACGGGAGGGATTTGAAAGAGGTTACTTCATTCACTTATCTAGGGAGTATTGTCTCAACTACAGGCAGTCGCAACAAACGAGGATGTCAAATCGAGCGAGAATCGGGAAGGCGAGAAACACATTCATCAACCTGAAACCAATCTGGAAATCTTCATCACTCAGCATCAACTACAAAATTCGGTCGGATTTTCAATACAGACGTCAAGTCAGCCAGTTCTTCTATAGGGATCAGAAACTTGGCGAGTGGGTCACAAAGAACATTTCCAACAGCCTGTTGCAGACCAGACCTTTATCAACAACTGTCTTCGCTGGCTCTATACTGAAGATCAAATGGCCGGGCAGGAAAGAATCACCAACAAGAAACTATGGCCGTGAACAAACAAAACAAGAACCAATCGCCCAACAAATATGCAGGAGAGAATGGAGATGGATGGGACACTCACTGAGGCTGGAGGACGCTGGATGACATCTCGCACGCGTCAGGCCATTGCTCGAGTGGAACCAGGCCGGAAGGGAAGTGGCGAGTGGGTCGTCAGTGCAAGGGTGACATGGAGGAGATCGTGTGAGGAGGAGTTGAGACAGTGTGGACTAAGATGAATGCAGGTGAAAAGTACAGTAGAAGACAGAAGCAAGTGGAGACGCGCATTTGAAGCCCTATGTCCCACCAGGAACCCAAAAGAACAATAATGATTTAACAATTCACACTGTGGCGCGTGGTAGTGAAAAGATTTTGTTAGTAGTGTATTGTATGATTTCTCTTGTAAAAATACCAAATGGTGCTACGAAGTGGAGAAATACAAGGTCCTTGCGAAACATTATATAGAAAGCATGAGAGGAAAACAAAAAGAATGCAAGACTCATCTTGCTACTACTAGTACCCACGGATACGTACTGAATAGACAAATGGAACTTGAAGCACAGAGAGTTGTTTCACACTTTTGAAAACAAAATGAACAGCTGTTTACTCTGCCTCACAAAGCCAGGAGATTTTGTTTATACCTTGAGTTGTGTACCTTACAAAGAACTAAAACAGTTACTGATGAGGTACAACTCCAAATTTTCCACAAGAGAGAGACAGAGCTTACAGTAAAATTAAAAGCACAGTATTTTGATACTTATGAGGAAGCATATTTTCAGCTGTCATAAAGATATTTAATAACAATACTTATAAATAGAATAGAAAAGAAGTTAAAATTCTCCAGGGAGATAATATTTTGAAAAGAGACGGGGGATAAAAACATTTTTCTGCTATCATTAAAAGCTAAAGCATACGAAAAACATAAATACAATGAACATATATTCAGTGAAAAATAAGAGAAGCCTAATACCTCATTCTTATTCTTCGTAATAATGCATGATAAGAAGTATTCAGAACGGAAAAAACTATTAGGGATTGAACCGTCCAGGAATATTTACTCATCGTTGAGATAACTTGAATATGTTAGTAAATGCATTGACTGAATGCATACAATAGTTAAAGCATAGCTGAATGATTATAGCCATTTTTAAGTCAGTCACTTTCCGCCAGATAAAGAAACTCGATTTCTCTTCTAACTATTATTATATCCTTTAATTCCTAGAGGAACATAGGGCTTCAGCTGCGCACCTCCATTGCCTTTTGTTTCCTGCCAACTTTTTCACCCCGCTCCAAGTCCGCCCACATGCTTTCATCTCCTCTTCACATGACCTCCTCCAAGTCACCCTTGCACTGACGACCAAATCTCCGCTTCCCTTTCGGGTTCCACTCGAGCAATGGCTTGTCTAGTGATGTCACTTGATGGTTTCTTCATACTATGACCAATCCATCTCCATTTCGTCTTGCCTATTTGTTTCACGATCGGTTCCTGGTTGGTTCGCTCATTTCTAGAGATCCCTGTTGCTGATCTTTTCTGGCCATCTGATCTTGAGTATTTAACTATATTAGACATTTCAACATTCAATTCACTTAATATCAACTATTTTTTTCACTTTCAATTTCTATTGAAACTTCATACCTTTATGACGCCATGTACTATTAATTGACAAATATGAGTAAATGGATGCCAGTTATACCAACCAGTAGTGCTTACCAGTTGGATACAAGTTATCTAAACACATCGGAAGGTTGTCTCACACTTCTTAAGCTGAGTTGACCAGTATGACTTCTGGCTGACTACATATATCGTAATGTAAATGACTTTTGGTTTGCAAAGGAAATCATCTCAAACCGTGCAAGCTGAGAATTGAGAAATTAATTCGAAAATTGAGAATTTGATTTTCTGCTTTCATTTGATTTTCTCTCATACTGTCCAGTAAATAACTTCTTTCTTCCTCCCACTAAGTTATGTCTAATTTCTATTATTCATTTCTACCAAAGTTTATGCCTAGTTTCACTTGCTGACTTCATCCAGTAGGACGGTTCCTCTAAGTATCCAGGCTCTAGGATATTTTAGCTACAACCTTATTGTACGGTTTCTTTTTTGTTGTTGTTGGAAAGAATGGTTATGCGGCATAAAAGGCTGTGTCAAACTTTATCGCTATATATATATGTGTTTCTTTTTCAGTGGTTCAGTGATTTTTCTCTAAAACGTCTCATAAGTTCTTTACTTTATGTGAAATGTCAACCAAGAAAATACTATACAACGCATCAATGGGTTTAAGGATTCAAGCTATTCTTCAGCTTTCCCCTTTTCCTCCTCCTACTCCTTTTGCTTTTCTTCCTGGTTTGCTTTCAACATTTAACATGAAACAGTGATATTTATCATTTGGACGTTGTAGTTTCCCCACTTTTTTTTCTAATTCAAGTAACTCTGTTTGTTCCTAGTCAAACACTCTGTGGAATAGTTTGATTTTTCAACCAATGATGCGTTAGAAATATATTACTGGGTTCATAAACTACAGTTAGATATACGTATGTATATTTTTTTTCCTTTTTTGACAGTATTTTAAACTACTGGAATTTATATGTGTTATATCATTTGAAAACGACATAGAGGTACTTTAAAACTTCTTTGTATTTTACGTAAGCTTTTGGGGGAAAGAAACAACAACACACAACGAACGCAGATAAAGTTTCTTGGCTAATTTTGACTGTTTAGCAGCAGCAACGACAACAACAACAACAACAATGACATAAATTAATGCATTCCTTTTGTTTATTTACTCGGTAAAAAACAAAGAAATAAGACTTCAAAAATAATCAAAATGAATTTTATGTGAACGGGAGATTTGTTATGAAATTATGTAGTAAAGATGTATTCTAATAAATATGCGACATCAGTTAGTATTAGACTAAACATACGTGTTGTTTTGGACTATGCTACCGTTACTATTAATATAATTGGTAGTAGTAGTTATAGTACTACGCCTTTTTCCGTTATCTTGAGGTACTGTCCAGCAGTAGAAGCAGATAATCATACCATATCGAGAATTCCAACTGTAGATTCACATATACTGAGTTTCACTTCGCTAACAAATGTCCTATTGCATCAACTTATCTATCAGTTTTTAAATTCCTAGAAGCTAGTCAAATTCTTAGAATAATAATCAGGCTGAAGATATTTGAGAATTATGAGTCAGAGACTAATGCCGACTCATGCATCATTAATTAAATGGAATCACTAAGAAATAAGTGACACGTATTCAGAATACTCTTTCCTAACAGCTGCGAATAAGTATAAAGCCTAGGTCTTTGAAGCTATCTGCCAGTTCTATCAAATCATCCAACATTGACTGAGAAAGCACGCCGTCATGCGGTGGGGGGTTCTCGTGAATATGAAAACCCTATGAGCCGGTTGATAGAATTTTGTCAGCACCATTAAGAATTAGACATATTTGACTGGTTGTTCCATGGCTACCGATCAATAATAACTACCATACTCCTGCAGGAGTTCAACCGTTGGTTTGAATAGACTGATGCAGCACTGTGATGTGGATTCGAATCTCAAACGAGATATCAGTTCCTTCTTGAGTGAAAGACGATACAACATAGCTAATATGTCTCAATAAGTGTGAAACCTAAGTGCACGGTTTTATGTTGGTTGTATCAAACCACCTAATATTATTTTGGTTGGAGACAACATCCTGCCTCTAGACTAATAACACTCAATCACTCTTCAAACATACTCGGAAATACAAGGTATTTCGGATCAATGGAAGTGAAGCTTAGAATTTAGTGCACATATTTTAGCACTATGATTTATCGAAATTGATTCACCTTTGAATTCACACTCAGTAAAGTGCTAAGAATAACCCTTAAGTATCAATTCAAGACTTAAAAGGTTTCTCTGTCAATCATGGGTTAGAATGCAAAAAAGCATTAGCATCCATCAATAAATATTGATAACTAACCAATCACTTAATCATCTTGCATCTTGCAGAATTTATGGAATTAACTCAAAATGAATTAAATAAGTAATCGCTTGAAACTGGTCAACAATTTTTATGTCAGTAAATAAAACTACTGATTCCTGTTTAGTAGTGTGAGCACACAAAATTAGCTGGCATACAGTAGTGACAGATGAGTTCAATTTTATATACTTTTCTAATAGATATATATATATATACATAAATATGTATGTATATTATAAGTTTGAGCACGAGCTGACACCAGTTAGAAAACCACTGGAAGTCCTAGACAGCTATTCCATCCTATTTTTTGGACTCCTAAGCAGTACGCACCGATCGGGGTTCTAACCCGGTATCTTCCAGTTATAATGCGAACTCGTAGACCAGTCAGCCACTGGGTCCCAATCTAATGACCCGTGAATTCCATCTTCTGCAAATTTGTCATATATAGGCGAGTAACTGTTCTTGGAAAACTTAGCTAGTAACGACTTTATATATATATATATATATATATATATATATATATATATATATATAAACCAACATATGACTCGGAAAGTTTAACAGAAGAAAAAAATATTTCACTAGTATTGCCGAGTTTGTTACTAGCCATTCGTCAGTGAACATTCCGAATAACAAACTTGTCAGTCTTTATTGACAGCTAAGTTGTAATATTTTAAAATTTTGCATAAATGAGACAATGAATGTGTTTACATCGAATGACGTGAATGAATCTTAAAGTGTACATTTCAGCTAATGACTTTTGTCTCTGTCTTTCTCACCACCCTACCCACCCCCATTAATTTCCCGCGCCTATTCAGTTTAAATTAGAAACAGTAGTAAACAATTTTAATTGGTGGTGTGGATGGGTAGATTGAGGGAGAGTAGATTTCTTCTTCAAAATATTGCATTCCTTTCATTTTTTTTCTGTCTGTTTAATTTAAACTGTGATTTTGTTTTTAAATCTTTCAATTCATGCTTCACTCATACGCATAGAACGTAGACATGATTTTGTTTCTTTTTACAGCAGTTTTTTTTGTGTGTGTGCCTGTAGAGACGATTTAAAGATTAAAACAAGACTTGAAATTGTTTTAATTTTATGTTGGAGAAACAGAGAAAATTTACGAAAATCTAATTAGTGGGTGGTGTGGTGTGTAATTTGCATGTACACATGAAATCGGATATCGTTACATAAAGTAATAGGGAACTACTGAGCGTATACAGATGCATCAGCAGTCTGTTGATTTACATGCACACACGATTTTGTGATTCGCAATAGCTGACTTGGTAAATTTATCTTTTTTTCCTCACTACTTCAGTCTAGCGAATTTTATTCCTTCAACTTTCTTTCTCAAAAGTCGTTCTCCACTTCCATTATTTAAGTAATGTTTATATGAAATTAGTGTTGATAATACTACAAGGCTTAGTGATGTAACTTTAATGATCAGCTAACAGGGCTGAGAAAACACCAGACACTTCCCTGTCAGCAGATATTCGATCTTAATTGGGATTTATCCGTATATTAGACTGTTATTAGGTTTCACTGTGATAATGGGTGGTCAGAAATCACTTGACTTACCTGTCCAACAGTTTTTGTGTGCACACGAAGGTTTAGGATGGCCCATTCTCTCTCAAAAATTTTTGCTGTTACTATTTTTACTACTATTATTATTAGATGATTGGAGTCAATCGGTAGACAGACATCGACCCAAGTCTCGTGCAAGATAGCACTCACCAGTCAGCAAGGCGTATCTGAAATCTTAAGGGAACTCATGTCCCTTTTGAGATTCCAACCCGCATCACCAAGTGCCACAGTCAGAGACGTTATCACTGGACCATTCGAGCTCGTGGTTCACCTCCTTTAGGTCTGTATCAGATACGCTGATTAGACATTAACTAGTGTCATGCGTCTAATCCTTCGTTTTACTACAGACTAAATTCTATCAGTCAACACAATACACAACAAGTATTGATAAGCATTTACTGCTGGAAAGGTAACCTCCACTGTCAGTAACTACAACTGTCGACATAAATCATATCCAAAATTGAAAATTTATTTATTTACTATTGATTCCGTTTAATTAATTCCTTTCGCCTCACTGACAGAACCAATAATGGTAAACAAAACAATTATCGCTAAGACGACAAAGTAAACATTTCACTGAAGAAATATAATCGCCAATAGCCAAAAAGACTAACTTCACAGATAGCGCAAAGATGGATGAGAAAATGATGAGTATAATTTAGAAAAAAGAAAAAGCACAAACAAACAAAAAAAAAATACAAATTAAGTGGTTACAACTTACAGAAGAATCTATTCACATAATAGTTAAACATTCCCGTTAGTATTGATCAGTTTGTTTCCCATGCATTTCCACGCCGATTGTGAAACGTTGAACCCATTTTGCACAAACCCAGTGTGTACACCGTTAATGAATAACATAAGTAATACATCCAGTTGACGATGCAGAAAAGAAAACAATAATGGTAAACAAGAAGAAGCAGAATAAGTCAGATAGATGAATGAATGAATAAATAAATAAACAAATAAATTAGAATAAATAAAAAAACAATAAATAAACAAAAAATAAATAAAATACTTTGTTGTCTGAAAATAAAATTAGGATTGACTATTATGTATCTCAACGACTATCAAGGCCTCTTTCTCCAGCTGAACAACAAACAATTGCGCTGAAATTTAAACCAATTATCTTAAATTTGTTTACGGTTAGATGAGAAACAAAAAACAGTAAAGAATTATAATAAATTCCAAGTTAAACCAAATGAGTGCAACAACAATTAAAGTTGTTTTGCTTCTTTTCTTACCAGAGTTGTAGGTAATACGTGAATCAGCTTAGCTCTGTGTCTAATACTAGTAACCTTCGGAACAATTGAAAATAACTACGCTTTGATTAAAAGTCAAGAGGTTTGTTTGAAATTAGATTTCACTACGCGAATATATATTCTTTAATAGTTTGATTTTATTCCTGATAAAAATGAAATTCAGATTGCAAAGTATTACTCAACTGATTTCAGCTATTCTAACAATTGACTATTCAACTTTGTGAGGACGTAGCTCAATGTGCTAGGCACTTGACTTCCAGTCACTTAGATCAACGGTTCATACTCGTCTCCGCCTACTTCAGCCTGAATAAGTGAGTAATAAAAACAGCCCACACACATGTGTTCTAGGTAACTGTATCAGAACAACAGCAAAAATCAAAGTAGCCACAGATTATTATAAGTGATATATACAGATTAGAGTACCATGTAATTTGTACGTCGGTGGTATAGAGGTTATGACGGACGCTCACCGACCAATCACATGGTCCAGGATTCGATCACCAGCCGACTTACTCTTTTACCTCGCTAAGCCAGAAATAAAGCTGGTAAAGAGGAAAGGTTGGGCATGAGGCTAGCGATCCCATCCTGTAAAGATAAATACTGCTACAAAAACTTCAAGCGACAAGCTTGAAGCCCTATGTTCCACTAAGGGACGTGAAGGAAAAAAAAGAGTACCATTAAGACTATTCTTCAGTATACACCCATATATATATATACAAAGAGAGAGAGCGACCATCAGTCAGCGTCATCGGCGCGTGACTGATCTCTTATCTGATTTGATGAACCCTGCTGGCTACGACTTCTTACCATAACTTCAGGTAACTTTCTGTATATAGCCAGTCCCTAATGAACATCAAATTGGTTATCAGGTGTTATTTTGCACGTTTTTGATCTGTTACAAGTTTGATCACGAGTTCACGTCATTTAGAGAACCAGTGGAAATCTTGTGACCACAAAGTCCTGGGTTCGAAACCCAGTGGATCATCACTTTAAAGAGTCCTAATCTGGGACAAAACAGCTGTCCATTGTCTTACTGATGTCAACTTGTGGCCAAACCTGTAGCCAATCAAAAACCTGCAAACCAACACTTGATGATGCACATATAAGTTTAATAAAGCATAGGATTAAATTTTACTTACCATTGAAGATATATAACCTCTACACTGTGTTAAGCAGTTAATACATTTACTTTTAGTGGTGTTCCCTATCCATATTTATTTAGCTTAATTTGCCAGGCCAGTAGTTTATTCATGAATATTTTCCAGAAAGAGTTATGATTTAAAAGTATGCATTATATTTCGCTGTAGATCTTTCCAGTTTGTTGAGATATGTGGATATCAAGTAACAGTCCGCTTTTACTTATTATTCGTAAAGTGAAATCAGTTTCAACGGACGACAGTTCAAGTTGAATAGACTAAAAATTTTGATTTTTTCAATCAAAATTACCTTAAAAGTGTTACTCAGTCTATTCAGAAAAACTGGACTCTTTCTTCTAACTAAAAAGCTAACATCATCACTCGACGACTTTTCAAAACTAAGCCACCACGATAACAATCCACCACCTTCAAGTTACAAGGGGAAACTATGACCAAACAACAACGCTTTTGTTTTGCGATTTGAACGCCGTAAGCTCCAATTTCGCCTCACAATTGAAAATTAATCCACCACTAGCCAATAAAGTGACCATAGGTATGCTATTACACACTTATAGTTTCTGATAGTGCTTAACTTGTAAATTTCATTTAGACGCTTGCAGCTTTTATTATCCCACATTTGTTATGGTGAATTCAGTTCATCCCACCACTCGGATTATAAGAAGTGTGTTTCCCTGGATATTTTCTATTTCTTTCCAACATCCTATCAGTGGTTGACTAAAAGCAAACAAAATGAAGTTAAGATGTCTGAATGTAAGATTTTTTCTGTTAATACTCTTGCATAGAAATTGGGAAGACATTCATAAAATATACACATATGCATGACAGACTATTCAGGTTATCTATATACTGAAAGCGCATCAGTGGTATAACGGTTAGGACGCTCACCGACCAAGCACATGGTCCAGGGTTCAATCCTCGGCCGACGCACTCCTTTACCTCGCTGAGCCAGAAATAATGCTAGTAAAGAGGAAAGGTTGGGCATGAGGCTAGCAACCCCATGCTGCAAAATAAACACTGCTACAGAAATTTCAAGTCGCTAGCTTGAGGTTCTATGTTCCACTGGGGAACGTGAAGGAAAAAAATATACTGAAAGTCACTTCCTTAATTAGACTGACTAACACCAGTGACTTACACCTAATACTGGTGAACCAAATGGGGCAACCAAATTTTGGGAAAGGGTATTGAAAGAATAATTCCATCTATACTGGCTTGATTTCACACTTTTGATTGCTTGCTTAATACTTGCTAGCAATGGAACCCTTGAAGCGTATTTCATCCTTTCTTTGACTTCATCAAATCCATACACATGCACTCAGTGAATTAATACTGTACCCATGAAAAATCTTAGCAGGCATCTTCAATTCTATTTATTGCCTTAGTGGAGTATGAGGAACAACTCTGGTGTCTTTTTCACTGGACGGAAATTCTGTGTCTTTTGTTTGTTTCGTTGCTAACAAACGGTGACCTCTAAACTTCTTTATGAGTTAACATTATATTCATGAACTCCTTAAAAAGATAGTGGAGATGGATTGAACACACAGTAAGGATACCATTGAATGACATCGTATCACAGGCTATCGGTCGAGTGGAATTCAAATGGGAAACGAAAAGTTGGGTGTCGCGCTTCAAGGATGATATAGAAGAGATCGTATGAAGAGGAGATGAGAGCTTGTGGGAAATTGTGCAGCCAGCTAAGAAGGATCACAGAGAACAAGATGAAATGGAAACATGCTATTGAAACCTTATGTTCCACTCGGAGTCTAATCGAATAATAATAATAATAATATAGCACCCTCATTAAGTACGGCTTTGAAATGAAATTACCCAAGAAGATCTCCAGGCTGACTTTTGTGTTCTTAATTCTCTACCTGCAACTCCAGCTTTGGCTGCTTCGAAACAGACCGGATGGTGATTTCAGATGTCGAAATTATGAGTGTCGAGTTTTAACCTGTGAACAGACACCACCATTCAATTAAATGCAGATTTGTCGACTAACAATTTCTACCTACGATGATATTTGCACTCTGAATATCCCTGCAAGTACCCATAAACACAACAAAAACTTCATTTTGGTTGATATATATTAAAGATTTTCTACTGGTAATATGAATGGTAATAAATATTTCTGTTGTTACATAACGATTTATAATGGAAAGTAAAATGTTGAATTATTGAAGTGAATTTATTTATTAAAAGTTGTTTATTTTTTTCAAAAATAAATGTATATCAGTCAGTAGATAGAATGAATATTTATTTCTTGAAATAAACATGGTCACGACATGCATTTCATTCTTGAAAGATGGAACACACCTAGATGACATGAGTTATTATGAACAGACTTCAGACATAAATACACACGCACACATGATATATCTCTTCAGGCTTCTTGTATGATTTATTTATATCAGAAATGCTTTTATTCACTGTAGCAGTTATTATTATTATTTTTAAAATCATTTTCTTTTCAATATAATTCAAGTAGAAAAAAGGAAATCATTAGAATCGAATTTCCGTCGAACACCACTCTTTCAATCATATACTAGCTATTTTGAAAGGCTGTAAGCCCCAGTTGACTAAAATGTACCCTGTCTGAAATGATGAAGAGACAGTAGAGTTGGACAGTAACATACACCATGTTATAACTGACTCACCGTAATCGCCTCATGAGTTCCTTCTTCTGGCTCACCTAAAATCTGTCGTCCATTGCTTCCTCTCTCGAATCATTTTAAAAGTGGTATAATTTTAAATTTTATGGTTTCTCGATGCTGACGCATTCCAGTTTTTAAAGGAATAATGGAATACATCAAACAAAAACACTTAATATACGGAGACAAATCAAATATTCCCCCTAATCATTTATAGAAATTACATACATTATAGGTTATTACATTTCAGTTTTCAAACTAAGTGTCATTAGGCTGAGTTCTACAACAGGTGATTCTGTCAAAACGACTGAGAATCATCAACAAATTCTCACACTGTCGTTGTAGTTCATAACACAGATAATGAAATCTATGTTTTTAGTAACTGGATTTTGCTAACCAGAAAAGGACGAAGCAGTCAGTGATCCGAATCTATGTCAGAATCAACGTCTAAACAGAGTATCATTGCTTGAAGTGTATTCAGGAATTAAGTGAAAGAAGATAATGCCTGTATTGGGAACTCTCTTCTTCTTATTCATGGAATTCCAACTGAAGCATACGAAGGACTTCAAGCTTTCAAGTTTCATTAGCAATGATGTTATTTTTACGTGGTAGCTACACACTCAGTTTGCCCTCTTTTATGAATAGGCGAGATCTAAAAGTAAGTAGGATGGAAGTTGGATCTAGATCTCGTGGCCAACTGGTAAAGAATCTACCAATGGAACACCGACGCACACTGTGAACTTACTATTATGTCAGAAGTAGAAGAAACTAACTGAACAAGCAGTTTTTGCACACAAAAGTTTGGCTTTACTGCTTCTACAGCAAAGGGCCTCCAATATATCCCAGAGTCGAAGAAATGTGTGAACTGGATAAGCACACTGAAAATCATCGTCAGGATTAGTTAAATAGCTTAAGTCAGCCAAATATTTCAGAATAGCTCTTGTTTTGTTCACGATGTAACCACTTACTATACTGTTGAAATCGGATAGTATTTAGACAAAAAGTAGCGAGGCCAGCTTACTTCCTTTAAGCTCCTTAATAGAGGGTAAAAGAACCAATTTTATACCATGTACTAGTCAAAAGAGGCATTCTATTTTATGCTAAAATACATATTTGCTTATAATCCCTTTAAACCGTTTTACCTTAGTAAAACACTGCATACTACTATAGTAGACGATTAGTGCTTCTAACATTAATTATAACTGCAACAATAATATTATTTATTATTATAAGTGAATTAACTTTGAAGAATGTGGAAACACAAAATTATGTATATATATACGTATATATATATATATATATATATATATATATATATATATATATATATATATATATATATATATATATATATATATATATATGCTATAAAGCATTTCTCACAACACAAAAGAGGTGACTATTTTGGCACAATAACAGAATGGAATGTAATCCTGAAATGCATTTATCACACGTAGATATGGCTAAATATTTTCCTTTGTTTTATAATGAAGCGTATTTTTCCTTTTCTGCTTTCATGAAACAAAGACAGTGAAATCAAAAAATTCTGAGGCAACTACAAACACACATATGCACAAGTTAGTGAATATTTTTTAAAGGAAATTCCATTATAAACTATATGAAGTAATATAATAAAACAGTGAGACATAATTAACCCTTTTGTTATGGGAACCAAAAATAAAACACATATATTGTTCGAAAAGAATAGTGAATTATTTCGCTTAAAATATGTAAATTTTATAAACAGGAAGTGGTGATTACTTATTCTGAAGTGGGAAGAAGATTTGATATTCGCGCGGTTACATTAAGTTATCTCATTCGATCCGTGGTAGAATCAGAAGTAGGTGATTTTAAACAGTCACTGACTAGAGACAAAGCTGTCTCTCATGCTTTATGCTTTTCAATGATTCCACTATTAATTTCGGTTCTTTTTGCACGAAATATGTTTTAAAAGACACACTTTCTAGTAATTTAAAGAAACTACTGGTGTCATTTGGCGTTGATGGTTCATTGTTCGCCAAACACCCATGTGATTTGGTGTTCAGTTCTCGAAAAACGCACTGTTAAACCTCGTTTGGACGGCAGAAAGCCCAGCAAAGAGGGAAGATTAGGTATAAGACTAGCAACCTCACTTCCTTAAAAGGACATTCCCGCTTTTGCAACCTCACAGCTCGAGCTTGAAGCCAAATGTTCCGCTTGGAACTCAAAGGAAATATCTGGCGTCATTACTGTTTCGAAATGCAGCATCTAATTTAACTGAAGCAACTTTAACGTAAGCACATACTTTCAGTGTTATTAAAGAAATTCAGAAAGCTAAGGATTTATTTGTGCAAGTATTCCAACTTCTTCTCTGAACAACATGATAATCTCTTAATTCAAACGTCTTATTTGAATGATGGAAAATCGGCAACACCATCATGTTCCTCATGATAACCAAGCAATGTGCCTAGTCAACGAGGATCGAGATACTCCATCAAAGGAGAGTTGTCTCACTGCCAACTTGAAAGGATATAAAATTGAAGAGATGTAACTGAAACATCAAAAGTAAACAGACTTACTCTGATGAAACTAGTGTAGAGAATTGCCACTGATATTGAGTACAGTGATGTAATTATGTGGAATAAATTGTGGTCGAAATATCAACCATTTACAAATACTGTATTACTATGTGCTATTATTATTATTACTGTGTATTACTATGTGTTGTATCAAACAAACTCATCTAATGTGGGAGGACTAAAATCGTGTATTATGAAGCAATATTGTACTAGAGAGTACTAACTCTACCGTAACATTATTAACAATTTGTAACCAATGGTTCCCTTCCAAGTTATACTTCACCATATATCTCAATTATTTGGAGAGAAAGGTTAATCACTAAAGATTTGTTCATCGAATCAACACCACACACTTGCAATCGGAATGACGCAACGCCTATACCGGAGATATGGAAAGTGACAACAAACAACGAAGGTAAGTTAGAAAGACAGAAAGATAGAAAATATATATAAGACAAATTTTGAAAACATGTGAATAAACTGACAGGATTATGAGCCATAATTTATGCCGAAAACCTTGTCATCCAGTAGTTAATACTGTATCACCATGTGATTATTAAAATAAACTTATCTAATATGGAATTACATTCTACCACTGAGCCCAATTCCAGACTTACATTATTGCAGTAAGAAACCTAAAGAAATGGCACGATCTGTTGTGTAACTTCTTAGAATGTGAGAACTGATGAATAGTAAGCTATAAATGTCCGAATAAGCCTCTTCAGTCTAATGAATACTCTCCTCATCCATAGAGTAAATGTCAGCAGTGATATTTTATAGTAATGAATAGTGAAGATGAAAATATCAAGGATACTTCCTCCGAACGATTAGAAAACTAGTAATAGCTTGACGTTTGATGCCTGAAATATTTTTCGTACTAATCATATCAGATTTAAGCGAAGCACTTCAGCAGAATATGTATATGATAAAATATTTAGGTTTCTACTTCACTGTCAATGCAGTTATGATTATTCGTGTTTTGAAAGACAAATAAAGGTTTGTCTTCCAAATGATCATTTATATTTCTTATGTAAATTCCTTGAGACTTGTTTAGCCCGTTCAATCATTTCTGGAATTTTGTTTATTTTTGTTATTAATCTCAGTGTTGTTATCAACGCCTTCATTTGATACTCCATATGACAGGCGTGTTATGTATAACAGCTGATGGTAATTAGTCCACTGTCAGTCAGAGACATTAAGATTTAGAATTTGAAAGCAAAGAAGGCGAATAAACGTTACAGTTAATGATTGTAAAACTTGGTAGCTACTACTTGTGGTCGTAATACATTTAAATTTTCTTAAATACTATGTAAGCTAAGACGATGATAAAAACTCGAACTTTTTTATACTCTCAACTGTAAGTAACTAAAACAACAGGAAGGACGTGTAACTGAAGAAGTAGGTGGGAATTATTTGAAATGTGTCGGTCTTTCGAATTAAGATTTCGGACGCCTAAAAGCCAAGTTTGGCAACATTCTCAATACTAAGACAATTTCAAGTTGAGTTGATATTTAGATATCATTTCCCTTATCTTTGTTCACTTGCTATAACAACCTCAGAATCAATATTTTTTTAGTAGCAAAATCTGTGATCATCAAAACTTGGATTATTTACTGAAAATACATCGAAACTTAAATTGTATTTTGTTTATGATGACGATATACTATTCCCCCATTATCGACTGGCTTCTAAAATCCAAAGAAGAGAGTCAATATACTGAAATGCTACTCCATGACTCCACTTTTCAACTATAGACTCTAACAGTCATTTAGGAAATGACAAGGAGTTCTTTTACCGTTAAAATGTTAAAACACTTGATCCAAAACTGAAATTTCACCAACTTTAGAATGCAAATTTAAACCAACAAAAAGGAGTATAAGGCATGGTTGATTTCTTCAACCATTCTGTTGTTCAATTTCACTCATCCAAAGTCAGTTTCATAATTGTATGTGACCTTACTCGCTGCACGCGTACTACTATTCTTATTCAATAGTAGTATACTTTAACATAGCGATTTAATAAATACATCAGTTGTCTACAGGACACTGTAAAGCCTGTGAATGATTGATGCTGTAAATGCAGTGAGTTAATAAAAAGAAGTAAGAGAAATGACGTTCTAGTTATTGTACACTATTCCATACATTTTTAAAGTCACTTGCACAAAACGAATGGTGTGTTTTTGGTTATTTGTGTGAATGATTTAGTTCTTATATTCACAAAAGGAGAAAAAAGTATGTAAGAAAATAGGAGCATATGCTACTAATCTCATTTTGTGCCTCTGGTTCTAGTGGATCATTTATCATCCATGTGTGTATACGCGCGTGTATATACAACTAAATGATTTACTAGTGATGAATTCCTTTTGTTTTGTGTAAAAAGTAAACAAAACTTGGTTTAAATTTTTACATCCCGCTATTATTTCGTTTTCAACTTCAAAACCACTGGTACTATCCTCTTGGGATAAAAGACTAATCTTAACTTCAGCATACTGTGTTTACCGGTCTTACTACAGGCTAGCGGGGTCTAGGGGTGTGTCAATCAGGAATCGAACTCTGGATCTTTGATTCATCCACAGCCATCAGGTAAAGTGTAACTACATCTGAAGATGTCTGATTGTATGATCTGTTATAATTCAAGATTACCGCCAAAAGATTTAAATGGACTACTTATCTTTTAACGTTAACTGGTGATTAACTGAACATCAAACATGATAAATAACTTTTTGATGTGGTTTTGTTCTCTGAGCTGGATGGTTAGTTTGCGAAGCTTTCATCGCCCTACTGGGTGACATCTTCAGCGCATACTTCAATTTGAAGTATGCGCTGAAGATGTCACCCAGTAGGGCGATGAAAGCTTCGCAAACTAACCATCCAGCTCAGAGAACAAAACCACATCAAAATCATCCACCTGAGCTACAAATCTTCTCTATAATATGATAAATAACTATCTGGCAATCAGTTCATCTTATTCTGACTGGACGCCATTTAATGGCGATGTGCCATGTTATTAACTACCTTGTTTTACCTTATTTATGTATGCCATAGCCATTTCATTTCTTCAACAATATAACTATTTTATTCTGTTTCAGTTATATATTTGACAGCATATTTTCCAAGTAGTCAGTCAGTCTAGTCTTGAATTATTATATTATTATTATTGTATCCTTTAGTTCCTAGAGGAACATAGGGCTTCAGCTGCGCACCTCCATTGACTTCGGTTTTTTGACAACTTTTTCACCCTGCTCCAGGTCTGCCCACATGCTTTCATCTCCTCTTCACATGACCTCCTCCAAGTCACCCTTGGACGACCAACTCGCCGCCTCCCTTTCGGGTTCCACTCGAGGGCTTGTCTAGTGATGTCACTTGTTGGTTTCCTCAGCGTATGGCCAATCCATCTCCATTTCTTTCTGCCTATTTGTTTAACAATCGGTTCCTGATTGGTTCGCTCCCAGAGATCCCTGTTGCTGATCTTTTCTGGCCATCTGATCTTGAGTATTGAGCGAAGACAGCTGTTAATGAAGGTCTGAAGTTTGTTTGAGATGCTCTTTATGACTCTAGTCTTGAAGCGCTACCCGAAATTCCTAAGTGTTCACTAAAAAGATTGATCATTTGAAAATTTGGTGGGACAATTTGATCACTACGTAGATGTTTATCTCAAGTGTCTAAATCTGCTAACATAACCAAGTCAAATTAGGATAGAGCATCAGAAAATTGCTTATAACATTAGAGTCTATTAAGAAAATGTTTGTTTTCAAAAATATTAAAAGTTGACATTTTAAGCAAAGTCTACTTTTCCTCTTTACTCAAGTTATCTCTTTGAGATAAAATATTACCTCTATACTGTTGTTTTTTTTAATCAACTTAAACGAAAAATCAATAGTAATGGTATTTTCTTACGAAGCATCTCTACTCATCTTTTCCAACTAATTAACCTTGCCTTTTAAAAAATAATTAAATATCATCTGACAGCCGTACACTAACTCATACACACTACCTCACTAGCTGGTATACCGTTTATTAAGTGAACTCCAGAGTATTTAATAATTATGTTTTAAGTAATTGGTTTATTGATTTAAGTCAGTTAGTTGTCATCATATTTTGCACTATAATGGTCGAGTTGTACTCATATATATATATCAGGAAAATAATACGCCATTATTGATTAGCCTAGTCATTAAACAGACAAATCACTGAATTCTCCTTAGCTGAAATTAACAAAATTGAAACAGCAAATCGTTTCGTCCAATGAATAGTTCATTTCTCTTTTGAAACATACATACTGTCTTGGAATGATGATTTTCTGGAGTATTTTATTTATTTTTATTTTTCATTATAGCTTGAAACCACACAGTATTTTTGGTACTAGTATGGAATTTTCAGCATGTAATATCGGTAGCCCAAATTTTGCAGGCCGACGATAGACATCAGGTGTGCGTCGGCAGGGGATCGAACGTCGGACCATGTGCATGGTCGGCGAGAGTCCTAACCACTGTGCCACCGACGCACATTACTGTTACTGTGCAAACACACCCTAAATAGCTTAAAAATTGAATATGAGGAAAAGCAGTAGACTTGATCTAAAACAGACAAATATTCCGGTTGTTTTCCATTTTAGGTTCACATGATGATTTTTAGGCTAAGAAAAATGGTTTTGTAATTATTTGTAAGGATTTATGGGTTTTCGAATTTGACAAGGTGAAGTGTTATGAGATAAGATGCAAGTTGGTTGAGCATCATCCACATGTCCAGTGTGAAGAAGGTAATAGATAGAATAGGTCATAGAAACGCAGAATAAGGAGCACATGTAATATTAGTGATAATGAATCACTAACAAATTACTTTGAACCCCCAAATGTTCATATTCCATCATTTGGAGTGAACTAAGTTGACTTGCGATCATACATGTTAAAAAACGTGATCAAAGATATGTATACAATACTCCTGTATTCACTGATTAAAAGGATGATACATGAAAGTTCCGTGTTAAGCTTTGATAAAGGTTACAATCAGTCTCTATCTCGCGTATGCATGTTTGAAATCA
Organism: Trichobilharzia regenti; assembly: GCA_944472135.2. NCBI lineage: Eukaryota > Metazoa > Platyhelminthes > Trematoda > Strigeidida > Schistosomatidae > Trichobilharzia > Trichobilharzia regenti. Next base: position 89,975,836 of record OX235270.1, read on the forward strand.
TTGATATAAACTGTCTTTTAAAGTCATATAATGACAAGTAAACTGGAAATTTTAGTTGTTTTTGTAAATCTACCTTTGGATCTGATTTATTCTATTCCCCTCATTTGAGGAGAACCAATAGCTTTTATCACACAGAAATGACATTCATTTAAATTCTGGCATTATATGGAACTGAAGTGCAGGTTTCAGCAGTTTTTCATCTGTATTCAGCTTGAAATGATTGCCGACTTTTGGCAAATATACACTTACAATATCTATATTAACTAAAAACCTAGGACATATTCAGAATTATAAACAACATATGTTTTCCTCTATCGGCTAATCATGACTAGTGTTCTTAAATACCTAATGTGAATAGATGAACTGAGGACAAATGCTTTATGAGCATGCTCAACAGCAATGAATATACCACAAATATCATCAAAGGGATGCTTATCATCAACTCAAAAGACCAGTATTATGAATTAAATGTCAATCAGAATGTAGAATATTATTTTTTTCAATAATTTCTCTTCAGGTTCTTACAATTATAAAATATTATATTTGTTGTCATCATTATAATGGCCAGTTGTGCGGTGGATACATTTCTTTACGTAGAATAACAGATTAGTTAGGTGGTGTCAAAATAAATAGTCGTATTCGTGCGACAAATGTGCTAGGCTGAAATCGATTACAAAATATGGTGAAACAGGAGACAATCTTGGTGATTAGTCATAATAGATTTGTACAAAGAAGTATTTATTAAAGAGGAGATAGTAAGACTGCAATAAGAGGTTCATCATGAAATAACCAATGTGTAAAATGAATTATATATTATATTTTAAAATTGTAAGGACTTGAAGAGAAATTATTGTAAAGAATATTCTTCGTTCAGATTGACGTTTAATTCAAAAGACCAACAGAAAGTAATCCCCCCTTAAGGGAAAAAATTTCAAATTTCACTGCTGGAATGTTGAGATCTACTGGAATTAGTGTCAAACAAAAATCAACACTGTGCTTCTAATCAAAACTGTGTAAACCAGTAGACCCAGTATCAAAAGAAGACAAAACCAAGGTCACCTGTAAAATAAGTCTCCTTAACTGTCAGAATTATTGTGCTAGCCAAAGCGAATATCCTGTTCATCTTAGCATCCATGAGCAAAAACTAACAATCAAAAACTATAACAGAAATTTATTCTTAATAATAGCTCTGGGCACCATTTTTACTGGGATAATATAGAAATTTTAGATAAGGAAACACAAAAATAACCTGCAATTCTTAGGAGCCTAATATTCAGAAGAATTCTTAGATAATAGACAGGTTAAAATAAATTCAATTTATCAATATGAATCAGTGCAGTCGTCAGGAATCTTCGGGGATGAGTAATCATAGTCAGTGTATTCAGGGCAGATAGATGTTTTATCCATGGAGGAAATCCAAATCTCACTCAACACTGAAGTTGCGCCGAAGATGTTGGCCAAAAGGACTATTGAAACTTTCTCAACTAAATCATTCTACTCTAAAAAAAACTTAAAAGTTTTAAAACAAGGCAAAATTTGACGACACTGTTGAAACAGAGTCAGACAATAGCAATGGTATGACACTGCCCTTGAGAGTAATATCTTCGGAACGGGATTTACAATTGTTGTCATTTGGTGGATAATGACCGGCAGCGAAACCCAGGATTCTCAATTCCTCCTTTTGGGGACTGGCCAATTGTGTGCACCTGCACTCCAATGTGAGTGATGGTGGTCCTACTGGGAGTCAGATCCAAAATCCTTGGTTGAAATGTTAAAGCAAATGTTCACTAGACCACCTGGGCTATGACAAGTACGTCTTGTGTAACAGGGGTAAGTTATAATTTTATTTAAATCACTTTCGTGTTTCTCACTGACTGACCGAACCACAGGGTTTGACTTAAGTTAACATGTCAATTCCTATTACGAAGGTTTCAACGATGTCTTAAAATCAACATTAATTTTATCTGATGCATGGTGACTAACACTGAAGTTCGGTAGGAACGCCATTACTCACTGAGGATTGTATCCACATCTAGCCTTTAAGTTCCAAATAGGACGTGGGTTCCACTGCTTACTGCAATTCTTCATACATCATCATCTATGTTAATCCCCAGACATCTTCAAAGCGTTCGTACTAGGAGTAAACATATCAACGGAAGCCGAACGCTTCGGTTCAGTCAACCAACTAGATAAACAAAACTGACTTAAACACAAATGCCTTTACAATTATCCATTCAGAGACGTAGTAAATGAATGAAAATTTTAAAAAAAACCTGTATTATTTTGCCAAAACTGAATGTAGAGAAGGAAACGAAATAACAACAATTATAACATTACTCATCGTTTCATTGACAGAATTGCTCATTTAATAATGTATTCGACGTCAGATTTATCATGGCTAATAAATGTACTACTGATAAAACGTCAACATTTTACTGTAATCATCAGAGGTAAAATTACAAAGTCATAGAAAATGTATGCATGCATACAAATTAAGACTTCTAAAGCTTATAAGTCTATGTCTGCGGCTATAATGCTTAATATAACTCACTGTAATGTTAGACTCAATTAAGCTTTCATCAGGTGAAGTATAGAATAAAAAGAAATATCTTTTAGATAATTGTAATAATCAGTTTACTAATGATCACTTTTAATCATTTACAAGCATATCAATCCAAAGACTAATTGACTAATGAATTTCGAAATAATGTAAATGTTGACAGGCAAAACACAGCGTAAAGTTATGTCGAAAAGAATATTTAAACAGTGGAGAACATGAAAGCATCAGTATATAAAGAAGTTTGTTATTTATAGCTCTTGAAGCTTGCTGAGATTCTCTGCCAAAACGACTATATATACTTAATTTTCCTACCATTTATTCAAAGGTGACGCTCCAGTAAGAGATGGACATCAGTTGATGTATCACTGAGAACCTTGGAATACTAAATACTTTCTTCACCTTCATTTGAGATTATCAATTAGTACACTTTCATAACTCAGCCTGATCTCCGGAGTAATTCTCAGGTTATTTTGGTGGATGTTGACTAGCAGTGGAATACAGGACGCCCGTTCTACCTATTCTAATCGGAACTCGTCATATAGATGTGCCTGCATTCCCGCAGAGACTTGGACCCAGTATTCATCGTTTTGAACTCCAAGGTATTGTCCACTAGACCACCTGGACCATGCATGTATCGGTGGTACAGAGGTAGAATGCCCCCTAACTAAGTATATGGTTCTGGGTTTGATCCCCGCCGACACACTCCTTTACCTCGTCAAAACCAGTAATCAGACTGGTAAGTATGAAAGGTTGGACATGAGCCCAGCTACCCAACCTCGTAGAAATAAAAGCCACTGCTACCTAAACTCCAAGCCTCTAGCTTATAGCTCTATGTTTCACTAGAAATATAAAGGCATGAAAAAAACCCACTCATAACAACACCGAGGACAGCAGTTACTTACTTCAGATTACTAGGTGAGCACAGTTACAATCTAAACACTGGTGTTTTATCCAGTGCCTCATGAATCCCACCATTTTACTAAATCCAGTTAAATGCTTTAATTGCAATTAACTGTTCATTGCTGACTCTTTTTGAGATGGATTTACAGAAGTCCCAATGAGAAGTCATGACTGATAGGGTATACCAAACCAAGTACCAAGACAACTCAGCGGTATGATAAAACCATAGGTAAACCATAAGATTCTAAATTACTGACTGCACTACAAAGTAATCACCAGTTAAAGTGGAGGTTACTATCGTCGATACAGGTTCTATCAGAGTTCAAGCGTAGGACATAGTAACTGTCTGGTAGTTTATAATTTGTAATAGTTAGCGTACTGATGTTAGTTAGTGAAGGAAATCTGCCTTCACTTTTATCAACATTATTTCTAAGCAAAGAGTGGATCTTAAGGGTAGACAAACTCATCCAGAGATTCAAGTCTGCGTCTTCTATATGCACAGAGAAAGCAACCATCTCAATGCATTAAATAGCTGGTAAAAATTAGTGATGAACAAAACCGCTACTCTCTTAATGCATAATACTTATCCAATCTCAGTATCTCTGTTGTTAAAAATGTGAACTGATGAAAAGTGATAAATTCAACCGAAGGAAATGTCCAGTACTCTTCGCTTTCCAACGATCTATAACTTGTGTTGGTTAGTCAAGAAATCCGCGATGGAGTTAATTATTTCCTTACAAAATCCCATAATCTTAGGAATGCATTGATATATCAAAGTTGACCTCAACTTCCAAGTGTCTAGTGAATAGCGTAAAGAGTAAATACGGGAGTGTCACTCTTATAATCTGACTTTTGATCAGTAGGTATTCATGGTAACACCTGTTGATGTTTATCGAAAAACGATCTCAATACTAATTAAGTCTGAATATTCTAGGAGGTGTGGTTTCCAGTCGAATTATATATATATATATATATATATATGTAATCTACCCCTTGACTTAATTGATCACAACATATATTATAGGAACTGTAAGCTTCAGTTTATATAATTTAGAAAATTGAGACCATTGGCATGAAACACACATATAAAAATAGCATCATGTTATTACCAACCGTGCGGCCGCAATATTTGAATACTCCCCTGGGGATAAATAGTACTGACAAATAGAAACACAGTAATAACAATAATAGACAATCTATTTTTATCAGACAAACTAACCCTTTACTGGCAAAATTATTCATAACTCTTGTGGTTTGTTTCCTCGTAGTAGTTGTTGTTGTAGTTGACGATGCACCGAGTGTTGTTGTCGTGGTTGTAGTCGTCGTGGAAGCGGATGTTGTTAGGGAATCACGTGCTTTACGTTTTGTCGGTGATGTATTGCTTGTTCGCTTGAAAGCTGCAATTTTTATAGTTGATTTTGTTAATCCTTTATTGCCATCATTTGTAGATAATAAAGGAGAACTATTGCAACTGTTAAATAACATTTCATTTGTAGCCCTGTTAATAAAAAAAAGATGGCATAAATTTATACTCATTTCATTCAGTCTTCAAATGAATGAAATGATTTAAATGAACTTAAGTTTATAGCATAGTGTATGCTTCACAAGTATGTGCAATATCTGACTAAAGTCTCATACGACGGCTCAGTGACGCTTTCTGTGTAAACCTGCACCTAAAGATACCGATGCAGAGTTGATTATTAACACTGTCCTTAACGACTTTGTCAACGTATTATTGTATGTGTGAGTATGAAAACACTGGTGAGCATTCGTAAAGAATACAGTAGATAAAATCTCCAAACAGTGCAGTCATATGTGATTCGGTTACTTCTATGAGTTCAGATTTTAGTTTTGTTTCTTTACACACTCTTTCAGATTGGACAGATCCTCTCAACCTCCACTAAATATACTAACGATGAAAGTCATTTCTTCTCTATAAGTACTATTTCTCAACTTTTCAGACACGTGTTTCCCTTCACAAATTTACACAGTTTAAGAAGAAACACCCATACAGAAATATTATCACTGAAATACCACAGATTAATGAATTCTCAAATCTCCACAGAAGAAAATGAAACCATATATCATTCACTTTTGTCAGAAAAACAATTTGGGTAGAATTTCAATAAACAGTTCTACAAAAACCTGACGACAAGTAGGTGAATAGTGAGAAAGAAATGTATATAATCGGTCAAACCCAGTAAACACTAACTAATTATAAGTTAAAAAGAATATACTTACCAGGAAGATAGCCGTATTTCTATGACAGTTAAAAGTTATCCCCACACTTCTTTTGAGCATAGTATTTTAAATGATGTTTTCTGATGGGTTTATTTTTCCTTCACTTTCCCAGTCGAACATAGGACCTCAAGCTAGTGGCTTGAAGTTTCTGTGGCAGTGTTTAATTTTACAGGATGGAGTTGCTAGCCTCATGCCCAGCCTTTCCTCTTTACCAGTCTTATTACTGTTTTTAGCGAGGTACAGTAGTGCGTCGGCTAAGGATCAAACCCTGGACCACGTACATGGTCGGCGAGTGTCTTAACCGCTGTGCCACCGACGATTCTAATGTTTTACAAGGAAATAATCAAAACAGAGTTAAGGTTTGCATTCAGTATTGGAAATCCACTTTCAAAGTACATTTCAACCCTCGTTTTAAATAGAACAATACGATTAAATAACCTCTTTGCACTACTTTTCCCTCCACACTAAAACTTTGGTGATTTTGTATCCATCAGATAGATGTGATCATCATAATGACACTCATTAGAAAGTGAGTAGTGGGGGAAAGTACCTAAACTAGCAATAAATAGCAAGCTGTTAATTAAGCAGTATTAGCTTCCTTTTTCCACAAATGTTCAACTAAACAGAACAATTTAAAAAGTAACTATTTAAACAATAACTGTGTATCCAATAGCAATGAAACATGAAAAAGCTTAGAAAGATTACGTTGTACTGCTCATAGTGCTGAAGAAAAAGCTCACATGAAGTATCACTCTCTCTATTTTGGTTGATTTAGGTACAGCTTGAATGCTTAACAATAGAACCACAAGTCATTTAGTAGTTAAAGTAATAAATCTATTCGTTGATGAAAAAATGAGTATTGCTCTAATTTACCAGTGTTTTAAACGTGCCATTTAAGATTATCTTCGAAAGGCTTTTTTAAACACAATAACTGTACTTAAAAATGGACTTCTTAAAAGAAAGTTGAGCTAGTAATAACTTAAAGGTTTAGTTTAATATAGCCAAACAATGTAAAATGGTAGAAACCCTTGGCGTCATGCAACCAACTGACATAAAGTGAAGACAAATTGACTGTAAAATTTACCAAAACATTATGATTTCTTTATCGATTCTAGTGCTATAACATCTAGTGGTAACTCATGGTATGTACTCAAAAGAGAACTTAAAATTTAAAAGAAAGTGTAAGTCATGCACTAAATACTCACCCGGTAGTTGTGAATAATCTTGGACTCATGGCATCCTTGCCAGTAGCATAAAAAGTTGCAGTAGCAGCTGTTGCACTGACGGTTTTCTTCATCGTCGTTTTTGTAATCGCCTTTTGTGGTGTCACATTATCAGATGAATTTTCATTCGAGGTAGACTGTTGTAGTTTTGCCGCAGTGTCTGCATCAATATCACTGATAGACTTAACATTCTCTTGATAGGTGACTTCAGTTTGTGGGGGAATAATAGCCAATGTAGCTTGAGCAAGTGATTTGCCTTCGGACTTCTCTGAATTCAGTTTTGTAAAGTTAATTACATTCGACATGTTTAAATCGTTGTTTGTTGACATGGATGAAGATTTAGTTGATTCACCATCAGAGGGTAGATTTTTGACTTTGATTTTACGTATTCTTGCTGTAGTTAACACAGTACGTGTTGTTTTTCTTGTTGTACGTTTTAGGCTACCGTCTGGATTAGTTGTGGTTGTAACGATAGTGTCAACAATTTGTGTGGGTGGCATTGCTGATGTAATGATTTCTTCTTCACCTTCACCTTCGATATCATCATCATCACCTTCACCGGCATTATCACCAACAACGTATTCGACTTCTCCCTCCATTGTTTCACATGTCGATGGATTTGAAATCGGTTGTTCACCAGATTTCTGATCCGATTCTGAATGTCAAAACAAGAAACAATGAATTGTTTGAGAATAAATAATGGACATGAAGGAAACAGAAGCGGAAATTCATTTTACACACTTAGCTCTCCCTTTACATAAGAGGAACTTTAGATTTCGAGTTTTTAAACTAAGTGCCTTGTCAGTATTTGATAGCTGTAAAGGGTGAGATCGGTGTGGCGGATTTTATTCTGAAAACAACACATCAGAATAAACTGTGGTGCGTCCAGTCGAAGTTAAGTTGCTGGCTACAACATTGCCTCTTCGGTATTGAAGTGTAACAGTAACATTGATTTTGCAAGATTGATGATCCACTTTACAAGAGGTCAATATACCTGAAGTGGCTAGTCTTTTCTTCAGGTATTTTGAACCTACTATTACACAAGCATATTTGTCTGGTGAAATCATTTGAGAAAATATGTTTCTCTCGGCTTTTGAAGCTAATCAACTCCACTAAAATCTTACTAGTTGCATTTTATTTTGACAAATTTAATGTACATACGCGTAAAAAATAACGATATATATGACTGCGATTGTACAGCTGTGAAAATGAATTCGCTGAAAGGAGACTTTTCGCTGAACTACTGATCTTTTCTCTACATATACATAGATAAAATAGATATGATAGAGAAGATTTGTAGCTCAGGTGGATAATTTTGATGTGGTTTTGTTCTCTGAGCTGGATGGTTAGTTTGCGAAGCTTTCATCGCCCTACTGGGTGACATCTTCAGCGCATACTTCAATTTGAAGTCTGTGCTGAAGATGTCACCCAGTAAGGTGATGAAAGCTTCGCAAACTAACCATCCAGCTCAGAGAACAAAACCACATCAAAATAGATAAAATAATTTCGTTCTACTAGCATTATGGTTGTGTGTATATAAATGAGGATTATAGTGTTCAACAGATGAGTCAGTTTACTCCTGTAAGTCAACAGCAGTGAAGATCAGAACATTTAGCTTATTACTTGACATAGAGATCTTGCGCGCAAACCGCTAAAATGCGTGATGAGATATGCCTGGAACTTTGGCGAATGGGAAAAATTGAACATTTTTTAAAATCCATCTCAAAAGCTTTCTCGTAAACTTAAGTCTAATTCTATTACTTTGATAAGTTCACTGAAAAAGTTAGATACCCAAGGGTGCCAATAAATATTTGCAATACAATATCCCGTCTGTAAATTATAAAGGTATGGATAACGCGTGATGTAGCTAGGAAAACATGATAAGACGTGACATTTTGAGAAGAAAAACCGAATAACATGAATCTTAATTGAGTGGTGATGAAGATTAAAAATGCAGATAAGTACAAAAGTCACTCAATAAATACTTCGGGAAGCAAATATTCCCATTTTTAAATGAGCACATTCTTAACATCCACTGAAGGTTGAAAATTACTTCGTTAGACCTATATGCCAAGCCCAAGATACTACTGCTAACTCAAGGTTATGAAAAGTGATACTTCCAGAATGTGGTGTCAAGGATTCAAGATAATAATATTAACCAAAGATCACAAGTTGGTTTGGGCCAAAAATATGGAAGCTAGGTAAGGTTGTTGTTCCCCTTGATGGTCATGTGCCTGTCTAAGCAATTAGTCCAGGTACACCTTAGTACACGACCTAAACTCCATAAGCCCATGAAATCAATTATGTGGACAAATTTTACTGCTCATTGTAGGCTTTTCAGCACCAGCTTCTATGATATAACGAAATAATAATCCTGTCTTCAATTTAAATAGCTCTGAGATCTAAAGTAATGGTCAAGAGATAGACACAGGAATATTTGTATGGTTATATAAGAGCTGAAATTAAGTTATTGCCTCCAGAATGTCTACGGTAGGAGCCTTTTTTACCAAGGATATCTTTCTTGGTGAGGCCCAAAAGTAAGAGTTTAGAAGACAGCCATATAGCATTATAGTTCTGACCATAAATAACGTTGACTGAAGATTGGCAGTAGTTCTAAGATCGGCTTTACTGGCAGTCCCCGAGAAACCATTGAGAATTTGAGCTTTGAAGTAATCACAAAGCCAAGATAAAACTTGAATTTGTTAGTGGTAGGCGAGAAAACACAATGGATACCTGGAAAGTTGACTCGTCGGCTTTCACTATCTTAATATATATTCAAATCTGTCTTCTAGCACAAAACGTTAACAGTATTTTCTTTAATTCTATTGTGGATATAATTTATTTTGATAAAGTCTCACAGTGTTACTCAGTAATATTGACTGATGATGTTTCGAGCACAAATTATTGCTCGTAATCATTTCAAGTTATGAGTGATAAATTCTGCTTGAAACGTCATCAGTAAATATTGCTGTATAACCCCGTGAGACTTTATCAAAATAAATTTTACCTACAATGAAATTATACTCTACTACAGTGCACAAAATCTATTCTTATATCAGTGTTTTGTTTGACTTTTATTTTCCAGTTACCGACTTCAACACACTGACTAAATGAGAAAATTGCTTCTTTTTGAAAATATTTTTATGCTACAAAAATAATCAGGCGCTTACAGAATTCGATGCTCTTTAAGTAAACTTTAAACATTTTGTTTCCAGTCACTATCAAAGTAGTTAAAATAAACATAATAATAGCCGTCTCTATGGCTAGCAGTGCTACAGTGCTAAGCGTCATTATGTTGTCACGATCTACGCCTACGTTCAGAAAAGAGCTAGCCACCTGCCCACTCACTCTGTCTCCGCCCACCTTTTCATGCCTAGCATAACTGATCGATCAATGTACTACTATTGTGTTATCTAATCATTTTACTGAATTCACCTTCTTTTACAAATATATTCTCCTGTTTGAAATTCTTTTTTGACTCTTCCTTTATTTTAATTGTTATCTCCAATTCACTTGTCATAACTATAAAAATATGTATCCAATTGTAAACCGCATAGCAATAAATTTTGGGTTTTGCCTTGCGCAAACGGAAGCTTACCTCTTACTAAAATTATTATTATTATTACTATTACTACTAATATCACTACAGTTGCATCTGTCGCAGAGACACTACTGTTATCTCTTATACACTAGTGATCCTATGTAATGAGATGATTAATGTTACTGAAAATAATTCACAGGTGTTTACTGTCTTCAGTCAGATCACTTATTTTATGACATATTTTATTTTTACATAGCTTGTGTCTTTCAAAAGGATAGATAGTCTTTACTGTGATGAATACTACAGAAGTAAAATATGATAATTTATAACTGATATACTATTAAATGGTACATTGATATTAATTTGAAACCAAAATGTAGGCAGACTGAAGACACTTGCTTAATGGTAAAAAAAAGGTATTCGGATTCTGGATATCCAATCATCCAATCTGATAATTTTCAGTTGAATATATATATATATATATATATATATATATATATATATATATATATGTATATATTCTGAACAGTAGCTTTAGCCATTATCGAATGAATAGCATCATGGTGAACCTTATTCTGTAGATATCAAAGAAGGCATTCACAAGCCGGATGAAGACCCTCAAAGTTAAGTAAAATACATGTGGGGAGAGAAAATGACTTTTGTTCTAATATGTACTTATGGAATGAAAGCATTCCATAAAAATAAACAAATAACTTTTTAGCCAAGTAATTGTTACACTCTAGTACAATTTATACAGAGAATCTGCCACTTTATTGATGACAGACTCCCCCAAGGTATAGTGAAAGCCTCCAAAAAGCAACATACAGTTGACTGATATTCATAATAATAACTGGCATATACACCTCTTTGATTTTCAAACTAATTCAGAAACTTGTATTTTATTGTTTCTACTGTCTAGCAGAGGATGGGTGATATTTCCTAATGGTATCTAAATAAACCAAGGTTGAGCAGAGTACATAAAACATTATTGGATTAATTAAAAGTTAAAAACTGTTCGAAAAGTGAGTAATTGGGTTCTACTGTTTGAAATTGTGTAAACAGACATATCAAACGAAAACGGATCAGGCAGGGTTTTCGTTTATTTACACCCGACAGAACGCAAATAGTTGTTTGTTTATCTTTAATCACGTGTAGATCGATTCCTTTTTGCAACTGCATTACCCATATCTTCAGTTAGGTCTGTGGCCCCAGAGTTACCCTGGAAACTGAAGTCTAATTCGAAATGAGAGATAGGATGCCGTCACCCTGTATATTCTATGAAAACATAAACTAATGCCAACAGGCTTTACGTCTAGATTCGACTTTCTCAAAGAATTTGAATTGCTGGAATGTCTACCAGTATGAACTGCATAATGCATTATTATTACTATTGTTGTTTTATTTCTTTAGGCTTCAAGTGGAACACAGGAATCTATGCTTCACCTCTGAAAATTCAGTAGCACTGGTGTTTATTTGTTTACGCAGCAGAATTGTTAGCCTCACTCCCGACCTTCTCTCTTTACTGGGTTTATTACTGGCTAAGCGAGGTTAGGAGTGTCTTGGTCGTGTAGTGAACCCTGGACAATGGGATCAGTAGGTGAGTATCCTTCCATTGAACCACCAGCACACACGTGTAGTACACAGTCGATATCCACGCTGAAAATTCCACACTTGTACCAAAAATACAGTGTGGAATCAAGATGTAATCAAAAATTAAAAAATTAAAAAATTTCTGTTGCTCATTATTTGCAAATACTTGAGTTGTACAAGTACATACTTAAAGCATGAATATTTCCTTTAGATTTATCAAAATCTACCAATTAAGTAAAACGCTAGAATCATACACAAACCAAAGCCCACTGTTTTTTTAACTGTCGGTGATAAACAGTCATGGACAATCATGTAAGTCTATTAAAACTGTTCATTTAACACACTGGAAGAATGTATTCATGAGAATGTGACCCATTCTATTTAAGCATAAGTTAACCGACTGTTAAATAACTATGGGCAGAGAGTGATTAGCGAAATCTATTTAAGGCATATTCGAAAATATCACACTATTTATCTTTCATAAGTTCATGTCAGTGACCCTTATTTACCCCACTTTTATTGTCCAAGAACTCGGACGTGTTAAACCAAACAAAGAACTGGACGCATGACATTAGTTACCACCTAGTGTCTAATAAGATTATATATTACAGTCCTACAGGAGGTCGATTACGAGTCCTATAGCTCAAAGGAAACGTCTTTGACTGTAGCACTGAGCAGCTCAAGTTTGAATCTCAGAAGGGACATGAGTCCATTCAAGATTGCAGATACGCCTTGGTTACAAGTGCCAATAAGCATGAAATCTTAGTCTAACTAACTGAGAAAGGAGTTATTTATTTATTAAAATACAGAAATCACACTAATTTTCACTATTACTGATACGCTGTTCTTCCACCTCATGAATTACTTCATGAATGAATAGAATACCGACCAGTGAAAGTGATTTCTGCAGAATGTATAAGCTAGTTACCAGAAATACGACAAAAGGTATACATGTGAATTCATCAGTTACCTGAAGGATAATATCCTTGGCTTTTTTAGACAATCTTTTCACAATACTATTCTAAACTGATGATTAGTAACACTTAAAAAGTAAACATTATATTTAGCATCTCATTAGTTTGAAGTTAATCTTTTGCTCGCCCCTTTTGTCAACCATTCAAAGCCTCTTGTTTTCTCTTGTCCTTTCTGATTATTGAACAGAAATGAAGATTTGATTTTTTCTCTCCTGTTTTTCTTTATCTTATTACATTTATGTCTTCCTATGTATGCATATTTATTACATAAACTTAGAATGAGTTAATGTCATTCACTTAGTATGCCTTACTTTTTCACACATCCTTGCTCACACACACACTTACAGAGAGAAGTTCAACATGCAATCTACTACAAAGTTATCCTATTTATTAAAACCGCTCTTATTATACCTATGAAATTTTATGCATTTCAATTCTTTTAATTTTGCGTGTCATTTTTTATCCTTGTTTGTTGTTACAAGCCTAACTAACTCACTTTATTCTTTAAATGTGTCTAGGCTGGAAATTAAACAGCCGCAACAACACTGAAAAAAGAAAAACAACAGCTACGAATAAATAAAAAGTGAGCTGGCTGTCTACCAAAACATCCATTACTTAATCTTCGTGAATATAATGTAAATTTAGATAACAGAATGAAAAAGTATCGATTTTAAGGTTATTAGTTGTGTCCATGATGACGTGTTAAAGCCCCAGTGTGTTACACAAGACAATAAAGTTGCAATTCGCGAAATACACAGATCTAGGGGAGGATTTACCACCGCTTAATTCGGAAACCAAAACTATTGATGTTCTATTCCGTGGCATTACCTACGTACTAATTGATTTTAAATGTTTATGTTAATGTTCCTTTTACATATCTTGCTTTCCTAGTAGAACATAAGACTTCAATTGTTTCAGGAGTTTCAGAGGTGACGGTATGACTTTTATGAGGTGAAGTTATTAGCCTAACATTTCTTCTATTTCAGGTTTATATAAATGACTAGTAACCTGAGCAAGTTTTATGAGTTCGTCCGCGGAGAATGGAACCTGGACCTCTTCTCTGACTGGCAAAGACCCTACCACTGTACACCATGCACAACACTAAATTGAAGTACGAACATAATAAAGACCAGTGAAATGCTTTTCCGTGGGATGGAAAAAGAAAGTGAACAGAAAGTCCACTTGTCTGAGACAACATTCTATACTGAAGGCCTAGTGGGTTATCCCAGAGGGGACAAATGACTGCAGAGCACTGTTTCACTTTAGGATTCCAAAGTAACTTCCGTATCTTGACTGTTAAATCGCACTTACTAAATATGAACCTGTTGATAAGATAATTTGCAATGTCAATATGATAAAAATGGAATATTCCAATATAATTGTACTTGTTACAAATCTATCTAGCTCTTCTTTACGTTCAACTCCAGAGGGATTTGGTGAAGCGATTTGACTCTGTATAAGTGTGAAGCTTCGGATCTCCAGGAAGAAGCGCTTCACTGGAACTGTGTGGTTGGTTACAAGATTTCATGATGAGCTGATGTCAGTTAGAGAACCACCTTAAGACTTGGAAGTATTAAACAGCTGTTTTGCCATCTTTTGGGATTCTTTAGCCACAGTCATCCACCGGGGTTCGAACCCAGGACCTTCCAGTTACAAGGAGAGCTTGTAGACTTTTAAGCCACTGTACGACTGTTAGTTTTGTTGGTTGTGTGACAATAAACATTACAAGAGATGGGAATTTTTATATAGTGAATTCTGAACTCCATAGATGACTAAAGATTATCAAGAGATTTTTATTCTAGTTTAATGATTTTATATCTGTTACATGTGCAGTTTAAAATAGAAACAGGATTTGTGTTGATTTCTTACATATCACCCGTTAACACCCATAGAGTTTTACCGAAAATATGTATATTTTAAGTTCATTCGAAATTCTTATTTTAGTTCTACTTTATCTGACACTAATGAGAATTAGTGTTGTAAATCCCAAGTTTTGCATGTTACTATTTGTGATTCCTACTTTCTCCAAAGGCTGGACTATCAGAGGCTGTTAACTCATGAAATTCATCCACGAATTCAGGGCCTACCAGAGTCAAAAGAAAGATATAAAATTATGATATGTACATATATTCAGCGTCACTCTTAAGTGTTTTAAATGCTGTACAAGACAGTGAAAGCTGTTTATCACAGGCTCCCCTTGTCTTGTTGTTTTCGTCTGCTGGTTGTATTATTGCTAAAGAAATGATTATCGGTGATGGAAAATTTTAAACATAGTATTACCTGTGTAAACGTATTTTGATAACGCCGTTGTACTGTTTAGCAGGCGTTTACATAGACAAAATACATGATTTGGTTATGCTGTAAACCACACTGTCTTCTCAAGATACCTTGAAAGCATTCGTATTAAGAGCCTACGTCTCAACAAAGAAAGGGCGTTTTGACATATTAGAATAAATCAGTCAATAGGAAACAGAGAATAACCTCAATGAAGTACAAATGGTACTTGTGACACAACAGGTGGCTTTAGTGGCCTAGTACCCTAACAGATATAACTCTCCCCCCCCCCCAGTGGGAACACCATTACTCACTTCTGAAGCAGATGCATCCTACTTACTCGTCCTATATAAGATGAACATCCACCGGCAAACCGCCTTGCAGCCGAATAACACTAGTGACAGAGGAATAAGGAAATTCTTATTAAACATTCAAAGGTTAACATTGTGACTAGTACTCTTACCTATAGCACATTTTAGGTGTAGTTAGATGAGGTGAATAGAAAGTCTCTACAAGGGCAGGTTCGTGCATCATGTGCTAATCGCTTTTTGACTAAAAACTAGTGAGGTTGATGTTTATTATTAAAACAAGTTCTAATAGACGTCGTATTGAAATGCTTAAAGGCTATTGAAATAAAAAAAGAATGTCATAAAAGAATCGGTTAAATACAAGTACTTCAGAGTGAATTCAAGCCAATAGCATACTAATGCACTGAATCAAACAAAAGATACTATACTGTCATTGGAATTACAAGGAAAACGTGATAGCCAAGCTGAGCTCTAAAACAAAACAACTAATACAGTTACTCCCCTAAACTCACATCTAACTTTAATTCTTAAATGCCAAATAAGAACCACTGAAGTCCGAAGAAGTGTTTTATTTTAACTGTTAGAGAAAACTGTAGGATGAACCACTTACATTCATTGCAACACATTGTTGAACAGAAAGATAATCACATGAAAATAACTTTGTAGGAAACTTCAACAAACAAGCACTTTAAAAGATTTGTGCTTTTATTTTATCCCCGTAAAAATTGTAAAGGTGATAGAAGGAATGGTAAAAGCAAAATTCCTACCGCTACTGAAAATTTTTTGGTATATTTAACAAATATTTAAGAATAGGGACCAAATTTACATAGGAGAAGTGCGTAAAGCCTCAAATAATTCTTTTAAGAAAGCACAATCAACTCATAAAATCCATCTTTTTTCATTTTGTTTATATGACTATCCAAAATTATTCTAGCGGGAAATTTGAACACTTCCGAAACATAATGTTGAGTGACACTTCAATGTATAACATAAAACCTACGAAAATAACTTCATTACTGAGTGAATATGAAAAAATAAAACATAAAAGTCTCTTCGTTCAACTCAAATTTCATCGACTATTCAGCGTGTGAGAGAAATCAGAAAAATCATTCGAATAAAACACATTCATTCATTAAAATAACTTTATGTAATTAAATGTGCTCTCATTCCATTAACGGGATTACGATTAGAGGACACACTGTCAGCTAATCACTCAATACAGCCTAAAGAAGCATCATTACTATCCGGTCGACTATGTTGAATTTCAAACGCTCAGAGAAATGAATCGCACTCAAAGTCAAAACAAATGACATTAGCATTGAGAAGTGGATGTAGAGAAATAAGTGTGTGACAAATGCGATCAATTAGGAGGGTGGCAAAATAATATTCCACTTGTGAGATCATGTACCTATAGATGATATACAATTAGTTCTAGATGAAAGTCATTGTTTCCAATATCCTAAGAGTGACAGTAGACCAGTAATATTTCAGAATTTCGTGTAAAAATTAAGTGGTTAGATATGAGAAAGAACGTTACCCATCGACAAAACGATTAGGCATAATTTACTTACATTTCGTTTGAAGTATCAACACTTACATACATATTTATTCTTTGTTTAAGTTTCCTCTATGCATGTGAATAATTTCTAACTAAATGTTTACTTTTCAAAAAAGAACAGAGCTCTGTAAGTTACCACTTCTCCTCTCTGTAGATGTTTTCAAGAAGAAACATCAATTTGAGGGTTATTGAAAACAGGACAGCTGTTTCAATCTGCCTAGTGACTATTCATCGGTGCCAATCAACGTTTTGATAGGAACTGAACCCAAGAGCTATAGGATGTCAGGCTATTGAACCAGTCAATCCTGATTAATTTCTTGTATTTAATCATATATGAAGCCCTATGAGAATCATAACACTGAAGAAGAAATAACTTATTAATTGATGCTTTGAACATAGGTGATTTTAGAAGAACTGCTTATATTGCTTGAAATGCAAGCACAGAAATTTAGTTGCTTAAAATAATTTCCAGGCAAAAGCTTATTCCACAAGTAAAATTCACAAATTACACAAAGGAAACTGTGGTGAAACTAATTTACAGATTATGAATTTAACTTGTGGAATTACTAGTTCGCCCCAGTAGCAGATCAGGAATCGGGTGGCCTGAACTGATTCAACCCTGTCAACTGAGTAAACCTGTGTACACTGTTTATAAGCTAGGCCCAAAACTCACCAAATTTCTTCCGCTCACTAAATGATGTCATAAACTTTAAGATCTTTTTTCACTGTTACAGCATAATGCGGAGGATTTTCAGGTCTATAAATTATGGGTTAGATGTAAATTAATTTCAGAGATCACCAACTTAAAAGCGTAACACATTTGATAAGTAAATTTAAGTGTGAGGATAAAGTTGAACCTCCAATGTTAAATACCTCAAGTTAACAAAATACTTGGGCACTAGACTAAACTAGGCGTATGCAGTGGAGTGTGTTTAAGAGAAAAATAAACGGATATTAGTCTTGTCTGACTGTTCGCACTGTAACACATAGTAGCTCTCCGTAGTCTCTTACTAAACTATTTCTCTTAATCATCTATGTTAGCTATCTGAAAGTTGTTTTGTTTTCCTCTACTAAGGTGAAATGAAAGAATTGTATGTACAATCAGGCAATATTCTGATAAATGGATAGTAACTGTCAGCGTGTTGCATACCTAACATCTTTTGACACATGTTGAATTATGAAAACACTAACTAAAATGGCAGTTACGTGTTTTGATAACAGTGCAACTAACTTTGTGGCTAAGCGTATATCTGTGGCCTGAATATCCTTCTTTATTTCACTGAAAATAAAAACACATTTTACTGCTGTCACCGTCAGATTCTCTCAGAAGTAGAATACATGTACTACTGACTAAGTAATGATAAACTTAAGTTCATTAATCAAGCTGCATAATTACTTTTCCTTTTAAGTAAGCAAATAATTTCCTAAAACCTGGCGCAACAAAATATTCCTTAATTACTCTTATTCTCTTAAGTTCCAAGCGGAACATAGGGCTTCAGCAGCACATCTACCTTTTATCCTCTTCTTCGCAATCCTCTTTAAATGCACCACTTTTTTCCGTAGGCCCTCACCACCTTTTCACAAGGTCTCCTCCGTATCACCCTCGGGCACACTACCAACTCTTCGTTTCCAATTCCGATTCAACCCGAAGACCTTGATAGTGATATCACTCAAAGATTTCAGCGTGCATTGGATCCATCTCCACTTTCTTTTGCATATTTGTTGAACAAAAGTCTCTTAGTTGGTTCGTTTCCTGAGTTTTCTACCACATCCTCATTCTGGCCAGCCATATGATGTTCAAAAACGAGCTAAAGAAGCTGCTAATGAGAGTATGAGGCAGGCTGCTTGAAATGCTTTTGGTAATGTGCCAAGTCTGCGAACCACAGAGAAGCGCTGAATTGACATGAGCGTTGAAAATCCGAATCTTATTCTTCAGGTTGATTTTAGCAGATTTCCACAATGATTACAGATTAATGAATGACTGTCTTTTTTCCCCGATCCCGACTTTGATGGGATCATCCGGGCCACCACCTTTAGTTGAAAGGATGCTGCCCAAATAAGCGAAAGAAGTGACCACGTTCGTATTTCTTCCATTGACAGTGACTGGTGCTTTTTGTTGGTTGGTTATCTTCATCATCTCTGACTTCTCCGCGTTCTCTAGAATTCCTGTCTTCGCTGCCAGCCTCTTCTGCAATCTTGCTGGTTTTTTTACTGAAGGTTTTCGAATATATGCTACACTAGACATCAATTATCCGTGAAATTCAATCTTTCCAGACTCTTCTTATTGGGATAATGTATTCCTGTCTTCTCACTCCTCACGGTCTGCCTCGTGATCTAATACAACACAATCAGCAATATCACAGTTGATAGTAGTCCGCTTTGTCTTACTCATGACTTCAAGGGTTTCGCTGAGTTTTAGTTGTGGATCATTTGACATTTAGCATTGTCATACAACTGTTGAAAGATATTTGTGAAACGTTTCTTCATCTGTGACTTCGTGAAACTTAGAACACATATTTTCAAGTGCTGGTCTCGACTTGTTTTTTGTTTGAGTGGCTGGTGGATTTCAGCATGAGCTAACATCAGTTAGAGAAACATTGAAAAACAGCTGTCCAGTAGTCCCAAGTTTTCCAATGGTTTTCTAATTGATGTTAGCTCACAATGAATTCCTCCAACGAAATAAACTACATATATTTTAAAGGATACTTTCTGTAAAGTTTTTTTCCCTTCAAGTTCCCAGTGGAACATAGGGCCTCAAGCTCATGGCTTAAAGTTTCTGTAGCAGTGTTTCATTTTACAGGATGGAGTTCCTCGCCTCATGCCCCACCTTTCCTCCTTACCAGCATTATTTCTCGCTTAGCGAGGTAAAAAAGTGCGTTGGCCGGGGACCCCCAGACCATGTGTATGGTCAGTGAGCATCCTAACCGCTAAGCCACCGACGCTTTCTGTTAAGGACAGATTTTTAACCTACACTCGCAACTTCTAAACGTCTAACAAAAATTGAAAGGAAACTGAGGTCATTTTGTTTCAAGTCACGTAATGATGTAAAATAGCTAGAAAAGTGAAATATTCTTTTCTTCGCACAATCTTCGTTTGACAGACTAACATTCAAAATTACATTTCGATCGAATATTTCAATTTTTGATGAATTAATTAACAATAGAACATAAGGAATACTAAGTCTTATTACTACTCCTTTTTGGTTTTCAGCTTACCATGTGTGGCTCAGATAATGTAATGGCACTACGGCTGAAGCGTTTTGATCTGTAAAATCAATATGCTTCGCTCCTTTTGAAGAAACATTTTTTCAGAACTGGAAGTAAAAATATAGTACTTAGAAGAGTTATTGAGTTAAATCCACTTCTGAAAGTCATCTGCATCAATTTCTGTGCCACAGACTGCCTTAAAAGTAATATATCTGTAAAATTGCATGTGATGAGTTATTCTGTTTTACAATGAAAGTCATAAGATCAAAGTATAATCTTCGTGCATCACAAAAAAGAGCAACACTATTTTTGAAATTGTAATCAATAAAATCACGACAACCAAATAATTGTTTTCATTCCCATATTTCATTCACTATGTAGCGTTTGAGAATTACAAGTTTCCACTGGATGCAATTTGGCTATCAGAAAATAACTAATCTGATCGTTCGCTCCTGAGATCCGACGAGTGCGCAAGCTTTTGAAGAAGCTGCCGACTTGTTTAATTGATTATTGTTTTTATATCACGTGCTACTGTGAGTACTTCACAAACCCGATATCGCTTAGAAATTATTTGAGTAAATAGGTGTTTCACTCAAATCTCGGTTCTACAGATAATCTAGATATTATTGGCGACGTATTTTAGCCTCAGATTAACCAGTGCTTCAGTGAAGTGAAAAATTCTCTAGAGCCGGTATTGAAAATCTCTATCTTTCAGTAGTTTACGGCGCTTTCCTGGCTTTTCCATGACTTCCGTAGTTAAACTACTGTTTATAAATAGATATGACACTTAACACTTTAGTCACCTAGGAATCAGCTTTCGGACTAAGAAACAGTGGTTGATAATATCAATCAAAATTGAATTTCCCACCATGGTATACTTATAAGGTTTCTATTGTTGAGTTATTCGTAATGGGATTTTATTATTTTGATTATTAAACGGTTTCATGATTTGTGCAAGCTGTGAATTTAAGGAGAATTCCCTTTCATCCACTGGTTGGATAAACTGACTGACATCCCGTTCAGATTGAAATTTTTTTAAGCATTGAGATTGAAACTCTTTATTCGTAATGAACATTTTTTGCAGATAAATTCTCTTTCAATAACAAAATAATAAGAAATAGATATGATTTCGATAAAGAAAGGAAGACGAAATTTGCAGTATAAAATGATATCATTCTATTTCACAGGTTCTCATCAGCTGCAGACTACCTGAAATTACAATGGTTATATAGATGATAATAACATACTTTAATGTTCGAGTGGTGGTAGAAAAGAGATACTATAAAATTGACGCATCTAAATGAAAGCATTACAATGTTTTTAGTTTAGGTTTTCATAGATAGATATGAATGATTTCCGTGTTTAGTTAGAGTAATGGATGTCAACTTTATCTATGCAACATATGTTAAAGAGCTTTCCTTCGGTTTTTATTGTGTAGTAAGACTACAGTAGTTTGCATACTGAAAGAAAATATCCACACATTTATTCTTGGTCATAAAACTAAACGAAAGGTCATTTTATTATCCCTTTAACTACCACCACTACTACTATTATTATTACCACTACTGCCCCGAGACAAGTCAGAATGAGAGCCATATCAAAACACTTCTTGTGTTATGTATGATATGTCACTGTTGTAATAAGTGTTTATTCAACGCATACACACAAAGACAATGACAATGCGTACGCATGAGTATACACACATGACAAAATGTCTTACACTTTTACACAATTCTAGAATCCAAAGAGAAAATTATAAAATGTCACCAAGACAAGTTAAACAGATTGAATAATCTAGAGCTAACCGCCTCTCAAGACTAATACGAAGCGACAACACAAAGAAAACAGGCATTACGTTACACCATAGCGTTTATTAGCCTCACCATTGCTGAAAATGAGTGTCTGCAAGGATGTTGTGGCAGTGTACATGAATTTTGTGGGTGTGTTCGCGTGCGTGTATGTGTGTTGGTGTTGGTGTACAGCATGTGACGTTCATAGTAGGTTTCTTTTTAATGTCATCGTAGTAAAAACAGAACTAAGGAATTTAGTCTTTAAAAAATATTAAGGCAGAAAGATACAGAAAATTATCTAATACTAGCATGTGATGCTTTAAACATTTTGGTGTAAGAAAAAAGTTCAAAAATGAAACAAAGAGTGCAAAACTGTATTCTCTAACTTCAAAAAGAATAAAAGCACACTTATACGTGTTAAATGTGTAACTAAGATATTCAGAAATGCAGAAGAAATCTGCTGCTACTAATTTGATTAGCTAAATGCTTCAACAGAACTCAAATAAAGTACTAGTAAAGAAAAGGAGCGAAAAATTATTCGAAATTTTTAAAGCTTATTGTTCGGTGAACACAAATGAAATGACAGAGTCAACATTCAGTGATTTCATGTTATGAACACAATCGTACTTAAATATTAGTTTATAGGGATTTGATTGGTTGGCCAGGGATTTCATCATGAGCTGACATCGGTTAGAGAAACTTGCAGGTAGTAGTAGACAGCTGTAGAGTCCTGATTTGGGCATATTCATCAGTACGCACCAACCTCCAGGGTTACAAGGTGAGCTCTCAGACCGTGAGGCCACTAAAATCCAACCCAATGGTCCATGAATTGCAGCTTTTGCCAATTCATGAATTAGATAGACTATTAACCAATGTATTCAGCTAGTATTTGTCCTCACACCGAACCTGCTCTCCTCTACTGGTCACGACTTCCCACTAGAAAACCAGGTAACTACCTACTTCATTAGGGCAAGTCGCTAGCGAGCATCTCAGCATCCAGTACTCCCTCCAGGTTTTCCATTGCTTCATTAAACGATATCAGCTCATCATGAAATCATGTAACATTTATATTTGTTAATTTTATTTCAAACATTTTAAGAATTAAAAGAGACCGGCAAAGATCACAACAGTTCAATTTAGCCATACCGTGAATACATTTGTGCTAATTTTATACATATACAAACATGTCATGAGACAGTGTATTTTCTTTTAAATTTCGTTAAATGTTGGAATGCAGTCAACTAGAGATACCAAAGACATAACTTTCATAGGATTTCAGTATGTGAAACAATTATTTCTACAGCATTTAACAGTTAAAACTCTACAATTGGTGGATGGTGGCTAGCAGTGGAACCCAGGATGCGCATTTCGTCCTATTTGGGACTCGTCAGCTGGATGTACCTGCATTTCTCAGTGAGTGATGATGTTCCCACTGTTCCCATCACTCACTGAGAAATGCAGGTACATCCAGCTGACGAGTCCCAAATAGGACGAAATGCGCATCCTGGATTCCACTGCTAGCCACCATCCACCAAGTGTATACTAACTAAATGCCCAGACATCGTCGAAGCATCTGCACAAGAAGCCGATATGTCAACCTGAGACCGAGCACTTCGGTCCAATCAATCGACGGGAAAATCAAAAATTCAATTCAATAGTTAAAACTCTAGATTGAAAAAGTATCATTCATTAATATGCCGATCAACCCTATGATCCAAATATTATATGAATTACCTGTAGACGTAACCAACGCAATGGATGACCAGTTTACAGGATTTCATCATGAGCTGACATTAGTTACAGAACCACTGGAAAACCTGCAATTGGTAGTGGAAATCTGTTTCGTCCTAGTTTGTGGCTCTTCAGCAGTATGCACTCGCCGGGATTCGAATCCAGGACCCTCTGGTTACAAGGCGAGCTCGTAGAACATTAAGCCACTGGGACCCAATCCAATGGCATATGAATTCTAACTTCTGCCAATTCACGACATAGCGCGACCACTAGCCAATGTCTTCGGCGAGTATTTATCCTCACACCCGACTAGCTGCACCCTACTGGTCACGACTTCTCACTAGAACCCCAGGTAACTACCTACCTAATTAGGGCAAGTTTGTTTACACATCTGACCACACAACCGTTGCTTTTTGGCAGATTCATCTGACCTTAGGCAACAACAAACTGTAATCAGTTGAAGAAGTACTGGAAACCAAGGAGCAGTGAAAAACTGTCATTTTCCTTAAAAGGACACTACTAGCCCAACAGGAATTGAGCAAGACGCTTTCCGATTATATTGAGATCCCTTTAGAGTTAACATCAAAATTTATGCTGATTAATAATTTCCGGGTTTAATTTAAACCAAGTCGGTTTCATGTATTCTAAATACAATAAATGTAGTCCAAGAGTTGTTTTACTCGTTTAAGGCGATTTCATTCACATATTTCAATTCGCATCGAAATCTATTCATAATAAATCATACTCAAGTAATAAACTGAAACCAAGGTGAGTAATGTAAGCGTAACACATCACCTGTCCAACTAAATAAGCTCATGCAATGCACCGTGAGCAGTCTAACAGTATAATTTATATATTTAAAATCAATGTATTGTATAGAAATGCATAAAAACTGTACCCACAAGACGAATATTATGAGATGTTATCAGTTTGCCAGTTATATTCTCTTTGTTTCGTCTATCTACTATTGCGTTATTTGATAAGTAGACAAAGAATGAAAATCAATAACTCACGTGGAAATTCCAAAGTAATGAGAAGGATTGAATAGAATTCAGTAGACAAATTGTTTAACACTAACCCCATTAAGATAATCAACTAAGTATTACTGTGGTGAATAAATATTTAAGCAAAGATAATAAGGTAAGGCCAAGTCTTTTGAAATGTTTCCGACTACGTCTATGCACAAAGAAGAACCCTGAAGTGTGTACACAAAAGTGGTTTGTCAATCTCCTACGCACTACGGTGGATTTAAAAGCTTTTTTTTAAACGCGTGTAGTAATTTGATGTAGAGCCCATCTGAATTCGTTTGTTTTTCTTTTTTCTTCTCAAACTCTTAACTTTAAAATAAACTTTATGCATATTCTGAATATTCTACTCTTATGCACGATATTTCTGTTTCGAAGCACTCACAGTATTGAATGGTTATCATCTCTGAGCGCTATTCGTTACTTAATGTTTTTGCATTAATCAAGACTACTTGACCAAGTTTCGTAATTTATCCATTGTTTCTGCCTGCTAGGTAATTTTATTTTAAAACTTTCAGGAATACTATACAACTGTCCAGCTAGAACCTCTGTCTTTTAAACTTATATCACATGGATGTTCTCATAATTTAAATAATTAGGCATAGAAACCATTCACTTTCAGGCATACACTTTGCTTATTTAAAATTTTAAAAACTAACTAATAATTAAATTATATTTGCTTCATTCCCATGGTAGACGTCTTTTAAATGCATTTCATATGTTTTACAAGTATTAATTCACGCCAAGAACATCGATATCGTTATTTAATTATCCTGAAATTTTGTGATCATGAATACATTTAAATATGGTTAAAAAAAGTAGAATTCAACACTATCCAGAAATAAAAGGGTGTAGTGCACGCACTTGACTTCACAATTCTTATCGCAAAGGTGTGTATTCACTGTTTCGACCACAAGATCAGTGCCATTTCTTATCTGTTAGTAAACACAGTGAAATCATTCTCGATATTCATTTAGTCATATACCAAATAGATATGATGCTTAGCTTTGCGTTCATAGAATCAACCTCGTCCAGAGACTGTAAACAGAAAGAATGAATTAACGGTGAAGGTAACGCTTGGTTGCCTGACTTTTGTTTGTCTAAAGAGATAGACCAGTGCATATCAACAACAGTACTTAGCTACTTATAAATCTGTTTGACAAACTTCCAAATCATCCATATATATTTATACTTATTTCATTTCATCGCGTTTGCAGTGGAACCTACGTCTTCAAGCTGGAGCTTTGAAGTTTCGGTAGCAGTGGCTTTAATTTTTATAAGAATAAGGTTGCAAACCTCATGTCCAACCCCAACCCCCTCTTTATCGGGCCTACTACCAGCTAAGTGAGGTTTGAAGGGGCGCTGATCCGCAATCAAACCACATGCTTCGTTGGCCAGTGTTCTACCAGTGAACTACCTAATATATGTATATATACATATATATACATATCTGTTCATCAGGTCCTAAGGTATCTAACAGTGTTATGTGAGCTAATATGAAAATGAATGGAACGATACTATGATGCAACATGTATCGTATTCATTAGTGTTAAACAATGTACCTTTTTTATTGTCACTAGACATAATCAGTACATTTCACAAAGTTGTTCTTCTCAGTACATGTCTACTTCACTTAAAACATGAATACACAGAAGTCTACTTGTATTTAAACAAAAATTTTTATCAAGAGATAGAAGACTGTATTTATACAGTTATCATCAAACCTGTAAAGTTAATTGTCTCTTCCTTTGTCAAAAAGTATTTTTATGGTATATAGATTGTATTCAGTAATATCATGCAGTAAAACGTTATTATTCCAATTATTGTAATGGCTTATTTTATATAAATAAATCACATTGGTAAATATGAGGCATTAACATCGCGCTTGTGCGTCGGTGGCACAGCGATTAGGATTCTCGACTACCATGCATATGGTCCAGGTTCGTTCTCCTACCGATGCACACATGATATCAATGGTCCGTCTGCAAAATTTGGGCTACAGATATCACATGATGAAAACTGCATACTTGTACCAAAATGCGCTGTGAAATCAAGCTATAGCTAAAAAATATTACAATACATGGCACTGCACAAAAGTGTAATCACTAAATGTTTTAAAGGTTGCATAACTAAGTTGTGTATGGTTAAACACGAAAACCGGCTTTAGGTAACCAAAATTTCCCTAATACACAAAATCTTCATGAATTAATGGGCATTTCCGGTCTTTTAAACTGTATAAGTGAGAAGAGACGGGGGTTAAAATTGTTTTTCTAAGTTAAATAGTACTGCTTCGTTGTAATTTAAGCCGATAATAAATGATATAGGAGATAGTTCCTATTTACACTAGAGAAATGTGATTCAGTAAACACAGAGACGTGCATCAATATTATGTACTATACCACTATTAAGACTGTCATTTACGTGATAAATTCATCCATCACTCAGTGAGTAAACGGAAAATAACACAGCTTGCATTAAGTGTTGCATTAAAAAGAAAAATACGGCAATATTGTTTTCGATTAAAGCTTTATTCCACGCCGTATTTTTGATACAAGTATGAAATTTTCAGCATGTGATATCTGCAGCCCAAATTTCGCAGGCCGTCCACAAATATCAGGTGTGCGTCGGAAGGGGATCAAACTTCGGACCATGCGCACGGTTGGCAATAGTCCTAACCGCTGTGCCTCTTATACAGACTTTCTTACCCTAAGAGTGGTTGAATACCTGCTTGACTTATTTCCCCGTGTTCGTTTCTATCTTAAACAATTCCACTGACTTCTGGTCCTTTTTACCAGCTTTGAATTCTTCTGATATTATGTTGTTGACTGTGTACCGGTGATCAGAAAAAACACGTTAGCAAATAGTAAATCAGCCATTAAACCATCTGACAATGCAAAACTTGTTTAGTAAGTTATGTAGTTTGACAAGTTTTCCTAATTCTGAATACCAAAAAGTAAAACAGGCCGACAGATAACACTACGTAAAAGTGTTATCCCATTCTGTATATGCTACATATGAACCATAAGAAAATGGTAATCAAAGTTACTCGTCTTAGTCTTACAGGTTCTTTTTTCAAGTATTAGTTTGTAGGGATTAGGTTTGTCTCAGGTTTGATACAGGATTGATATGAGCTGAAGAACCATCGAAAACCACAGAGTACTGGACAACTCTTTCGTTCTCTTTTGAGGCTCACCTGTAGCACCCATCAATCACAGGGGTCTTGACCCAAGATCTTCCACTTAAAAGTTTAGGTTGTAGACCACCCAGTCACTGGGACCCAACTCGACAATCAGACTATGAATTCTAACTTCTACCGACTCGTGATTTTAGCGCCACTGCCACCAGCCAATGTGATCGGTGAGCAATTGTCCTCACTCCCGGTTCTTTTCTGAGTTTGTCTTTCAGTAGATATTTGTGATATCACTTAATGATCAAGTTTGGAATTCGTCATACATAAATTCAAATAACATTACAAGAAAATCTAAACAGTTAAATTTTCTATCTTTTTTTATAGTTTAAATGATACAACAACTCACTAGGAAATTAAAACAGTTATATTATGCATAGATTTTAACATGCATATTTCTTATATCATGCCACCAAGACTGACACACCACTGATCCGCAAATGAAATCAGTTAAAATTAAAGATTTAGAATGGCCCGACTATTTAATCCTATGAATCACATTTTAACAAACCGTTTTCACTAGTTACATCAGCCAAATACAGATATGGGCCATTTATCTTACAAGTTTCACGATGACGTCAAAGGGTTTCATCGAACAGAATTAGAAGAACAAGTTAATTTAGCGAAAACACTAGTCTAATCAACTTTCTTTTGGTTGACTGAGTCCAAGTGTTTGTGAAGTCATTCTACAGTCTCTATGCGCACAAACACACCCACTCTTGATGAAAGTTTTAAGGCTAAACTATATGAATACCTTAGTCATAATATTTCTGTTTCTAAACATCACTAACACAATTTACCAGCAACCCTTTCTCTTCGAAGTGAACACAATCGAAATACTTTCGATTATGAACCTCAAGTGGATAAACTTACTCTAAAAGATTCCCCATTATATCTGTATATTCCAGTTAGATTTGATAAAAATTCACCATTATCACTGTTTGATTTATTATCATGTTGGATCTGTCAATTTTGCGCAGACGTTCCATTATCAGCCTAAGTGTCATTATCAGTGCAATTTCACATGAATTAGATGTATACCAAAAGGCAACAATACCTTTAGAACAGTTTCAAATCGTCATAATACTAATGTTTCCTTTTTTTTGTCTTCAAATCCAATCAGCACAGTTTTCTTTCTTTCATCATTTCTACAAGAGACGACACGGCTTGTTGCACAAATTAGTATCGATCTGAGGTGTTTCTGTTGCACATGCAATTTTAATTAAAACACTGATTTCGATTGGATAAGTGTATCAATAAAATTTCTACTTGCAACTGTGATACGAAGTATTTTTTGAAACACTCTTTTTTAATTTAGTAGAACGTTCATTGCATCACTTCATACACAACTACAAATGACACTGATTCGGAAGTGCGGTATTCGCATACATTGTTTTATGAATACCGTTTTAAATTTAAATTGTTTATTTAGCACATTTCTTTCTGATCTGTATTTATTTTATTCACCCTTCATTTCTGGTATATTTATAGAAAGAAAAAAAAGAGAAACATAATTATAGTCGTCCGGTGTGTTGTACACCTGATAGGATGTGAAAGTTTCCTTTTTCGCTTCTTTTCTTCGTTACTACCAATTTTTCTCTTTCGTCCCACTGTAACCTCATAATTTTGCTTATTTTTTAAACATTTTGTTTATTATCAACAAGTAGATAAGCACCGATAAAAGAATACGATGAAAATTGAAATTGATTATTAGCGGAGAAGACATATGACTTTGAACACCAGGGGCACGGTGATAATCTATCGATTAACCATATGATTTATGTTGTGTAATGAAAACGGACTAACTGACACTTTGACTAGTGAAGATAGTGTATTTTTCTTGCATATATTTGTCACAGCATCAATACGTAACTATAAGGCAGATTCATTTGAATGATAAACCAGAAATACTATCTGGTCTGGTGTGTAATAGTTAGTATATTTACGTGTAAAGTAGTCAAATATTGTGTTTTAGGTGGCAAAGTATACATCAATTTTCAAAATGCTACAGTTATGTGCGTATAAAATAGGAATCCATGAGAAAGAAACAGTCTCTTGAATGAAGTTAAAATCCCCACCAATAGCTACTAGACTATCCACCAATTGAACAATGCACATATAATTTAAATTTTGTAATTACCTTTGCAATGATAACATTATCCGATATTGTATTCATTATCAAGAACTGTGAAGTAGGTGATAAGCCAGAATCACATTTTACCGTAATAAATATACTGAAGACTAAGGGAGTGTAGATCACTGTCAGTCAAAAACGACAAAACCATTATGAGGATGAACTGAATTGCTTCTGTCTGTCAACCAGGGTAGATACAACACATGCGAACTAGGTGAACACACCGAGTATAATTTCCTAGTTTGAAATGTCTCTATCATATGTTGATCACAACATTCATCTGAATAATGAAATCCACATAGGTAACGTCATCTCATTCAGTACGAACTCAATCATATCGTGACTAGCAGTGGGGACAACAAGTGCATAAATCGCATCGATACAACATCAGACTATTAGCTAACACACTAAGGATAATTTATCATATTTACGATAAAGCAATGCTAATGCAGTTGACTGCGTTACCAAAAACCTCATTCAATGCAGACAATTTAAAAAGTGAATAAATTAGAATAATATTCAATTAGTTAAAAACAGATTATGCTGAATTATTGCATTGAATAATCTTGGGAAGCATAAATTACATTTAAGTAGTTCATGAGAAACAGCAATTTGAAAAGATAGAGAATTAGATAATAAATAGTCCCATTCAAACGTAGTTAAATGTCAAAAGAACAGAAAGTGAACTACAAGTCACATATGTAAGCATATGTTTAAGCCAATGGATTGCTACGGCTTAAAAACGACAATATAAACAGATTTCACGATTCGTTTAGGGTATGTGAGTTGTGGTCATGCAACTTATGAAACTATCTCCTTGATACACTTTAAGGACAGATTAGTTGGTATGAAGTAAAAGTTGACGGACATTTAAATAAACCGATAAAAACACTTGGAGCTAACACCGAGGAATTCCTATATCACGGTTAGCTACTATGATTAACGTTTCCACATAGTGGACAATTAATTGAAAAAGGAATAAGTTACAGAGATAAATCAGCTGAGTTATGGATTATATTGCTAGTCCCGTTTTTCTCGTTCGAAAAAGGATCAGACAGATTTAACGTTTTTCGCACAATTGCCTCGGGCAGTTAGAAATGAGGGATCTTATGGAAAATATATTTATTACTAAAGTTTTCTTCAGAGTTGTTTTCACCTTAAAGCAGCATCTCGAGCGAATGTCATCCATGCAATGCATGATCAAATCTACTAATAGGACGTTAATGTTATAACTTTATTCCTCGGTTTGTGGTGGAATAAAAGACGCGTGTTTTATTCTATCTTAGACTGATTACGTGTATTTAACTGCATTCTCAGCAATTAGTAGTGTTCCCGTGGTGACTCGAACGCGGAATCAACGTTTTCAGTTAGCAAAGCGTTATCCAGCAGGCCACTAAGTCAAGAGTGCGGCATTTTATTTTTATAACACTCAGGCTAGAAAATATCGCTCAACATTACATCTTAAGTTTAAAGGAACTCAGTTTTTGAACACCTTGAGATGGTTTATTTTATGGTTTTATCGTAGCATTCACCGAAACACTTACATTCGTCAAATATACTCATATTCGGTTTTTAGTATCATTAATTTTGGAAAATCAATGGACTTTACAGTAATGTGCATTCCAATCTAAGTAAATATATAACATTAACTGCGTAAACTTTAGCTAAATTTAACATTACAGTCGATTTTACTGATTAAACCGAACTTACTTTTGACACAGACATTTTAAAATATTAAATGCCACACGAAGTTTGTCTCATGTGAATATTAAAGATTAAGCGTAGTCAAAATCAAAAAAAGTTAACTTCATCTCAGCGTTTATTTTACTTTTATTTCTGATTGAATAATAACTATACATAGAAGCTATTTATATGATATTCATGAACTGCAAATAAAAGTTGGGAAACAGTTAACAAAGACAAGTGCTAAACGTGTAGCAGTTAATTATGCGACAAATTTGTTTTCAGTTTTGTGTTTCATCGTATAATTATTTGCGTCATTGTAACTGAAGTGGCAGTTCATTTAATAGATTGAAAATTGTGCCAAGCAACCGACGATATCAAGTAGTCGTCATGCTGATTAGTACAACTCGACATGGACAAAAAATGGATGATGATTCAAAACTACAAGTAGACAACTGTACTAAACAGTATTCATTCTACACGTCTGTCTGATTTCGTGGAATAAAGTTCTCAGTTTACAAGGTAAACAGTTTCGGGAGAAATTCCACCACAGTTCACTTGTAAAGACAGATTCAGCTGTCTGTGCTGAGCTATATAGAAGTGATAAAACATCACTTGTGGGTATATTATCTCACAAGTGGAATATTATTTTGTCACCCTCCTAATTGATTGCATTCTTCAAACACTTATTTCTCTTCATCCACGTCTCAGTGATAAGGTCATCTGTTTTGACTTTGACTACAATTCATTTGTCTGAGCGTTTGAAATTTGACATAATCGACTGGTAAGTAATGATGCTTCTCTAATCTGTGTTGAGTGATTAGCAGCAACATCCAGCAACAATCATCACCAACGAGAGGGATTTGAAAGAGGTACTTCATTCCCTTATCTAGGCAGCGTTGTCTCAACTACAGGAGGAACGGATAAGGATGTCGAATCCAGAATCAAGCCTGAAACCATTCTGGAAATCTTCATCACTCAGCATCAACAACAAAATTCCGTAGGATTTTCAATGCAAACGTCAAGTCACCCAGTCAGTTCTTCTATACGGATCAGAAACTTGGCGGGTGGGTCACAAAGAACATTTCCAACAGCCTGCTGCAGACCAGACCTTTATCAACAACTATCTTCGCTGGCTCTATACTGAAGATCAGATGGCTGGGCCGGAAAGAATCACCAACAAGAAATTATGGGAAGAAACAAAACAAGAACCAATCCCCTAACAAATATGCAGGAGAGAATGGAGATGGATGGGACACTCACTGAGGCTGGAGGCCGCTGGATGACATCTCGCACGTGTCAGGCCATTGCTCGAGTGGAACCAGGCCGGAAGGGAAGTGGCGAGTGGGTCGTCAGTGCAAGGGTGACATGGAGGAGATCGTGTGAGGAGGAGTTGAGACAGTGTGGACTAAGATGAATGCAGGTGAAAAGTACAGCAGAAGACAGAAGCAAGTGGAGACGCGCATTTGAAGCTCTATGTTCCACTAGGAACCCAAGGGAACAATAATAATAGTAATCTTAATGGCTACGATGTTTTTAAATAATTTTTAAATTACTATTTTAAGCTGAATATTCCGCAAATTTTAAGTTGCATGAGAAGACTTTCACTCCTAAATTTCACATTTATTCATTTATCAGACTTTTAGCCATAATATTCATGCATTACTTTGTATAGATTTGATTGATTGGGTACAGGATTTCTTCGTGAGCTGACGTCAGTTAGAGGACCACTGGAAAACCTTCGGGAAGTACTGAACAGCTGTAGAGTCCTAGTTTGGGACTCTTCAGTAGCACCCACCCACCAAGGTTTGAACTGAGGACCTTCTGGTCATAAGGCGAGCTCGTCGACCATTAAGCCAGTGGAATTCGACCCAACGGTCCATGCATTCGAAATCCTGCCAATTCATAATATGGTGCGATCACTAGCTAATGTCATTCGTAGCGATTATTTGTCCTCACACCCGACCTACTGTACCCTACGGTTCATGACTCCCCAGTAGGACCTCGGATAATTAACTACCTGAGTAGAGCCAGTAGCAAGTGAGCTACGAATAAAAATTGAACTCTCTTTTTCACATTTTTCAATCAATATTCAGAGATTGTCGTACAGTCAAGTGTTAATTCCTACAAATGAATGCTGTCTTGTTTTAAACGGTTTATGCAAGTAAAACTTTTTCTTCACTATTGTAGTCGATCTTTGAAAGTGATAACTAATAATATTATGTTTCGGAAGTATTTAAACGTTTATTAAGATTGAATTATGGATTTGAATATTGATGAACAGAAACGCACTTGTAAGAAATCTTCTATATTCCCTGTAAAAAAGTTTGCCCCAAAATTTCCTTCTCTTAATAAATAAATCAGAAAACAACAGTCGAAATACATGATGACATAAAACAGACATTGATGTTTAGCCTGAATGTTTTGGGGTAAACGAAAGTCATATTTTGGTCAGTAAAAAAACCCAATGTAACTTTGGATGTTTGAACCTCAGTTACTCTCTATTGTCAGGTTTCTAAGCTATTAACTATGCAAGTTTTAACATCTCTCTTCTTTACTTTGAATAATTAATATAACAGTTTGCTAAGCTCAAGCATATCAGATTTAAATGAATGGAGCACCCTGACATCTGAAGAATTTATTGACATAAATTTTTGACTCACAGGATTTAGCTATCATGTCATTTTCTCAAAATTAGTTAATATTAGGGAACAATACGGAACGACAAACGTTAAAAGAGACCAACCTAAAATGTCAGTAAGGCGATTAGTGATTTAATCGCACTTAGGAGGACTATTCATCAGAAGCATAAACACTGAGTCTAAATGGACCCATTGGCAATGGTCAGCGTCATGTTTCTAGTCTTTAGCGTTGTGCTGACTGAATTCTGTCAGCAAAATTCGGGTTCGGGACTTCCTCCTGACTCCATCCAATCATATAAGACACTCTGTGATATTACTTTCAGTAGGAATTAAGTTATCTAGAGACATGTATGGTAAGTGAATCTCTTTCAAGATAGATAACATAGCCGTAAGCTCTTCAAGATAGCCATTAAAGGGACTTTCGATGAGATCGTAAAACTTTATAAGCAACTGGTATACACTGATAATAAATGTATGAAAAAGAATGCAGTCGGTTGCAAATGTTTCTGGTTTGACCATGGACTGACATCAGCTAGAGGAGAGTTGAAAATCAAGGGACTCTTTAGTTGTATACACCAACTGGGATTCGAACCCAAGACCTTCCGGTCACAAATCAGGCACGTACATCATTCAGTCACTGGGACCCAACTCAATGCCCAACCCATGAATTCTAATCTCTACCGATAAGTGATTTGAGCACGAACACCAGTCAGCGCCATTGGTGAGCATTTATATTCACTAATGACCAGATGGATCCCAGCGGCACGACTCCTGATTAGAATGGCATTGGCTGGTAGGTGCGCTAAAATCACCAACCGTAAGAGTTGGAATGAATGAATGGTCTAGGCGCTTGACTTATGACCTGGAGGTCCTGGGTTCGAGTCTTGGTGGGTGTATACTAACAAAAAGTCCCAGCTGTCCAGTTTTTCTTGATTTTCAACTCAACTGATATCAGTTCATGGCTATGCGTGAACTAAATCAAATCTCTGCAAACTAACCCTTGAAAACAAACATCTCTCTTCACTGTGTAGTATAAAAATTTGTTTTTCTGGTTGGTAGTCTGACTTCACCTGCACAAAGACACATACACACAAGAAGTAGCATATGGTTGAGTTTAGAAAAAGGCGTACCAGATTACTAAATCACTTTTTCATTGTGTGTATAGTATTGACTTGATTAGTCAATTCAGCTAGAAGCTCACAAGGTTTCTCTTTCACCTAAAGAATCGCTGTAAAACACTTTGAACACTGAAATTGTGTCATCATGAATATTCTATCACTTAGAGTATTATTTTACCTGTTTTAAGTCTTTCTAGCTGAAGATAACTCGAAAAAAACAAAGGTGATTAGCGAGTAGTAACCAGTCTGCATTATATTGTTATTATTATTGCATTGGCATCATAATGAAAGAAAGAGCTTTAAGCTGGCTCCACAACGGTCTATAAGCTTTCTGCTGCTCATCACACTATCTTCTTCTACATGTCACTCAGAGAGGCTCAACTCGTCGTTTCACACTCGGAATTCATTGGAGGGTGTAGTACGTGATTTTACTCAAAGTTTCATCAGTGCATATTCAATTTGACCACCTACATTTCCTCCTGTTTATTTGCTGGGTAGTAGGTTGTTGACTGGTTCGCTGCCTGTCTTTTTTTGTTTACAGACATTTGGTTTCTTTAATCAGACTGCGCAGACTGCCAAGGTAGCACACTTATTTTTTCTTTACAGTTTTCCTTCCCATCTTCCTCCTCTTTGCACTGTTTTTCCCAATGTTATTATTTCATCTGATGTACTGTTAATTGTCTTGACTGGTTGGTTTCTGCGTAGAACTTTTCACATATGTACAGGAGTTTGAGAAGCCGCTTTCCATGTAGCACAGAAAGCAAGGGAACAGAGTAGAGAGAGATTCAAAACGGAAATGTGAGGCAGACAGAATAATGGTATGGAAAAACAATAGTTTTACTGGGTATGACACATCACAAAGAGTGAATGCATCCGCGCCGGCCACTGACAACGATTTTGAGTCATATATCACCAATTGTCTCCAGCCGTCATCAGTTTTTAATCATCCTAATGATCCAAACCAGCGAGGAGTCTACACCTCCCGACGTGGCTGGATTAAACTAATTGCTGCGGATATCACTCACTGATGCCATGTTTACGTTTGACCAACATTAGCTTTCTCTTTTCTAGTCTAATCCATCCTATGTCAGCTTACATTGCCCGTCGAGGAAGACGATGGCTAGGCGTAAATGCGTAACACATGTCTTATCCATCTGAATCGGTGTAACTTCATAGCCACGTCGATTGACTTCCCCTCCTTACCCGGTGAATGACGCCTAACCTCAATATTGCTCACCTTGTTATACCACATAACACGGGAGATAGAATGCAGTCACCTTTGGTTAGAGACAGCTAGCCAACCTTTCATGTCTTCCAATTTCAATGGCCATGTTTAACTCACAGTCATAAAGGAGGAGAGAGCGGAGTGTTGAGCAGTACACACCACCTTCGATCGATAGCCATCCAGATATCACGTCTGCTCCAGAGATGGCATAAGTTGGCATATAAATGCCAAACTACCATTCTGTATCTTCGGATAGTTATTTATCTCAAGATATGTGAAAATCGATAAGTCATAATTGAGTAATAATCTTAGTGAATAGTTTTCAAACTATCTTATGACTTTAAATTAGACAGGTTAAAACGTTGTTATTTAGACCTATAAGGTTTTTATTTGCTAAATTTATTTCTTTGTTTTTTACGAAGGTTCCTTGCATTTCAATATTATTATCATATCTGGATGTTTATAATTGTAGTAGTTCTACTACAATAACTACAGTTTATATGTTAATAGGTAATTCGATGAGTATTATTTACTCGATAATCACGTTATCAGATCACTGATAACATACAGATAATATATTTGTTTAAAATGATACTTATTTGTTGTCATAATGCTCATGTTTTTGTATGTATTTTACCTTAAAATTTTTCATAATTAGCATTGTTTGTAGAGTATTCAGCTGAAGAGTCCTACTGTAATTGATTAGTTCACTAAATGCCTTTTTTCACAATTGTTGCTTGTGATAAATGTTTGTCTTGTTTTTCCAATGCTTAACTTCGACATGCTCATCCAGGCTACCACCTGTAGCTGAAGTGATGCTACCCAAAAAAGTGACCACGTTCAAATTTCTTGCACTGAGACTGACTGGTGCTTGTTGTTGTTGTTGCTAGGTGAGTATCTTCACCACCTCCATCTAATCTATCTTCCTTTAAAGTCCTGTCTTCGCCGGCCTTTCAACCAACTTGTCAGTTTTCGCCTTTAAATCTTCGAGTTTGTAAGACATTAAACATAAATCATCCGAGATGTCTAAATCTTTGAGGAACTACTAATTTATGTATTCTGTCTTGCTACGAATATTTCTTAGTATGTTTAACAGTTTCTTCAAAGAGAAATTTAAAAAGTAGTGGTCAGTGAAAGCTTATAATTTTAATGTAATTAAATAAAATTTCTGCTATAGTGTAAATTCGAATGCCGATTACAACATACAAATCTCAATGCACATACGCACATACACACACATACACACACAAACACAAAACAATTACAGACACTGCAGCTAACGCGGATCATATGATTCTTTCAATAAACGGAATGTCATTCATAATGAAAACATACGCTAGTACACTAATGTACCACTGAAAAATTATCATATTGTGAGGAAAATTTGATGTTATCTATAAAACTGGATAAGTAATCTAGTGCTTTTCTTCTTACCGTTTTCTTTAATTAGATATTTTTTTCAAGAGGAAGACACAGGTGATAATTTGGATAAATAAGCTGGAATATTCATTTTCTTACTATCAACTTTTAAAATCTTTTGTACCTTTAACAAGCAGTGTGTGGTGTATGTAACCGTTATGCGCAATCCAGGTGTCAGTCTTTCGCTGTTTGACCGCATCAATATAATTAATTTTTTTTTTGCTTTTTGATTAGTAGTAGTATTCAGAAGTGGCAAAAAGTATGATTCATTACTTTGTGGAGGTTAACCATTCACACTATGAGAAAGAAAGATATTCAATGCTAGAAAACAGCATAATAACACA
Source organism: Trichobilharzia regenti (assembly GCA_944472135.2). Classification (NCBI taxonomy): domain Eukaryota; kingdom Metazoa; phylum Platyhelminthes; class Trematoda; order Strigeidida; family Schistosomatidae; genus Trichobilharzia; species Trichobilharzia regenti. The sequence continues at coordinate 90,014,509 of OX235270.1, forward strand.
ATCACTATAACTTACAAATTCAAACATCTACACCATGTAAGGTGACGTACTTTCAGTTTTCTTTGTTTGTACCTCAGAGACGTATGTTGTGTTTAGGGCAGTAAAGATCGAAAAAGGGCAGATAAGTACGCTGCTTTTAATCGATCTGTTGGTCTTCACATTTTAGATTTGTATTACAGTTGAAATTGAACTGTGAACCACTCATTTTCATTATCATGGTTGTTTTTCCTATTCTCTACGAGTCAAAATATGCTTTCAGAGTTAAGTAGACAGATGTATACTACAGAATGACTACATAAGAGGTAATTATACTCTTTTTGTTTTTATATTTTATTCTTTTAATTTCTGAGTGGACCACATGGCTTTAAGCTAGAGTTTTGAATTTTCTGTGGCAGTAAATGTATTTTTACGTGGTGGAGTTGCTAACCTCACGCCCAACCTTTCCTGTTTACTGGCCTTATTACCAGCTTAGCAGGGTTTAGGAGTGTGTTGGCCAGGGATCGAGCCCTAGACTACATCTGCGGTTGGCGAACGTTCTACCTTTGTTAATGGAAAGAAATACCGACACATAACGACGTTCAAATTATGCATCTTACTGATAAGTAAAATAAATTTCTCACATTGATTTGTTATCGAAGCACACTCACTATTACTTGTAAATGTAAGAATGTGAGGATGCTAGTCCTCTTAAACTGGCTGTACGATTTCCCACAGGCTCTCATCTCTTCCTGACACGGTATCTTCTGTATAACCCTCGGACGCTTAACTGTTTGTTTCCCATTCCAGTTACACTTGAGGGCCTGCTTGGTGATGTCACTTAGCGGTTTCCTCGACTTATGTTTAATCTATCTCATTTTCCTTCAGTATATTTTTCTGAGTCATAGGTTCCTGATTGGTTTGTTACCCGAGTTTCTTGCTGCTAATCTTTTCTGTCCAGCCATTCGCTCTTCAGTATGAAACGAAAATGGTAGCTGGTAAAAGCCCTTTCGAAATGCTTTTCGTGAAGCTTTGAAGTCGTTTAGTATAATACAATTGACTGGCACAATATCAAGAGTATTTTGATGTTTTCTGTATTTTAAAAGTTTGAAATTTCTACAAGTGGATTCTTGTCCATAGCTCTCTGGATGCACTGATCTAATCATGATAGCTAGTTTATGTTTGTGAACCGAAAAAAAGTGTCTACATTACAAAATGCAATTTAACTAACAGTGAAGAACAAGTCGGTTCATCGGTTGTATGGCGGTTAGGACGCCCGCCGACCATTCACATGGTCCGGAGTTTGATCCCCGGCCGACGCACTGCTTTACCTCGCTAAGCCAGAAATAATGCTGGTAAAGAGGAAAAGGTTGGACATGAGGCTAGCAACCCCATCCTGTAAAATAAATACTGCTAAAGAAACTTCAAACCACTAGCTTGAAGCCCTATGTTCCGCTGGGAACGGGAAGGAATAAAAAATAAAAAAAAAAAGAAGAACAAGTCAGTTAACCTATTGTTGAGCTCATCATTAATGTATGCCTCATACTGTCTTCCTCCTTATTTCTAGCAAATAATTTATCTAAACTCACATTCAGAAAGATAATATTTGTATTACAGATAGGTAAGAGATATCAGAGAGACGATTTATAAATTATGATTATCTAAAAATCATATTGAAGATAATATTTAAAAAAAGACTTTATCGTGAGTTACAGTCAGCTGAAGAATGATACAGATACAACTCTATTTCCTGCTGTATAAGTATACAATAAAACAAAAAAAAACATTTTCGGTGTAATCCAATATTTGACGAATATTATTCCAGTTAATAAGCTAAATAAAATGTCAGCTACTGTTATTCATCCACTTAATCCAACTTTAACTGATAACTTTTATATGCGCCTTTTGGTAAATATTCTGTCATGTTTACTTAATATCTTAGTAGTTACATTTCATATAATAATATCTGCGTTTTCTACTTCGTTTATTTTTTCTTCTGCTGTTCTTTTTACTCTTAGGTCTGTGTCATTATGACTGAAAAATCATCAAGAATAATGAGTCCATCTGTTTGTTTTGACTATATATAGAACAGATAAGATAATGATAATTATGATGATGGCCATTTTGAAAAGTTAGAAAATCTTATCTCCATGTTCATACATGTAGATGATATTATGAAGTAAGGATTTTGTGAAAACGATATTCACTTCATTTCTTTTTGTTTGACTCACAGAGATGATACAGTGATTTCAGTGTGAAACATTTGACATTTTCATATTGTGAATTTGAGTGGGGGATGCAACCTTAGAGATCCAGAATATTACAAAATGTATGCACTAAATAAATCTACTCTAACAACTAAGCACGATATCAGTCAGTATAACAGTAATACAACCGACAAGCGAAAACATGGTGAGTGACAGAGATTTAACTGTTTCAAGCAGCTTGGTGCAGTTTGGTGCATATCAACTAGCAGTGGAACCTTGGATGCGCACTTCTTCTTTTTTGGGACTCGTCACTGGATATACCTACATTCCGCACTAAATGACAGTTTTCCCACCGAGGCTATAACCCGATACCTATCGTTCCGAAGGCCAAGGTGTTATCTACTAGACCACTTTGGCCAAAACAGTTACCACCTCTTGAACGACGGGTTTCATTTATTATGTAATTCAATTTGGATTTATCCGGTAATTAATTGGAACGAAGTGTTTGGCCTCTGTTGATATGTTCTCGGATACTTTGAAGATGTCCGAGGTGGAACACTTTAGTCAAATCAATCAGCGAGACAATCCAAAAGGAATCAAATAATGTTCAAAACAGAGTTTCAAACACTTGACAGTAATGATATTAGATTGTTGGAGGCAATGTTGACAAGTCCTGAATTCACTGATGAGTTTCACGAGTTAGCATTTAACTGCATTCCAACCTTTGGAAATAGTGAGAACAACAAATAAGCCATGAGTATAGAAAAATGAAAAAACATACGCTTGTTTCTTAGATTATAGGCTAATGTTACGTGAAAGATTAAGCAAACCCGAAGGTAAATTACAGTTATGTTTCTCAAAAATATACAGATTACTTAGTAAAACGATTGATCCTTAAAACAACAGTAAATGATTATAGAATAGTTCCATTATGATTCACAATAGTTTATAAACAGTACTCACACGAGACTATCGATCTCAGTTCTAATATCAAATTAAATTTCAGGAAAACCGTCATGATAACCATAGGACTGTAATAAGATGGATGGGTTAACAACTTACTAAGCCTGGCGTGAATACTGTTCTGCATTTCATCTCAGTTAGCTTAGGTCTTTACTTCTAATTCATTCCAAATACATGACAACAGATATACTCAGATAAAGTGTAAATTTAAATTATCTGCATTGATTAACGCTAAACAAATTCAAAAGTTTATCAGATAACATCAAGATATATGTAGTAGTGGTAGTAGTAGTAGTGGGAATACAAGCTGTTTCACTCTCTAATGATATATAAGAAAATGCTGAGTGGCATTCATTAACATACTTTTACATTTTCATCTGCCTTCATGTTTTCCTGTATTTTCGAAGTATACCCCAGTAATGATTACCACATGTAAACTTTGTTTTATAGAATACTTACCAAAGACCTATTTGTGGACAATCTCCGCATTCTTGTTTTGCCCCAAGTTATTCGATTTTACGTTAAAAAGGGATGAAAAATATTCGCTTTATGTGTGTGTGTTTACAAACTGGTTTATCTGTATATGATTAGAATAAATAATACTAATAATCTATCGTTTTTTGGTATTGTTGTCATACGACATAAAATAAATGTAAATGCCTACCTGATGATAAAATGGAAATAGCAGGGTTTAGAGGGGAATTATAAAGCACTGCATCTATATTTTATGCAGTTTTCAGATTTCACTTTGTTTTCACTTAATACACCGAAACGGCCAATCTGTGAATTCTTATCGCGAATCCATCCATGTTTACATTTACAACAATACGTTGGTTTTCTCATTATCACTACGATTTTTTGGTATTACGTCTATAACTTAGAGTTTGATACAACTTGCCTGGTTTTCTTTAATAATAATGCATAGCAAAAAGTACTGTCTATATATATAGGTAATGTTAGATAAAATAATAGTTACCCATTTACGTTTGATAAGTTAACCTGTGACTTTCTAAACCTTCATCTATTGAAATGCTTGAAATATGTGTTATACATGCTCTCCTTTGGCTTATGTGAGCGTAAAACTCTGATTGAATTAGAATCAAGCTGAAAGACAACCTGTTGGTCAATGAGTGACTAAAATAAGAAACGATACTGTATTTTAAAGTCTTTGATTTTTTCGCGGAAGATGGCCAAATGAGTGTTAGACACGCGGCTGAGCTGTTGAGGAAAGGTTATTCGACGATTAAAGACTCTAGACTATTTTATCCGTACCTGATGTGGTGATATGATGTATGAGAAATGCAACCCTTTACAGTTTCATGAATCGATTGTCTTTTTTAGTTTTCAAAATTAACAAAACAGATAGGGGATGATGGAAAACTATTTGTTATATTACCACTAGACCAAATTACAATATAACTTTGACAGGGATATACTTTGCAAGGGTCGAAGTTATACTGTAACTCTGTGGGTGTTTCATTCCCTGTAAAAACAAACCACCCAGATTTGTACAACTGACACTCTATATTCTCACAGATTCTCTAAAATCACTCTTTTTCCACACTATTTTACTCTGTATGGAGCTTTCATTGGCCAGTACTGGTTTCAAAATGAACTGCTAACCATTTCGAATTTTTTCAAGCTGTTAATGATAGTCACCACAGAATCTTTTCTCATAACACTAACTGGAAGAGAAAAAGCACTCGTACTCGTTTTAAATGCATCTGCAGATGGTCAGTATTTCAGACTTATATATATATGTTTTGATAGCATTGTAGAATTTAGTGAATAAAATGTTCGACGGTGTTTTGCTAATTAAATTTGAGGAATTTAACAAAATGCCATATATGTACATATATGAATTAAAGATAGATTCAGGTGTCATGCAATGAGAAAGTCTGACGTAAGAAGAACCGGAACAAAGGAGAACAGGAAGAATATGCTTTTTCCTGGGACATATATGTATTTATATATTGACAGATTTGCCTAAATCTTCCTACTTATGGTTAAAAGCTTCTTGTATGTTTCAGCTCTTCTTTCTTTTTTCACAAACATCCGCAAATCAAATTATCATGAATAATTACGACAACCAAAATGTAAGGGTGTTTTTACGGATAGCATGCAGACGTAAAGTAAAAAAAGGTAATTGTATTGCTTCGTTATTGATTCACTCACTGTAAAAGGAACAACTTTTGGCGGTCCTTAAATATGTAATAAAGTGACAGAATTATCACTGGTTTACTGAATGAATTCGGCTAAATATAATGAGTGTAAAATAAAATTAAATGATTTGATAACTGGATGTTATACTCTGATATATGGAAAACATGCCCAGCCCCCTATATTCAGTCAAAGTTTGAGCTTATACAGTCTCCCTGTTTATCAGACACCATCTTAAGTAAATAAACAGTAAAACAGGGAAGAGGATGGGATAGGATGACAGTTTTGAAATCTAATGTCACAGGGTGGAGGTAGAGATTGATAAAAGAAGCTTTGCTTATCGAATCAGCTGCAAATACATGTCAAAGGAATGATTCAGCACCTGTCCGTGATATCTGGAAAATTCTACTACCCATACGACAAATAGGAGAAGACAAAGAAAACTATAAAACTCAAGTTTCAAAGTCGTGTGATTACAGTTGATATGATTATGAACAATAAATTTTGTTCGAAACGTCATCCAGTAAATAATACTGTTTCACTGTATGATGCATCTAATAAACAAACTAATATGGAATTGATGAAAACAAAACAAATAGTTCAGTGAAGAGGCTCCTTCCAGCGGATTCATTTTCTTTAGCCGTCCGATCACATTGATATACAACTACTTTTCGAGAAAACAGGTAATGACAAAAGTGACGAGTTGCCATAGACATATTTGTTAATATTAGTCAGTGAATAACATAAGGTGAATAAGTATATTAGAGTTACGATGTAGGATCAATAACATACAGTTAGAATTGTGATCAGGTTGCACACGGAAAGGAAGGAAAGTGTAGAATTACGTAAGAGTTCTGAAGAAGTATAACAGTTATAAAAAGTTAGGAAGCCAAGCAAACAAAAATCAAGTCAGTAGAAGTCAACAAGGGCATTACCATCATAGTAGGAGTAGTTGAACCATTTCCCGAATGACTGGCTAGAAGAGTCTCTTTCCTGAACTGTGTTTTGTTTTATATTAATGTCTGGATGGAGATCATTCATGAAAATTCTGGGATTGTATTTTATCTGTAGCTGAACCTAAAGATAATCCTTTACACAGAAAGATTCCACTAAGTAACCACTGTTGCTTAAATAACTGTTGAAAAGCACAAGACACTAGACCACCGGAGTGAAGATTGTCAAATTTTGCCTCTGGTAATGTCCACACCATTTGTTTTTAGCAATCACTACTAAAACCAACTCATCCCGTTTTTATATCACTGAGGTTTTACTTCTAAAATGAAACTATATTATTGTCAGCGGTACTTAATGCAGAAAGCAGTAAATCACAATCACTCAGTAACATTTATAAGGAATTTCCATAAGGCAGAATAGTATAATAATGTTTGAAGAATTTTATCCCACACAATCGGCTTGGTTTATAGATATCCGACTTCACTGACCTTTGATTACTGTTGTGACTGATATTCTACCACCTCTTTTTATAATTCGTGATTCTGACATTACTGTTGATTTCATGTTTCAACCTCTTCTCAAGAGTACACATACTAATTTTTCACAGATACTATAACAAATAAATGGTTCAAGAAAACACTATATATTTAGAAAAACTTACATTGAGCTTTGTTATTTTTTTACATAACAAGGAGGTCAAAAATAATTTATGTTCTGATCTTACAGTTAGCTGAACTGAATGGTAAGCTTCTTATCATGCTGGCAACAATGAAGGATGAAAGTGAAGTCAGGTATTGAATTCCAGCCAAATTGCCAATTTTCTGTATGTGTGTGCGTGTGTCTTATTATAATTACGATAAGCTGAATACTTAACAATGACAACAAATATGCTCCCGTACATATCAAAATTATTTAATTCTTTCATATAATAGGTGAATACTGATGCCGGAGTAAAAATCCAGGTCGTAGTAATCCGGAGCTCTACCTGCTGAGCTACGACAGAAATCTGCAACAAAGACTGTCCCAGGGAGGACAGTTTGAAAAGGGATCCTTTATAAGCCTCTAGAGAGTAAGTATAGACTGTTGTAATTAACCTTGGTCCACCCAGGGAGAGGGCTCTGAAGTGGCTGCGCCACAGGATAAAACTACATCCCGGTCTCGTCTCGCAAGAGGCAGAGATAGGTCTGTTCGGTTCTCCTGAAAACCAATACACAGTCAATGGGTGTGACATTACGTGAGAGTGAGTCGATGGCACAGCGGTAGAATGATAGTCAACCACGCATGCTGTCTGGCGTTCGATCCCCGACCGAAACATTCCATGACCTCGCTAGGGGGAACGGTTAAGCACGAGGTTAGCAACCCCATACCGTAAACATAAACGCTACTGTTACCAAAAATTCAGGCCTCCATCTAAAAGCCCTATGTTCCACTGGCAACGTACAGGAATAAAGATTATTGTAATTATCCGAATACTAAGTTCAAAATCAAATGATAGAAGAAAGTCTGTTTATGAGATAAGTGAATTATAATCTTCTCAACGAGATACTTCCTTACGATCCAGGTGGCAGGTAAACGAATGATGGATGCTGTTGGCGAATGTTCAGGTCTTCCTTCAAAATGAATATATTTATTCCTTAAGACCAGAATGGTGCGGATTAACTGTAGACAATAACCTTCGAAAGGTGACAACAATACAACGTTTAGCCATTCAAACAATGTGATAAGAAAAATCTTGTGATAAGTAGCAAATAATTCAGTGCTTTACACGTTTAAGTGTATACACCATGTAGTTATTCCAAGGGTAAACATTGTCTGCATTCCTGATTAAGTGGGTAGGACAAATAGCAATTAGTAATTACATATAACTGATATGAAATTTAATTTTCACATATCTTATGCCTAACCAAAATAATCTACTGAAGTTCCATTAATATCAGAATGCCTCATAATAAGATGATTTATCCGACACACCACACAGCGATTCATTATTATTTATTTTCTTATAACGTTTTGTGGTCAAATTATTCCTCATATTCATAGAGCATACCTTTTCAACTAGTAGATAAATGGTAACATTGGCATCATTTTCAATACCTTTGCAATCCAATATTCCAATAGAAAATCAATTTTTAAGGGTTGACTTGTAGGGTTCACACTGATTTTAGGAAAGATTTTGTCAGGAGCCGAAATCAGTAAGATACCTATTCAGGACCAGGAAGCATTAGAAGCTGTTTCACTGTACTATAGTGTTCTTCGACACTCCTAAACTGTGACCATACACTAAGAGTCGAACTCAAAATATACAGAGTAGAAGGTGAGTACATTATGATTCTGTCACTGAGTTGTCCCAGGAATTCTAACTTCCACCGCTTATTGCTTAACTTACTGCGGGTTAGATGTTTCGGCGTTTTATTGATCGGTCGTGACTGATGAGATCCACGAAGTTGGGTTTGGGTACAGATATTTGACGACGACACAGCACAGTGGTGGCGCTAAATGGTGAAACCTACCAGGAGTTAAAATTCATTGACCATACTATTCCAACCTATTGATGGTCACCATGTAACCTCTTGGACCAGAGTCTTATCTTTAGTATGCTCACAGGCGTGTAATACTGAGGAGTATTGAACAAGGACCAGACAATTGTCCACGATTGCCGGGTTTCCAATGGTTCGCTAACTAGTACTAATTGGTGACTGAATCTACTATGAGAAAAATAAGTTTTTTGAACTCCAGAAACTTTTTAAGTGACAAGAAGATTATAAAAGGGTATTTTACTATTGTAAGTACATAATGTGAAGACAAAGTAGCATTTTGAACAGACTATAGGCTGACCTACATTCTTTTTTATATGTTCCATTTAGCTGTACCAGTTCATTTCCTTTGTAACTGTAGATATAATCTTTGTTGTCTGTAATAACTATACTGCACTATTATTCGTGGAAAAAAAATTACCTAAGATAAGGTTAGTATGCAGTTGAAATGTCAACTGAACATGGTATTTTTACCAATAATAAATGTCAGGGTAAATCGGCAAAAGGTAAATTCTTTTTTCCAAAATACTTCATATGGTGATATTTATTAAAAGTGAAAACTTAAAGCTTTATGATACTTACTCACCATCTGATATTATTTGTAATACATGCCTAGCCTTTAGCCTTCTCGATCGGTGGGTAGTAGATGCACTTCATCTATTCACCAGATTATATCTAAACAACTCATATGGAAAACAAATTCTACAAATGGAGTGAAATGCAACACATCCAGATTATACTGTGTATTGCTCAAAAGTTGTCAACGAGGCATTCTGGTTGAAGCAGAGATATTCGGAGTATATTAATATGCATATATGACCTTATTCTATAACTGCTAAACTAGTCAGTAGCTTAACATTAATATAGATTATTAAATTATATAAGCACCATTTAGTTTTATTAGAATAATAGACAATAAATAATAATTCTCTAGAAGGCTTATTCTGTCAAGTGATTACATTTATCCAGAAATATCAGTAAAAAAGACTTATAACTCCTACATGGAATTAAACAAAGCGTAAACAAAAAGTTAGACAGGATAAGATTTCCAGGTTGTCAAATCCTCATTCCATGTTACCTCCAGTAGTATCTAGCAGTTTACATGTACTTGCCAAAGCACTTACACAGAGAGAAGGCATTGTGACCACATATCTGAAGCACAACTTTGAGGTGCTTTATTCTTCATGGCCTTGAAAGTGATGTTTTAAAATCATTCAAATTAATTAAAGTTCGGGTTAGTTCGAGCTTACTACATTTGATTGGAATGGTATCCATAAGTCGGTTACAACCGAATTTGTTCACTCAGACAAAAAAAAACTATTGTTAATCTCATTCTAGCCATGTTTAATATATTTAACACTATTTATTTAATTAGACTCATACATGTTATTATCATGTGAACTCAAGAAGAGTTTATAAAATGTCCAAGTTTACTTACTCTGGTAAATGAAGTGATAAGAACAGTGTTTAGAAACTTTGTAAGATATGATGTGTATTCACTTCTTTCAAAATAGACTCTTAGGCGTGAATACTATTCCAATATTCATTATATCAGTTATCACAGGATATTTTTCCTGCATGTAAGAAAACTTTGAGACGAAATCTATATGTAGTTGTTCTGATCAAGTTAGCATCTGTTTTATGTAACACATTCTCTATAATTTAAACATAATGCATCAATGATCTTTGATATTTGCTGGTGAAATTATTTTTTTTCATTTTTTTTTATCCTAAGCTCAAATTACACTTCACTTCGTCAGTTTTTACACAAAATTCGATAGGCCTTCAGTGAGTATACTTATCTACCTATCTATCCCAAATTAAAAAATAATAATAACAAACGACTCTTATCAAAAACATATAGTGATATATAATTATCTTTAGCATAATTTGCTTTTCTCGGTAAACATTTAATTTATATACATATCTGTATATTGTGTTGTTGGAAAGATTGATAATTTATTAAAAGTGAATGATTTGATGTTGTTTATGTGTCAGTTGACTTCCATGGAGAGAAAGAAAACTTATATTTTTTTTCCTCTGCAATCAGTGAACAGATTATGCTATAGTTCACCGTATGGAATACTTTTTTCCGTCGCTTATTATCTAAAGGGTTGCTCAGTGTACAATGTATGTCTGAGTAGAAGTAGGCTGGATACTTATCGCTTGCCTGAAACCACACCTATTGTTCTTTAAAATGTTTTGAGCTGAACACTTGCTTAAATAAGACAAAAAATATTTCATGTAAACAACATCAGCGTTAAGTGTAGATCACATGATATTTAAACATATAAAAAAGAAAAATCTAATCTCTGTCCAGCTAACTAACTAATATTCTCCTTTTAAATCTACGTAAACTTAAGTGGTCAGTCATTACAGACCCGCTACTTTTTCTAGCTGGTCAACTGTTTATCACTGTTGTATTGGATCTAATAACAGTTAATCCACACTGAAAATTATTGTCTGTTGCTTGGTTGCAGGAAGTCGACGTTAACCTTTGCCTCATCAAGATGTTTTCACAGTGGCATAAATGTAACCTCAGGATTTTGGTGAATTATGACCACTTTGTAGATAAAAACTCATTAGAAAAGTGCAACTGCATGACATCACAGTGTTAATACTTTCGTAAGCAAGCATTTTATGACATACATTCAATCTATAGAGAGTATCAAGTATCTCGCAAACACTGTTATATGAAACTACTAGGTTATAAATCTGAAAGAACTAATTATTCCTGATAGTTATTTCATCTAAGCAAATATCAAGTTGAAAATTATTACCACCTTTAATCCCTTATGTTACTAAATTAAATAATAATTATATTTGTGTAAACATATTTTTTTTATTTCTTTACTTTCCCAGTGTAACATACAGCTTCGAGCTAGAGGCCTGAGGTTTCGGTAACAGTGATGTTTACTTTTACGGGAAGGGGTTGCTAGTCTCATACCCAATCTTCCTTCTTAGCGAGGTCAAGGAGTGCGTCGGTCAGGGATGGAATCTCCGACAACATGCGTGGTTGACTATCATTCTACCGCTGTGCCGTTGACACCATGTAAACACACGCATATATAAATTCGACTTTACGGTTTTTAAGGATGAAGTCTCTGATAAAAGATATCTTCTTTTCCCTCTAAATATCTTTATGGGTATTTCCCACTATTCAATAAAAAGTGAATACAGTCATATTTGAAAATCGTTGAGTAGTGATGCATAAAACATACGTTGACGTTTAATAAGATCCACATAGTGGCCAATGCATGCAAAAAATAAGTGGGTTTTCTCATATCATTTAGTGGTCGTGCAAGTTTACACAAAGTAAGTAAGTTTAAGGAATATTATTTACCGACTGTTTTGATGACACAAATCAAGTTAACACACACTTAGTCCTGAGTAATGAATTCATTGCACAACACTCAGTGTTATCGGTTGAAATTGTTAGTATCAAACAGTTCAATAAATAAGACTCTTAATCTACACCGGATATATATTATAGATTACACGAAAATTGATGTTGGAGGCTGTACTTAAACTCTAGACTTTTCATGTTATTAATTCAATCCTAAAAGATTAATCATTTTGAAAAAAAACTTTTATGAAAAGAGAACTCCTTCAATTGACCAGGATATGTCAAGAAAATCATATGAATACACTTTTAAACTTTTCATATTTAACATATAATAATTTAGGAGGAAAAAATATGTTTACCTAAACTTATTTGATTTTGTATCTCACTTGAATTCATTTGTTTGTCAATCTCTTTGTTGTTTTCAGTTTTAGCATCCATCATCTCTATTTCACCTGCCATGCAATGAATGTGTGAGAAAGAAGTATGTATTTTCCACTGGTCAACTTCTTTCTTTTTGACGTCAAATTATTAATTTTATTCCCAGTGAATTAAAAAAATCCTTTCTTGGACGGAACAGTTTTTATGCAAACTGGGGATAATTGAACTATTAATCAGTTTATATTTATCAAGAAAATATAAGTTAACAAGGCAATATTTTGCATGCATATGAATAATTGTATACTTAGAGTGCCAAATTCTTACATAGAAAAGGCCTTCAAATGTAGAAAGTTGATTGGCTCAAATTTATCCAATTGAATAACAAGCTAACAAAGCTTGATTGGTTCAGGTTATGTAGTGTTTTATTTATTATAGTGTTGAATTAGGCAGATTAATATCAATTCGGTTATTTAAGATGATTCAGCATAATCTACCGAAGATACTGTTTAAGATCAACAATAATAAAACTGTAAATAACAAGCAAAAGTATTATGCGAAAGTATAAACAGGAAATGGTCATTAGGCACAAAAATGACAAGGGAGTTGAATTTAAGGATGACCGAGTGTTATTAAATGTTAATTAGTAGGTCGTTGACTGGTAAAGGTCAGCACTGGAGTAGTATTTGGTCAAATGTCAAACACTGAAAGTAAATATATGGTTGAATTCCCTTGTCAGTAGTACTACGGCTAGATAAATAAGAAATATATTTGTTTTTGTGAAGCCATACGCAGTCTGACAAGGATTTTCTGAATGAACATAAGGTAGTAGGACTTAATTATACAATGCTGACTAAGAATAGAGCAGACGTTTTATTTACAATAGGTACTTTATACGAATTTGATTCAGACATCAAGGGGTTCCTAAACAAATCATTCAGACTAATATATTTTATACATATTTATATACTACAGTCTCCCGATCTCGAACTTAAGAATAAAGGAATTAGTACCTAAATTATTTCATATATATATATATAATAGGAAAACTAATTGTTATTGGCTACAAATAAATATGAAGTGGAGTACAACTGTAGCGTATAGTACGCTGACGCTTTAGACAAAAACCAACTAGATACCATTTAAAACACAATAAAAATAAATATTTTGAAATTACAATATAATGAAAACGATGAAATATGAAAATATGGGAACAAACAAAACAAGAACCAATCCCCCAACAAATATGCAGGAGAAAGTGGAGATGGATCAGACACTCTCTGAGGAGGCCGCCGCTGGGTGACATCGTGCGCGCGTCAGGCCATTGCTCGAGTGGAACCAGGCCGAAAAGGAATCGGCGAGTGGGACGTTAGTGCAAGGGTGACATGAAGGAGATCGTGTGAAGAGGAGTTGAAAGAGTATGGACTAAGATGGATGCAGGTGAAAAGTACAGCAGAAGACAGAAGCAAGTGGAGACGTGCAGTTGAAGCTCTATGCTCCACTAGGAACCCAAGGGTACGATAATAATCAATAATGAAATAAGATTAATAATACATTTTCGTACCAAACAAGTCTCAGAACATTAAGATTAATGTAATCGATTTACTCTCAACGCATAGTTCACAGTATGCCTTTTGGAGGATATCGACAGTGCTATCAGGGTAGATTTCACAACGAAAACTGACAGTCATACAGCTTCGGGTAACTATTCCGTCCTTTCTGTCATTATTGAGGATGCCTAATTGCTAAAGGGTAGGAAACAAGTACCTCATCTTTTCAGTCACTTGATTCACTGCATAAGTACCCATAAATTATGGATAACCTTAGGAGTAGATTGCTCATTGAGAAAAGTTAGAAATTATAAATTATTCAAAAGCTATTCGGTGGCTGAATGATAAGATTATCATTTTAATAATTAACTACTTTGAAGTGTCTTAATCTAGAGCAAGACAGTGGTCAACCCTCAGTAGTACTTAGTGGTTCTGTGAGTAATGTTAACCAGGAAGAATATCCACTTCGCACAAATTTAACAAATAAAACATCCAAGAAGCACTCACAGGTGCATTTCACTGTTTATAGCCTGCATCCTGTGCTCACCAAGTATCCACAATGTCAAAAGGTATTATTCACTAAGCCCTCAAAGTGTCGAAAATATGAGAATGACTAAGAGTCCAAGAAATGAGAAACCAAAACCCACTCCCACTACTACCAGTACTGGATTTAATGAAGCATGTAATACAGGGAATATTAACAAACAATTATGACTAATCATCTAGTGAATATGCATTTATTCAAAATGATCAGAATTCATCGATCAATTCTTCTGCACCTAGTTTTAATGATTTTCATTTCGGTATTTTGTACATCTCTTCCTGATGCTTGAAACTGAATTAATTAATTAACTAATTAATTAACAGATTAATCATTACAGTGACAGAAAACTTCCTGTAACATACAAGTATTATTCATTACAACATTCCTGCTTTTTACAGAATGATGAAGCTTGCATTTTACACACATTAACCTAATGCAATTTTGTGTATACAATTAATGTTCATTCCAGTTATAATGAATACAATTTGAATTTTTCTTAGGCAATATTAATAAAGTGAAGATTAGTTTGACAAAATTCTTAAATAAAAGCCAAAATTAAATGCCGTATCATTTGTGTTCAGTCTTACCCTTTTTCACCGGTTGAATAATATAAGTCATTATTCGTATTAGCAAAACAGTATTGGTCGTTTATTTAGCGGAATGTAAAATCTATAAGTCGTTTTTAGAGTTTGAAATACATTTAGGACTTTAACTTGATTTATTCAATTCAGGCAGTTAAACAGATATTTGCTCATTCAAGAAAAAAGGTATGCGTAATCAAACCATTGAGAAGATATTATATTAGCTGAAAGTTTATGTTGGCATCTGTTAGTGTGTATCATTTGACAAGCTAATTTGCTCAATGGTATCTACTATTGGCTTTTCTTAATTTTCATCGAATATTACCATATCCTCTAAAATTAATCTACTTTCCTGTTTTCGCATACTCATGGCATCTTTGCTTTCATTCTTCGTGAAGGCTGTTTGGCTGTCAACTCTAAACTTATCGGATAATTTATTAGTCATCAAGATCATTCATAATATACTCATATTTAGCATCATTCTTCATTGTTTTGGTCGGCCTTTCAGACAGAAAAAGTTCTGTTCTTGTTCTCCCTTGCTATCATATCTTTTTATGCTGAAATTGGCAAATAAAATTATTATTATTGCTCCCTTGAGTTCCTAGAGGAACATAGAGCTTCAACTGCACGTCTCCACTTGCTTCTGTCTTCTGCTGTACTTTTCACCTGCATCCATCTTAGTCCATACTCTTTCAACTCCTCTTCACACGATCTCCTTCATGTCACCCTTGCACTAACGTCCCACTCGCCGATTCCTTTTCGGCCTGGTTCCACTCGAGCAATGGCCTGACGCGCGCGCGATGTCACCCAGCGGCGGCCTCCTCAGAGAGTGTCTGATCCATCTCCACTTTCTCCTGCATATTTGTTGGGGGATTGGTTCTAGTTTTGTTTGTTCACGGCCATAGTTTCTTGTTGGTGATTCTTTCCGGCCCGGCCATCTGATCTTCAGTATAGAGCCAGCGAAGACAGTTGTTGATAAAGGTTTGGTCTGCAACAGGCTGTTGGAAATGTTCTTTGTGACCCACCCGCCAAGTTTCTGATCCGTATAGAAGAAATGAGTGGGTGACTTGACGTTTGTATTGAAAATCCAACGGAATTTTGTTGTTGATGCTGAGTGATGAAAATTCTCAGATTGGTTTCAGATTCATGAATGTGTTTTTTGCCTTCCCGATTCTCGATTTGACATCCTCATTCGTTCCGACAGCCTGTAGTTGAGACAATGCTCCCTCCCTAGATAAGTGAATGAAGTGAACTCCTTCAAATTTCTCCCGTTGGTGGTGATTGGCTCTGCATGTAACTACTGTTGTTGTTCTTGTTGGTTTTTTATTTACATAACCTCCGTCTTGTCTATGTTCACCTAGAGTCCTGTCCGTGCTGCTTCTTCGACCAGTTTGTTGGTTTTCTCCTGGCTGTAAGCCTTCGATTTTGTGTAACATCAAACATAAATCATCCGCGAAATCCACGTCTTCTATGTCTTCTCAAAGTCTATAAAGTTGAGGTAGAGGTTTGATTGCCATTTCATGCTTTGTTCGATGATGATGCGTAGAGTTTTAATTTGGTCAGAACATGATTTACCTTTAACGAATAAAATAAACTTCATCAATACATTTTCTTTTAAGTTGGCCAAGGGGGTAACATCACTCAGTGGCTTCCATTTTTCTTATCGAACAATAACATAAATGAGTCGTTGTTAACTTTCCGATCGTTCTGGCCTAGACATTTTGTCTAAAATCGTCATTTGTAACTACTATTTGATTAGTCACTAACACAAAAAGTCGGGAGATAACACAGAGTGAAACAGGGGATCTCCTGTGAAGACAACTCTGAATAAAAATGAAACAGATGTCTGGGACGGCTGGAATAAATCTCTAAAACTATAATTCGTGCTTGTCGGTACTCGTCTGTAATGAATATGCCCAGACATGAGAGCCTCAGCGTTTGACTACATTCAGCCAACATTTATTCAGATTTTACTGTGATTATGAGTTTTTCAGCCTGGTGATCACATTTACTAGTCGATTCACGATAAAATAAACCATGAAAAAGTAAGTAACTAGCGATTTCCTTATAGTAAATAGAAAAAGTCTCGCAGTTGTCAAAGCAAATCAAGTTATGTTTCGTTGCGTAATAGAAGTAGTGCCAAGTTATCTCGGCCGTTCGTCACCTTGTAACGGCAGAAGATTAGAGACTCGATAAAGGAACATTTCATTGGAATTTGGCATCTCTATACAGAGAAATTATGTACACCTTATCTTCAAACCTCCATTTTCACAGATTTTCCGCGTTGTGCTACTTCTGACCTTTGTATTGTGTTTCATTATCTTCTTTTCATGTCTCCTATGCTTTCTACACCTCTGAATTCTCTGCTCCCTTCGACGTCACATCCATGTCTCCACCATTTTATATTTTATGCCAATGAACGTCTTTGTGAAAGTATAATTGTAAATATAACTGATTTAGATAGATATCAGTAAAAAGTTTGAGTATTGTGGATTAGATCAAATATAATTATACTTTGTTTGATTTAGACTGAATTCTTATGGTGAAAGTAATACAATGAGTTTTGAACTTGCAATCGTTTCACAGAAAGTAAACGTTTATTGATAGTATTTAATATTTGTAAAACACCTAGGTTCATCTTATATGTATGTTAGTAACAATAAATGTCATCTAATCTGACAAATAAATTACCATTTCACCTAAGACAAAATTGCTACTTAGTTGAACAAATTTTTTTTAAAACACTTTTGTGTACCATTCCAATGGGTTAGCATTATTGAAACAAAAAAGTATGTTAAATAAACAAGACAGCTATTTTTAGCTTAAGCATAGTTTGGTACATAATCAGTCGAGTTGTTTTAATATATGTTATACTAAGCTGATATACCACGCTACTTTAAAATAATGTCAATAAGTATTTTTTTAATTATCCGAGGTGATAAGAGAACATATTCTTGTGTAACCATCAAAGTGAGCTGTACACCAATCCTAGATTTAAAGTGGACATTGGAGACGTACTTGGCGAACTGTTTTATCATATATTTCATTCCTAGGTATTCAGCTTTCAATGACTATGAGAGATTAAGTTAAATAATAATAATAATTTGCTTTATTCCAAAACAGTACTTGTGATACAGAATGGAATTCTCAGCATTTTACTACAGTACTGCATCCAGTTTGTACATTATCAATAAATAAAATTCTACATAGATTAAGGTAATCTCAGTTCATTATGACAACAACATATTGGTATGTCGGTAGCAAAGCTAAAATTGAACAGAGTGTTTGAAGGTGTTAAAAAAGTAGATGCTAGCATTTTTTATCTGGTGTAAGCGGTAACTAAAGGTCGAGATATACAGAGTGTGAGAGAACGAAGAAGAATGTTTTAGTAGAGTTAGTAAGGAAGAAAGAAACAAAGCAGCACATAGCAGAGAAAAAGAGAGAGAGAGAAAAGGAAAAGAAAGAAAGAAAACGTTGTGCCTATAAATATGAGTTGGAAAGACAAGATCCAGTTGTTCTACTGACTATTTATTAAGTTATAGGTATACTTATATGTGTCATGATGTTAAGACCACTTATCTTAAACTTATTATTACTCATCAACCAATTATATTTCTCTAGATATAAATAATTTTCTCTAAACATTCAGTGTCAGATCATCTAGCAGTGCGTTTCATTATAAAGACATTCAGGTCACTCTACATCACTTCCACTGCATCCGTATAATTAATGATTTAGTCGCTAAGTTTATATTGCCGATCAGCATTTAACAATATTTGCAAATACAACTTTTTAACGTCTAATAAACAGTGATAATCGATGTAAGATAGTTTCATTTGTGATTTGGAAAGGAATTCAATCTTTTCATCATATTATTATTACAATGTTATATCCTCTCAACCACTTGGGCCACGACAGCCACCTATTGTCCAACGGGTCATATTAATTATTTAATTCAACTTTGCATTTTCCCGTCGATTGACTGGACCGAAGTGCCTGGTCTCAGGTTGACATGTCGGCTTCTTATGCAGATGCTTCGACGATGTCTGGGCATTTAGTTAGTGTTTAATTGGTGGATGGTGACTAGCATTGAAATTGAGGATGCGCATTTCGTACCATCAGGGACCCATCATCTGGATGTACCCGCCTTCCCCAGTAAGTGCTGACTACTTCATTCTCTTATCGTCTAATAGCCATTAATTTATAACATTAACGACATCAAACAAAATACTGGTGTGTTTCGGTTGTATATGATATACGAATGATACATAATGCAAAAAAAGTATTTGAAAAACGGAGGGGTTCAAATAAAAAAGACAGACGTTCATTAATCTGAAATCAATGTAAGGATCTATAGCACTCAGAACAAGAAACAAGATCTTGATTTTCAACTTTAGTGTAAAATCAGCACTTCTGTATGGTTCAAAGAATCTGTGCGCATCCTCAATTTCCTTTCCTACAGGCTACTGCCAAATTTCATCAACATTTACCTTTTGCTCCTTCAATACTAAATATCAGTTAACCTGCTTGAAAGGATAACCACTAAGAAATTCTGTTAGACAGAGAATCAATCAACAGTTTATTTTCTAACAAGTATGTCGAAAGGAGTGGAGATAGACTGGGTATTTACAGAACATCATTGAGTGACAACAAATGCTGGGTCGTCAAGCGGTGCTCACATAGGATTGACAGGTTGACTGTATACCTCGAATGTAAAATGGAGGAAACCATGTTTAAAAAAGGAGATGAGAGAATATATCTAGTCTTGAAGCCATTTAAAAGTGGGGGTAGACAACTGGGTACGGTGGATCTGTGCTGCAGAATGACTAAGTTTTTTTTTCAAAGCTTTCGAAATAATAATAATAATAGTGACATACAGATGACTATGGAACAACAAAGAGTCTCTTCTCGGCGAATTCATTCACTTAGCTGTACAATCGGATTTATATAAAATTATTTTGTGCTTGTGTGTGTACATTAGGATTATCAAACAAAATTAAAATAAAAACTAGATAGGGTTACTGTTTACATTATCAAAATGTTTCTTAAATGGGAGAACCAATCCAAATTGTAACTAGGGAGGGGTTGAACATCATCCCGATTGGCTACAAAAAGGTAACAAAGGATCAATAAAGAGTGACATGATTGAACATTAGTCAAAACCGATTACTCATTCATTCAAAGTCATCTACAAATTGAAACGAAGCCTCCCGAAAACGGTAAGCTACCGTATGCTATGTATTGTCAAGGCCTTAGCCATCCGGATAGTGAACCCTGATTTATGCACACAGAAGAAACTTCTCCACTCCTTCCTTGTACCTTAGGTATTAATCCAGGTTCTAATACTTTATTAGTGATGTTTTGTTTTCTTTTTCGTTTTTTGGATTTTTGTATGACATTTTAGTAACATCCCCTATTTAACCAACCCCTTGTTTACTCTTTCTACCTATTAGATAATTTAATTTTTGGGCACGTGCCTCCAATAATATCTCATTTCATATTACGCAACTCTTGTCAATACCTATCAATCTTACCCCCACCCCAGTTGCAATTTTGATTGTTCCTCCCATTTTAGAAACATTTTGATAACGTAACCAGTAACCCTAACTAGTTTTTATTTTAATTTTGTTTGACGATCCTAATGTACACACAAACACTCACAAATTAATTACATATAAATCCGAATGTACAGTTAAGTGAATGAATTCGCCTAGAAGAGACTCTTTGCTGAACTTTGTTGTTTTTAAATACAAATGACATCGTACAGTGCAATGGCTATTAATCTACTATAGCAATCATTTACTAGCTGAATAGTGCATTTTGTTAAGCTCCCGTTTGATTAAAAGTCGTATAATTACCTTCAGAAATATTGTGTTCCGTTTTATGACTTTCGAAAAAGCTAATGTTGTACACCCTTTTTTTGCACCAGTGAGATATATTATGTGAACAAACTTTAACTTTTATCAAAAAAACTGTGACAAATTTGTTTATGTTTTGACCAAAATGTCTAATAGATTTACGTTTTATAAAGCAGTCTTCATATTCTGTTATTGTTAACATTTGACTTTTCGAATAAAATTTATAAGCTGACAACCTTGTCATGTACTTCACTCACTGTATTGTTAAAGTTAGCAGTTGATTGTCGAAAATAACCTTTTCACTCTTTCTCTCTCCTCACTTGTCAGTAGACAGTAAACTCTTGCTCTTAGAATTTCGATGACTATCCCTTTCAATGGTCTCAACTGTAACCACACCTTAATAGGCTTATTTTGAAAACATCTCACATACAAAATCATAACCATGCATATTCAAAAATAATTTCATGATATAAATTTTTAGAAAAAAAATACAGATTTGTTTCACTATGTGAAACCACCCCCGAAAACCTCAGCTGTTTATGCATCTTGTCAAGTGAGTAAAAGAAAATGTGAAGGGAAAGTTTTTTTTGCTACAAAAATAATACACAGTGTCTGAACAGACAGATGACTGATGCAACATGCAGCAAACAGAAGAGAAAGTATTTTTTTTTTTAAATATTCTTTCCACTGACATTGAAATAAATCAAATATTTGTTTATCTGAAACAAGATTTATATCTGTAAATATGTACATATCTTTTGAGTTGAATAAAGTAGACAAATTGTTATTTCGGAGTAAAAAAGGAAGTAGTACACCCATATTTTATGTGCAAAAAATGAACCAGATAATTGAAAAGTAAGCTGTACTCCAAGGTTTTTGATAAAATAATAAAATAATAGTTGTGTGAGAGGGAAATTAGCTGAAATGTAAACAAAAAAACAAATTATATATATATATATATATATATATATATATAATATATATATATATAATAATATATATATATGTAATAACCACATGAAAATAAAGGTTTATAATAATTTTCTAATTCCATGAACTGAATGAATTCATGTGTGCAGTGATTTTGTCATAATTACACGATATAATTTACATTATAACTTTAGGTAACAGTTAGGTAAAAAGTTCACATTCTCATAGGATAATCAGTATTTGTAGAAGTGGTTGTAAAAGCCATGTTTACAGCGTCTCAAGATATGTAAACAATCTCGTAGTAAGCGAGAATGTTGTAGGATGACAATGAGGTCAGAGCTAAGTGCATTGGGATATCTAATCGAGATGTATAATAAACACTTCAATGACAGGAAAGTGGTTCTTTCTTCTGTTTTATAGACGTTAGACATTAGGTAGGAATGGATACTAATCGATATCAAGAGAAAAGCTTGTTTAAATAATTATTATTCCGTGAATAATACCATTCTGCTTCTGAATAGAAGATAGTGACATCTGAATTAATACCGTGAGTAAAGAAGAAAACTTACTGGCTGAAGTAAACTACAAGCGCTGGTGGTCCAGTGGTAGAATGTTCGCCAGCAGCGCAACAGCTCCCCATTCGACTGCCGGAAGATGTATCCCTAAAAACTTTGTCCACTATACCAGCAGGTAGAAACAATGGAAAAGAGGGTAGGTTAAACATGAGGCTTGTAATTGCACCCCATACTGCAGCTTCAAAGTTTGAAATCCTAAGTTTCACTCGGAACGTAAATGAATGTATTAAAAGAAGTAAGCTATGCATATCTTCAAACTAAAAAGCTTCAGCTACTTACTGATTTCTGTCTCAAACATGAGGAGTTCATCGTATACCACAACAGACCGATTTTATTCCAGGTGACTTAACTTACGACCACTCCTAAATATCACCAAAGAATAAGTCAATGTCTCAGTGGTGATTATATTTTGATAAAACAATATATTATAATTCAGCTTACTAAAATTCTCCATGATAAACTTGAACAATGCAAACAGAATATATTGAGGGGGATAAACTGACGTCATTATATTTCGTTGGTATTCGACTGCTTCAGAAAACCATGAGCAGTTTGGTATCAGTATACAAAATATTCAAGTAATTTAGTTATTGATCATAAAGGTGAAGAATATTAGTATCACGTGAGTGAGTAGCATGATAGGCTAGATAATACGTGTAGAAAACATCAGGAAATATTTTCGATTGAATACCAGTCAGCAACTGATAGAGTTCAGTCTACACCAAAGATAGGACTAGACACAGACAAACATTACACTAGTTACTCAGTAGTGTGCAATCAAAAATGTCCAGTATAGTCCTACAGGAGATCAACTGCCAGCCCGAATAGTTCAGTGGTAACGTCTCTGATTTCCGCACTGGCTGACGCGGGTTCGAATCTCAGAAGGGACATAAGTTCCTATGAGTTCGCAGATAAGCCTTTCTGATAAACGACAACCAGCTTCCTGCCCACTGCCTCCGACCATATAATACCAGGGAATATTCCAGAATTACGAATAAATGTTACGAACTCAGTACTTATTATTATTCCCATGGGCCGTGAGTGGAATATAGGGCTTCAGCAGAACAACTCTATTTAATCCTGTTCTCTACAGTCTTTCTCAGCTGGGCTCGCGATTTTATACACGCTCTCATCTCCTCCATGTCAGCCTCAAACTGATGCCTAACTCGTCGTTTACTACTCGTGTTACATTCAAAGGTCTGACTGGCTGGTGACATCATCCAACGGTCTCCTCAGAGTTTGTCCTCCCCGTCGCAATTTTCTACGGAATATTGGTTGAGCAGTAGGTTACTGATTGGCTCGTTCCCAGAGTTTCTTGTCCCTAATCCTTTCGGCCCATCTGGTCTTCAGTACGGAGCTAACGAAATCAGCTCTTGATCAAATCGGCAACCTGTTGGAAATGCTTTTCGTGACGCGAGCACCACACCTCTGAACCACATTGAAGAACTAAATGACCTTACATTGGTGCTGAAAATTCTAAATTAGTTGTTTCTACTGAGTACAGAAGATGGCGGAACTGAGATTTAGGTCTTGACATCTTCATTTGTGCCTCCGGTGGTTTAATGGATGTGTAAAACCATCAATACACTTATATACGAATCAAAACAATTTAGTTAAATAGTAATTAAAAAGAGTCTAGTCAAGGATATAGATAAAAACAAATATAGGGTAGAAAATTTTATCACGAAAACAAAATATAACAAAAAAGCAACTGAAGAACGTACAGCATATTCACTGAGTGTAGGCAGGATGAGCGATGGCTTCATTCTGGATGCACAAATTCGGTTTCGGTCGTTTAATGGCAGTCGTTTCAGTTATAAGTAGTAATTTGAAAATATCCTGAATCGCTATCTTACAGGTGGCAAGCAGTCACACTACTAGGGATATCTCAACCCCTAAGACGCAAGTTTCTTGAAATATGCCCAGATATATTGTCACAAATTCATCTTTGTCTTCGTCAGATTAGCCGTGGCAG
Organism: Trichobilharzia regenti; assembly: GCA_944472135.2. Classification (NCBI taxonomy): domain Eukaryota; kingdom Metazoa; phylum Platyhelminthes; class Trematoda; order Strigeidida; family Schistosomatidae; genus Trichobilharzia; species Trichobilharzia regenti. The sequence goes on from OX235270.1 coordinate 90,039,037, forward strand.
GCACACAAACATTGGTATATGCAGTTGGAGGTAATAGTTTGGAAAAGCAAGCACACTGAAAAATATACTTTGAATTGTACGTGCTTTACAACCACTAAACCATAAAAAAGTATTCACTGGTATCGTTAAACCATGATATCGTTGCAGTCTCATTATGAAATACATATCCTGAGAAATGAGCTGATTTTATCATTCATATTTTTCAGCCTTTGAGTTATGTGGCGATTTCCACTTTTTCCTTCTAGATTCCAACGCCGACCAATATCAGTCAGAGAATTAATGTGGACAGATAAGACGGTCTATTTAATTCACTGGGCTTCCAGAACTTCCATCTATCAAAATGCTTAAAATCTTCTGCATTTCGGGTTGTTTTAATCATACAGCTATATGAGATGATCACTACATGAACTCACGCTCATATTAAGTTTTCAACAAGACCCCGTGTATTTCTTGAAAGAAATGCAGGAAAAATGTCCTTTCTTTATATACTTCAGTCTATTACTTTAGATGTAAATCCTGAATGAAGGTGAAATATTTTGGAAATTATTAATCTGCAAATGTCTGTACTGTGTGTTCGCATATTGCTTGAAATAAAGCTTTATTACTATTCCATTCCCTGGTTTAGTACGCAGAAACTTCTGCTTACAAACTGAGCCTTTCAACCATCCAGAAACGAGGTTGGAATCAAATGTTTCATAACAACAATAACAGTATGTGTCAATTCCCAATGTAGTATCAGTGAGCGTTATCGATGTGTTATTTGCTTTAAACTTGGACTCAGAGAAACGATTTCTCATCAGGATTTCGAAACAACATTCCTGTAGACAGCAAAGAGTTGGAGACTCCCACTCAGATCATTCCTAACATAACACAGTGAATCAAGAAAATGGTCACTTTTCTTCTGGAAAAAACGCTAGGACAACATTCAATAATAGTCAGTTCTAGTGTGGCGTCGTGACCAGTAGGGTGCAACAGGTCAGGTGTGAGGACAACTACTCGCAGATGACATTGGCTAGCAGTCACGTTATGTCGTGAATTGGCAGAAATTGAGATTCATGGACCATTGGATTGGGTCTCAGTGGCTTAATGGTTTACCAGCTTGCCTGGTAACCAGAAGGTCCTGGGTTCGAACCTTAATGGTGGACGCGTGCCGCCGAAGAGTCCCAAACCAGGACAAAACGGCTTTGCAGTACTCCCTGAAGGTTTTTACAATGGTTCTCTAACTGGTGCCATCTCATGATGAAATCCTGTAACCAGGTAATCAAATACCTACAAACCAATATTTCAAAATAGTAAGACAGAAGATTCATAATTTTAGTAAAAATGAATTCACTCTTAAGTAACGCAATAACGTTTTACAATTTTTTGTCATGACTTGAACTTTTAACCCTTCTTGTCAAAATGAATAAATTTTATAACTACGGATGAAGTCAGCATTCTGAAAATAACTGTTGATGTCAGTAACTTGACCTCTGAAAACCAAAAGGTATTGATCTGTGGTTTTGATGTATTCAGGAATTTTTATGATGTACACCATGGCAATGGTTGCAACTAGGAGGTATAAATGTGGATACTTGCTAATATGGATATATTGACTGTTTCATACAAAAATATAAACATCACGACAAATATTCTCACAAAATAAACCCACTTCAGGAATGCATATTACCGTGGAAACACTATTCTTTGAATGTTCAGATTCGAGTGTCACATAATATTAATATAACCCGAGATAAATTCAGCTTTCGGTGCACTGTACTTTCTTTTATTTGAAAACTCTCTAGCAATTCATTTATTCTACTTTTCAAAAAGTATTCGTTCTCATACAAACTTATTATTTACCATGGGGTTAGCCATAATGAGGCAATGTTTAACTATATGAAAGGTTGGATAGAAAAGAGCTCTCACCTTAACTATATACTGACTGTGTAGAATGATTTCACAGAAGTGAAAATTAACGAAACATGTAACTCAGAAGCTCGTCTGGAACATAGGTTAGTTTATTAGTCAGGAAGAACACACTCTAAACTGATTCCACTACCACCCACAAGCTTCACAACGTCTACATCATGTCACGCATGCCTCGCACACACAAATCACTTCACATTCAGCTTTCATCCAAGGGGTTAACATGTGATGTCACCCAGTGATCTCTACAGAGTGTAACCAATCTATCTCCATTATCTGCTTTATATCTGTTAGGCATTAGGCTTCTAATTGGTTGGCAACCTCCCATAATACCTTATGGCTTGTTCTTTCCTCCAGACAATTTGATTTTCAGTATCAAAGCAGGGAATGAAGCTGTGGATGAAAGTCTACTGTAGCCGTTATTGACTCATACACCAAGTCTCTAAAGTATTTAAAAAATAACTCTGACTTGTCATTAGTGTTGGAAATTCAGTTCATGTTCGGTGTTGTAGGTCTCCAAAACTGATTTTTTGAACAATGAATATTTTTCCTACTTTTCCTGATGTTGTCTGGCTTTGACATCCTCAGCCGTGTTGTAGAAAACATGCTGTCTAAGTGAATGAAGCGGATTAGTTGCTTCAGATTATTTCCACTGATATCTTAATCGCACTAACCACCTTTGTATATAGAGTAAAGAAAAATTCTGAAAAATACAAGTCATATTTCATTTAAATTTGGTGGTAGCGTTATTCATGGTACAAATACATCTTCCAGACATTTCAAGTCCCCATGCTTGGTTTTGCTTTCATAGAATGAAGGCACATCGGCAGAGTGGTTTTCCGGTGGCATTCATCAGACTGCATCATTCTGTCTCTCTGACTCCAGTAAAGAATAAGTTTATTTTTTTTTTAGAAATATTTTTGTTGTACGTTAAGGCTTCTGTATCAATTGAGTTGATTTTCACTCAACCTCCTCTCTTTTTGGGGAGGTAGATTGGACACAAGCTAAGAATATCGTTGAATGACATCGCATGACAAGCCACTGCTCACGTGGAATCAGAATAGGCAATGACGAGTTAGGCGCCCAACGAATGCCACGGAGAAGACAACATGAAGAACAGATAACAACATATAAGCGATCGTGTAGCCAGCTAAAGAAGACTGCAGAGAAGACAGTGAAAAAGAGATGGGCTACTGAAGCCCTATTCAGTACCCAAAGGAGTATTAATATAATAATTATAATAGTGAATACACACAACAAACACACAACAATACTACTATCTTACATTTAGCATAAATTAGCAGATGGTGATTAAGACCATGCAAGAATAAGTTGTTACTTTAATTACTATAAAGTAACTCAAAAAAACTGTTCTTACTACACACATAACCACTGTCTGAAATACTAGTCCACTGAAATGAAGCGTAAAGTAGTGGTATAGCATATCAGAAATAAATTTTGCTTTTGCAATTTATTTTTCCTGTCCAATTCATCTAATTAGTAACATAAAAACATTTCCTCTTTCTGAATTGTGATATACACTTTACAGGTAGGACGTTTCCTTTTCCGCTGTTCTGATTTCGTTTTATTTCCACAGCAAAACAATAAAAGTAAAAAGACTGGAGGAAAAAACAAACGAAGAGAAACATGCTGAAGAGTGTTAGTGAGATGGATTATACAAATATACAGTCAGTTGGTATTTGTTAGTAACAGATGATAAATCATTTGTCGTCTACTATTCAACATTAATCACTTTCTCTGGTACAAGATGAGCAGTGCAATAACACTGATATATTCAAGTTCTTCGTGTGAAGACATTAGATTGTTAACTTTCGAAGGCTTTTTGTTTCAATAGATATTAACATTTTTTAAAGAAACCTTTTGACTTTGTTGCTCTTTACTTCCAAAACATTTTTTAGATCAAAATATAAATACGATAGACACATGGATTCAGTAACAGTGTAGTCTTCGTTCTCTAGTTGTCAAAATTCACATTGCAAATGTCAGATTATGTCAAAAATTTATCAAATTTTCAGAAAAGAGACAGTTACTGTAATATCCTCGGTGTTCTACTGAAACAAATTTGGGTATACCTGCAGACAAAAAGACGCAGAAACTAAACGAAGACTGTCGCCAAACTGTCAGTGGGTTTTCTTAATAATTAGTTTGACTTGCATGGTATGCCTGCATTCGGAGACAAAATATTGACGTACTAAAAGTTAATGATAAACCGACATGTAACCGTGATCTCAAACTGTATTCATATTTTACAAATATGAAAATAAACTTTGTTGATTAGTGATTTGTTTAAGTTAATTTTTGGGTTTCTCGTTATCTAACTGAACCGAAATGTTTGACTTCTGTTGATATGTTTGCGGCTGGTATGCACACCGATATTATTTGTTGGATAGTGACTAGCAGTGGAATCCAAGATGCGCATTTGATCTTATGCAGGACTAGTCAGCTGGAAGTATATACAATCCGCAGAGAGTGGTACTGTTCCCACTAAGATTCAAACCGATTTTCCTTTGTTTCAAACTTCAGTGGGTTTTCCATTGAACTACTTAGGTCAAAAGTCTATAAGTCTTGGATGTTTGATAAGAAGCACCCTGGATTTGGGCCTTAAAGTGAACAGCATCACTCAGCGAAGATTACATGTATATCCAGTTGCCCGGTCCCGAATAATCTCAAATACATATCCCGGATTCCGCAACTAGACGCCATCCACCAAATATCTTGTTGTTTAGTATCTTTAAAACCGCAGACTAGGTGTAAGCATTTGTACTAAAACTCCTTACGAAGACAACAAACAATTTCATTGCTGTCTTATTCTCTCAACATGAACGTATTTCAAATTTAATAGTACACAAGTTAAAGTGGATGGAGATCAGATGTAACGGTATACGATGAGAGACTCGATAAACGTATATTTCATTGGAATTTGGCATCTCTATACAGCGAAATTATGTACACCTCATCCTCAAACCACCATTTTCACAGATATTCCATGTTGCACTACCTATGAACTCTGTATTGTGTTTCTTAATCTTCTTTTCGTGTCTCCCATGCTTTCTACACCTCTGAATTCTCTGCTCCTCTTGATGTCACATCCATCTCTCCTACTGACTAATCTTATCAGTAGCATACGCCACACGATGAGCAGTCCGTTTGAATATTAGTGATACTTTAGGAAATTACTACTTTTCGTTTATTTCTGTTTATAGGAGCATAAAGAAAATTCTATCAAAATGAATTGCCAGCACATGTGTTCCACAACAGTTATTTATTCAGATTTCCATGTGATTTTGAAGAATCAGTCAATCCTAGTACTAAAATTTAACAACAATAAACTTATATCTTTTCACACAGATATTCCGAAAATGTCGGAATATTTGATATGGTTCTTTGTGAAAAGAAACTACTCTCCCTGAGACTTCGATATTTGAAGAATTCAATCATCATCTATATATGTTAGGTGAAACTCTTAAGATGTATTTTCTGGGTAATTATCTTTCCTTTGTAACTCACATTGAAGGAAATACACTGTCTGTGTCTAAAGCTTTACCATGACTTATTTCTATTGCTATTGGCCATTTATGTATTGCCTACTAATCCGTTAAACTAGAAGTCAGCTATGAAGTGAATGACTTTTTGGGTAAAATAAATGCCATTGTCATAACACTGTAATTATGCTAAGACAAGAGTGCCTAGATTCATTTTCAACTTAATATATCTCATATCATCACAGCTTTTGCCGTCTTAATCCCCAGAAAAAGAATCCGGTCACATAACGCTCCAATCGCTACAGTTTTTTATCCCCTATATCATAAATACCTATTTTAGCTTTTTTCTGATTTTCTCAGGCTTTCAAGTATTTTCTGCGCTTTAGATATATGAAGTATATAATAAAGTATATGAATCACCTAAAAGCTACGACTGCCTCTCAGACACTGAAGAATGAAGTTTGAACCTGTAGATGAATTGAATTACACAAATTGAAGCATACACTTTAAAAATAAGTTTGAATTGCTAATGAATATCTTTTGATATTTTTTTCAACTGAATTACGTAATACGATACTGATAAATTTGATATCACTCAAATTTCCGAGGACATTTAGTCTTTTAATACAAATGAACCTGAGTCTTGGGATAATATTTATTCGGTAACCGTTTGGAGTAAAATCTTTTGAACTTAAGACAAGATAGCTTGTACAGTGATCAAATTGATTGCATTCACCTTAACTGTAAGACACAGAGATAAAGGTTAAATGACAGTATATACTGGCAGAAATTGAAAATCGTTCAGCAAATGGTAATGAGTTATTAGTTAATCAAGCAGAAAGAATTACCAAACGTCTTCGGGTCGAAGAACTCTCTGTTGCAAAACGTTTCCATTCAGAAATCAGCAGTCTGTGTTTTTCGTGCTCATTACAGCTTTCAATACTTTGTTCAAAGAAGTGATTTTTTGGAGCTTGTAATTCAAGAAATGAATACTAATCCACAAACGACATGCTCATTATTCATATTCTAAATTTTCACAGATTAATAATAATCCAACACCGAGGAGGAAAAGATGTCTTGTATAAAAATTCTTGTTAAGCATTTTCTTCACACTTCGTTTTAACAAGGATGAATGGCGAATTATACAAATCTGTGTCGTAAATATTTTCACTGACTTGTCTGTATTTTACTCGTAAAACTTTGACAATTACATATCATAGATTAAAAGCGCTGCATGCTTCTTTTTTTGGCGTTTTACTTCTAAACTAATCTAATTTAGTAGATGGCGTAATACGAAGTAGGAAACCAAATTTTAATGTTGAAAAATAAAGAATATCATGTTTGCATCAGATACTTCCATGCATATATATATATAATATGTTTTAGGAAAGAGACAAGGCTAAGACAAAGTATTAATGATGAGTTGAATGTATGTAATTTAGTCTAAAAACATGCAAAATGTCTGCAGCATCATATGACAGCAAATTATGCATTCATATAAGAAAAAAAGGAAGAAAATAGGTTATTATTTCATAAGGAGAGTTTTCTTTTGTAATTCGACTTTTCATGGCGTAATAGAGGAAACAACAACAATAATAATAATGATGATGTCAAATGCATATAACCGGGATAACAAAACATAAGAGTTTATTTCCTTTTATTCTTAAAACTTTGCATTATATTTCGGCGAACGACGACTATATTTGCAGAAGAGTGTTGTAAACTGGAAATATAACAATTACTATGATATATGGTTTATCTTTCTATTTATCTTGTCTCGACCTTTATGATTGTTTAGTATCAGAGTGTGAATATTCTTATCCTACTAGAAACATAATTCGGAAATCCTGCTAGTTCAATGAAAATAAACAAGCATTCATAATTCCCACTACAGTATACAAGTTGGTTTAAAGAAGAGTTGTTCATTGTTTAATACTTCATTTCTTGATATGTTTTTCAGTTTTATTTCAATTTAAAGCAGATACAATTGGCCTAATAACCACTATTCTACTCTACTTTACATAATATCTAATCAGAAGAAATGGCGGTTAATTAACTTTATATATTATTATTATTTCCTTTAATTCCTAGAGGAACATAGGGCTTCAGCCGTGCGTGTCGATTGTGTTCGGTTCTCTGCTGGAGTTTTCACATGGCTCCAAGTCTGCCCCCATGCTTTCATCTCCTCTTCTTATGACCTCCTCCAAGTCACCCTTGCACTGACGACCAACTCATCGCTTCCCATTCGGATTCCACTAGAGCAATGTCTTGTCTAGTGATGTCACTTGATGGTTTCCTCAGAGTATGACCAATCCATCTCCATTTCTTTTTGCCTATTTGTTAAACAATCGGCTCCTGCTGGGTTGGTTCGCTCCCAGAGATCCCTGTTGCTGCTCTTTTCTGACCGGCCATCTGATCTTGAGTATTGAGAGAAGAAAACTGTTGATGAAGGTCTGAAGTTTGTTTGAGATGCTCTTAATGACGCGTAGTGCAAGTTTCTGATCCGTATAGTGAGTGGCACTGACTTCACATTGGATTTGAAAATCTGGATCTTATTTTTGATACTGAGTGCTGTTGACCTTCACACAGACTTGAGAGTAATGAAAGCTTGTCTTGCTTTTCCGATTCCGGCTTTGATATCCTCGTCAGTTCCGCCTGTAGTTGAAATGATGCTTCCCAGGTAGGTGAAGGAGATTGTTTCTTTCAGTTTCCTCCGATTTATGCTGACTGTTGTCTGTTGTTGTTGCTGCTGTTGGTGAAGCCCAGGAATCTTCATCACCTCTGTTTTCTCTATGTTCACCTGAAGTTCCATCTTCTCTGGATGCTTCTTCTGCCAACTTGTTGCTTTTCACTTGCATATCTCCCAGTTTGTGGGAAATCAGACATATATCATCGGCGAAATCCGGATCCTCCAAGTCTTTCGTGTGGATCCATTTTATGCCTGTTTCCTTATTCCCCGCTGTTTGTCGCATTATCCAATCTACTGCAATCAGGAAAATCACTGGCGGTAGTAGGCAGCCTCATCTTACTTCCGTCTTTACTTCGGAGGATTCCGTAAGTTTCCCGTTGGGGATTACTTGGCATGCAGCATTGTCGTACAACTGTTGGATGAGATGTGTAATTGTCGTTGGCACCCCGTAGTAGCGAAGTAGTTGCCAAATCACCTCTCGATCGACGCTGAGCCATCGAAGGCCTTTTCAAAGTCGATGAAGTTGAGATAGAAAGGTGACTGTGATTCCAAGCTTTGTTCAATGATGATCCGTAGTGTGGCGATTTGATCAACACATGACTTGTTTCTCCTGAATCCCGCCTGTTTCGGTGGAAGTTTTTCATCCAGGTCGGCTTGTTTGATTCTTTCCTTAATAAGCTTTAGACAATGGAAATAGACAAATTATTAAATACTGTCGTCATTATAAAACGGAATTCCTTATCCTCCATAGTGTAAAATCACTGCATAGAGGGTTTTAAAGGCAAGATACCCTACAGTTAAATTAACGCAACATACTGTTTACTGCAAAATTATATCTTTTCATCAGGTTCTTGTTCTCTGTCTAATCTCATGGTAACTGCTCCCTTTAATCCTCCATACAAACGGCGATCGAATTGATTTCCTCAAAGTATTTTTGGAAAGCTTAGAGATTTAGTCATTTGGTTACCGAATAAAATGTGCGTGTGACGCGGGGAGCCTCTAAGTGTTTAAATGCATCAGTGATTAAATTCTACATCCGAGACTGAGTGCCAACAGTACTTGTCATAAAAAATGGGACAGTCACAGAATGCATTTCACTGTTAGGCTTAATCATATACGGGAAGATCTACTAGGCATATATACATATGATACTGATATGCAGAAATTATAGAATCTGTCAAAAGTGCGTTAACATGCATTACCACATCAAAATGATTAATAAAACTCCTAAAGTCCATGCATGACGAATCAGTAAATTACCACCAGGAGTTATGTTGAATTCATTGAATGGATGAGATGTGTTGATGTATCGTCATCCAACAAACCATAGAATAGTAGTCAAACCTCTGCCTCAACTTCATCCACTTCGAAAATGCCTTCAACAACGCTGACGAAGAAGTAATTTGGCGACTACTTCAACACCTTGACGTATGGTGTCCCAAACGTTTAATAATGTCACTCAACAGCTATATGACAATGCCACCTGGCAGGTGATGCACAACGGGAAATTCAGAGAGGCATTCGAATGCATACTGGAGTAAGACAAGTTGACTACCTATTTTCATCGACGGCGATATTCTTAACTGTGGTGGACTGGATTATGCGTCAGACTGTGCAGAGGAAGCGAGGAAACAGGAATACGCTGGATCACCGATAAGACGACTCTAGAAGATCTGAATTTCGCGTGTGGACAATATATGTCTATTGTCACACAAACTCGAAGACTTGCAGGCATAAGAAAACCAACAAACTAGCTGAGGAAGCATTCAGCGAAGACAGGACTGCAAGTGAACATAGAGAATATGGTGGTGATGAAGATAACCAACCAAGGAACAGCAGCACCAACAACAGCTAGCACCAATCACCATCGACGGGAGAGATTTAATAGAGGTTACTTCCTTCCTTCACTTATCTAAGAAGCCCCGTTTCAACCAAAGGCAGTCGGATAGGATGAAGATGTCAGAGCCAGCCAGAGTATAAAAGTCAGGATGTACCTTTATCAACCTGAAACTAGCCTGGAAATCTTCTGCACTCCTCAACATAAGTAAAAAGATTCAGATTTTCAACACATATGTGAAGTCAGTCAAAAAATTGCACTACATGTCATGAAAAGGATTTCCCACAGGTTACAGACTTTTGTCAACAGCTTCCATCTTCACTGGCTGGCTCCATACTGAAGATCAAATGGCCGGCCAGGAAGAGTCAACAATCAGAACCTCTGTAGTAGAACAAGCCATCAAAGAGCCGATTGCTCAAATGTTTTAACATATCCTTTTTAAGATGTACAAATGGGTTGTGTGGTTGAATGATCACCGAAGAAATTAATCCCAGAAAAGCTTCTCAAAGAAAAAATGACTTAATTGGTTTCCTTAGAGCAACAACGACAGATCGAGATATTAATTATTATTATTATTATGTGAATGACACATTCATGGTCTTGAGAAATATAAATGAAGAAAAAGCTATTTGGATCGACTTTAGTGACCAACATTCATCAGTTTTTCCCCCAAGCAGGAGGTAGGAAGAAAGAGTATTTCAACCATAAAAGCCATTAAAGACTGGATGGACCAATAAAAAGTAGCATATACTTATATACATTACCAGTATCAATGGGTTAGCATCATTGTTTTTCGACCTTAGTATCTTTGGAATTTCAATGTCATTAGCTGAAGTTTTCACTATATAGAGCAAGACAAAATTACTCAAACGATCTGTTTTAGTGAGGAACTCAAGGTTATCTGTATTCCATTGTATAAAACTAAATGTCCAAAGAAGTTCACTGATAAAAATAAGAGTTGATTTGTCAAAAAACTGATCATACAACGGCTTCAAGGAAGCCTGTTTATTTAAATTTATAGTGTCATGAGGACATTTTGTAGTGAATCTGTGATTCTCGGCTTAAAAATTGCTGATGGTGAACACAGAAATGATGTTGATAGAGCCTTCAGTGTTACTCATATCCTTCCCTCCAATATTGATTCTCCCAAATGAACGCAAATATCTGAAGAATCTGTTTGACTAAGTCAACTATATTTTCGTAGAACCACTTCATGTGCCTTTTCAGTCTTCGCATAAATGCGAAAACAGCAACTTATCGTCCCCAATCATAACTAAGTTGTTAATTTGCCTAATTTATACATATATGTCGTTTTTGGAAAGAAAACAGTTCCCATAGGCTACAAAATACACTGACTGTCAATTAGGAAATACCCAATAACATATGTCTTATCTTTAGTACTAGCTTCCCACTGATTGCCTCCAACCATCTAATATCATTTCTAATGTGTGGTGTCATTTCATGGATGTCGCTGAGTACGTCTCATCCAAGTATTGCAATTTTGAAGTTAATTTTCGCGACGCTACGTAATAATGAAATCTACGGTAATGACTATACGTTCGTTAATATTCGGACGAATGAACAGTCAAATAAGAGAAATCAGAATTTTATTACTAAAGCTTCCACTGATGATACCTTAGGTTTTGTGTATTTTCATTAGGTAGCACAACAAACATTTAGTTCACAATATTTTCTGTCTGCTGGCTGACATTTATAAGATTAGGGTCATTTACTCCATCTGAAAAAGCTTTAAGATATCATCTACTTTGACACATGTTATTATTATTTGTTCCTTAATATCCATAGTGGAGCAGAAGGTTTCAACCACCGACTCATTAAGGTACATATTATAGGATTATAAATGATATATATGCATATATTGCTATTTTTTCTATGAAATATGCATAATGAAAGTCGTGTGTTATTATTATTACTAAAAAAATAGTCCGTTTTATCATTAAATCGTGAACTAAGAATGCCAAAAGTTATCCGCTTTTTACTGTAAAGCTATCAGGGATAGTGAAATATGAATGGCTTAAACAAAATGTGTCAATAAATATCAACTCTGTTCACTATAATCATTATCACAGTGAAGATGTCTGTAAATATATCACCTTTACTATTATCCTTATTCATTTCTTGCGTCCCGATTGGAGAACAGGCATTCAACAGCAATCAATCCTCTTTCATCACTTCCAAATGACTCCACAACAGCCGACAAGCTTTAATCATCTCTTCACATGACTTCCTACAAGCCACACTTGAACGCCTGAGACGTTATCTCCACTTCAAGTTCTACTCGACGACCTTACATGTGATGTTGCTTAAACATCTCAATGTATGTCGAATCCATTTCTACATCATTTTGTTTATTCTTTAAAAAATAGGCTTTTTTGGCTGATTCGCTTTCTGCTATATTTCCTTCTCGCCTGTCCTATCCGATAATCTGCTCTTCAGTATCAAGACAACTTAGACAAGTATTGTTGGAAGACTTCAACAGCCTGTTGGAAATACTACCAGTGGCGCAAGCACCAATTCTCCAAAACATTTAGAAAAACATCGAAACACACTGAAAGTGTGGATGGTGATTTTCCACTTAGGCCTTATGTTCCATGCAGAACGCAACAAATGGAAGATATACTAATGACATTATAATAAATTTTATAGAAAATTCTTAAGAAACGAATATCAGACGTATTGTCTATCGCTTTTCTGTATAAAATGCGTCATGAGATTTACTTTTGGAAGTCTGTCAAATCAGAAGATCAGCCATGGTGAATAACGTTAACCCAAGTAAAAAAAATGATTTTTTTTGTTGCTATTTTTTTTATAAGAATGTGCTTGTTGTGCAGATTTGAATTCAAAATGAAATAGCTTTCTATTCCAGTCCGTAAATTATCCAAAAATTAGATCATTTTGGTAGAAAAAAGAATTGATAGAAAACAAAAATGCTAAATTATGTGGAATGTGTAAATTTCGACTGCGTAAAAATCTATTTATTCCCATTTTGAATTTGTTTTGTCATTCATTTCAATGAATATGGAGTGCGCGTAAAATGAGACGCATATCTGAAGTAGAAGAAAAAGCAGAAATAGGATTGAAGATAATAAATACACATTTTAACTATAATTAAATTTTGCTATATAAGACATATTTTGTTTATTTATTATTTATCTATTTGTAGCCAAAGCTTCTACTTGAATTTGCTAAAAGAAATACGAAATGCGCCGTATGATGAAAACCAAAAGCACAGGATATTTATTTCCACATGTGAGAAAATTATTATATTGCTACAGTAATATCAGAAGGTTTTGTCCATGTTACTTAACATTCCATCACAATAGAAGTTAACAAGGCAGGTTTCTCAAGTCAATCTTCGATATTTGACCCCTAATATTTCATGAAAAAAAGATTAACGGTGTCATCGTTGGACTGTGTAAATGATTGCGATTGATTGTTTATTAGTACACCCATCATGTAAACCGCATAGTTCTAGTTCTCTCAAATACGCCACTCATGGAAATGTAACAAGTGATAAAAAGCTTCTGGAATATTCCAATTGTCACTTCACCACCCAACGTCAGTTAGAGAAACTTTCAGAACTATGGAACACTGGATGGGTGATTCATCGCGGTTTGGAGCTCTTCATCAGTTCGGTTATTTGATACTAAGTATCGAACACAGGACCTTAAATTGGCGAGAAAAATATTCAGCCAGTGAGATGGAGAATGATGTACTAAGAATACTAACTTCTACATATCAACGATATATTGTGTCACAATCTGCTGCCTTCATCAACCGATACAGCGGGATACAACCTCTAACTAGAATTACAGAAACTCCATAGCAGAGTCAATTTATTACTACTATATAAATATCATATTTACTCTAGCTATGGCTATTTAACTATTTCAACTTCCATACCATTATTACTTTTGCTGCTCTCAGAGTTCCCATTGAAAAATAGGACCTCAAAAGAATAAATCCAATTCGTCCTAATATAGTCACTCAGTCATCTTCGGCTGGAACCACGATCACACATAGGCTCTCATCTCATCCTCACAACATCTAATAAAGATCACACACACACACACTTCACACTTCATCCACAACCACACCAACACCGATGCACAACTCGTCGTTTGCCATTCCAGCTTCGATCGAACAATGAACTCGCGCGCTATCTCATTCCACAGTCTTCTCAGAGACCAATGTCCCAACCATCTCAATTCTCTTCACCATATTTTCTGACCAATAGGCTCTTGATTGGTTCGCTCCCGGAGATTCCCATTTCAAATCTTACCTGTCCATCTCATCTTCAGTGTGGAGCTGGAGGAAGCAGCTGTTGATAAACATCTGTGGTGGGTTGATGCAAATGCATTTCTTGAAGCGATTGTTATGTCTCCGACCCATATGAAAGAACTGGCTGACTTCACATTGACTGGTTTTGAAAATCCAGATTTAGATCTTTATGTTGTGGAGTGTGGAAGATTCACAAACTGATTTGAGCGTTGTGAAGATCTGTCTTACCTTTCTGACTCTCGTTTTGACATCACTATCGGCTCTGTGAAGGAAGAAACGTATTTCATCTTTCATCCGTTGGCAGTGACTGGGGCTGGTTGTTTTAGGTGGTGGTTGAGTATCTTCATCACTTCCGTTTTCTCTATGTTTACTGTTTTTGCTGCCTGTCTCTCCTATCAATTCGCCGGTATGTGCACGTATATTTTCGAGTTTTTGTCACACTAAACAGAAATCATCCGCGAAATCCAGCTTTTCAAGAATCGTACTGTAGGCGATCCAGCGTATTTTTGTTTTTTTGCTCTCCACAGTTTCCTACCTAATCCAGTCCACCACAGTTAAGAATATCGCCAGTGATAACAGAGAGCCTTGTCCTACAAATGCATCCACTTCAAACGCCTCACTGATGTCTTCTTTGTGGATCACCTGATACTTGTCATTGACTTATAACTTTTGAATGAGTTTGATAAAGATTAGGGGAACTCAGTAGTGCTGAAATATTTTCCAAATTATTTAGAAGGCCTTTTGTAAGTCACTGATGATGAGTAGAGTTGCTAATCAATCCAAACATAACTTGCTTTTGTTGAATCCAGCTTGTCGGAATCGGTACCCTAGATCGAGTGCATTTTTTATTCTCTCCAAGATGGCGCAACTTAGTATTTTACTTCTGCGAATACATTAGCCGTTAATCTCTGGAAAAAAAATTTAGTTAAATAAACGTAAAAATGTTTGTAAGAAATTACCATATAGCGGTTGACGGCCGTGTCTATCCACCACACTTACTGGAGATGTACAGAAAGTAAGGCTTCTTATGAGTCGTTCACTCCTACGTACAGTCATGGCAATCTGCTTCCACGAATCCTTGTATCAAGTGTAAATGGTAAAGCTAATTTTCTGGGTGGATGTCATAAAGCATGCTGCTAAGCGATTCATGTGTTTGCGTGAATTGAAGCTTGAACACGTTTGGTTGACTTAACAACATGCCTTATTACATCAGCTAATTCACTGTATGTTTGGACGACACTGAACTGTAATGTATTTAATATTAGACGCGTTTTAAATGCATTTGTACACTAATGTTCGATATGAATAAGTATTCACTTCTATGTAAAATAACTTCGCATTTATGACCATAACACATGGTACTCCATTCATTTAACAAGTTAGTGAAAGTATCAGAGTTTTAGAGTGTTAACTGAAAGACATAATAGTACTTAGACGTTGTCATAAAAGCACAATTATGTGATAGGACTAAAACATGCACACTTTGAACATGTTTTATCTTCACAGTAAAGCTTGCCTAGATTGTGTTGAAAAACGCCACCGGATGTTTAAAAAGAAAACTAGGGATACAACTTTACAAAGGGATAAAAATCTTGAGACTTCTGAAAGTTTTCCAAGACAAGAGAAACAAAATGACCACCGAATTCCCTGTTTTAGCCATGCACCCAACTGAAAGTGATGCCAGTGAACCAAGTGCGATAGACACGCGTTGTTGAGGAACGCCAAAAAATTCAACAACGATAATTGTTATTTTTAAATATAATTTAAAAGCTTCAATGTAACTTTTTTGAATAGTACGGACACAGACCTCAGAATCCAACCTTCTTCCTTATTTTGTTTTTAGGGTAATTTACTGTGGGAAGTAAACGAAAAGAATCATAGTGAATAACTATAATTGCAGAAAGAAGGCATTGGAAGCATAAACAAATAGTGTGATCAACAAATAAGCTGAATAAAAGGCCTAAGAATAAATAAAGAGAGGATGCATGAGAGTGGGAGAAATGAACCTGTGGTTTTCCCTCCTAACACCATATAAATAATATTTATTAAACTAACATCTGAAATGCCAAATATAATTGTAATATTGAAGTATTTGTGATTATCGATCATGGATTGTTACCACTGTAAAGTACGGTGTACTTATTATTGCTATTAGCGTTTTTACTAGAAGTAATAATACTAATATTAATGAAAGTAGTAATAGTAATTATAGTCATGCATAGACAATAACTTATCACTGATTAATTGACCTTGAATTATTTTTCAAAAAAGAAAGAAAGCCTGGATACTGCTTACTTCTGACATTTCGATGACTGAAAATAAAGCACTAGCTACTATGCATTAATTTAATTAATTAAACAAACACGTTTCATCTTGTTGAACAAAGAAAGAAGAAACATTGGCGCAGAATAATCTGGATCGATTTTATTTCATTGGTTCTCATCACCTTCGTGCAACCTGAACTTTTTAATAACAATAGAAAGTGTATGGTCTAATTTTGTAAGCTTATCTTTTCACTCCAGCCCCTCCCTTTATTTTTCGCTTAACTCTCTTAAGAGATCATTTTTCTTGGTCCTCTGAGTTCTGCTCACTGTATTACATCATCAACTTCTCATCTGACCTCATGTGCACCGAAATTGTAAAATTTTGATCTTCTCTTATCTAATTACGTAACTATTGCTAATTTTCTTTTGTTGCCAACCCAACAACACAATTGTTAATAAAATTTTTTCAAGAAACTTTGCTATACCAATATATATATATATATATATATATATGTATGTCGTAAGACTTTAGACACCCTGTAAATCTCAACGCCTTATTTTACTATGACGCTCTGTCAGTATGCTTGCTAATGGACAAAGGTTTGTTAGAATTGTACACTTTTTATTTTTATTAAAAAATTTAGGTTGTACGCAGCTGACGAGAACCACCGAAATAAAATGGGTCCAGATTATTTTGCGCCAATTTTTCTTCTTTCTTAGTTCAAATTTATAAAAGGGAATAATTGTATGAAACTCTTGAAAATACGTTTCACCTATACCTAGTGTTTATTAAACAACAGGATACACAGTTTATCAAATTTCAAGCAGATTAAGTGAGATTTAGGCAGTTTGTATGTTATCGCGCAGTAGGACGATGTCGTCTACATAATCGAGGGAAGAGGTTTCTTTTGAATCAGGATATCTGTCCCAAAACCACGACTATACACATTCTTCAAAGTGGTCTCCAGATTGTCATCTATGGGAGAGTTAGAGATGAATGATGAGATAGGACACGTTTGTCTAAATTCACTTGCGATTGTGAAGAAGCGTAATTTGCTTTACACGCGACACTTTGTTATCACTATCAGCATTTTAATTTTGATCTTGATTTGTCTTCAGTTAGAGAACCACTGTAAATGAGGGAACCTTGAAGAGCTGTTTCATTTTTATCAGGCACTCTTTATTTGTACACACCAATGACCCAACTAGGGATAGAATCCAAGAGTTTAAGTTTACTTGGCTAACTCATATATTATTCAGTCGTTTGATTCTGTCATATTAGCTAAATTAAGTAGAAGTCCACCTGAAGATCCTGGGTTCTATTCCTGATGGGATCATTGGTACTCACTGCCGATGAGTTCCAAATTAAGACAAAACAGATGTATAATGCTCCTTGGCTTACATCGGTCCTTTAACTAACATCAGTTTGTGATCAAATTTGAAATCATTCACACAGTTGCAAATATGCAATTGAAAAATCTCGGTATTCTTTTTTCTTTTAAAAGAAAAGGCTTTCAGCTAAGAGTTATTTTTTTCGGTGATATCATTCTCAAGCTGTACAATCGCATATATATACTTACATATAGATACGGTAAATTTTCTTAACAACAAAGGGTATATTTCCAAAGACGCATCATTAGAATTTTAAATAATTTTAGATAGCAAACTGCGTAATGGATAAGGCGTTAATCAGGTAGAAACTAAAATAAAATTAAACAATTGACGAAATATAACTGACAGTGTTGAATAGAATTCAAAACAAATTTCAACAAGAGTCAAGTGAATCACCAATGCCTCTGTGGTTTGAAGAAGTTTGATTCGCACTCTTTTAGCGAGATTCCCACGTATTCTGTAGATAACTTTGAATCTCCCCTTCAGGTTAGCTTGGTGTCAAGATTTGATCAGGTATTCCAGGATAGAGCTGCGGGAGGATCGTTCTTCTCCCTTATAAAACCATAATGGCAAGTGTTCGATGTTACATTTGGATAGCAACCGCTGGGTACAGCCGACATATCTAGCGTCATATGAGCAGACGAAGTGACAGATGCGCACTGATGAGGCCTACAATAGGGGCTTATCCTTCTCGTTCATTCAAATCATTGATTTTGTAGGGAAGGTTATCCAAAGTTCATCTAAGAAGATTTTCTTCAGTAGGCCAGACAGGCGGTCTCTCAGTATTTCTGCTGATGAATGTCCACTATATTGTAAATTCAAACTGATACGCTTTTTGGGAGCAGAAAAAGTGAGCATTTTAAGTGGTTAAATTTTCATGGATTTCGTGATGAGATGTTCTGGGTAGTTACTTAAGAGAAGGATCATTTTCAGAGTGTTTAACTCTCCTTCCATAATGTCAGGACTGTAAATTCTGTTCCTTTTTTCTTTGCTCATAAGTTAAGGAATAAGCTAGAGGAGAATTCACTTCTAACCGATTGGTATTGTGGTTGTGGCTACCTTAATCTTCATCAACCATAATACATTAAATCCTCCCCTTTTCTTATTGTTTTAAACATCCACTTCTGTTCTTTGATCAAAAACTAATTTTTTCATTAGCTTTCAAACTACCGCTGTACAATTTTTTTTTAAAACGAGGGAAAAGGTTCGGCTCACTCAGCAGTGAGGCACGCTATATATTGTCGATTACTCATTTGCTTGAAGATTCCGAATGATAAGAAACCATTATGCAAAATATAATACCCAGAAACTTGCAGATCGTGTAAACATTTGATCCTGAATAAAGTTGGTAGTTTACTTCTCGACGGACAAATAATGTTCAGTTGGTTTGAGTATCCCCAGGAGCTTTTCTCTTGAAAAGAAATTATTTATAAGCCATCAATTATTAAAAAGGTAATAAGTAATTTTGATAATTTAAGAATGTTTTGTGGCAACCAGTGTAGCGTTTTATTCACTGAATATAAATGACCGTCTGAAACTATCACCTTCCAGAGTACATTTTCCAACCCCAAAGTATCTGCTGATGTCATTGTTAAGAAATGTGAACCTCAGAAATTACAAATATTTTCCAATTTTGAACTATCTGGCAGAACACACATAGTGTTTTCAAAAAAGTTGAAGCTAATCATTATTGCTAAGATTATAGGGGATGTATGATGTACTGCTGATAGTCAAAGGAAACCTCTACTTATTTCGCTATTTTTCTATAGTTTTCATTCTTGTTTTGACTTTTTTAAATGATTAACTCATCAGTAAAATGTTGTCTTGTCAGAGATGGTGACATTCTAATATAGTATTCATCGCTTAAAACCATAAAGTTTTATTTACTATGTTACACTGTAATATTTAATGACTTTAGGGATTGAAAGATTTATTATTTTTGAGTATATTTTTGGGCGGAATGATATATATACTTTCCATCACTTCTAGCCTAAGCACGGATACACAGATAGGCATAAATTCTATTCACCTCGACTGTATATGTTTTCTCTCATGAACACAAGGCATCAAGAAAACATGCAGAACCACAAGAAGAAAAAAATTATTAATTCATGGACTTCGAAAACCTGTAATTATCATTTTATATTCCCTTTAGCCTCCATCGAAAAATAGGACCTCAAAAGAATAAATCCAATTCGTCCTAATATAGTCACTCAGTCATCTTCGTCTGGAACCACGATCACACATAGGCTCTCATCTCATCCTCACAACATCTAATAAAGATCACACACACACACACTTCACACTTCATCCACAACCACACCAACACCGATGCACAACTCGTCGTTTGCCATTCCAGCTTCGATCGAACAATGAACTCGCGCGCTATCTCATTCCACAGTCTTCTCAGAGACCAATGTCCCAACCATCTCAATTCTCTTCACCATATTTTCTGATCAATAGGCTCTTGATTGGTTCGCTCCCGGAGATTCCTATTTCCAGTGACTCGCTCTGGTTGTTGTTGACAGTTTATATTCAGTGATAAAAATCATAATACCTTTCAAAAAATGTTGGAAGTAGCTATACAAATATTTGTACCAAAATTTTGTTTCAAGTTAAGTGAGGTGGTCAACAAAGTTACAAATTCGCATTTAACTACGGTTTAGAAATCTGGACCAACGGTTTTAAACTGTGAAAGTATATCGACCACAGTTGCCTGCACCAAACACATGAACATCAGCGTAACCTTAAGTGATTTCATGTAAATGAAATATACTAAATACAGCTGGACGTGTGAAAATGACTGATAGCGATTCGCCTCGAACTTTACGGCTTGTGAATTTGATATGAGGTGTTACCAGGTTACCAGAGTAGCTAGCCAGAAATTGAGTTGTTTGAAGTGATTCAGCGCTCTAAGTTGGGTCAGATCGTGTACACCACCAATCAGCTTGGCTTCAAACGAGCAAAACTGTCACTTGGCCTTTAAATCACTTAGATGTGGCTTGCAAGCACAACTGGTCGATGTGTGAATAGTACGCAGTTATTCATCCCAGTCAATCAGCAGTAAATAGTGTTGATACCCACAAGATGGTGTGCATACTTCTTATTTATGTTCCGAGTTGAAGACAGCATCTAAGGCTTTGGAGTTTCAGTAGTACTGCTTTTGTTTCCTAAGTACTAAGTACTCATTTTAGTTCACTGCCACTGGGTATTCTAGCACTGAATCATCATAGTAAACTCAAAAACAAAATCGATACTGGATGATGACATATCATATCTATAAAATATCTTAGGCTTTTTATTTGCACTTTGTTGTGTAGTCCATGCATGACTTTGATTACTTCAAATGCCAACTAATTTGTATGAATTGCAGTCAAGATTTGACCTAATAGTTTCTAAACAAACTGGGTAAAAATAGACATATGTGGAGAAGAGGAAGAATTTCGGAAATTCGTCATTTCAGTATTTCTATAAATATTTCTTTTCAGTATGATTTATTTAGTTGAGAATTTAAACATTATTCAATATTTAATTCTTATGACGAAATCAAATAATTATTTTTATTGTGTACTGGTATTATATGCATATATATGTATATTTTCATTAACTTAATCGACTTAAAGAGTTATGACTACTACTCTACAATAAAATTCTAAACAAGTTTAACAATCAGCATTAATTGTCTTTAGTTTTTTTGAGATGCAAACTGTCAAAAATTGAAAATCTTCAACAATTTTAAACTAAGGTTACTTAGTGTTGATGATTTAAAAATTATTGTGAACTGTCACAATGAAAGCTACTAATACCACTAGAAAAGTTCGAAAATTAAAAACGATGAATGGTCTTAGTATTGATAAAAATAATGACAAGATTAATGTGGAATTTATGCTTTAATTTAATGTTTAAATTTTAAAGTCCTTCAAGTAAGAAATAATTAAATGAGCATAAATATTGATAAGAATAAAATTCTTATAAATAATTTCACCTAATTCCTCTCATTCTCATACTTGAGAAAGGCAGAAGCAACAGAATAGTCTAACTGCAATTAACAGAAACATGGAAATAATTGTACTACTCCTAACAAAGTGAAAAGATCATCATTTTGTTGAAAGGTATCGCTATCGGGAATTCAAGGCACAGGAGAAATTAACCATTTCGAGGACAGATGAGGCCGAAGACTAGAGAACCTTGAAAGTCAGTCGAGCAGTGCATAATTTTTTCAATGAAGGCGAAAGTAAGTGACACGGAATTCAATGTGAGTACCGTATATAAGGCTGGCTGTCAAAGCTACTCGCACTGCAGAAAGTTTACTCCAGTCGCCAAGTTGAAAACCACGAGTACACTGATGTCAACTGTATCAAAATCACTCACTCAGTGGGAGATAATCTCCTCAATTGCCATGACAGCAAAAAACAAAGTAGCATACAGTTATACAGTCCCATTCATCCGCGAACAGAAGGAGGATGAATACTAATGACGATGGCAGTTATTTATGAACAATGCCCTGGCCAGATATTGACGTCAGAAGTCCAGTCCGTGACATGAATAACAAAAAGATAGCAAATAGCACAAGATAAAACCAACCCATCATACGTTCACGGTGAATTATTCCCAGATTTCGGTGCCTTCACTAATTTTGTGATGGGACGCGGTGTGTATAAGCACAGGAATAAATATATGGCGAAATGGATTCTACGAGATGGAAACTTCAAAAACTGAATAAACTTCATTTCAACCCCAAGATTACTCGACATGAGATAGAGAAGAGGAGTAGATCCATCATAATCTAGAGTACGGAATCTTGAAGATCAAGCTGAAAGACTCTAGTGAAGTTGGGGATAGACCATAATTTATTAAGCCCTCATACACTGAATGATGAAGTTAAAAATCATCTCCGCAGGCAGATATCTCAGGCAAGAAGAAGGAACGGGTCAAGAAATAAGTCATTACGAAAACTTGGAAGGTAAGGAGATTAGTACAGGGAAACAGAAGATGAGCAGTTGTACAGCTAATGATGAAAACAAAATCCGAGCATAAATGAACAACGCATTGAACATAGGGATGGAGGAGAGTGCCAGGAAAGATGAGAGATGGCTTTGTGACTAACTGGAAGATAATGTGCTATAGGTGGTACCTGAAAGTGACTTCGTAATACTTCATCAAATAAAGAAACACCATCCTGGAAGAGATCAACGAAGGTGAAGCTAGCAGAATATATTGAAGGGAATTCAATTGCCAAAGAGGTGACGCTTGGCTAATCACTGAAAGCACTCTTGATTCGACCATAACCCGGAAAGCGTACGAGAACACCATAACCACACACACACACACACAACTATCTGTCAGTACCAACTCCTTAAGAAAACCAGACCGTAAAGTTATTTAGAGGTAGGGAAGCAGCAGGATCAGATGAAATTCTTCCAGAATTACTAATGACAAACTCAGAGACTCTAACTGACATGTTCACAACACTAATGTAGTGGGTATAGAATGAATGGAAGTCACCTGAAGAGTGATATGACCTCTACCTTACCAATTTGTTAAAAGAAGTTAACTTGAGTAAATGTAAGAAATGACTCAGAATTTTGATCCTATCCATCACAATCAACATATTTAATCAAGTCATCCAATAGAAGCTGAAAGGTCCACTGGAAAACAGATTTCGCCCAGAAAACGCTGGATACAGTTAACCGCATTCATACATAGACTAAAATGAAACACTGCCTGTCATCACTGAAGAGAGTATAGAGTGAAACTCTATACGTTAATAATTATTATTAATAATAATAATAATAGCTTTATTCCAAAACAGCACTTGTGGTACAGAATGGAATCCTCAGCATTTTACTAAAGTATTGCATCCAGTTAGTACATTAACAATAAATAAAATTCTACATAGATTAGGGGAAACTCAGTTAGTTTTGACAACAACATTATTGGCATGTCAGTAGCAAAGCCAAAATTGAACAGAGTGTTTGAAGGTGTTAGAAAAGTAGATGCTAGCGTATTTACTGGCGTAAGTAGAAGAAAGAAACAAAGCTGCATATAACAGAGAAAAAGAGAGAGAAAAGGAAAAGAAAGAAAGCGTTGTACCTATAAATGATATGAGTTGGAAAGACGAGATTCATTGTTCTACTGACTATTTATTAAGTTATAGGTATCACGCCTAATGCTTCCTTTATCGCACAGAACACGAGCCAAGTAGGTTATGGTTGAGTTTTTTTACTTGCTAGTGCGAGCATATAGTTTTCTATATAGGCTTCTGGTTTTGCATGATGAGATACAAGGTGAGAGTTGTGAATGAAGAGGGTGGTGTGTGCTAGACAGAATGGACTTAGCCCGTTTTTCACATTTATCCAAGTTCTTGTCTACCAGAATATTAACAAGCTGGTTAAGTGGCACGTTTCTTACCCTGATGTCAACCTTACTTTCGTCTACTCAGAAACAGCCTTCGACAGAGTCGTCTGTGAAGAAATTTGGCAGCTACAATAATGCAAACAATTATAAGGATCACTCAACAACTAAATGACGATAACGCCACATGCCGAATAATTCACAAAGGAAATCCCATCCGAGAGGAGAACTTTCATCAACACGAATATTTTCTCGATATTAAACATTCGACAGCCCGTTGCGATGGATGAGCGGCAAGGAATTTCGATATGCAGCGAACCAACCAACAACCTATTACTTGACAAATATGCCAAAAGCAAATGAAGATAAACTGGATATACTCTGTGGATTCTGGTGAGTGGCGCTACACGTTAGTCCTGATTAAGCACCTAGGTGACATGGAGAATATTATGTGAAGAAGAAATGAAAGCTTGTGGGTAGTCATGGAGTCGGCTAAAAGCAACGACAGTGAATCGAAAAAAATTTGGTCAGAGTAAATACAAATCGCTGAAATGTTTAAAAGGTGAAAGCTTTGAAATCGTAATCGCTTAAGTTTGAATCATGCATCAATGGTGGGCAGAAAGACTCAGCGCACTTCAAAGTGACACGTACTACAAACAAAACAAGCGGTGCAACTTTATGGATATTAGCATATGCCGGAGAAATTATAGGGAAATTGGAGAAACTATGTAGAGAAAAGAACCTAGACGAGTCAGAGCTTAAACTATTACAGTTTTTACTGAAAGGTTACAAATATGTTACAAAGCTATTCAGCAGATCCGGTGCATTATGTTCAGAAAACAAGACTGTTGAAGAGTTCGTGGTTATTTAAAATAATCTATTGTAGAACGAATGTCACAGGACTTTGATAATCAAATATGGAAAAGAAGAAACTTCTCAAATGAATCCTATAAAGAATTAAAAGAAATTGGTTTCTCTCTGCCTTGCATATAAAGGGGAGGGGGGAAATAACCCATAAGAAGAGAAAAAGAAATCAAGGGTGTGTTTTAAAAATAACATCTTCAGACGCTCATTTGATTTTACTTTGTAACACTAAACGTTCACTAATTCGTTTGGAAATAGAGAAGTTTCCTACTAAGGTCAACTTTAGTTGCGTTTATCAATCCATAAGCACTTGCGATAACAAGTGCACAGGAAGCACTGATAACAGAGCAACTACGAAATTTTCTGAGCACATCCTTCATGATTTTCATATGATAAGTAAGACTATGTTTACAAATGCAATCGCGAAGTGCTTAACTGACACGAGATTTACAGATGAAATCAGCCAAGCTTTCAAAACAATCAAAATAAAGAGAAAACCTTGGTTGTTTCACTTTGCAAAAGTCGCGGATATCAAACGACTGCATCCTAAATTATGTTCACAGAAAAACAATGAATTTAATCTTTCACTGCCTGGTTTCTACTCTTGTTGCTTCATAATCTGGCTAAGCTGAACTCATGGTTAATCTTCAAATCTCCTTATCTGTTTACTCATGTAACAGTTTCACTTTTATTTACCATATCTTTTCATTCCTTCACTCCCTCCTCGAAATTTCCATCACATCAGGTATAAATAAATTCTGGTTGTTCAGTTATTAACTATATAGAATCCATAATTCTTGTTCCACTATTATGATATTAACTGCATAATACCCCATGAGTTGAAATAATTTTGAAGTATGTTATGGTTCAGGAACTTTGTGCTTGACAAAAAGAAGTTCCAATTGGCTACAGACTTTCGTTAGCATCTACCCTCACTCTATAATGAACATTAGATGGTCAGAAGAGATAAGCAAAGTGGGACTTTAGCAGGCAGCGAATCAGCAAACAACCTGATTGTTATTATTGTTATAGTTGTCTTTCTAGGACATAGGGCTTCAGCAGCACGTCACCTTTTCATGCCGTTTTTTGAGGTCTTTATTAGCTTGCCAGACAGTAATCTATTTTCCAATATGTAGGGTGAAGTGGAGATGGATTAAATACACTTTGACAAAAGACCATTAAATGACAACACGAGCCAGGTGCTCGAATATTATCCGAATGGGAATCGATGTGTTGGCCGTCCGAGTCCTATATAGAGGAAACCGTTTAAGCAGGAAATGAAAGCGTATGGACAATCCTATAAATCGCTGAATAAAGCTGCAGAGAACACGTAGAAATGGAGACGTGTTTCTAAAGCCCTATGTTCCACCCCAAACCAGAATGATAACACGATGTTAATAATATAATCGTATAATAAGTAATAATAATAAGTTTTCCTTCACGTTCCCAGTGGAACATAGGGCTCCAAGCTAGTGGCTTGAAGTTTCTGTAGCAGTGTTTAATTTTTACAGGATGGAGTTGCTAGCCTCATGCCCAACCTTTCCTCTTTACCAGCATTATTTCTGGCTCAGTGAGGTAAAGGAGTGCGCCGGCCGGGGTCGAACCCCGGACCATATGGATGGTCGGCAAACGTCCTAACCGCTATAATCGTATATTTACATCTATTATTACTTCTCATTTTTAAGCTGCTAGTAGCTGAAAAGAAGCCCTGAAATAAAAAATGCCCTCATTTTGTTCTGAAAATACTTCTGTCTATGCTTTGTTGAAATTAATCAAGGAAACTGGCCGTATGAAACTCTTAAATTGGTGTTTTATAAAGCCGTCACTCGATTCGGACCATAATGCGTATTTCATGCTACATAAAAATTGAAAACATAGCCCACAGAAATTCCAGTTTTTATTCGGCATAGACAGGTTATGGATAGACTTGTATAAACGTTAAGAAACGGTTAATAGACGCCTTGCAGCAAACCATTATCATATTTACGCGATTAACGGTCAACTAATTCACTTTATGCTAAAGTACTGGAATTAAATATTGGATGAAATGGCTCTAAAACTTGTTTCACAAAGAAATCAATGAAGTGATCTATCTTACTTTCTATTAACATCATGATACAGAGGTATGCCGTATTATTTTCCCAACATTGATGTGAAACAAGAAGATGATTTCCCGCTAGCATCGTCTCCCTTGATCATTCGATTCATCATATCTTTCGTGAAACGTTTTCACTGTGAAACCGTGTTACATTCCTTTCAGTATTTATTGACTGAATAAACTCCGGTTTCCTTAGAATAAGCCAAATCAGCTAACAGTTCCTTAATAACAGTCACGCTTCTTCCATTACTGCACACTTGATTTCTTATAGATTTGTGACGGTCAGGTTTTATTTTGAAATAACTCTGAGTTTTCATGAGACTTTTCCAGGTTTCCACAGTGATTTTATGGCATAACTGTTGAGACTTGCAAGCTGGAACCAAAATAGCCGCTGATTACTCTATGTTTTTCGGTCCTTAGATTTAATCACTTATAGAAACTCTAAAAACCAGGAAGTACACAGTTAGAAACTGGTTTTCACGATGATAGTTTTTTGAAATGATTAGTAACACGAGATGTTACCGGCCTGGTTGAATACTGGAGATAAGGGACTGTACACCTTTCACTGCTAAATCACATAAGTACTTAAAAATACTTGGCTCTGTTGAGCACACTCCATCAATCAATTGGCAACATGTTCTGTACAAGAATTCAGTTCACAAATGCGTTTCTGAAGTTTTCAAGTGAATCAAATGACTATGTTTAGCTAATCCCACTAGGATTTAGTTTTAAGTATGAGTTTACCCGGTAAACACTAATGTATCGGTCGTTCAGTGGTAGAATACTCACCGACCACGCACGTGATCCGGGATTTAGTCCCCTGCCGATGCACTCTTAAACCTCATCCAGCCGGTAACAAATATGATAAACAGATGGGACTGGACGTGATATCACCAACCCCCTTCGGTAGGAAGGAATAACACCGCTGTGACTGAAACTTCAAAGTTCCAGCCTGAAGCTACATGTTCCATTTGGAATGCGGAGGAATAGGATCACAGTAAAAGTGGTAGTAATAATGGTCAACACTTAGATGTTATATCTCTGAGTAACGTTTATATTTAAGAAATACACATTGCAAATCTTATGTGTCAATGGACAATAGGACATATTGTAGGCACTAAATATTTCTTTTGAATATCTGAAACTGGTTTAGATTTTATTACGGGGGTCACCACCAATATCATGATTATAATTGCTGTCAGGTGGAACTTCTGATATTTACTTGTGTCATTATAAGAGTCAACTGTGATATTTCGAGTGGTTGATGCCTCCATGTTTTATGGAGATTGCCGTTATTCAGTATAGAACATGAACATTCCAGTAATCCCTATCTCAGCTTACCCTATTAGCTAACACCAAAACACAAATAATACAGAAAAATGGAACTGATTTTAATTGCAGATGAAGCAAATAAGGCCCTTACGTTCCATTACTGACCAGTAAAATAAAATAACAGAAATTTACAAGTTCTGATTGCTCATAAGGACTAACTGTTCAGACGACTTTAGAGCATCAAAAATTGTGGGTTAAAAACAAATATTTAAATAAAAACACCCTTGAACTAACAGTGTGGTCTAAGCTTTAGTATGGACTAAGGATTTTTAATGTTGTGTAGATACTGTCCTCAATAGAATTGATTCTTCTGTGAAGTTTAGTTATTGTGTTCTTGGTAATTACGACGCAGACAGGCTTTAATTTGGTTTATTAGGCTAGATAGTTGATAGAAGCAGCTTTGCCACATAACCACCACTGTGAACCCTGTGAAAAAGAAATCAGAAAACACTATAGTGAATTACGAAATGCTAAAATGAACTTTAGAGACTAAAGACCTGTCGTCTAGCCTTTTACATCTGGTGCAATATCCAACATTATTCTTAGGTATATTCAACATCAACAGAAATGTAGGCATCAGAAAATATCTTAATATACATTTCAATTAACCGAAATGAATTCGTTTAAAACGAAATTTTACAGAGCTGATTTTGAAAAGTTACTTTTATACTAGATTTTAAGCGACAACAACAGTCTACAATTTTCGATTCTACCCCTCAATATTTAATCACAAACTCCACTAATCTATAATCAAACTTTGAAATTCAGGATTACACTGAGATAATCTCTGTATTGAAGAAGGGAATGGCAATCTGCAGGAAAAGACTGTTTGCTTAGATATTATCTTAAAATCGTTCCAAACTCGCTAAATTTTGGAATACTAATGAATAGACAGTCAAACCAGTCTACTAAGCGTTCTCTTTCTCTTCTTTGGAATCGATCCAGTGATCGAAAGCCGAGACAAGATACTGGTGATAGAATACTTCTTCTGAAGACAATTCAAACAAATTTAACCGCCTTTTTTCTTGTTTTTGCCTCTTCTCACTTCGTCACTTATTTTAATGTGATAACCTTTAGGTAAAAATAATCTTTTTTTTCGTAACCATTAAATTGTTTATATGCAAAGTGATTTTTCACTTACTCTGCTTTTGAAATGTACATTGACCACCATACAGAATATACAAAACAAACGCCAAAATCTCACATACATACACACATACACACTAATAAAATGATGTCTGAATTATTAACCTTCTTGTTCAAATCCATATTGATTTTGTTCCGGGGGAATTAACAAGAAGAGAAATGAGGGACTTATGACGTTAAGCGTCACTTACACTAGTAAGAGTAATAATAACGCCATAGAAGTATTATTTACGGTCAAACGACACACTATTCTGCATTGAAGCAAATATTTATTTTTTTTATTTATGCATTCACACTCATCCCATATCTTTACAGATTGATGGACATATTTCGTGTGTACTTAAAAGAGGAAAAAAACAATAAAAAGGAAATAAGAACTAAGAGGTTAGCCAAAATTTGGATTATATTATGATCATTTATGATTTTGACTTTTTCCCCTTTTTTAAATGTATATAGAATCTAGTTAAATTTATGGTTGGGCAAATATATTTATCCATTATAGTGACCTATTTATTTCAGTGCATTTAGTTTGATATTCACTTCATGATATAGCTTGAATTAAATATGAATTAATGACTTGTGTACACATATGCGTTTGTTTGCGTGTGTGCATGAGTGTCTGTGAGTGCACGTGTTTATGCAAACATATGAGTAACAGTCGAAATGTCAGTGAATTAACTTATGTAAGGAATTAAATTGTAATTGAATTTCCCCTTGAAATCGAAATCAAAATATTTACCTTTTAATAGTTAGTAAGAAATAGATTTTCATGAACACGCAAGACAACAGGTTAACACTAATTATAGTGTCGGTAATTCAGAAAAATATGTATTTTCGCTTCAAGTTAAATTACAAACTGACGTCAATTTGAAAACCATGACAAATTAGGGATGTACTGGACAGATGTTCCATCCTAGTTTGGAATATTTCAGTAGTATGCACACACGAACCCACTGTGATTGGGGTTTCAGAACTTCTAGTTATAAAGTAAATCATTTAACAGTTCATCAACTGGCAAGGAATCCAATGGCCCATCAATTCTTACTTTTGTCACTTTGCTCCACAGCTATCCATTGTCTTCAGTGAGTACCAGTCCTCATAGTTGAACAGTTGGATCCAAATGATCACCACTGTTCACTGGAACTGCAGACACTGGGTCAATTAGTCAGTAACAGGTGAGTAATGGACTAATTTCCAAGTGTTAGTAGGCATACATTTGATCCGTTTCAATTTAGTTCATTCGTATTTTCGTCAAAAAGGCTAGTCGATTTGAGTAACTGGTGACTGATATATGTTTCTATAGAAAACGTTATGCGACAGCTTAATTTTTCATATAATAATTATGGGTTAATTTTGAAATAAATATAACTCTGACGTCACCAGAACTGAGTAAATAATCTCCAGGTGTTCATAAAGAACCAAAGGTAAATATTTTTGTTGTTATAGTTATTAAACTGAAAACTTCTAGCAAATATCTTTGTAAAATCACCCCAAAAACCAAATAATTCACTGAAATCGATTGTAAAAATTCTGAACTATGGTATGTTATATCTTTTAACTATCCGAAAACAGAAGTTATTTCACACCTACTGATTAGTATTTAAATGACATGAAATTAATTCATCTAACCCAACGAACATGAATAATTGTGATCAGATATGTTTGATGGAAACAAAAGCTTTATTTTAATTGGAATCAAAGGAAAAAAGCAAAAAATGAATATGGAAACAGACCGAAAAGGCAAGATACGCCTTCATCCGTCTGAAACCAGTATGAAAATCTTCTATACTCAGACAGCATCGAGAACAAGATTTGCATTTTCAACACAAATGTCAAGTCAGTCAGTTATAGTACTTCTATACGAGTCAAAAACTTGAACTACACCTCACGAAAAGGATTTCCAACAAGTCACAACAAACTTTTATCAGAAGTTGCTATCTTCACTGGCTGGCTGTATAGTGAAGATCAAATAGCCAGCCGGTCAGAAAAAATTGGTAGCAAGAAACCAAGAGCCGATCACTCGACAAATATGTAGGAGAGAATGGAGATGAATCGAACATACTATGAGGAAACTGTTGAATGACATCGCATGCAATGCAGGCGATTGCTCAAGTGGAATCTGAATTGGAAACGACGAGTGGGTCGTCAGCATGAGGGTGCTATGGAGTGGATCGTGTGGCAAGGAGGAAGAGAATATTTCATACACTTCCATTTCATTATCCATGTTTGCTGTGAAGTAGGCTGTCAGCCGATTAGCACCACTGCCAGAGTTCCTCATTGAGTTTCTTTCCAACTATCAATTTTCTCTGCAGTATGGAGGCGGTGAATGCAGCAGCTTTTGTTGAAAGTTCAAAGTAGCATGCTAGAAATGCTACTGGTAACACGCACTCAAAGTCTCTGAACCATGTAGGAGTACTGATTTGATACTAGTGGTGAAAATTCGAATGTTGTTAGTTTTCCTGATTTCTGATGACCACCATGCTGATTCGAGATTAATAAACACCTGTCCTAATTTCCAAGTCCAATGCTGGCTGTCTTGTAGATGAAACGATGCTAGTCACGTCAGTGAAAGAGATGACTTCGTTTTCGACCTCTCTCGGTGGTGGTGATAAGTGCTTACTGATGCTGGTCGGATGTCATCATCACCAGGTGTATTCCCTCTTGTTCACCTCCGGTCCTGTCTTCACTACCTCTTCCATAAAACTTGTTGGTTTTTGCTTGAAAATTCTCGAGTTTTTATGATATGAGATCTATTTCCTAATTCCTTCACGTTCCTGGTGAAACATACGGCTTTAAACTATGGGCTTGGTATTTCGGTAGCACTGGTATTTATTTTTACGGGATGGGGTTGCTAGCATCATGCCCAACCTCCTCTGTTCATCAGTCTAATCACTGGCTTAGAGAGATTTATAAATGCCTTGGTCGGGGATCGAACCCCGAAAGACATGCGTGAGTGGAGAGCATGTTACCACTGTGCTGCTAATACACGACATGAGGCATACGTCATCTACAAAGTCCATATATTCTAGTGTCTTTTTCTCACCAAAACATACGCCCATCTCATCATCCCAAACGCAGAGTTTACTGCACGATTAGTTTAACTAAAGTCAGGAAGACCATAGGTGATAGTGGGGAATTTTTTCTTACTCCTGTCTTCATTTCCGACGTTACTATAAACTCTCCTTTGTGAAGATTTGAGTTCCTTTCTTCTCAACGCCTATATTTTCTTTGGGTGCATAGTATTGTCCAGTTGTATCTTTCACTCTTTTTAAATTGGATCTTGCTGTCATGTTCCAGACGGAGATTGGTACTCACTGCATGAAAGCCGTTAGCGCTGTTGATGTCATTATGTTATCTTTCTTATGAGGTATTCAGAAGTCGGTTGGTTTCGTTGTCCATTACTGACCAAATTATCACCCAAAGGGTTGAGCCTGTTAGCTTCAAGTTATTATCTTGTGTTCAAAAACTAATACTATAAGTGAATAGATTGCATTCCATATCCAGCGTTCCTTCATTTTTCTCTTTAGATATAATAATATCGATATTCTTTTCTGTGCAGTATTTTTTTTTGGGGGGGTGAGCTTTATTATTTCTGGTTTGTTACTAGTCCATTTAGTCGAAGTAAGCTCTCCTGGCCTCAGAATCTGCTGAGAATAAGTGAGCTTACCGTCGAGTATTACATTAAAACTTGTTTGCCAATCGTCAACATAAAAATGTTCGATAAAACAGTAGGAAGATGTAATTTATCTGAATCGTGTAATGGGTTTGCACAACACACTACTAACAATCTGATCATACGCATACTTGTCATCTGAATTTACATGAAATTAATAAGAAGTTAAAGGGTGAAACAGCAGAGCTAGCTCAGACTAAAAGGCAATAGTGACGGTCAAAATAACGGTAGAGACCAATGTCATCTAAACAAAATTTACCAAAAAAGGTATAGAGTGATGACAGTTTGTTTTTTGAAATATAAAGGTGGTCTAAACTTGCTAATCGCAAAGGCATCCATAAATTTTAGTATATTCCTCCACGCATGTTGTAGATATGTTTAGAAGACGTATAAACGTAAATGTTCAGCTCCTTATCTATGAAGTATTTTGCAATTACTTTTCCTTTTTTAAAATTGATGGAAAAATTACTTTTACTTCGTCTTGAACCTTCATTGAAACCTTTTAATGATCCTAAACAATTTGCATACAAATATGATAGAAGTACCTTGGATGCTGCGATCGTCTTATATCACAATGTTGTCTCTTGTTTAGACAAGGGTGCCAAATATGTTCGTAGTGCTTTCCTAGACTACAAATCTGCTTTCGACTCTGTACCTGGGGGCCTTTTAGTGAATACGCTATCGTTGACACAAACAGGATCCTGGGCTAAGAGTTGGTTGCATTCCTATTTTTCTGATAGAATGCAGTATACTGTATATAATGGCAAATCTTCTTCTACCTCGCTTACAAAATCCGGTTTTCCTCAAAGTGCCGTCCTCTCTCCTTTTCTTTTTTCTTTCTTCCTACACGACCTGCCCCATTCAAACGAAACTAACTTTGTCAAATATACAGATGATCTGACTGTATTACTGCCTATCACTTCCGAGTCTGACAGCTCCAAACTTAATAGCTTTCTATTGGACATCAACAAGTGGTCTAAGTCAAATGGTCTTATGTTAAATCCTTCCAAATGTCAGTCAGTTGACTTTACTTTCAAGCATCGACGTGACTTACATGAACTTGTTAGTTCGCATGATGCCTGTAGCATAGATGGCACCGAAATTGAAACCAAGTCAAGCATTAAATACCTTGGATTAGTTCTTTCCTCTGATCTTTCATGGTCATCCCATATCTTATCTATCTCTAAGAAAATGTTTCGTCTACATCTACATCTTCTACATTAAAAAGTTAAGACAATCAGGTATCAACCAACCTTTAGTTTTGCAATTTTTAAACTCCTGTATTTTACCTATTGTACTCTACTGCTCTCCATTAATCTTTCCTGGGCTTCTCAAAAAGAGTATATCATATTACGAAGAGTATTAAATGCTGTGAGTAGGGTTTATGGTCTGCCACTGAATGAGCTCGCCAATACTATAGTCGAGAGGCATATAAATTCCTGTACAAAAAGGGGAAAAGGCTATACTGTCAGACCCTCTGCACCCCCTTTATTCACACATATCTCCTTGTATCTCATCAGGTAGTCAATATAAAAAGTTATATGCTCGTACCATTAAGTACAGAAATTCTACAATACCCTATTTAGCTCGTACTTTAAGTGACGAAGACTCTGTTAGACGTGAAACACATAAGTTACTATGTAATTATCACATTGAGTCGACCCTTTCATTGTTCATCTTACTGTATTTTATGGTGTCACACTTTCTATCGTTTAATCATAACTCTGCTATTTCATTTTAGTTGGTATTACTATTATTACTACAATTTTATACTTTATGCATATTTTTCTCCGTATTGCATACAGTATTTTGCTATGCAGCTGCTATAACATTCGTTTAATTATTATTACTATGTAATGTGTATTTTTAATTTTTTTGTTGTTATCGCTTTTGAGTAAATTAGATGCAATATTGTACTGGATGGTGAAAATTCCTTGCTGTATCATTAGTACTGTTTTTGGAATAAAGCAAAAATTATTATTATTTATTATTATTATGAATGAGCTGAGCTGTCTGCTCCCACCATTATTAGGTTCAAGGGGTTCAGTTAGATTCAGAGGGCCTTAATTTCATAGATCGATAACACCTCCCCATGTATGTATCATCACACTTAATTTAAATTGGTAGATACAATGGAATGTAACATGACCTACCTAAGGGCTTAGAAGGATACACAGGCTTCATATTCTCAATTATGCAGATATCAAATGAATAAAAAGCTTTTCTTTGTCTAAGTATGAATTTGCTATGTTCACCCATCTAGGGTAGCTTCATATGTACATGCTTTTTAACAGCGTGTTGGTGAACTGGTCTTGGCACTCTAACTTTTTTTATATTTCCTTATTAAATTCTATGGATAATTACTTTCGACAAGAGTTTTCCTCAGTATTTTTCTCCACTTTCAAGTGTGTGTTTTGTAAATATTCGTCGAATCCTGCCAAAGAGGTGCTTCACAAGGCCTCTTTCTGGAAGTGAACAGGAGAGAAACTGTGGTAACTAAGATACTTTCCTATCCAGGTAAGTTTTCTATATATGGTTCGTGGTACTGACCATTAGCATGTCGATCATGCAATATACCTAGTAAAGATAAACAATTATCCATCCGTTGTACGCACACATGTGAGTGATGTGAAGTTTTTCACTTCTTTCATTCAATCTTAAGTTGATTGGCCTTTAAAGTTGAAGTAGAAAAACTAGAGTTGTTTCTTATTATCGAAATTCCATCCAAAAATACCTATTCAGACACGGAAATAACAACAAGCAACTCAAGCAACAAGAGTCTCTTTTCTAAGAATTCATTCTTTTATCTGTACACTTGTAATTTTATATAATTATTTTTGTACGTGTGTGTACATTAGGTTTGTCAGATAAGAATAAAAATTAGTTAGGATTATTGTTTACGTCATCGAAATATTTCAAAAATGTTATGAATAAGCAAAATTGTAACTATGCGTGGTTGGAGTGGGTAACTGTTAGTTAAGAAAACAACGACAGTAAATGTCATACAAAACTGAAAAAAAATAGTATAAACTAGAAAATATTGATTCCAGTTGAGCTTGGAATTATACCTAAGGTAGAGGTAGAGGATACAGTGGTTTCTTCTGTGCACATATTAATCAGGGTTTTCCATCCATATCACTAGGGCCTTGGCAGTGCAAAGTATATGGAACCCTAACGTTTTCAAGAGACTTCTTTTGACTTTTTAGATGACTTCGAATGAATTCTCCTTAAATATTGAGTGAACAGTATTGAATATATGTGCCATTATAGAACTCCTAATTTATTCACTGTTACTTTTTCACATCCAAGCAGGATAAATTTCTTTGACTCTTTTAGATAAAACACTCAATAAATGACCTATATACACACATACAGAAGATAACTATCTATCACTGTGACTGTACACCTAAGTGACTGAATAGGGTTCTTCGAAAAGCGACTCTTCAGTAAAAACTGTCTGATCTCAAAATATTATCAGCATATCTCCTTTGAATTGGTACATTTCGCACTGTTTCTCTAGTTAGAGCACGGATTGATATCAGTTGAAGAACCATTGAAAACCATCAAGGAGTACTGGACGACGGTTTCATCCTAGAATTTTTAGGAATCATTGAAAGTAAGAACCCACCGCCACAGTTAGAACCCAGGTTACAAGGCAAGCGCGTAGAATATGCAACCACTGGAACCCGATTCAATGGCCAGCTGATGAATTCTAACTTCTACCAATTCATGATTTTTAGCTTAACTACTAACCACTGTCATCAGTGGGAACTCCATGCTTACTTCTGACTAAATGGACCTCAGTGGTCACGACTTCTCACTACAACTCCAGGAAACTGTCCTGTAGCAAGTCAATTGCGAGCATGAGATTTTCAAGTGTTAGTTTGTAGGGATTTGATTGGTTACAGGATTTCATCATGAGCTGAAATCAGTTAGAGAAACACTAGAAAACCTGGGAGTACTGGACAGCTGTTTCGTTCATCAGTAGGCACCCACCGGGCCCTGGGTTCGAATCCCGGTGGGTGCGTACTGCTGAAGGGTATGAGATTAATTTTAAAATATTGGTTTTTAAGGATTTGACTTGTGGTCTAACTCGAAAATCAAACCTCACAAATCAACTCCTGAAAACTGCTTCAATTAAATCTTTGGGTAAACTCTCTGTCTATGACATACAGATATCTGCCAAAAGTCGTCCCAATCTAACGGAAACAGTCACCTTCAAATACGAAGATGACATTATTAGCTCAGAGAAGTAATAAATCCTGTCAATGAGTTGGAGGGAATGAGATTATGTGCAAAAATGTAATCATCTAAAATGTCAGACTGAATACATTAGTAAATGAAGAGTTTACACAAAATTATCAAATTTTGAATTATACTCCATTAAAATGATCAAATACTACTCTTACCATAACAATACTCTAATCAATATAATGCACAACGATACGCAGTTAATATCAGCAGGATGATTGTCATGAATTAACCGAGTGGCAAAGAAACTTAATTCTATTTCAAAGTAGGATGGATAAGAAAACGGACACTGATCTGACCACTTTGATGGTTTACTCATTACCTCCTTATTTTTCTTTCATCTAATTTACTCATACCATTTCCATACAACTTGCTGCTTTAAACTGACCTGCTGAGTCATTCTGACAAAAAGTATGCTAAATGAGTTATTTTGTGTTAAAAATACAAAAAAAAATATCAGCAGCGTCCACCATAAAATGAACAAGTAAATAAATGAATGAATAAATCTCGAAAACTCTTTATTTTTATCGACTGGCATACATAATCTTATTTATGTAGTGTTTTTCGCTATTTACTTCTCAAAGGATTAAAAAGGAACACTCGCATCTTTAAGTCATTTGCAGTGATAATAAAACAAAATAATCCTTGCCTTAATAATTGCAAAACTGAAAAACAAACACTGAGTAATTCACCAACTATCGAAATTTAAAATTCAGGACAATTAGAATAGGACTCCATTCCATCATGAAAATAGGAACACATATATAAAGTTATATTTGTAAAATCTCAGCGAAATTGAAATGATTAATTCCAAGGTTTCGTTCGGCAATCTGGTCTGAACTTCTTCAGGGAAATTAATCGAAATTAACATAACAAAGGTTTATATATAAAGGGACACCTCTTGTTTTTTAAATTTTGTCCAATCATGAGTCATGCAACAGGTATCAATATGTATAATAAATAAATAAATAGAATTGTATGTTAATATAAAAGTACATCTCTTATTTTTAAATATGAATCAATAGGTATTGAATTGAATTTTTTTTTGATTTTCCCGTCGATTGATTGGACCGAAGTGCTCGGTCTCAGGTTGACATGTCGGCTAGCCACCATCCACCAATTATATACTAATTGAATCAACAGGTATACTAACAAAACAAGACAAATTTGTATGAACTATGATCAAAAACCTTTTTGACCTCAGACTTTCAAAATTTGTCTACTTTTGTTAAAATATATGTGTATATGCAGTATATGCAGGATACAATTGTGTGCGTGAGTGTATGTGTGTGTGGGTGGAACAGTCATAAAACATTTGCTATTCTCATATGAGCTGTGATCAACATTTGACCGGATAGTTACGAAATAATTAAGATTTTTATAAATATAAATTAATTTTTCATTATAAATTATTTAAATTAATTTTTATAAATTTGTTATTCTCTCCATAAGAAGACGTAGACAATCGGGAATTTGACCAAGTGTGACTACTTGTTCATACATATCAAATTTTTATTTTATTTACTAGTCAGGATTTGCCATGCATCAGCTAACATCCCACTTTCACGTCTGTTTAAACTGTTGGGATTCACCCATATGTGTAGGGCTTCTGCAGTCAGTCTTTCTTGATATGAACCAAAACCTTTCTGTAAAACCTTAGTCTTATCAAAGTCGATTTTGTGTCCCGTTTCTATTGAATGTAGTGCAATCGCTGAGTTGTTTTCGAGCTTCTTCAAGTCTGCAGAGCTCTTTGGAACCACCTTTAGACATTGTTTATGCAGTATATGTAGGAGAAACTTCTAGACAGGTAAATATAAGAATGAAAGAGTATAAACAATGTCTAAAGGTGGTTCCAAAGAGCTCTGCAGACTTGAAGAAGCTCGAAAACAACTCAGCGATTGCACTACATTCAATAGAAACGGGACACAAAATCGACTTTGATAAGACTAAGGTTTTACAGAAAGGTTTTGGTTCATATCAAGAAAGACTGACTGCAGAAGCCCTACACATATGGGTGAATCCCAACAGTTTAAACAGACGTGAAAGTGGGATGTTAGCTGATGCATGGCAAATCCTGACTAGTAAATAAAATAAAAATTTGATATGTATGAACAAGTAGTCACACTTGGTCAAATTCCCGATTGTCTACGTCTTCCTATGGAGAGAATAACAAATTTATAAAAATTAAATTATATTTATAAAAATCTCAATTATTTTGTAACTATCCGGTCAAATGTTGATCACAGTTCGTATGAATAGGAACACATAGTTCACGGAATTGACTTTTTCCGATAATCTCATTCTCAACTGCAATCATACATAGTGTCTGTGTGTGTATTCGGTTTATCAAGGATAGCAAAAATGTAAAGAAAATTGGTTCAGTACACCGTATATATTATCAAAATATTTTTGCGTGCTAAAGATTAATCACCATGTAGTTATCTTTGTGAAGACTAGTTAGTTTAGATTGGAGTACATATAATACCGAAAAAAGTTTACAGTGTTCCCACTTCAACCTAATCAATGCTGTTCACTAATGTTATCTCTTGGTGCCGAAGTTAGCTAGTGTTAACACATTTCTGTTTATCAGCTCACTCCATGGTATAAACATGACCACCTCTCTCCTTATTTTCGAAGGATTTTCTGCGAATACTGTGCTTTCTTCCTCTTTACTTTACCTGTTCTCCAATTTCCAACGTTATGTATCTCTTTTCTTCCCCCTGGTCGATTCTAGTGATGTCAATCTTCTGATACGCTTCGCATTTCTGTTTATTTCTTTCTGTTCTGTTTTTGCCAAATCTTCAAACTCCACTACTGATGGTGTGGTCAGTTCTTAATGTGTATTGGTAATCGTGCTTCCTTGTCGTTCATCAGCTGAAGTAGCGACTACTGTTTTACTTCTCAGATGGACGCATGATGTGCTAACATAATCAACGAAAGTTCTTTCTCTTTTTGAGGCTATCCACTCCTTTACTGTACAGTTGTTTCTCTCTAGTAAACTATTCGTTTGGGGACAATATGGCGCTGATCTAGCCTTCTTAATAACTAGATGATGAAAGCGGGATAAAATTTCTCCATTGTATCCGGCAACATTTTTTTACTACACGTGGTCCGTAGTAATATACCGAGTCACTGCGTCAAATAAAATTCTTGAGCGCTGATTCAGAATCGCGATGTCATCTACTCATCGTATAATGTGTTCCTCCATCACTAACAGGCACTGATTTCCACTGGATATCTGTGTCCACGGAACTCAAATTTCCAACTGGCGTAACTAGAATCAACAGATACCATTCATGAAGTGATACAAAGGTCAGCTCAGCACGTATTTGGCAAGATCTCTCATACCTGGCCAGTACATGCTTTGTTCCATGAGGTCAGTAATTCTGGCTACATCTATATGTTCCAACTGGTATTATATTATGACGTTAGCACTGACGTACGACCTCCAAACCAGATTTCATCATTCTGTCGCCAAATCAAAGTTTTTTCGGAGTTCGGTCTTAGTCAATCGCTTTGTCTGAGTAATGTGGTTAACTCGTCTTTTTCTGCAGGTCGATTTACATTCTGTCAGTAATCATGAATATCACTGTGTTCAGGGCAGGATAATACTTTTGGCAGCAAATCTGTCTTAATAGATCTTCTTATGATGCGCGTGTTCCGTATGCACCGTCAAATAACTCAGCTTTGTTCTCCGGTCCAGATAAGATGTCTGCCAGAAAGTTTTATTTCCCTGGAACGTGTGAAATACACTGCAGCAATTTCCCATTCGATTCACTCACTCCTTTCAGACACTTTGGAGACTAATGATCAATTTCAATATGGACATTTTACAGAGTAGATAAGGTCCCCATTTATCTAAACATTTTTTCTCAGTCGTTGAATAATGGTGCTTCGTGGGTGTTAGAACACAACTGGTATATTTCACAACTCGTTTGCTCTGTCCCAAAACTGAGTCTATTCCAGAATCACTCGCATTCGTAAGCACCGTAAACTTTGATTTCAGGCACAAACACCTTCACGGTCATCTGCCCATGTTCTGAAATCTGTTTGATTTGCACGAATATCTCAATCTTTCGACTAACAAAATTTCGATTCATTCAGTAATCTGGACAGTGAGGATGCTATTTGAACAAAGTGTTTCGAAAACCAACTACAAAATGCCACCTTCTCATGAAATCTCTGTTTTGTCTTAGAATTTGGAGCCGTAACGATTTTTTAGACAAGAACTTTATCTTACCATTTCTGACTTCCTACTTGAACGGCGTAATATTTCCGTTAGCTAACTGAAATTCCTTCCTGTAGACACTTAGTGCAAACTTTCCAATGTGCCTTAAGCAGTTTCTATGTGTTCTATATGGTTCTTTTCTGTTTGAACATGCATAGCTTGGTCGCAAACGTACATGTCCATATTATTCAAGTTCTTAAGTAATAGCTTCATCGACAGTACCCTCGATCATAACTCAGTGAGTTCGTCTGCTTACTTCTGCACCTAAGTGCACTGGCACTCATCGCGTTGTAAAGGTTACTTTTCCCACGAATATTTAGAGAGATCTCATGTTTTACCTAGTGTTGATGACCATAGGGTTCACTGTCTTCTACAAATAAACTATCATACTCAGCGGTCAACCCGCTTATGCTTGTTACTTTCTTATGAACAACTGTTGGTACTTCGTCTATTTCACTTTTCTGATGAATCACAAACTGCCCATATTTCGAGTCCACTTTCCATTTCTTCATATTAACCACTGCGTCTACTTCCTTCAAAGTGTCCGCTGTCAACATTGTTCTCCGTACATTCGCCATCATAAAGAAGAGGTTAGGAGGTTATCTCTAAAATACAGTGTGAAACAATGAGAACCCCCTTGTGGTTTAAAATGCCAAAGGATGCGACATGACATCCATTTTTTTCCTTCACGTTCCCAGTGGAACATAGGGCTCCAAGCTATAGGTTTGAAGATTCCGTAGCAGTGTTGATTTTTTACAGAATGGGGTTGCTAGCCTCATGCCCAACCTTTCCTCCTTATAAGTCTCACTACTGGCTTAGCGAGGTAAGCGTGTGCGCCGGCTGGGGCTCGAACCCCGGACCATGTGCATGGTCGGCAAGCGTCTTAACCGCTGTGCCACCGACGCACCCATAACATCCATAGGTCAATAAAACTCGCCTCATTTTCACTTACTTCTATTCCCCCGTGCAAACCACTCTTTCTATCAACCCTACCACCCTCGAACTGATAAGAGGAAGAGAAGAAATATTATATCATTTGAAACTACTGAACTTCCTTTACTGTCTCTTACTCTGCCATTACCCTGCTGTTTCAAAAGTGAATCATTTGTCAGCCAGCTTCATTCTTGTTATGATTATTCACAGCTGTTTCTGCAGTTCTTTGATCTTTTGCTTCACCTCGTCAGCTTCATGACGTTCGTTGATCACTGGTGTGACTACTGAAATCGTCGACTGTCTAATGATTTTCACCAATTTGATCATGTCCACAGGTTAGGTTGCATTCACTAAATGTAGCCGGTTAGCTATAGCTGAAAGGCTGCATTCCATAAACAGTAAATTTTGCAGCTACACATCGGAATCCTTGTCTAAGCTTGATAACTCCTGTTT
This sequence comes from Trichobilharzia regenti, assembly GCA_944472135.2. Lineage (NCBI taxonomy): Eukaryota > Metazoa > Platyhelminthes > Trematoda > Strigeidida > Schistosomatidae > Trichobilharzia > Trichobilharzia regenti. The sequence continues at coordinate 90,082,264 of OX235270.1, forward strand.
CAGAAGCTGTCCCCTTTACTGACAAAAACAGTGGGTCTGCATCTACACCAAGTCGTAGGGCTCCAAATCTCCGCAGCGCCTTCTGTCTGTTTACCTAGCCATTGAACGCTGATATTAGTAGCTGGATGACCTTCACCCAAGATGTCTATGAGGCGGCTCCGTGAGAACTGTCAGAGGGAGCTTCCGCTAGACCACTCAACAGAATCTTTCTTCGGAAAAGTGATATGAAGTGATGACAAAATAGGTAAAACACACTTAATTTTAGACTGAACAAATTATGTTTATTCTACTTCTTTTGTTTTCACTTGATGCCTTCTATGTTGTTTTACAGAAACCTTCATTCCTCCTCTTCGTCAGTTAAAACATCTCTTTACGATTCGGAATTATTTTGGATGACGCTGGTTGTCTCTTTCTGATAAATTCTTGTCAGTAACACATGCCACAGCGGCAGAAAATCCTGGTAACAATTAAGCTTGGAACAATGTCCCAGGCATAATTAGTGTGTGAATAAGTTTATTTTCTGTACATGAATCCGAGTTGTCAAAACGGATGCAAAAGAATGCAAAAAGGTAACGTTTTTCGAGAGGCTTCTTTCGAGTTTCAAGTTTGAATTTCCCTTAAAAACTAAATGATACTATTCTCATTTATAACATTTCGTTTTAACGCATTTTCGCCTCTTTATGGTCATGCGGCATAATTTTATTTGACCTTTTCTAATATAACCTGCTCGATCACATAAACAAGCGAATTTTTTTGTTATAGCTTCATTCCACATCGTATTTTTGGTACAAGTAAGGAATTTTCAGCATTTGAGATCCGTAGGTCAAATTTCGCAGGCTGACCAGTTGGCCTCAGGTGTACATCAGCAGGAGATCGAACCCTGGACCATGTACATAGTCGGCGAGAGTCCTAACCGTTGTGCTACCGGCTCACATAGACTGGAACACATACAAACAGATGTAATTTTATTGCCTCTCTTTCAAAATTCACAATCTAAAATGACCATAACAAACTACAGCGAAAACGCCTTACAGAATTACTAAATTTCTCATTGAAACAATAAGATAATGATGAGAATAATTTGAAAAGTGTACCTTTGAATACCTTTGAAAAGTGTAGCCACATATTTAAGATATAGTATTCAGAGTAGATATTGATACATCCTATGATATAACATTAACAGCCTGAGGTAATATATATGGTATGTAGATATTTTTTCCATAAATCCTGCTTTACTTTCCATATCTACTGTATTTCATAAATTTAGAATATATATGTATATGTGAATTCCTAACTCTACAGTAGTCAAAATAATTTCATATAATTTTACCGTTTTCATTTCGAATTCATATTGCCTCGAGGTATTACATTTATTAGGGTTTTCTCACATGATTTACGGAAATCTGGTCAGCTTCAGTGGTGTTTCTCACATGGACAAATGCCTCCTCAACTGAATGACTAATTCGTAAATTGCCCGATGAAGAATACAAGAGAACTGAGTTTGACTCAGATGAAGGTGAAGGTCTGAACTACCCATAAATGCCAAATTTATCATGATCACCTCAACAGAAACCAATCAAAACATTTTAAAAAGTAATATGTGTCAAAAGTGAATTCAATACAGCGTGGAGTAGTAAATGCATAAAAACATCAGAATACCCACTACAGTCCTACAGGAGGTCAATCGCGAGCCCAAATAACTCAGTAGTAAGGTCTCTGACTGCAGCACTGGGTGATGCAGGTTCGAATCTCAGAAGAGACACGAGTTCCTTCAAGGTTGCAGATACGCCTTGCTGATGAGTGTCAACTAGCACAAAACCTAGGTCCAAGGCTCCCTGCCGATCACCTTTAACTATCTAATATCATCAAATGCATAAATTATTATTATTCTTTCGGGTTTTGAATAGATCATAGGACTTCAACAACACATCTCCACTTTGTCCTATTTTCTGCTGTCCTATTCATCTGGGTCCACATCTCTCAATAATCTCTCATCTCTTCCTCCTCGTCACGCGATCTACTCCATGTCACCCTCGCGCTGACGACCCACTCATCGCTTCCCATTCGGATTTCACTCAAGCGACGGCCTGGCGAGCGATGTCATTCGGTGTTCTCCTGAATGTATGTTCGTACCATCTCCATTTTCTCCTACATATTTGTCGAGTGATCGGCTCTTGGTTGATTTTTCGCCAGCCAGAGGTTCTTGCCGCTAATTCTTTCTGGTCAGCCGACCATTAAGTCTTCAGTATGGAGCCAGCCAGTGAAGATAGCAACTGCTGATAAAAGTTTGTTGTGACTTGTTGGAAATCCTTTTCGTGAGGTGTAGTTCAAGTTTTTGACTCGTATAGAAGTACTATAACTGACTGACTTGACATTTGTGTTGAAAATGTAAATCTTGTTCTCGATGCTGTCTGAGTACAGAAGATTTTCATACTGGTTTCAGACGGATGAAGGCGTATCTTATTTTTCCGATTCTGGCTGACTTTGATATCGTCCGTTTCGACTAGCTGTGTTTGAAACGATGTTTTCCAGAGAAGAGAAGGAAGTAAACTCTGTCAGTTCTCTCCATTTGATGGTGATTGTTGTGGGATTTTGTTGCTGTTCATTGGTTATCTTCATCACCTCCATCTTCTCTATGTTATCCTGGAGTCCGGCCTTCGCCGCTAGCCTCTTCAGCCAGTTTGTCGACTTTCACCTGCATAAATGAAGAAAGAGAATATTGTATTCATTCGTATTTACTTTTTCTTTGGACTTCAAATGTATCACTATGAAGCCAAATTAAAATCGCTAAGGCAAATATTTTACAGTAATCATACAAATGTCATTCTTTTTCCTTTATCTGTCAGCTGTCCCAAAACAGGATTCATAATTTTCATATACTAGCTGCACTCTGATTTAATTCATTGAAGTCAGATTTCTTTTGAAAATTACAAATTCAATGAAAGAAGCAAGAGAAATAAGAAAGTAATTGACCTTCGTCCAGTTATGTCTTTAAAAGTAAGCATCCGCAACTACCAGAAATTCTGACCAAGACTGTCGTATCATTTTTCGAATATGGTTAAGCCCAGCCATTGAGTTTGATGGCAGTAATGACTTAGTGAAAAGCAACCGACTTCATAATGTATAAACCTCGTGATTTTAACCCAGTGACTGGTTGGTAATGGGGTGGTTTTGTGGCTTTACAGTATTCGGGGTAAATTTCGTCTGATACATTACCTGCTTTTAAGTTGTGGACTTCCCATGCTATCGAAAAGGAGTTATCAGGAATCCTATGTTCAAGAGAGACTACCGTTTTCTTTCAACGAAGTACCTAGCTTATTGATGAAACTGCAGGCCGCACAGTTTTTCCTGTCACTCAGAACTAAGATTAATATCAGTGTACCAGACCCAAATAAGTGCTGATTAATGAACAAAAATAGGTGTCAGTATGCAACATATACACCATTAGTTTACATACCCGTAATCCTGACTTCGTTGACAGCATCAGAAATATCACTCTTTGAGCAACTTTGATTTTAACAGGAAACCATGGTAAAATTTCATCTGCACTTATGCGTTTAGGAAAATTTGTTTTTTTTGGCAAGAAACTGTTATCTTAAATTTATGCCAGTGTGCCTAATATTTCAGTTACTTCTTATGCTGAATATGCTATAATATTTTCCTGTGTTAGTATACTTATTTTTCATCGCTGACGTTTTTCATACCACACCTACCTCTTCCAACGGTGTAACAGGATCTCTTCTAATGCGTCGGTGGCACAGTGGTTAGGACTCTCGCCTACCATGCATATGGTTCGGGATTCGATCCGCTGCCGATTCACACCTGATATCAATGGTTGGCGTGCAAAATTTAGGCTACCGATATCACATGCTGACAATTTCATAATTATACTGGAAATACTGTGTGGTTTCAAGCTAATAATCAAAGTAAAAATATAAAAAAAATAAATCTGTGTACATCTTTTCTATGAAAAAGACTTAACAGTTCATCAGTAAATTATTCACTAAACAAAAACACGCTTCAATTTCGATTTCAGGTAGATGCACTCCTAGATTATGCCTAGTTTATTGGACGGTATTTACCTAGGAAAAGAACTAAGGTTAAATTTGAAGTTAGTAATCGGAACTAGTAAAAACCATACTATCGCTTTTTGAAGTCTCTAATCCCCTCAGAAAGCGAAGAATGCAAAACAAGATACTTCATCACACCACTTAAAAGTTAAAAGCTAGTGCCACTTCAGAATATGGAAAGTCTCTAGAATTAAATCACCATTGGTGTTGATCTCTTGAAGTTACGTTGTCCACAGTCACCAACTGTTGTTAACTTATATCTTGACAACACAAGTCCTAAATGTTCGTATGTTTAGCGCCCTATCTTTAAAGTACAGTTAGAAAAGGAAAATACATGGTGAAAGGATTAATTATAAACATTGCGCCTTAAAGACTGGTAAATGGTAAAACTGATATTTTGACTAAATTCAACTTTTTTATCGCTATGTATATTTTAAAGACTCCACGAATTATCACATATGAAAATAGGAAGGATTCACTCTGTGTCACATTTCTACAGATATATTCCCAAATAATTGTCAATGAATAAAGAATATTCTTTTCGGTAACTTCATCATCAGGTTATACAGTTATATATACATAATAGTTAATGAACCAATGTTATTAACAACATTAATGTTGTTCAATAATATCAGTGATATACAGTTAGATAGCATCAACACAACAATGCACTGAATACCACAAAATTAGAAAACATAATAATAGAAATTCATGAAGCTAGAGTCTCCACCAAAGGCGAATTACGATAGCCTCTGCTGTTTGTAGTATGTAATACCTGGATGTTTTTGGCAATTTGTTTGGTATTCGATAGATGATAGAGAATGGTTCTTCAATGCTTTCTTGGTTTCCGGTTTTAACCAGGTGATCTAATATCAAACTGTTGGTCGTTTTTACTACAACTTTACTTAGCCACACTGGTGGACTTTCCCCAGCACGAAAAATCAAGTTCCTACAGTAACGGTCAATATAACTAGCTCCAAAAGCGCAGCTCAATTGGTAGATACAATTAGAAGTGTCTGTGCGTCGGTGGCACAGCGTTAAAATGTCCGCCAAACATGCAGATGACTCGGGGTTCAATCTCCGGCCGACGAACCCCCTTACCAAGCTAAACCAGAGATAATACTGGTAAAGAAGGAAGGCTAGGCATGAAGCTAGCAACCCCATCCCGCAGAAGTAGATACCAACGCTACCAAAACTTCAAGGCTCGAGTTTAAAGCCCTGTGCTTCATTGGGAACATAAAGGAATAGAACAAAAACAAATTAGAAGTAGCTAGTCTAGGTACTTCATCTTTAAATTGGAGAATCACCACTGGTCATGTAGAAAATACGACCTGTAGTTTGGCAGTGTTAAAAGTTTTTTTGGACTGATTTTCTTAACTTCTTCATAATTATTTCGCTAGCTTTATCGCCCTCGAATTGCAGTCGTATGTATAAATGCTTCTTGTTTATGGATAGTGAATTGTCCTTTTCACCTTTCTTAGTAATATATTTCCTAATGGGTTTGTCTGGATGGCTATTTCATTCAAGGCATCATATACAATCATTAGTTCATTTTCAACTACCTCTTCTGAACATATATCTTTGATCCTGTGGCTGAGGGTTCCTACTAAATTTTTTTTGTACTGGAGAGAAACAAATGTATTAAAATGTATATATTGTGCTGTCAGTATGCTCTCCCTATGCAAATTTCTCTTTAAACTGCCATCTAGTTTTCTTGTAAGGAGGACACTTAGGAAGGCAATTCTATTTTAAGAATTTCATTGCAGAATATACTTCGTTGTACTGGTTTATTATTGTGTTCCTGTCCGAATCATTTTCATAAAGAATAAAAGCGTCATTCATATACCGGTAATAAAATAACAATTTTCTGACGTGGTTTTTCTAAGGTCCATTTTCTAGTATACTTAAGAAGAAATCTACCAAAATGAGACCCAGTGGGGAGCCCATCGACACTCCGCCCACTTGTCTGTTAAGTGTACCATCAAATTTGAAATTTGCACTCTAGGTACTCTTAGGTAACAATTCTTGCAGCATTTCCGATGGGATGCCCACATTTTTAGGCTAGTTATACGCTTGTTCACACATGTAGTTAACTATTTCTAGTAGAGGTACATTAGTGAAAAAAAAATGTTATATTTCATCCTTGATATTAACATCTTTAGTTTTCTCTAGGAATTCAAATGAATTCTAAATAAGCGCGCCTCGAATTTATTTACGTTTTAATTACACACAGTTAAAAGATTCTTGAATTATGCAAAGTGGTTTGTATTATAAACTAATACCCACTGATGATGTGTGAAAAGATTTGCTCAGTTTGCTTAAAACTGTAGGTATACATTCGCATAGGAAATCGGACCTAAGGCTATTAGACTGAGACTAATTTCAAAAAACTCCTTCCAGTACATGATTCTTCTCTGTATACACCAAAAATATTCAGTTCAATCAAAATATAAATATTTTGCCAATATTATATCCTTCTAATTAATTAACACATTTATCAGTTAGTGAAAAACTGTAACGCTTAATGGGAAAGTAAAAAAGGAAAACGGAACTCTATCCTACATTTAATTTGTATTGAAATTCATTCAATTATAATTTGATTAATGATAAGACGTAGATCATCACTTATGTTTTATAGGAGAAAATGATTATGAGGGAAAATCAGACAGGAAAGTAACATATTATCAGTAATAAACGTTTTTTCTGAGCAAAGGCAATTTTAGAATAGGAACTAAATGGATGATTATGACTGTACTCACAGTTTTATCTTATCATTATTATTATTGTCATTGTTATTGTATATTATGAAAATTGTTACTTGTATTGAACAAATGATTTATTACCATGGAGAAATAATTTATCTCTCTATGAATTCTGGCCAAGATTGAAGTTTGTCACACTTCAGAAAGACTAAAGGAAATGGGAAAAATAAGATGTGTGAAAATAAAACGATAGTTCATAATAAGCGTATCCATAAGAAGGGAGAAAATCACCCGAATGAAGACTAGTGAATATGTGACAAATTTCTATAAAACCATCACTATTAAATTAGTGAGCTTCAGTCATCTTACCAGCAGCCTTCGACACTACTGTAAATGACCCTGATTAACAGTTAAAGATTTTGCAAATAGTTGCCATTTATTGGTTCAACCATCTTAATGTGTTTCTAAGGTAAATTATTTCTCTCTCTCTCTCTCTCTCCTAGTCATTCTCAAAGAGATGGTGATTCGATATGTGTATAACTTATTCCAACCATCTCAATTATTTGGTTTCTTTAGGGTAATGATGTAAATAATAAAAGCCATATGGAATATTACAATTATTACACTTGTAAGTGGTGAAAACGAAACATGCTCAGACTGACAGCTTAGCTAAAAATTGTAAGGTTCAACTCATCGCTGCCAAAGGTTATTCCACCAGAATTTTCACTTGAGTTTACATTGACTATCTTGCTGTTCACTTTTGCTGCATGGTGTGATTCAAATAGGTGGCTGGTAAATGAAGGTTAACTCAAGTTTTTCACAATGTTATTGTGCGATATCAAGTCACAGAGAGTCAGCTATTTTTTTCTCTCACTCTAAGTAAGCGGCCAACAAAACTCATATTTGTAATGTAAATATCTTATGGCGATATTGAGAGGAGATCACATATATCCACATAGCATACAAAGGTCGACAGACAGAATAAAATTTTCACATATGAAACGTTTAAGAATAGAGATTGTGAAACGGACAAAATATTTTTCGAAGTATTAAAGAAAAAATTTATCTCGGAGTGAATAACAAACGAAAACTAGACGAAGTTAACATTCACCGTCTAAGGTACCAATGGTTTACACTACTTTCCAGTGAATCTTATCATTACTGTTGGTAGTAGCCAACAGTTGAAGTGAATATACAAATTATAACCACTTCATGACATTTCGCGTGAATTTGTCTGCATCTTACAGTGTATCAAGTGATATTTCAATTTAATAAAGGTATAAAGTTCTGTATAGTATCAATGTCAAAGAATAGGTCAATGTTTCTCATACATAATATGAATGACTTTAGTGAAATAAATGTTATATTATTCTGCACTGAAGGATTATTCATAAGAATATTTGCAGAATGACTAGTTTCAATAATTTCTTTAGTATCCCCAAGAATAATATCTTGACAATATTTTTACTGAAAATCACTAAGCAGAAAATAATTTCTCCGCGAATGCTGTCCATATTCAAATTCATGGCGTTTAAAATTAGCATTTTCAACATTTCATATGAATGTATGCTTTTAACTGAATTCTGTTCAAAATTGTTATTTGTAGTGGGCATATTAAAGTCTTGTCTCGTCAGGCTTTTGGGTTTTTATTTGATTTTTTTGATTTTTGATTACAGGTTAATTCCATACTGTATTTTTGGTACAACTATGGAATTTTCAGCATGTGATATCTGTAGCCTATATTTTGCAGGCCAACGATTGATATCAGATGTGTGTCGGCAAGGGATCGAACCTCGGACTATGTGCATGGTCGGCGAGAGTCCTAACCAGAGAACTTCAGCTACACATTTCCATTTCACTCTACTACCTGGAGTCTCTCTGAACTGGCTTCACACCTGACCGTAAGATTTTATATCTTCCTCACACAATCTCTCCCATATTCCCTTCGGACGCCCAAATTTTCGTTTCCTCTGCAGCAACCTTTAAAGTAGACGTGGTTAATTAACTTGTCGTTAACTAAGGGAATACTGATTTCTTACATTCACCTTTCTACTAAACGCAGATAACTAACGTGGCTAGCTTTATGATTACTGGACATTGAATAACGTTACGCTATAGATTTTAAAATTAATTTGTCAGTTTTCTATCAAAATGGGTCATATGAATACTTCATAAAATAAATTATTTTTATGAATTACTCTCCTTGCTGACTGTCTATCGTTATTAATTTTCATTCTTTGTTTGTTAGATTTCGTGCTTAAACTTCAACAGCATTCATGTTTACGTATGTCCAGTAGAGTGTTCAACTGTAGATAGTTTATATATCAGGAGAATATTCATCGGACATAAACACAAGCCTTAAATCCGTTGAAATTCAGTAGAAGTCTCTCAGTGATCCTGCGGAATTTGTTTTAGGTCACTTCTCTGTCACTCTTTCGATGTTACAGTTAGAAAACCCCTCGTCAGGGTTCAGATTTTGCGACGTAAATCTAAACGACACCAGAATTCACACATATTTTCAGTTCAAGAATTTTACCAGTCCAACGAGTAACTTCGCCCCAGTCTCTGACACTCAGTTCTTACACTTCAGGTCAACAATCTCCAACTACTGTAATCAACATCTCAACTCAAAAACTAGATTAAGCCATCTCCTAACGAAACAATACAAACAGCAGCTCAAAGAACTAAGAAACAATAAAGACTTAACAATCACAAGTCTATAAAAAGGTTCAGGAGTGATCTTTATGGTTGGAGATGCATATGTCAGCAAGTTGATAACTCTGAATTCACTTTATAACATAATTTCCAAGTCAAACAACAAGAAAAATAAGACAGAACTGATTGAACAGAGACCAACGGGTATTCTAATAAGAGTGAAGAATAACCGTTTCATGGACTGAGAACTTCTTGAAACCAACAGGATCAAATATTCACCAACTCTACGGTCTACCAAAGGTGCACACACCTGGTCAGCGTCTTCCAACAAGTCTATATGTCAGGATCACCCTACTATCCAATCGGCAAATACTTGTCCGAAGTGTTACAGCCTGTGAGTAATCTCTTTGAGGTACTTTCTAATTTTTTCAATGTATACAAGTTTTCAATGCAATAGTCTAACGTATGTTATTATTTGAAATTGAATCTCTACTCACCAACGTGCTACTCACAGAAATAACCTGTATTCTGCTCACGCATATGGATGGATTACATGAATCTGAGCATCGGAATACCAATCTATGTAAACTTATGTATATAAACGCGATTGTACAGCTTTTAAGAAAGAAACTGCCGAAAAGATGTCTTTGCTGAAACTCTTGTTCTTTTCTTTCCGTAAATGTTTATTCCTTTTACGTTCCCAGTGGAACATAGGGCTTCAAGCTAAAGGTTTGAAGTTTCGGTACCAGTGGTTTTTATGTTTACGGGATAGGCTTGTTAGCCTCATACAAAACCTTCTCTCTTTACCAATCTTATTACTGGCTTAGCGGAGTAAAGGAATACGTCGGCTGGGGATTGAACCCCGGACCACATGCGTGGTTAGAGGGTATCCTACCTCTGTGTCATCGACGCTCCTATAAATACTACGCATTAATAATTTACTGAGTCAATAATAGACATTTACTCTTTTAATATACACTGCTCCTGAACACTTCATATAAACCTTCTATCAGTCCTCTTAAAACTTGTGGAAAACATTCAAATGCGTTATTCGAAAAATATGTGGTAAGTAGATTAATTTTGAGGCATTAATAATTTAAACCATCAGCATATCTTTCAATCAACTGTGAAAAAGTGATTCAAGAGATTTTTTCTACAATCCTGACTATTCCATGGAAATCCATGAATGCCAATCAAACTGTTAGACTTACTAAACAGCTTTATTGAATATGTTTTCGAAATTCTATGCTCTCAATTTGAAATCTAAATACCTTCATGTCTGGATGCATCTACACATTTATATACTTCTCGTAATTTGCAGACATCTTTAGTTTGTCGGCTAATATTGACTGATGCGAGAAACTGTCTTTACATTATACAAAATTCTTCTGCTACCTTTCTGTGCAGAAAAAGAATATGAATTTAATCTTCTGTAATTATTATTTCCTTTGTTGTAAATTCCAAACTCAGTAGGTCTCAACGGTGAATACTAATTTACTTTCAAGCTGTGCTATAATCTCTTTGCTAATTTATTGAAATAATTTTTACGACTACGTTTTTCATTAGCATTTACTGTTTGTGTTTTTCCTTTGATTTCTCACGTGTTTTCTTTTGAAACACTGTTAGACGTCTTTGGCAGTAATTTTTGATAGCACCTATAGTAGTTACAATAATTTAAATAATCAAATCGACCAATGTTTCTAAAAAATAAGCAGAAGCGTTATAAATTTATTATCTGAGGGTGGCTAACAGAGGGATGCAGGAAGCTCGTTTCGTAGTGCTCAAGACACACTGACCGAAAGCACCTACTCCTGTGTAAATGACGATGCTTTCACCGAGGCTCAAAGCCTATACCCATAGGTTTCAACGTAAAAGCGTTATCCACTGAGCCAAAAGTCCCATTTCTTTTACACCGGATATAATTTCAAATCGTTTATTCATAATCGTGATTTCTGTTTGGTATATCTGACGGCGTTTGATGAGCCTTATTTCAGTATGCGCTTTTTTTGAGCAGACATCTCAGTATTACCGGGATTACTGACTCAAAGTTCCATGATTTGCAGTGGCTAGCAGGAGGATTTAGCATAGGCGTTTCAGGTTGAACAACTGTTAAAATGGTATGTATAAGTTGTAACTAACTCATCATTTACTTGTGATAGTAAAACTGAATTAATGCTAAAACAAAATAGTATAAAACATGGTTGTCTTAACCATCGTAAGCTTTGTGACTAGAATCCTATTTACTGGTTGCAAGTTTCATAGACAACCAAAATGTAAGCTTCCTTGTACTTGTACAGAGAATATCTATTTGTTATGTACTAGTTTCCCCGTCGCCAAATTGTTATGTACTCGTCGCTGAATTATTGTTATGGACTGGTCGAGAAACTAATAGTCCTGACGCGAGAAGGCGGAAATCAGAAGACCACTAGGTTTGCGATGATACTTCTATTGTCCAAACACAAGGAGACGAAAATAAATGGTCTCACACCAAAGTGGTAAGCAAGTCAAGTAGTTGTAAAGTAAAGTAGTTCACACAAATTGTGAATGCGAATATATATAAATAATTCAGACAAGCGTGGGAAAAATCATTAGACAGTCTTAACATGAATGGCTAATTATAATGGAGTGTCGATCCAATTATACATAGCGAATATAGCAGACATGCCAACAAACATATATGGATATATGTCACCAAGCAACGGACTGTCAACAAACACTCATATTATATATAATATAATATAAGGAGAATACACATTATTAAAGGAGACAAGTTCATACAAGTGAAGTGGTCACAGACTAACCGAGCAAACAGAAAGAGAGACCAACATGCACACACACACATAAATATATATATGTGGATACATATCACCTCCCCTTTTGAGAAGATGGATGATTAGTAGGATGTTTACCTGGGGGTTTATCTGGGACCTTTGGGCTTGTTGTTGACGCCTGTCGTTTCGTCTGATTGTTGGGTTTGCGGCTTCGGCTCCGTCCGGAATTGTCTAGCATTTTATGCTTCTTCACTGTATTGCGTAGAGAATTTAGTGGGACATCAGCCAGATGCAAACGATCGAACCAATCAAGTCCCAAAACATTTAAATCATTCTTCGTGACGTAACAAATTCCTGTGAATTTGGTATTGCGGAAGGAAACAGAACATTTGAGTTCACCAATTAGTTTGAGCCGCCCACCACAGGCGCTGAGAAGAGACTGGGAAGTATTGGTGATAGGTGGTCTGCCAATATAATTCCAAAGTTTCTCTGATATAACAGTAATATCAGAGGCAGTATCTAGCTGCAGACGAGTATCATGACCATTCATCTGAAGGTCAATATATTTCCGCATAGCTGGTGTTGTGACTTGACAGGTTGCACGTAGACTCAATGATCTTTTTGGAGATTTAGGACCAACATTTTGTTGAGCTTTTGCTGGATTTTGATATCTGGGTTGCGTGGCTGACAAAAACCATTTTTGTGACCGATGATCTTGCACTTGCTGCAACGATGATTTTTGTATGGACAAGACTTTACAAAGTGCCACGCGCCACAATGCCAGCATGGTGATGGAGGGGTCTTCTTTGTCGTATTTTGTGAAGTTGGACGAGTATCAGTAGATTTCCGCGGGACATTAAGAGAAGTAGGTGGGTCAGGAGTAGCTGATGAGAGATTTTTGCTCTTGCGTAATGCACGAATATCAGAGCTTCTCGGAGGTGTTGATTCGACCAAGTGTGTGTCTTTCTGCAGATTAATCAGCCGTTGATATTCATCAGCTATGTCATGTAATGTTAACTTGGGATTTTGTTCTAGCTGATTGAGCAGTCGAGTTCGGATATCTGTGAAACGAGGAGATTGGAGACTGCATATGAGAATCAAGGCTTTGAACTGATCATCTGTTAAGGACCTGAGTCGAAATCTCTCACATTCTCGGTTGACTGTGCCAACGTGAGTAAGAAAATCATCATTTTCATTCATTGCCAGCTTGAGGCAACGATAACGTATACTGAATAATGAGGAGTGGTCTCCGAAATGTTCACGCAGCAACTTTATTGTATCATCGAAACAATTGTCACGTGGTTTCTGTGGTAAAATTAGGTTGCAGTACCGTTCATATTCTGCCGGACCCAATTTACGTAGCAAAACTCGCACCTTCCAGGCATCGTCTTGTGAGGCGAGATCAACAGTGAATAAATCCTCATAACGTTGATACCATGTGTCAAAAGTGACATTAGCCTCTGGGTCATAATTGAACTGTGAAATGCTGTTCACAATTCCGTCGACAGATGGTAGCATGGTATGATTGGGATTGCTTGAAGGTGGAGCTGGACCAGTCTGTTGGTTGACGAACATTTCCATTAATTTCATTTGTCGTTCAAACAATAATTCCAATTTAATAGGATCCATAGTAAATTGTTATGTTGTTGCTGCTGTGTGGTTAATAGTAGTTTTTCCCGTCGCCAAATTGTTATGTACTAGTTTCCCCGTCGCCAAATTGTTATGTACTCGTCGCTGAATTATTGTTATGGACTGGTCGAGAAACTAATAGTCCTGACGCGAGAAGGCGGAAATCAGAAGACCACTAGGTTTGCGATGATACTTCTATTGTCCAAACACAAGGAGACGAAAATAAATGGTCTCACACCAAAGTGGTAAGTAAGTCAAGTAGTTGTAAAGTAAAGTAGTTCACACAAATTGTGAATGCGAATATATATAAATAATTCAGACAAGCGTGGGAAAAATCATTAGACAGTCTTAACATGAATGGCTAATTATAATGGAGTGTCGATCCAATTATACATAGCGAATATAGCAGACATGCCAACAAACATATATGGATATATGTCACCAAGCAACGGACTGTCAACAAACACTCATATTATATATAATATAATATAAGGAGAATACACATTATTAAAGGAGACAAGTTCATACAAGTGAAGTGGTCACAGACTAACCGAGCAAACAGAAAGAGAGACCAACATGCACACACACACATAAATATATATATGTGGATACATATCACTATTGTTACCCTTCTTGTTATCAGTCTACTCGACTAATTTATTTCGGATAAAGTTAACTGTGATTTGTGAAAAGGAAAGTTATTCCGTACTTTTGTTGATAGATGTTAAAAAATACATCACTTGATAATCTTTGTCTGTAACATAAAGTACTGAATGAATTATTGAAGGATTCAAGCTTCAATGGAGCTTTCAAGTTCTGTATTGAGTCAAAAATGACTTCTTTATTCAACAGTCAAGAAATTTGCTTACTTCATGATTCTGCTTTTTAACATACTTGTTCATTCATCTATTCTGAAATGACTTACATTCTGACCACTTAGGGGATTATTCAAGGTCAAAAATGTTACACGAATATTACTTGAATACTACTTAGGTGTAATATAGCAAATAGGGAAACTAAATTTTAAAAAAAAAATGTTTCTTTTTTTTGAGTTTGATCACGGATTGATATCAGTTAGTGAACCATTGAAAACCATCAGGGAGTACTGGAAAACAGTTCCATCCTAGTATTTTCGGGAATAATCGGCACCCACCGCCAGGGTTAGAACCCAGAACCTTCTGGTTACAAGGCAAGCTCGTATACCATTCAACCATTGGGACCCGATTCAATGGCCAGCCAGTGAATTCTAACTTCGACTAGTTCGTGATTTTTAGCACAACTACCAACAAATGTCACCGGCGGGAACTCCATGCTTATCGCTAACTGGATAGACCTGATTGGTCATGACTTCTCCCCAGAACTCTAAGAAACTTTGTGTAGCAAGTCAATAGCGGACATGAGAGTTTATTTGTAAGGATTTGATTTGTTTTTCACGTCTGACCACGTATCAGCAGTTTATTATATGTTGTTAACGAGTGATAAATATATGCGGTTGAACGGTCTGCGAGCTTGCTTTGTAACCAGAAGACCCTGCTTTCGAACACTGGTGAGTGAGTAAATAGTCCCAAACTTGGATGAAACAAATATCCAATACTCTCAGTGGTTCTCTAACTGTTACCAAGTCGTGATTAATCCTGTAACTAACTAATTGAATCCCCATAGACCGATCACTTGAAAATACAGAAAATGTGAATACTGCTTTATTTCAAGATCAGCTGAATCACAAAATTCATTCTTTCTTCTTTACCAAATCTCTGTTGGTGTAAGTTTCCTAATATGTAACAATACAATGGAAGTTTAGGCGCTTTGGTTCTCACTGTTATTGATTTTAAAATATATTCACACGACAAACAATTCACCAAATTTCCTTTTTTCTGGAACTTATTTACTTGCTCAGTTACTTGTCAAATCATAATTGTTTTAACTGAACAAATTTTAGAATTTTTTGTACGATGATAAGCGCCGATGGTAATCAGCAGCCGTCGAAACTCTTAAGTTATGTCCGAATACAAGATCATTCCATGCCTAACTAAATGGCCGGTAATTAATTTAGTCTGGCGGATTCAGTGGGAAGTGACAGTTATAAGCTCATACAAGTTGAAAAATTAAGTCAGATTTTATTATATCGTCATAATTTCTATTCCCTTTTGTCAATATTAATTATTATCACATAAATCGATGTATTTATCTTAAAAATTCCTCTCTTATATGCCATACGAATGAAACTCGGTTACAGAATTGCTATATCTGATACACAGTAAAATGTATAAAAATTTATTCTGTGACAAAATGACAAGAATCACAAAGAAAAAAGACTATTTTCATACCTAATTTACATAACCAATAATTATCAGGTTTGACAGCAAAATCTATCTGTTAGTCATTTTTCAGTAGTGAACTAGTTGAAACACCAAGTATTATCAAGCGTCAACAGCTAACATCTGATCTAAGTTAAGGACAGATGTCCAACTTGTATTTTAAACAGCTGCTGACACTTCCCTTTTGGGGCATTTAAACTCTCTATGAAATCCCTTGAAGACAACTCGCTGGCTATCGCAGACTCCAATAGCTTTCTAGTTGATCCCCTGCTAGAAACTTTGATCACTTCTCATTTTATTTCTATACTTAAATTTGCTTTCTTAAAATAAGGTGTCACCTTCCAGGCATTTTTAAACTTGTTGTCACCCAGTGAGCCTTTACATCATGTGATTTGTATTCCAAACTCAAATTATGAGTACCTTGGCAGTTCTACTTCGTAAGCAAACAGTCTGGTTACTTGTTGTGCAAACTCAAGCATGAAACCAAAGTATAACTCATAAATTACTCTCTTAATCACTTTGAAGCAGCTACGCTTCCATGAAAATACATTCTTTTTGATGTGGTTGTGTTCTCTGAGCTGGACGGTTTATTTTCGAAGCTTTCATTGCCCTACTAAGCAACATCGTCAGCGCATACTTCAATTTGAAGTGAGCTTCTAGACTTCTCCACGAATTTATTAATCATATCTCCTGGTGACCTTGAACGTGATGGGTTGCCTTTGTGTGTTTTCACACCCTCCAGGCTACTTGTATTAGTACTGATTGCTTCCTTGACCTGAAGTTTGACCCTTTGTTGTGACATTTCCTTCTTATTGATTGGTGAATTTTGTTTATTTCAATGTGTCTATTGATTGACGATTCACTGGAATACCAGGGTTTCAAAAATTCTCTGGTGTATTTTGTGTTTCCTCTGCCAAATATTCGAACGTTGTATCAATAGAATTAGTGTTCACGACTGTCTGTATGCAGCGATATGAGGGAGTGGATGTCATTTCTTTTGACGGCTAGTTCGTGTTCATAGATACGAAGACGAAGGGGACGTCCACTTTGGCCAATGTAGTGTTTTTCGCAATCGTTGTAACTTATTTTGTGGATGATGTTGGTTTTATCTTCTTTCGCTGTGGAGTCTTTTGGTTGATATAGAACTAAGGGAAGTGATTTCGTTGGTTTGTGTGCAACATCAATTCTACTGGGACAACGTTCGAATATTTGGCAGAGGAAACACAAAATACACCAGAGAATTTTTGAAACCCTGGTATTCCAGTGAATCGTCAATCAATAGACACATTGAAATAAACAAAATTCACCAATCAATAAGAAGGAAATGTCACAACAAAGGGTCAAACTTCAGGTCAAGGAAGCAATCAGTACTAATACAAGTAGCCTGGAGGGTGTGAAAACACACAAAGGCAACCCATCACGTTCAAGGTCACCAGGAGATATGATTAATAAATTCGTGGAGAAGTCTAGAAGCTCACTTCAAATTGAAGTATGCGCTGACGATGTTGCTTAGTAGGGCAATGAAAGCTTCGAAAATAAACCGTCCAGCTCAGAGAACACAACTACATCAAGATCATCCGCCTAAGCTATGTATCTTCTCTATCATGTTTAAATACATTCTTTTTAGCTGAAATATACGTCGTTCATTTAGGGGCTCAAAATGAGTTAAGGATTAATAAAAGACCTTCCGTCAATAAAATATCTCCATCATATGTATGCTAAAGTTATGTCATACGTATCAAACTAAAAATTCCTTAACACAGAACTCAGAAATTAAGTTAAAAGTGTCTTAAACTGGTAAACGAAGCAGTTAACTTTCATTCATATACGTACGTGGTCAGGTATCATCATCATATCTGTCTTCTCTATGTCCACTTAAAGTCCAGTCTTCGTTGCCTGTTTCTGTTAACTTGTTCGTTTTCACTTGGATGTCTTCGAGTTTGTGTGACATAAGATATCAATTACTTTAGATATCCATTTTACTGGCTGAATGTATGGCCGTCGACTCACTCGCCAAGAGCCGTCTCCCGTATGATCCAGTATACTGCAATATCGAATATCATCACCCCCTATTTTCAGTTTCCGTTGTGAATCATTCGGCAGGAGGTATTATCATCTTATAGCTGTCGAATTAGGTGAACAAATGCTTGGGACGCAGTACTCTGTATTGTTGAAGGAGCTTCCGAATTACTTTACGGCCGGTGCCGTAAGAGTTGATGAAGTAAACTGCTATTCTAGACTGCTTTCAGTAATGATGCGTAGTGTTGTACTGTGACCTGCACATGACTCTTTTTGTATGAGTGCAACCTTTCCTTCTGTCCACATCATCCTTTAGTCCCTTTTTTATCAACTTCTAGGTCTCCATGGAGACTCATCCCTTGCTCTGAGTCTTCTTCTTGCCTCATCATTTTTGGAAAGCTCTAGTGTTATTAGACGCAGATTTCAACAGTGACATTATTGATCACCTTCTGTTTTTTCCTGTTCTTTGTTGCTTCAACATTCACTTTATGACTGTTGGGTTTCAATCATGATCTATCTTAACCTTTTTTCAAGACATTCATCCTGATTTTGAACTTTGCTTGCACTACATTTGCTCTTCTCTATTTTATGTCCGACAGACTGCATCTCCAAATTTTTGAGACTAAAAATGAGGTGTATCTGATTTTTGGTCTGTGCATCTTATGAAACTCACATCACCTTGTGGGTATCCTTCCACCTGTACTAATCTACCTTTAACCATTAAATGACGCATCTGAAAAGAGTTTTTCATTCTCAGTGATTCTACCGAGTTTCTATCAACACTTGTTGCATTCTCTTCCTGTGCTGTCTGGTTCTACTTTGGCTTGTATCCATATCACTTATCCGAATTTCGATTTCACCACCTGGCTAGTTCCCTACCCATCGGTTACCTCAAATGTCTGTAGAATTAGAAGTTAACTGGTGGATGGTGACTAGCAGTGAAATCTAGGATTCCCGTTTGGGGCTCATCATCTGGATGTGCCTGCATTCAGCAGTCTGTAGAATTCTTCCTTTTTCTTCTCGATACTCCTATTCTCTGAGGGTGGATTGCATTTTGTAACTGTAGTTGTAGCATCTTTTTTTGATGATGCTAAAGGAGATTCATTCTCACTTTATGGGAACCTCGGATGTACTTGGTGACCTTATCATATCAATATATTCATGGTTATCATCTGGAAAATCGGAGAAGATTAATGACTCTACACTCAAGAATTCGGAGAATCCATCTGCGCTAGCAGGTTGCTAACACACTCATGTAGTTTCTTCACTGTGTTCTTCATTGAAGGAAGTGGCCGGTTTCAAATTTCTCTCGTTGGTAGTGATTGGTTGGTTGTTATTGACTGACTGTCTTCAGCAATTCCGTCTTCTGAAGAAGCGTAGCATTGGATAATTGTAACTTCCCTTCCTTTTGAGATGAGTCTATGTGTCATTATCCCGAGTAGAATGGGCTCCTATTACACAAGAGCCTTCAATGTTGGCGATGAAATGTTTATAGTTTCTTGTTTAGTGTGTTTGTGGTTGTCGTCTAGATGACTGGAGTAGACTGTTGACTCCCTGTTTAACAATTTGCAAAGACCATTTCTTGGCCATTCATCCTCACATGTTCTCGGCACTTCAGTGCTATATCGTCTCATTTCTTTTGTAATCTGACCTGTCTTTCTAACATCAAATATTCTCTATCCTTATGTTTATTTTCGCCTCCATCGTAGGAAGATACACTGACTTACTGGCTTCCGAATGGCTGACACCAGCCCGTATCTTCCAGTCCTTCCGATTCCAGAGAAGAATAAGTTTTTTTTAAATATTTTCTCTGTGTTTTGAAGTTTCTGTAGTAGCAGGGTTGGTTTTCCACCTTGCCCAGTCTTTCCGGTCTTAGGATCGACGAGAAATCTAGTGATCTAGGTGGGTTTAAATTTCTCCAGTAAAGAATGTAAAAAAGGATTTTGAAAATAAATTTACCCTATAGTTGCATTACTTTTCATATATTCTCTGTAGTTTACATAAATGATAAGCTAGAATAAAACTTGTTTCTTGTAGCTCATTTACCAAAGAAACGAAGTAACCGTCATATAAACTATTTTTGACTTCAAGTGTTTCATTATCTAACGCACAATTTGACTTTCTTATTGGTACTATTGACTATTTCATCACCCTCTTCCTCCTCCTCATCCTGCTCTCGCAGTTTCACACTACTAATGGGTGAACCTAGTAGCTACAAAAACTTAATAATCTATTGCTTACTTCACTCGCTTTCAAGTTAATATTTATTTATAAATAAAAATAAAATAAGAAAAATAACATGGATATGGTAAACGTAATCTATATAATAGTTTCCTCATATTCTGTTGTGTACTGTGTATGTTTTTGTCATTAGTGTAAAGCATTTTCAGTTCAAAGATTTAACAGTTAAGGTATAGGTTAGTCACTGGGTATGATAATTGCTGATATTGTTAGTACGTTGTTTCCTTTTTTTTAATTTTCACTTCTGTTCCTGTCACTGCTGCTGTTGTTGTTGTTGTTGTTATTTAGAAGGATGTTTATTATACCAAAACACCGGAAGCATTTTGTTTACTGGGATGAAATAACTGATGGTAGCTAATCTCCCGCATACATGAATATTATTATGTGTACAAAACTTATCTAGTTGAATGTAAAGATAAACAGACATATAGTTAGCTAGTCAGTTAGTTAGTTAATTAGTAATGCAGGTAGATAAGTAGATAGGTAGGAAGGCTTTTTGAATAGATATACAGATATACGGAAAGAGGAAAATACGAAAAAGTAGTATCACAGAAAGTGTACACATTGTTAGTAACGACGATAATAGTGTACTGAGAGAAAAAAGAAGTAATCAATAGTCAAGTAAGCTGTAAAACTGAAATATGGTGCAGATATTTTTCCCGGAAATACGGAGTAATGTAACATTATCTTCTATGATTATGCATCTATAGGCTTATGCTTTTATGAACAAGGTTATTAGCCTACGCCTTTTAACTCATTCACTGTTATAAGCGTGAGCATAGATAAGTTTTGTTAATTGCTCAGACTATTCGTATGGACCATTGAAAAACGAACACCGTTTGAGTACTTCTTCTTACAGATACATGGTTGCTAAGGTTCTATCAAAAGTCCAACACCTCGTGCAATGTTTCCTCTCAATCATCTTCATCAAAGTAAGAAGAATAAGATTTACAACATAAAACGCAGGTGTTTGATTTCCAAGCTTCTCTTCATCTGCAAACAGCCTAGAATTACATAGAAATAATGATATAAGAACATAAATTTTCTATTCTACTGACTTCGAGCATAAATTGCGATTTGAAAATGTAATTAGATTATTAAGACACTGTGAAATAGAGTAAGTGCGATGTATTTTGACAGGGGAAATTGAAGGTATTCTGATGATTTAAGCAGTTGGTAGTTCTTCAATGACTTGAGAGTACCAACCACATAAAAACTCGTAAAAATGAGAATAAAAAGGCACTCTGTAAGTAATCTTCAAACATTAGAATAAACGAAACCCTAGTTTAACAGCAGACGACCAGTTATGTTGAGTACTATTTGATCCAGCCCTGAATAATGCCAAATGAAATTTTTTCAAAGTATCTTATTCTTTTTCTGTTGTTAACTCTAGGCAAATATTTTATTTTATACATTTGGTTCCCTTGATAAATTTCGATAAAGAAAGGAAGACGAAATTTGCAATATAAAATGATATCATTCTATTTCACAGGTTCTCATCAGCTGCAGACTACCTGAAATTACAATGGTTATATAGATGATAATAACATACCTTGATATGATTATGAGCAATAAATTGTGCTCGAAACGTCATCAGTTCACATAACTGTAAACACTGTGCGATTTATCAAAATAAAATCTTATCTATAATGGAATTATACTCTACCATAGTGCCCAAGTTTTATACTTATATCGATAATAACATACTTTAATGTTCGAGTGGTGGTAGTAGGACAGCAAATTTACTACGATTTGCCGAAGCAATCGCAATCAAAAGACTTAAACCAGACTTATGCATACAGAAAGAGAGTGTGATTAACCTCTCACTCCCTTGGTAACAGAATTTTGATTTTGATTAGTCATCTAATTCAGTGATCTCAACTCACTGAACAAATCTTAATCTCATAAACTGTAAACGTTTTTTGTTTCTTGAGTTGCTATGTGAACCTAAAAGCTAACACTGTTCTGTTAATCAATTTTTTCTGTTTTCTCTCTTACCCCTCCCCCTCTTTTCAACTTTAAAAGCGTATAAATTGATGATGAAAACTTAAACTAAAAACATTGTAATGCTTTCATTTAGATGCGTCAATTTTATAGTATCTCTTTTCTACCACCACTCGAACATTAAAGTATGTTATTATCATCTATATAACCATTGTAATTTCAGGTAGTCTGCAGCTGATGAGAACCTGTGAAATAGAATGATATCATTTTATACTGCAAATTTCGTCTTCCTTTCTTTATTTTATTTTAGCTTAATAAGTTGTTCAGACTTGGTTCATATAATTTACTTAGGTATGAATCGTAATCCATAGATACTTTTTAGACTAATATCTGCAATCCTTTTGAGTCGAATGTAGGCAGATTCATATTGCGAATGATTGTGAATTAGAAAAGTAAAGAAAATTTGTGTATAACGCTTCTGATCATGCCATTACGCTATTAAAGCAGTCAGTCTTGACAACTAATTTTTCATTGACATCAAATGAAATACAATATAACCTCTTGATTTCGATCAATAGTTCGGAAATTAGGTCAACGAAAAAATCAACGCTGATACAGGTGAATACAAAATTCGGAAAATCTTCGGAAGAAATCAATCACACTCATGACCAACAAGAAAGACAGTTTTTTTGTTCGGGGAGACTTGTAAAAGCTTAAATCATTTTAATGATGAAGATATTTTCTAGAAGGGAAATGAAAGTTTCAGGATTAAAACACCCGGCCCACAAAACACAACAACGCCAGAAAATGTCTCATTTCGCACTGTTTATATTAATATCAAAAGACAAAATATATAAATTACAGCAACTAGATGTGTTTATGGCGCTTTCTCAAGGTCTGAAAGACGACTGAAACCTATTATCGAAGACTTCATATCATCTAAAGAATAGTTAAGGTGGCAGCATTTCTTTAAAGAAGGCATTTGGAAGAAAAATACTGATGGGTAATACGATTTAGTGGTTTCTTCGTAATTCCGTTATAACCAGGATAGCCAAAAATAATAAGATCTCTGACAGTTAGTGAATTATATTCGACAAAAGAATGGGCTTATAGAAATTTACCGGCAGTTTCGGTGCTTTATTAGGTGAAATAATCTAGAGTAGAAAACGGGCTATTGTAAACGTGATTCGGGACCATGAGATTGCTCAAAACCTGCTTTTAGTACCTCTGTTGTTTTGTTTTTCCACCACGTTCCCAGTGGGACATACAGGTCTGAAATTTCTGTAGCAGTGTTCATTTTTTACTGGATGAGGTTGCTAGCCTCATGCCCAACCTTTCCTCTTTACCGGCATTATTTCTGGTTTAGCAAGGTAAAGGAGTGGGTCGGCCGGGGATCGAATTCGGACCATGTGCATGGTCGGCGAGCGTCCTAACCCCTATACCACTGACCTCTGGTGAGCCTGAATTAAAAGCGACCTGAAGCGACCATTATCGTGGATTCGATGACCAGACATTGTTTGATGCTGGTTTCTATTCAGATCAGACTTATTTTGATTTTCTGTGTGGTTTGACAAACACTTATAAACATGTTTTTCTAGACGACAGTGAAAAATCTTAATAGTTCTCTTACTCTCACTGTGCTTATATATATATATATATATATATATATATATATATATATATCCACAGATACAGGTGAAATTGTAGATCCAATGTAGGGTGTGTAGAATTTCCTTCGTAATTCGTGAACAGAGGAAGGGGAATGCTCAGAAGATTAGACGGTGAGCTTAATAATAGTAATAACAGCTTTGTTCTCGACAATATATTAACACACAACGTGGGATTTTCAGAATGTTTAAATGCAAAACATCTACTCTTTTGTATGGGACTTTCAAATAAAATATTATTTTGCGGTTCATCGAGTGAGATTGTCTTGTCCTATATGAAGCAGTACCCAATGCTCTATCATTTCCTTTGAGATGCTCTCTACATTCTGCTAACAGCGAACTAAAATTGTACGCGAATTAATATAGCGATTCCAAAATATAATTAGATAATTAAAACAGAAAGAAATGTAGAAGAGTTTGTACACTTAACTGGGTGGAAGTTTAGGCTGGCTGATAATTTAAGCATATCATTTTGAAAACTGACCAAAACCATTCAGTTGTAAATATATACAATGAAGATAGCTTTCTCTATCACAAAGTCTGTCTTATCGATGTGTAGTATTTCTCTGACGTGGCAGAAAATGAACATTTTTCTTATAATCAGTTATCAACGGAACATTTTATTACTGACAACCATAAGAGACTTTAAGTTATCCCGAAGTAATTATGAAATGATGTCATTTCACAATATTTGTCTTCTACATTTAAAGTAATGAAAAGTAAGTACCATTTTACTTTAGCTGACAGGGTTTCACAACGGTGTATCATCTTTTATTTAACCTTCCACTTAATGTAGAGAAGCAGCAAGTAGTCGAAACATAAACTATTACGTAAAAATGTCATCAGTTTTCTTTTGTTATTTTTTTTTTTTGAAATATTTTAGTTGACCAGTTTCAATGATATACTTTCACAGGCATACCTAAATGTCAACACATCAGTTGGGAGTGTATTCTGTGGCAAACCAAAACTTAATTTCTAAGATAAATGAAGCATTTATACCTTTCTTGACAGTGTAAATCATGGATCAGACTGAACGCTAAAATGTCATTTACATAATAGTGAAAATAACCTTTATAACCTTTAGAGTGTATTAATAACACATAGTTTAAACATGAAAACTTTGACTGAATTTCGATACAAAAGTGAAAAGATTTTGTAAATATCATGTGTTTTATTTCTGTTAGATTGTAAAATATTTTCAAGGAAACTAATAAGTCCGATTGACTTTGTCTAGGAGACGACACTAGATTCTTGGAAGTGTGATGCCGACAATATCTTAAAACGAAAATTGATAAAAATGATTTTGAATGATTTCTGGAAATAAAAGCCCGTCTCGAGGTCTTGTACGATTTTGAAGTACAAATTTGAAGAAACATACCGTATACGCAGTAAATTAAAAAAAAATAAAATTTGATCACTGTGGTAGAACATAATTCCACATTAGATATGTTTATCTGACATTATACAGCGACAGAGTAATAATAACTGTGTAACGTTCCGAGCACGTTTTATTGTTCATGATCATCAGCGAGTGGCTGTGACCCTGTGATCAGGTGATGGATTTAACCGACTACCTCACTATAAGTCAGTATGTTTCTGTGCATCCAGTGGGTGAGAATCCCATTGACTCATCGAAGCGACTGTAATGATAACTTTTCGATTCAGTGGAGCTGAAAATCAAGGAAACCAAAAATTTCAGCAAATATATTTTATTTTTTTTATTTTTTATTTTTTATTTTTTTTTGATTACAGCTTGATTCCACACTGTATTTTTGGTACAGGTATGGAATTTTCAGCATGGATATCGGTAGCCCAAATTTCGCAGGCCGACCATAGATATCAGGTGTGCGCCGGCGTGGGCTCGAACCCCGGACCATGTGTATGGTCGGCGAGAGTCCTAACCACTGTGCCACCGACGCACAAAATAAATTAAACTATGTTGTAGATCATCGACACGTTTTTGAGGGCTTATTTCAAATCATTCTGAAGGAAGTTCAGATAGAATTGTTTGGTGATGGCTGACAATGGAATCCAGGACAAGCATTTCCCACTATGTGGGACACTTAATCGAATGAGTGATGATGTTCTTATTGAGACTCAAAACCAGCATTCTTGTCTCAAACGCCAAAGTGCCATCTACTAGGCTACTGAGACACGAAACTTACGTCTTGTGCAACGGGTATGATTTAAAAATATCTTATATATATATAAGGACGAAATTGATCGGCCTTGTTCAGATATGTGGGCTCCTTTAAAGGACCGTACAATAATGCTATGACTACTAACTCTAAGGTACTTCTATACTTGATCCCAGTTTCAGTGGAAATATCAAATCTCCAAAACCGTTTTCTTTACCATTGATTATCATCTTACGAACAGTGGTATCCAATCAGAGAGTAGAAAAGAAACGCATTTCATGTCTCTTTATTAAATAAAGTAGATAGGGATGATATAGTATCATTAGCCATATGAATACGACTTGGTTATAGACAATAAATTAAACCTAATACGTCATCCGGAGGACGACACATTATCATTTATCAAATAAGCATATTTAGTTTGGAATTACATTTTATGATACATAGTACAGGCCCTTATTTTATGTTTAATTATTACTAACTGAAATACTTTTGTAACTAGTAACTTTCCATTTATCTTTTTTCTCACTTGAGTACATTATGTACATGGTTTCGTATATGTCTGCAGTTTTAAAGTTAGCTTTCCTAACATAGAGTAATAGTATCCTTCCCTACGAAACAACACCTGGCACGATCACAAAAATATCACTGTCTATTCATATTAAAATATTACTATATTGCTAAAATAACCTAGTTCTAAACTTCGCCTAATTTACTGCCCGATTGTAAGCTCAGAAAAGAAATAATGCTGAGTCCAAAACTATCAAACCTATCCACTGGAACTCTAAAAGCCTAAATCTCCATATTCCACTCTGAGAGTAAAGAAATGAAAACAAGCTGTTCTTTTATTAGTACACTTGTAGTAAAACGATTAATACTAATCATTCGTTATGTTCTGTGATCAGAGATTTTGCATCTTTCCAAGCCGAAATCCACTCTGGAATACTTGAGAATGTACCGTTACAAATAACAAATACACTCGTTGTTTCTTAGCCTACCTTTCATATTAAAAAACATTAAAAAACGTCTACCAAAGTACTAGACAATCAGAATAATGAAGAATAAAGTTGTTGTTTATAGCTTTCACCTGTATCACTGTAGAATACGTGTTTATTAGTTACACAAATTCCAGACAAATGAATGTATTCCTTAGCATTTAGATACGTTATACTTTTCAGCGGAAGTGCAGTTTGTGCGTTGATAGCTAGTAGGTAAGTGAGGCATACACATTTCATTAAATACTGTGCAACAGTAATTTAGTGTTTGAAGTGAAATTTGAACTCACTATTCACTGTTCCAGAAAAAAAACTTAGACGACTGTCAATTATTTGGAAGTCGAAAAAATTCAAATCACATTATTGATTCTTCCAACAAACAACAGAGCATCTGTGACACAATTCTAGGCCAGTTTAGCAAAGTGTATCTGACAATAGCAATTTTCCCTTCAGAAGAATAATCGATATTCCCTGCTGTTTCACCACTCGCTTTCCAAATCAATTTGTAACCGGCATTAGTGTCCTGGAATGAGGTTTAATTCACATTATGTACAAGATATAGTATCTATAGATTTTAGCACTAACAAGAATATGAATAATTAACAAAAAGAATAGCAAAATACAAATAATTAAATAAGATTCAGAACTATTTGAAACAAACTGAAAAACGAGTACTGAAACCAGTATCGCACAAAACACTAAAACAATCAAATCGTATTCTAGACAGACTTCGTAATGAACCACAAGACACTATGCAGACGTTTGATGCTATTTTGAAACTACTGTGTAGTGTGAAGGCAAAAACATAAGTTTATTTCAATACTAGGTTGTGGTTGCTCAATGCTGATTAACTGCCAGCTGAGATAAAACCACAGTCCGTCTTTTCAACACTTCTATGTACAATTCTTATAAGGCAACAACAAGAAACACAGTAGAAGGAAGTGAATTGTAAACCTTTCGAATGTGTGGTGGACCTTTTACTCTGTTAGCTTAGTTACCCAAATTCAAATAGAAAATAAAGTACCAAATCAGTTTAGTTACGGGAAGAATGTATTAAAGTTTGGTTACTTGGGTTTACAAAGATCCAAAGTCCACAATAAACGTAATAGACTCCAGGTGCTGCGGGAAGACTGCTCCAGTACTAATTCTCCAATGTTGACGTTGCCGGAGGTCGACCAAAGTACGTAGGAAGAACTACGGTGCTCCTGCAAAAATTTGAGATAGAAAGCAGGTGATTAAAATTGATCGACGGCAGTTGAGATGGTGGAGAAGACGGAGAGTCGAAGGCAGAACTATATATTTATTCAAAACCCGAGGTAAAGTTCAAAGTACAGAGTTTATGGTTAAAACAAAGTGATGTACAATATGTTCATTTCTTACATAGTAGTAAAATTTGGATAAGTTTATTTTTGAGGACTCCACAGGGCTCCCCCTCTTAGAGGTCCGGAGGACCATCAGTACTGTCCTCGTGGACGATTACATGAATATAAGCAATATAAATAAGGGACAATGTCAACAATAAGGATAACAAAAAATAACAACAACAATAAGGATACAAAGTTAGATCAGGATGTATGGAATGCATCCGTGTCGTATAAAGTTTAGCACATACAAGCACATACAGGAATTTAAAAAAAATCAAAACTTGTTATAATTTTAAATAAAAAATTTATGTACATAATAAACCATGACATGTTCGTTAACATTTGTGAAATTCATATATAAATAGATATATACATATACTTGGTGAATGCGTGTGCTTGCAGTACAGTTAACGAACAGCAAACAATAATACTAATAAATATTTATGGTTATAATGAAATGAATCTCGACAACAATAGTAATGAGAAGAATGTCTAAATGAGGTTAACGTTTATGTCAGTCAATAAAATGAACATAGCGGGCAGGTTTACAGATCTGCCGTCCACTGCGTGTCTGTACAGGGGGAAGTGTGAAGAGCGGGAGAGTTGGAGTTGCATTGACTTTCTGATTGTTTATTGGTGTCGGCGTTGCTAGTGTTTCACATTCGCTGTCGGTGTACGCTGGTTTAAGACGGTCGATAGAAACAGTCTCCGGTTTACCATGTTTGTTCAGCGTGAAGTATTTATCGGTGCGTTTAAGTACTAGAAAAGGACCTTCATATGGATGTTGTAAACCTTTTCTAATGGCATCGACGCGAACAAATACAAATTTGCTAGTGAGTAGATTCTTATTAACTTGAGCTTTCTGAAGTGATTGGCGAGGGGCTACTGGTCGAAGCTGGAGCATTTGCTGGGTAAGGCGGTTGGTGAAGTCGGAGATATTTACTTCAGTTGAATCATTAGACGGAACTAACTGACCAGGCAATGTGAGGGTAGTACCATACACAAGTTGAGCTGGTGTACATCCCAAATCTTCTTTTACAGTTGATCGGATACTGAGAAGAACTAATGGTAGGTGTTCACTCCACTTAGATGAGTCAGCTTGTGCCATAAGCGAGCTTTTCAGTTGTCGATGGAAACGTTCCACCAGACCATTCGCTGCAGGATGATAAGCTGTAGTGGAGATATGGTTCACTCCAAGGAGTCTCGTAAACTCTCGAAACAGAGTTGATTGAAATTGAGCTCCTCGGTCTGTTGTAATAGTTGTGGGTACTCCGTAGTTTGACACCCAGCGATCTAAGAAAACCAAAGCGATATTTTCTGCAGATATATCGTTGAGTGGACAAGCAATAGCCCATCGGGTAAATCGATCAATCGCAGTAAGTATATGAGTAAATCCTCTGGATGGCGGTAATGGTCCAATAATATCTATATGAACGTGTTGAAATCGTTTATCCGGTAAATTGAACTGTTTTGGAGGTGTGACGGTATGATGATGTACCTTGGATCTTTGACATTGCAAGCATTGGCGGGCCCATTTCCGAATATCGGAGTTCATCTTGGGCCAAACAAAACGCTCGCTGATTAACTTGACCGTAGCACGCACTCCAGGATGAGACAATGAATGTAGATGTTCAAACAAAGGTTTTCGACAACTTAGTGGAACAAAAGGTCTATGAACGCCCGTTGAAACGTCGCAGACGATAGTTGTATCAGACAGGGGAATAGGTACATCCTGCAACTGTAGGGAGGAGTTTCGTCTACAAGTATGGAGTTCGGCGTCATTTTTCTGCAGCTTGGCAATATTGTCTAAGCTAATATCTATCGAAGATAGGTGATTAACGTCACATCGAGACAAGGAATCGGCTACGATATTGGAATCTCCTTTGATGAACTGGATGTCTGTTGAGAATTGTGAGATGTAATCCAGTTGTCTGGCTTCTCTCGGAGAGTGTCTGTCCAACGAAGTGGTGAAAGCATAACAAAGAGGCTTATGGTCGGTTAAGATAGTAAAATGTCGACCTTGTAGTAAGAAGCTGAAATGTTTCACTGCTAGGTAGATGGCTAACAGTTCTCTGCCAAAAGTGCTGTAACGAGTTTGCGCAGGTTCCAACTTCTTGGAGAAGAAAGCAAGTGGAGTGATGTCATTATTGAACTTTTGTTGTAAAACTGCTCCCACTGCTACCTGCGATGCATCTGTACATAAAATGAGTGAAGCTTCTGGGTTGATGTGAGATAACATTACAACGTTGGATAAGGCATCTTTTGCATTATTAAATGCTGCTTTTGCTTCTTCAGACCACTGAAATTTCTTCGAATTGCATCTAAGTAGGTCGGTCAGTGGCTGAACTATGGAGGCACATGATGGAATAAAACGTCGGTAGAAGTTGAACATCCCGAGAAAACGTCTAAGTTTCTTTAAGGAATCAGGTTCGGGAAAGTTCTTAATAGTTTTTATCTTATCTTCGGTAGGTCTGATGCCTTCGGCAGTTATTCGATGTCCTAAGAATTCAATGGAAGGGGAACCAAAAATACATTTCTTTGGATTGATAACAACTCCAAATTGTTCAAACCTTTGAAATAACAGGCTTAAGTGTTGCATATGTTCTTCCATCGATGAGCTGGCAATTAAGACATCGTCGATATATACAAAGACGAAATCAAGACCTTGGGTAACTTGGTCCATAAAACGCTGAAATGTTTGAGCAGCATTCTTTAGTCCGAAAGGCATTCTCAAGAATTCGAATAATCCAAAAGGCGTGATAATTGCTGTTTTTGCAATGTCTTCTGGAGCGACTGGTATTTGATGATATGCCCTGACCAAGTCAACTTTAGTAAAAATGGTCTTTCCATGTAAGGTCAAGGAGAAGTCGTGGAGATGAGGTATAGGATAACGGTCTGGGACCGTAGCGTTATTCAAAGCGCGATAATCTCCACATGGTCGCCAGTCATGATTAGTTTTAGGTACCATATGCAAAGGTGAAGACCATGGACTGTTAGATGGTCGTATGATACCTAGCTGCATCATATGTTCGAATTCCGACTTAGCTGCTGCTAGTTTATCGGGTGGTAACCGTCGTGGACGTGCCTTCACAGGTTGTCCTGTTGTGATGATCTTATGCGTAACTGTATGAGATATATCTTCGACGTTGTATGATGGTTTAAGGATTTTAGGAAATCGTTGCAATAAAGCAGAGAACATTTCACTCTCCGGCTTTTCTATACAGATGCTATGAACAGAGTAGTCACATGTAATACCGTGGATCTTGAGTTGGGTGCAATTGTCAACCAGTTTTTTCTTGCTGATATCAACCAACAGATTGAAGTGACTTAGGAAGTCTGCACCTAGTATAGCGTGACGTACGTCAGCTACTATGAAGATCCATGTGAAACGTCGGCGTAGTCCTAAGTTTAAAATCATTGACTGTTCGCCATACGTCTGTATGTTGGTTTGGTTGGCAGCACGGAGTGAAAGTTTTCCAGGTATTTTGGCTGATCGCCTGGATAGTGAGGGGGGAATAACACTGACCTCGGCGCCTGTATCTACCAGGAATAATGTGCCGGTAGTCAAATCCCTCACATAGAAAAGGCGACTGGGGTGATTGCCAGTAACAGCCGTCGCCATTACTGTCTGGCTGGGGAGTTTCCCTGAGTTGAGTTACCACTGTTGTACATACACGGTCGAAGACACTTCAGGGCATTATGCCCATACCTCCTATGATACCAACAAATGTTACGGCTTTGAGACGGTGTTCTAGAACGTCGTCTAGATCTTGATCGCCGTTGCTTGGATACCGTATGTGACTGGTTCCTTTGTGCTCGAAGCTCAGACACTTCCAGTCGTAAGTCTTGCATTTGAGATGTTAACTGGGAAAGTAACCAAAACATTGGTGCGTCCTTCATAGATGTGGAATCCGGCAAGGCGGTAACAAGAGAGTTCTGTGTCACTTCGCCTTTATGAAGTTCTTCGGGAATAGTGGTAGGTTTATATGGAGCCATTGTCAAAAAAATATTTAAGTATAGAGATATACAAAATAGCAAAACTTGTGGTAACAAAAATTAAAGCAATGCGAGTTTATAAGGCCAAAATAGCAACAAAAATGTTCAAAACGAGTTAACTATCGAAACAAAAAGGTTCGAAAACGGGTTAACCATAAAAAAAGGTTCGAAACGGGCTCACCAATTATTGTGGTGGACCTTTTACTCTGTTAGCTTAGTTACCCAAATTCAAATAGAAAATAAAGTACCAAATCAGTTTAGTTACGGGAAGAATGTATTAAAGTTTGGTTACTTGGGTTTACAAAGATCCAAAGTCCACAATAAACGTAATAGACTCCAGGTGCTGCGGGAAGACTGCTCCAGTACTAATTCTCCAATGTTGACGTTGCCGGAGGTCGACCAAAGTACGTAGGAAGAACTACGGTGCTCCTGCAAAAATTTGAGATAGAAAGCAGGTGATTAAAATTGATCGACGGCAGTTGAGATGGTGGAGAAGACGGAGAGTCGAAGGCAGAACTATATATTTTTTCAAAACCCGAGGTAAAGTTCAAAGTACAGAGTTTATGGTTAAAACAAAGTGATGTACAATATGTTCATTTCTTACATAGTAGTAAAATTTGGATAAGTTTATTTTTGAGGACTCCACAAATGCGCGCCAAATTCGAAATATGTGTGCACAAACCACTAGTTTGTGAAATAGTTAGGGAATCAAATATAAAGGAGGAGAGCTAAGATACAGAAAAGACTGGATGATAAGCTGGCGAATCAATCAAAAAACAGTGAAAGGACACAGTAGTAAATAAAATTAGAACTCATGGAAATTAACAAATTCATACGAATGTTGAAAGCTTAAGCTTCACACGCAGAACAATAAGGTGAAGCAATAGGGTAGCCAAATTGTGAATGAAGCTGTAGAAAAGCAACAAATTGCCAATGAAGTGCAAGGTGGACCACGATACCCTTCATTACTGGGTTGCTTCCACATAATGTAGCAGTGTTACTCTCATTTTATCACAGAAAAAGCTGGGTTAAAATAGGTAGTATAACCTGTCTTAACAATCTGTTTATCAGTGAGTACTGTTAGATTTTCCTGCATCTGCAAGTGACAAGTTTTTCAACACATTTATAAAATTTATTTTATCGAAAACCATGTCTGCTTTCTTGACATTCTGAATGCTATCATAAATGTGGGTTAATAAATAAGTACAATTAAAAGTAATGTGAAGATATATAACATCCAAGTTTGTAACTCTGAGAAACTAAATTTCTCGAAGATCAACATAAAGAAAGGTAGGGAAACGAATACATAATTCGTAGAAGGGATCATACCGAGAATTTCATTTATAACAGCTTTACAGACACATAAGCAGTGAACATGCAGTGGTTTTCTCGAGAATGAACCCCTAGAACCAAAGATATGTTTTATCCTCGTAGTTTCTTACTCCCTTCTAACCAGGTAAAATAGTGTTCTGGCACCCTTTGAAACAGAACTGGTGCTGATCAACCCATCTTCCTAGCTCTTTATAAGAACACAGACTGGCAAACACACATATAGATGATCAAGTGCAGAACCTTGTCCTTTAAACTTTTCTCACAGTAGTTGTCGTCTAGAAAACAATACTCTCACTTCTTTTTTAAAGAATGCCTTTAAATATACCATCGCTTCGGATACATGTACCCATATATCGAAGGAATTCGGCTTATGTTCTGCATATGAACCGATGGATATACATTTTTCATCAAAGTCTCCATTAGAAGATCCTCTCTTTTCTTTCTTGGCATCCAAGCTGCGTCTGATTGGAATGCGAGTAACAGTCGGCTGGATCATTTTGATAAGATAGAAGTGTAAGTTAATGCTGCACGAAAGTGGCTTCACACAACCATACCTGTCTATATGTAATACTAGCTACTAAGGTGAAATTACATAATTTCTCTTCGAATCTTTTGAACTTAAATGTCAGTGCAACATTGATTATTTCTCCATGTGGCGAATTCTGTAATAATGGAAACTTACACTGATACTCTGTGTCCTGTTAACAACTTCGTAACCATCCCTGAAAGCCTCTTAACTGATCGTTTCAAGCAAAACAGCCAGTACGTGGTAATGGGAGTTTATCATTACAAATATAGGTCACAAATTTACGTCTATTTTTGTAGCTTTTTTTTATGCATTTTATTCCTTTGCGTTCCAAATGGAACATAAGACCTCAGGCTAGAGCTTTGAAGTTTCAGTAGCACTAGTGTTATTCTCATCTATGGGATGAAGTTGCTAGTCTCACGCCCGACTTTCCCTCTTTATCAGGCTTACTACTGACTTGGTGAGGTAAAAGAGTGAGCCGGTCGGGGATTGAATCCTGGCCACTTGCGTTGTTGGTTAGTCTTCTACCACTGAACCATTGGAAAAATCAGATATTCCAAAAAAGAATGCAAATCAGGGTCTAGATTCCTTGAGGAGATTCATTTCGATTGGATTGCCCAGAAACAACTGATAAATGATTTCAACGGTCTGTTTTTCGTTCTTGGCATTCCTAGTGGAACGTAGCGCATGAAATTTTTTTTAGTTTAATTGGTCGTGTATAGGTGATTCGTAAACATTCTATCACTAAATCACTGACTCACTTTATTTTGCGCTGTCATCGTTTTGTTACTCTCTTCAGACGTAAAGTGTTTGTTAACAACATTCATTTGGCCTAAGTTTAATACAACCAAGTTTTATTCACACCATTGTACTTGTTCACTTTGCATAACAGAGGCCTTGGCGATATATAACATAGAGCCAGAACTTTGTGTACAAAAACAATCTCTTGTTCGTTACCATGGTCTTGGTTTTATTATGTAATCTACATAACAATTTTGTTTTCCTTCCTTATTCCATACTTTTTGTTTTTATTTTGCTTTATTTCAATTTATGTTATCATATTATCTCGTCTACTATTTCGACAACATTTTAATCATCTAACGTATATATTATTCACGTATTCATATTACCGAATGTACTTTATATTTCGATCGTCTATTCGTATTATTTCACGCATGCCTATTGAACTTTAGGTTGACCTCTATGTATTTAGTTAATCATTCATACATCTAATCAGTTGTGACTTATAATAATCCTATACACCAATATTATCATTTATTTACATGTTATCCTGATTTTGTACTTTCATTGGTGTTTTGGCGTGATTCTTCAACTAATGTCAATATAGCTCTTAGAGAATATTAACTATCCACCCGGGATACCTGGTACTTTCTAGTAATCTATAGTAGCTGATGTTTACAAGAATATGATGTCCTGTTTTGTACAAATTATCATAATTTTATGGCTGAATTATATTGTAAAATCTGAAAATTCCCTCTTGCTGCCTTTTTTGTGGTCTTTTCCGGTCCCAACAATCCCAAAACATATCGGATTCCTTATTATTATTAGTTCATAATACTTATGTAGGCACTTCGATTATTGGTATCTTGGGGATTTAGAACAGTTTCAAACTCGATTTCGTTACAAACCAAAGTCAGTTACATAACAACTGAAAAGAATTCAGCAATGAACAACCATTAAATTCTACTAGATTGTCACACCCACGATCAAGACGGGCAAGCCTCGTGTTATGAGGTCAGTCCTTCGACCCATCAACCTTGGTGAAGTCGTAGGTATGCACGAGTGAATGATCCCAGACTAGGATGATACAGCTTACCCATGTTGCATGGTTTTCAGTGACTCTCTAACTGATGTTGGCTCTCAACGAATTCTATGGTGAAATCAACATACATATCAAAGATTTAGAATGAAGAATTAGATTTATAGATTACATTGTGGAAGCAAGAATTTGCCACTAAATATTATAAACGTAACAATCAAAAATACTGATCGGGAGATACATGTGTGTTGATCATCAAAATTCCACGCTTATAAGAAAGTGAAAAAAACTTGGCAGTAAATGCTTTGCATCTACTAACGGTTGATGCATATTCCAAGAGATGTGTATTTTTGCAGGGCTAAGAACGCAAAGTTGTTGCAGAATAACAACAGGCAGAAGATTCAGGGTATGGTAGCCCCTTACATTCTAATACCGTAGCCTGAAAAATACACCGATATATAGTTTCACTGGAACTAATGAATTAAATTGAAAACTTGATAAACGGATTTGAAAAATAGGCGAATGGGATAATGATAATTTTCATTTTTACGAGTTTATCACGGATTGATATCAGTTAAAGAACCAGTGAAAACCAGCAGGGAGTACTGGACAGCTGTTTCATCCTAGTTTGGGAATCATCATCAGTATGCACCGGAAGGTCCTGGGTTCGAATTCCAGCGGGTGCGTACTGCCGATGATTCCCAAACTATTATGAAACAGCTGTCCAGTACTCCCTGCTGGTTTTCACTGGTGCTTTAACTGATATCAATCCGTGATAAACTCGTAAAAACAAAACTAACCCTTACAAACCAAACTATAGAAAAAAAAAGGTAATTTTCATACCAACTGTCTAATCTAATTAAATGAGTAAAAAGAGATTTCGCTTCAGCAAACTGTATCGTTAATCAGTCACGTTATCAATATCATAAGTTACCATATGTTGACTTATTTCTGTAGTTTATCAAATTCCCAATGTTCTAACTGTTAATTCACTTTTTCTTATAAATAAATCCTTAGTAAATTTAAAGTTAACGCTGAGTCTTACGCTTTTATTAGAATGAAAATTAACATTGAGTTGTCTTCCATGATGTGTGTAATGAACCCACGTAAATTTGTCATAAAGTACTTTATCAGAATAATTTACACAACTGATTGATAAAGACAACTGACAAATGACGAACTTAATTCTATGTATTAACTATCTGGTTGAATAACCAGGCAGAATTCAAATGATTGTAACTGTCTCGGCTCTCTGACCTGAATTTAATCGGGATTAAGCTCTTGAAAGAACGAAACCACATTTCGTTGTTTAAATCACTTTGATCTTACTAGCAACCACTACTGATTTCTATGACTGGTTACCAATTACTCACACTAGTCAGATGTATATGAAATCTTGAACCTTAACTCGAAATTTCACTGTAAATAACTAAACGAACTTCACTACACATAGATAATACATAACTTTTAACTTATCAAGTACATTTTCAAACAGATATTCTGATGGGAATTTTAGTCTTTAAATAGGCCAGTTCATCAAACATTACTATTTTTATCATAATCGATATTATTATTAAAATCCGTTATGAATTTCACTGACTGATGAAACCATGTTTTGGTTTGATTACCACTGGCTCTTTTCCAGCCTGGCCCTATGTCAGCTAATATTGCCCGTCGAGGAACGCGATGTAACTTCACAGCCTCGTTGATTGATTTCGCCTCCTCACCTAGCACTCAACCGAAGCCTAACCTCAATATTGCTCACCATATTATACCACTTCACATGGGAGGTAGAACGCAGACACCTATGATCAAAGATAGCTAGACTGCATTTTAGTATCTTCCACTTTCAATGGCCATTTCTCACAGCTGTGAAGGAGGACAGAACGAACTGTTAAGCAGTACACACGTCCTTTGCTCAATAGGCAGTCAGATACCACGTCCACTAAGACAGAGACGACGTTGGTTGGCATATGCGAAACGAGCCTCTTGTATCCCTACTGAGATTTCGTCAGTAATCAACCCGCTGAGGCTGGATGATGCGAATTCCCAAATAAATGAAGTGGTCAACACGCTCCACCAACCAATTCACTTCCTATCTTTAGGCTAGAATTCTATGAAGTCCATCCAGTCCTGTAGCATCATCTTACATTTCACGACAGGGAGCGAACTGCATGGCAAGCATTCGAAGATTTCCGCTCAATCTGTCCAGAAGACTCTGTATTTTGTCAACGTCTTCACCTAGGAGTCAGGACTACATCATCTGCATATTCGAAGTCAACGAAATTATCCCCTGGTGGTGATAAATTCAATCCGTGAGTCGCTGAAGTTAGTTAGGGTTTAGTCCATTAGTACATCTATGATGAAATTAAACAGAAATGGGGACAGTAGGGTTACTTTTCGGACACCAGTGTTTGTCATCACAGTTGTCAGATGACAACACTCGATAGGCTCTCACATGGCTAGCTGCATGAGTTCGAGTACGGTGCCTTTATCAGTGCAATATATTTTCTTGGAATTCCCTCTACAGCCAAGCATCGCCGGAGTACCTCTCGGTCGACAGAATCGAATACCGCCTTTAGGTCAAGAAATATAACGATTGTTGGACGCCGGTAAGAATGCCTATGTTCTAAAGTCTGTCGAAGGGTGAAGATATGATCAATACACCCTCTTCCTGGTCTAGAGCCTGCCTGGCTCTCTCGTGTTTGTGCCTCCCAAGTACCACTTAGTCTACGCATGATAATTGAGCCTGGAACTTTAGATACCATATTGGTCAAATTAGTCCCCGTGATTATCATAGGAAGAATTGTCTCCCTTCTTGTATATCACGATAATCAATGACTTACATCAACCCGATGGGACATCCTCTGATTCCCAGACGCTGCCTAGTACCTCAGTTAACGCAGACAGTAAACTGTCTCCACCGTATTTAAATACCTCTGGAGTCATTCCACCAGGTCCCGCTGCTTTGCCTCGTTTCAGATTAGTGACAGCCCTGGTAACCTCAGTTAGGGACGGAGGACCTGTGTCTATATCCCATTCAGGGAGGTGTTGAATGTTCAGTAAGTAGACTAGTTGAATTGCTCCTCAAAGTGTTCTTCCTAGTGATATAAGAACAAAACTTGTGCACTGTGATAGAGTGTAATTCCATTACCGGTAAATTTTGTTTTGATAAAGTCTCACAGTGTTATACAGTAATGTTTACTGATGACGTTTCGAGCACAATTTATTGCTCATAATCATATCAAGGTAATCACACGACATCCTAAATTCATTTATATAGTTCCATTGTTTTTCTCTTGATTTTCACTTGATTTGATTGGTAATAGTATTTTCCATATTTAAGGTATGAGTGACGAGTCATTCCTATTGCATGTGTTGGGTGTAAACTCGATGAACAAGGATTCAGTAATCAACCTCTCTCTCCACCTACCTAGATTACTTTTTAGAATTTTAACCCTCTCCCATCCTATTGTGTGGTTGTGTGTTAGTGCATGCATTGCAATTGCTGAGCTTTTTTCTAAATTACTTATCTTCTCGGGGTCAACCATTCTTACCTTAGCTAAATTCTTATGCTCTGGCAATCTGACTACCCCTGACCTACTAGTTTAACCTATGTAGTTGACCTGAATCACAGTCATTGCATGGTATTTTGTAAATAATATTATTTTGTCTAATTGGGTCAAATGAGTCTAATAGATATTTAGACTTTAATTCGTCTCATCCTTTAACTGTTAAGGCAGGCTTAGTTAAATGTTTAACAAACCGAGCAGTAGCACAAAAAAAGATCTAAATGACGAATTAAAACAGATAGAAGAAGCGTTGGTGTTGAATAACTATCCTATAAAATTCATTAGGAAGATCATTAAAGGCCAAAAACAAAATAAAAATAATTGTGAAACTAGTAATAATAACATAAATAAGAAAGAATATAAGTCATCCACAGTTATACCATATAAAGAGGACATCTGAGACACTACGTAGGATTTTGAATAAAACAGGAATTAGGGTGGCATTTAAACCTACAAACTCACTCAGGGACAAGCTCTGTAGGTTAAAGGACCCAGTTGACCAAATTAGACAAAATAATATTATTTACAAAATACCATGCAATGACTGTGATTCAGGTCAACTACATAGGTTAAACTAGTAGGTCAGGGTAGTCAGATTGCCAGAGCATAAGAATTTAGCTAAGGTAAGAATGGTTGACCCCGAGAAGATAAGTAATTTAGAAAAAAGCTCAGCAATTGCAATGCATGCACTAACACACAACCACACAATAGGATGGGAGAGGGTTAAAATTCTAAAAAGTAATCTAGGTAGGTGGAGAGAGAGGTTGATTACTGAATCCTTGTTCATCGAGTCTACACCCAACACATGCAATAGGAATGACTCGTCACTCATACCTTAAATATGGAAAATACTATTACCAATCAAATCAAGTGAAAATCAAGAGAAAAACAATGGAACTATATAAATGAATTTAGGATGTCGTGTGATTACCTTGATATGATTATGAGCAATAAATTGTGCTCGAAACGTCATCAGTAAACATTACTGTATAACACTGTGAGACTTTATCAAAACAAAATTTACCCATAATGTTCTTCCCAGTGTTCCAGTCTCCTATCCTGCAAACTACCTAAGGTGCCGTTCTTCTCAGAGATTGTTTCACTTATCGTTTACCTTTTTCTATCTGTTTCTCTGATAAGCCTAAATAGTTGTTTAGTGTTACCAATCGCCAATGCGTTTCCCATCTCTTCCTCTTTCGTCGCCCACCACCGTTCACGGTATTTACGAAGACTTCTTGTTTGTTTGCGTTTGAACAGCTTTCGCTCCTCATCATAATCGGAGCTCGCTGGGATCAGTCTTCTTGCCTACATCTGCAAGTCTTCGCAAACTAGCTGAAGAATCTCCTTACACCCGTAAGGTGAATTTTGCAGTTACCTAGTTGGCCAGATTGAGTCAAGTAAATATGCAGACACAGGTCTTGTATGAATCTCTCAGTAACACAACATGCACCCATGGTTCGAGATACCAGAGTTCTAGCTAGTAATGCTTGTTGTCTGATTTGGCAAAGGGTCCTGGAGTTAAATGCTCCAATATGAAATTGGTGGCATGGCTTTAAGGGACTATTAGGAGTACTTTTTCTGGCTCTCACAGAATCAAAGGAAGATGGCAAATCCATACTAAGATTTCTGGCTTTCCCGAACATTGGATAATAAAATCGAAACGATGTTAGATTTCCGGTTCATTGTCATGACATGCTGACATCAGTCAAAGAAACATTGAAAATCAAGGTTGGTGGTAGTAATAAATTGCGGATTAATGGAAGTTGAAGTTGCCTCATAAGCTGAAAGTGATAATTTCGACCCCTGATGGAATCATGGATGTCTACTGCTGAATGCTTTTCAATAATTTTCTAAATAATAATAGCAAAAGCTGGTGCGTCGGTGGTATAGCGGTTAGGACGCTCGCCGACCATGCATATGGTCCGGGGTTCGATCCTCGGCCGGCGCACTCCTTTACCTCACTGAGCCAGAAATAATGCTGGTAAAGAGAGAAGGTTGGGCATGAGGCTAGCAACCCCATCCTGCAAAAAGAAACACTGCTACAGAAACTTCAAGCCACCAGCTTGGAGCCCTATGTTCCACTGGGAACGTGAAGGAAAAATTATTATTATTCATAGCAAAAGCTACATTGAGATTCACATTAATTTCATAGCATAATATCAGCTCTATCACTAAAAAACTAAGACTTGACTTTCCATTATCATTAGCAGAGCATAAGCTAAATTTACGAAATACAACAATTATATATTCTGATAGGCTGTCAAGCTGTTTCACCTCATTTTTTATACTCATCTCAAAAGAGACGCTTGTCACTAAAAGACTTTTTTCCTAATATTTTCACTGAATCGACGCGATCTGATTAAATCTTCCAACTCTAGTGAATTTCATGATATTAACAGAAAATTGTATGATTAATTTTATTATTTTCAGTGATAATTAGATGCTTATTTGAATAATTCTAAACTCTTCCTTGTTGAAATAAGAATGATCAATGTATTCTAAAGAATATTCAATGTCAAATATCTATACGAAATATTGCACTTAATTAAAAAGTATCTACCAGTATAAATGACAATCCCCAATGTCAGTGAAAGCGATACTGATTTAAAAATATGATACAGTACAGAAAGACAGTGAAACAAAAAAAGTTTTAAAAAAAACCCATCGACAGTCAAAGTACTAAATTACTCCTTCAGTTTTATAATATACTGGTTTTGCTAATGAACTACTGCTGTGATGTATATAAACTTATCCTGAAGGCTAATCTTATATATTTCATACACACTATTTCAATTGTTTGTCGCACATATAACTCACATCACATGATTGTTTCCTATTGATTCTGCCTTCCAAAATGAATCACTAATTCCCTCGTGTCATCTCAGTGGTCACAGTATTCATTTCTAGGCTGATGCGAAACTTGTGAAGACAAATTTAACGAAGACTATTTGTTCTTCTATGTTTGTGATGATGACGTCACCAGCTGATGGCTAGTGACACTGGCTCCTTACCATAGATTTCATTATCAGGATACTAGAATGCAGAGACTAACACATATATATAATACGACAAATTCCGCATGTAGAGAAGAATATGAGGCTGAAACTCAAAAGAGACGAATGCATGCAGTTCAATACCAAAGGAAATGCCGCATTTGAATCCGGACTTCAGGGGAGACTTAGCGGCAGATATCCTAAAGAGGGGAACCTCTACCTTCCTAAAAACCTTTCTTTCAGAGACGCCCACTGATTATGAGCATTGTGAAGAATACACTTCCGCATAAGACCATTCCTATGTGCATGCATCAGTTCACCTACTCCTGTGGAGCTGGGTAAATCGGTCGTTCTATGCGCGTCCTTTCAAAACGTGTTACAGAACGGCTACAAACAGACGATACTCGCTCAATCAGAAGCGCTATAATTGAAGACCTGGTCAGCACTTGTCACAGCATCTCAACTGACTCACTATTCAGGGTCATTTACACAGTGAACAAAAATCTACCAATGCTTTTTACTGTAGAAGCCGTTGCTATATGCATCGAATAGCTGCAGCTATTATGTCCAAAGGAAACTAGTCCAACCTCTGCGTTTACCGTGGATCTATTTCTGTTTGACTCTTTAGTTTTTACTTTTTTGTCCTTTCATTACTTTCCTTTCTCCATCTTCAGTTATAAAAAAAGCTATTATTTCAATTTGCCTCTATGCACATCACGTTCACTCGTGCCTTCGTGAAAAACTACTTTACATTTTACGAAACTAATTTCCAATTCTATGCAATTTTGTTTCAATGCCCCCTGTGATCTGCACTAACACCTGCAATTTTTATATCTAGCTGCAAATTATTATCTTCTTTAATCCCTTTCGTTACTACGCTGAATTAAATAATAATTATAAATATGTAAACTTATATATGCAAATGCGATTGTACAACTTTTCTGTGAGTGAAATCGCAGAGACGATAAATTCGCTCAGCTGCTTGTTGTTTCCTGTGGAATGTCCTAATGGCTATTGTTCACAATATAAGGAAGACTTTACATTGCTGAATGCATCTCATAGTTATACGTGCAACAGTTTATAAAGGAAGATAAATTAAAGAAATACATCTTGCAGCATATTTCAGAGATTCAGCTGATCACCTAGTTTATACCAAACTATGCTGACAGAATCCTTTATGACAGTTAGTTAAGGAGCCCTACATCTGCCTTAAATTACTAAATACGCCAATATTCGGTGGGTAAAATCTAACTCGTGCACTGAATAGCAATGGAGTATTACTTCCTCTTATACCTGGAAATTGACATTTCTTCTTTTCGAAGAAAATACGATAAACCTAATGTTTTTCTTCTTATCTGATTCCTATTTTATTTATATTATTATTATTGTATCCTTTACTTCCTAGAGGAACATAGGGCTTCAGCTGCGCACCTCCACTGCCTTCGGTTTTCTGACAACTTTTTCACCCTGCTCCAGGTATGTCCACATGCTTTCATCTCCTCCTCGCATGACCTCCTCC
This sequence comes from Trichobilharzia regenti, assembly GCA_944472135.2. Taxonomy (NCBI): domain Eukaryota; kingdom Metazoa; phylum Platyhelminthes; class Trematoda; order Strigeidida; family Schistosomatidae; genus Trichobilharzia; species Trichobilharzia regenti. The sequence goes on from OX235270.1 coordinate 90,126,495, forward strand.
AAGTCACCCTTGGACGACCAACTCGCCGCCTCCCTTTCGGGTTCCACTCGAGGGCTTGTCTAGTGATGTCACCTGATGGTTTCCTCAGCGTATGGCCAATCCATCTCCATTTCTTCCTGCCTATTTGTTTCACAATCGGTTCCTGATTGGTCCGCTCATTGCCAAAGATCCCTGTTGCTGATATTTTCTGGCCATCTGATAACCTTATTAACGTGCGTCGGTGACATAGCGGATAGCACGCTCGCTGACGATGCATATGGTTCGGGGTTCGATCCCAGGCCGACTCACTCCTTTACCTTGCTAAGCCAGAAATAATGCTGGTAAAGAGAGAAGGTTGGGCATGAGGCTAGCAACCCCATCCTGTAAAAATAAACACTGCTACAGAAACTTCAAGCCACTAGCTTGGAGCCCTATATTCTACTTGTAACGTGAAGGAAAAAAAACCTTAGTAACACTGAATCTGACATTCATACGCCGCGACTACGTCATTGTCTTTCTTTATTAACGCACATTGATGTGTTTCTTGGCTTATAAGAGTAGAATTCGGGCATTGTGGTAGACTGAAATTCTACATTAGATAAGTCTATCTGATATAACAATCCGCGGTGTAGAATTAGTAACTGGATGACATATCGAGCACGTCTTCCTAACTTGCTTTACATAGGCATACCTCTTTCTATTTGTCATTAATCGTGGAAAAGTGTCAAGAGGAACAAGAGGGTGCCAGGCTTTCAAGTTGTGTGAATACATTCATATGAGCAGTAAATCGTGTTGTCCCACTCTGTGTGTCTTCTATCAAATAAACGTATTCACAGAGAACCTACGGTTTAAATTTGAAACGCTTCCAACTAGATAAATTTTGTCTGTGTTGGTGGACTCTTTTGATTTTCCTCTTAATTATACTTACTTACTTTACTTTACTTCGGCTATCTCCTACGGGAGGATGAGCCGGCTTCATGAACGTCTCGAATCATCGCTGCCCAGGCGCGGCAATTTGTAAGAGAGTTCATGTAGTTTCATGGGAATTTGGTACGAGTGATGTCCCCAGCATCGCTCGGCCTTTTGTTTGAGAGTGCAGCTCTAGCCTTTACACAGCCAAGTGTGACCTACAAGGCAGTAGGAGTGGAGTAAGGAGTCCACTATCCATTGGAAGCCGGTGACCGGAGTTCGGTTCATACGCCTTTTTGAATGGGGCCAGACATCCAGGACATCCAACAAGCCCTTTGTCCATACGTCTGCCGGTGAGCTCCAGTGAGCTTCATACGCCAGTCGTTGGAGGTTTGGAATCAGGGTTTAGCCATCTCCCCTAGACTGTCATCCAATGGACAGTCAACCCGGTGGAGAGCGCCGGGCATCCGCTTTCGCCCTCTCACTTTGGTGAGAAACACCTCCGCCACGTGAAGGCAGTGAGTAGGACTTCCTCAGGAGAGGCTATGTAAGACGCCCGGTCATATGGGAGCATTTCAGGAGGTGTGCGGAGGGGTGGCCAACCCGCAGCGCAAGGCACCCACCCCCGACCATCCTGAGGCTTTGGAGGAACAGTTGAGTCTAATTGGAGTTTCCTAGTGGGATATTCAAATCCATCCGTGAAATTATTCTTAGAGTAAAACAGTAAAAAATTCCTATTCACGACGTTCTTATATTATATATAAAAAGACGAAGAATACAAATATTTTAAACAAAAAAATACACTGGATTCTTTTTTCTTTGTTCAAAGAAAGTATGTAGGTGATACTGGTCATTCTTTGCATTTTTCCTTCTTTGCTTTTACTTCAATGAATTCACCAATTGAACACTATACTGTCTTGTAAACACTCCAACTGGTACAGCTGGTCCACACCAACTATCCACGTCAAGAACCTTTTCTGTCTGTAGGCCTTTTATTGAACACAGTGATTGTAAATGATGATCAGCTTGTTCAATTACTGCTAACGTGATGCGTAGAAGACTCTGTATTAGAGATAAATGAAAAGAGAAACACAAATATCGGGGGATTTGTTTGCTTTTCACTTGAAAATACTATAAAAAGAAGTGTTCAATTAGACTGGGGGAAAATAAAGGAGATGTAGAAATATCATGTAGATGGACAGACACAAATAAGATGAGATTAGGCAACTACCCGGCTTATCGTATGCATGTCTTTATGTTACACGCTTCATGGCACTCTAATACAAGGTAATCGAAATGAAACAAGTTGTAAAGTACATTAAGAAGGAAAAGAAACAATTAACTACAATTCAATGGTCACATTTCAGGTTGTTGTGTTCTTTTTTCAACAATCTATCAATTACATTAGTTTTTTTTAAAGTCAAAAAGAGCGCTTGTTATGTGGAAAACTATTTGAACTCGTCATCTACTGATGGGGAAAAAACAACAGTCACCTACGATAATGGGGGTTACGATTTCACAACCGATGGCATACTGATTATTGTCTTAATCGAAGGCATAGATACAATCACAGAGATTATGGTCAATTCCCAGAATACGCTTCCAACCAATATTAAAAATACTACATCCCAATGTGAGAAAATACTGGTAAATATACATTTAAAACAAGAAAAAGGGATTATCCAAACAATGAATAAGGCATGCAGACAAACTCTTAGATAATGATAAAAGAGATCAAAGAACGAATTACGGGAAATCAAAAAAGAAAAGTATTTTAAGCCTGAATTATTATTTGTGTATGTCAGTGTATACTTTATCCAAGGCAGTCTATCATCTCATAATTTCTAAACCTCCACCCCATACCTACTAAGAATTCGGAGGTTAGGTAACACTATTAGATTTCACAAAGTAAATGTGTGTTACCTAGATTAGGATACCGAATAAATAAGTCTGGAAAACACTAGACGTATGCGTCATATTGAAAACCCAGTAGGGGTGTATTACAGGTCTGTACGACAAAGATTTTGTTAGTTCGTACATATTTAATTTTGTATTGTACATTTGTATTGTATTGTAATCAACATTACACATCATAAATGACCAAAAATATCAGATGGAAGTGTAATTTGATTCCCTTACAACAAATCCTGTCAAAACTGGAAATGTATATCAGTTCACATCGCACTACTTCAAAAAACCACACATTAAAAGCACGAAAAGGAAATGTAATAAAAACACTGTGGATATAGAAGCATAGAAAAGACAGTGATTGAATCAACATTAATAAAGCTTTTCATAATCTGATACATCGTTCATATATCTATACAGTTACAGATGACTTTAAGGCATAGCTCCAAGTCTATACACATTAGTTCATAGCATCCCAAGAACTTCATAAAAACAATCTACACCATCCCCACTACATAGCTCACAGAAGTGTTCAATCCCTTCATGAATTAGTGGCATGCTTCAGCATCTCAACATAAGGAATAAGATTCGCATTTTCAACACCAATGTCAAATTGGTCCTTTTATTCGGGTCAGAAACGAAAAGGATTACCAACAAGTCACAAACAGCTGCCTTCTCTGCCTTCATAGTGAAGATCAAATGCCTGGCCGGCCAGAAAGAATTAGCAACAAAAATTCCTAAGGTGACATGGAGGAGACAATGTTAGGAAGAGGAGATGAGAGACAATGGGTAATCGTGGACCCAGATGAAGTGAATGGTAGAAAATAGAATAAAGTGGATGCGTTGTTGAAGCACTATGTTCCACTCGGGACCCATGATCAGAATTTTTAGGCAGCTGCATTTTGTGGCAGCCTTCACCTGGAAGGGTTATTATAATCTGAGTGTATTCTACAACAATAACTTCTTTCTCTACCAGTAGGTCAAACCTTAAAATACCTTGATCAGTCCAATACAAATACATCAACAAAAGGAATATATAAATACTTTAAGAAATCTGAAGAAGTTAATTATCTTTTCAAAAAGCAGTCGACAATAATTTACCTCTTTAGACGAATCTTTTTGTGAACAAAGATGGGTAAATAATAAATCGATTAGCAAACGCGGTTCGCAAAATAGATTATAAGCCTCTCGTTCATATAGTATATTTCTATAATTAAAATGAGAGAGAAAACAACAGACATGCATTAAGGAATGTATGCAATTTGTGATGAACAGAATTATTATTATTATTTGTTGATAATTCATAATGATATAAAGTGATACAAAGCGCAAAAGTTAAATTCACCAGACAATGAACCATAACATTACTAAAGCACTGGTAAGTGGAGTTTATATACAAAACATCATGATTTCCCACACTGTGTGGTCGTGGAAAACAAACAACTACTACAGGTGCTCACTTAACTAAAAATATCACCCCCATTGCGTTCTCCAACTCTGGGTACAATCACCACATGAGATCCGTTAGTGTTAGACGTAAGTATATGAGTAGAGATATAAGTAAAAAAAGGAATAAAGTTTCACAAACTTAATAGGCTTCAGGGTATTTTCATATTAGATAAGTTTATTTTAAATATCACACAGTGATTCAGTGTTAACAACTGAATGACAAGGTTTCGAGCATACATTATTACCACTCATAATCATATCAATTTTAATCACACTATTTCACAATTTTTCTTATACATATATTTTCTCTTTTTCTGTCGCTCTAACTTCCCTTTGTTGTTTATTGCCACTCTCCATATCTCCTGTACAGGCGTTACATCATTCCAATTTCACATGTACGATGTTGAATCGATAAACAAAGATTCAGCGATTAACCTCTCTTTCCATCTAACCATATTACTTTTTAATACAATCATTCTGTCCCACCCACCTTATTTTGTGATTACATGCAAGTGAATACAATCCATTAGTCGACCTTTCTTCTAGGTAATTTAACTTAGCATGGTCAATTATTCTATGTCTAGCTACATTTTTATGTTCCAAAAATCCAATTGACCCCGACCTACTAGTTTGACTGACCTATGTAATCGACTTCACAGTCATTACATTTTTTTCTTCACGTTCCCAGTGGAACATAGGGCCTCGAGCTAGTGGCTTGAAGTTTCTGTAGCAGTGCTAATTTTACAGTCATTACATGGTATTTGGTAAAATACATATTTTTTTATTCCTTTACGTTCCCAGCGGAACATAGGGCTTCAAAATAGAGCTTCGAAGTTCTGGTAGCAGTGGTTCTTGTTTTTACGGGATGGGTTTGCTAGCCTCGCACCCAACCTTCCCTCTTTACCAGTCTTATTACTGACTTTGCGAGGTGAAGGAGTGCGTCCGCCGGGTATCAAACCCCGGAACACCTGTGTGGTTAGCGAACATTCCACCGCTGTCCCACCGACGCACTTGGTAAATTATATTATTTTTCTTAATTGGATTTATTGGGTCCTTAAGCCAATAAAGTTTATCTCTGAGAGAGTTGCTTGGTTCAAATGCCACCCAAATTTCAGCTTCATTGATAATCCTACATTTGACCTGTTGTTTGTTGCCACTTTCCATGTCTCCAGTATACATTTTGCATCATTCCGATTGGAGAGACAGATAGAGAGAAAATATATGTATAAAACAAATTGTGAAACCGTGTGACTAAAATTGATATGATTATGAGGAATAATTTATTCTCAAAATGTCATCCAGTTGTTAATAGTGAATCAGTGTGTGATATTTAAAATATATTTAGTATGGAATTACATTCTATCAGAGTGCCCAAGTTCTACAGTCACATTAAGTGCACTTTGACTAGATAACTTATAAGGTCACTTCTACACCTGCGAATTAACACATTTATGACACTTTCAAAACAACAAAATCTGGATTCTGCAATGATATATCACAATGAATAAAACACGGGGGGGGGGGGGGCGTTAGGAACTGGAATCCTGTAGTGATTCAGAACTTAATTTCAAACCTATTGAAGTATATTTCGATTACACTGGTATCATAGATATATTCACAACAATTTATCTTTTAACCGAAGATCCAAATAGTTCGTATTGTCATCTTTCAATTTTAAGAAATTATTAATAAAGTTAGACTCTACATTCAGTTAACTTTTATTCAGAAACTAAAGATTTTTTGCCTCTGCGATGTATCACTGATATATATATATATATATATATATATATATATATATATATATATATATATATATATATATATATATATATATATATATATATACGGAGATGGAGTCAGTGATGAATCCGACTACGCGTTTACATTCAAATGCTTAACTTAGATAAGTGGTACGACATACATATATATATATATATATATATATATATATATATATCTTGGTAGGGAGAAGTTTCCTGAGAAAAATTTCTTAACTGTTGTGTTGTTGGAGTGGTAACAAAAGAAAATTAGCAATAGTTACGTAATTAGATAAAAGATCAAAATTTTACAATTTCAGTGCATATGAGGTCAGATGAGAAGTTGATGATGTAATGCAGTGAGCAGATCTCAGACGATTAAGAGAGAGTCAAGCGAAAAATAAAGGAAGGGGTGGAGTGAAAAGATAAGCTAAGAGAATTAACAAAATTAGAAAACAGAGTTATTAAGAGGTGAGTCACCAGGGTACCATCCCAACAACACAACTGTTAGTAAATTTTTTTCAGGAAACTTCACTCTACCAAGATATATGCATATATATGTCGTAACACTTTAGTCACCCTGTAAATCTCACAGCCTTACTTAAATATGACGCTCTGACAGTGTGCTTGCTAACGGACAAAGGTTTGTTAAAATTGTACACTTTTTATTTCTACTAAAAAATTCAGGTTGAACGCAGCTGATGAGAACCAACGAAGTAAAATGGATCCAGATTATTCTGCGCCAATATTTCTTCTTTCTTGGTTCAGATTGGAGATTTGTCTAGAGCACATAGACAGGGAAAGTTTCTTTTTTATCTATACTACTTGGGGATCCTATGAACCAATGTTTACAGACTTGCAGCAATGTCTTCAAATAATCATCTGTAACCGCATAAATATATGTATGCTTTATTAATGTTGATTTAATCACTGTCTTTTCTATACATCTGTATCCACACTATTTTTTATTACACTTCCTTTTTTGTGTTTTTATGTTTGATTCTCTTTTTCTTGAAGTATTGAAATTCGAAGCAACACATGTTCCTTCAAAGTTATCTACATTAATTAGCCAATGCGTAATATTTATGTAATATTTCACGACAATCAGAAAATAAAAAGAATCAGTAACTAGCTGCATTTTGTTAACAAAACAATTGTCAAAGAAAGAAGAAATCAAAAAACGGAATACACATACCGTTGACTTGATTCATATTCACCAATCAACAGACAATTCATAGACTTCATTATAGTTAACCAATAGTCACATAACCAATTAGTTGATTCACTTCGACTATGCATTGAATCCTGTTCATCAGTGTCTTCATCATTTAATAGTAAGGGTAAAATTTCTTTTAAAAGTTTATGTACACCAATTAAATGTGAATCACTGGGATTGTTCATGTTATTAAGATTGGTATATTCACAATTAACAGGATACTTTTTTCAAACATAAATTAACGATAGTGCTCATTAATGATCGTACTTCATGTGATTCATCGAATAAACTTTGTAAGATGCAATTCAATAGTCTGTTAAGGATTATTATGAATGAATTAAAAAAATATATGAGTTAGTTAATGCTATCATTAAACTAATTCTGGGAAAAAAACCACTTTACAATTATTAGATTTCGTCACAAACCAACATCACTAAGAAAGGGATTATTGAAACCCAAGCAGCACCAGTGCCAGGCTATTTTTCAGACTTTTCAGCAATGGGTGAATGTCCTGAAGCTGTAGTGGGAAGTCATGACCAGCGGGGTCAACCAAACTAACGTCAAATGGGCGCTCACGGACGTCACTGATGACGGTATGTCTATACCATGAATTGACAAAGGAAGAATTCATGGGTCAGTGAATTCCTGTCCAAGTGGCTGAACACCTAACGAGCTTGGTCTCACAGTCTGACAGCTTTGCATCCCACCCCTGGTGAGTTTGTGGGCGCACACTGCTGAAGATTCCCAAAAATAGGACGAAACGGACGCTCAATGAGCTTGTTTTTCATTGACCACTCTATTCAATTTTGACTTATGACGAGGAATCTAACAACTGAAAGAAATTGAATCAATCAAAATCCCGAAAAGAATTCCCTTTCGCCTTGTAAAATTTAACCTCATCCGTTCTTATACCTTATACTCTATTCGGAATTGATAGTGTTCTCTGAGCTCCTTGGTTTAATTGCGGAGCTTTCATCGTCTTTCTGGACGACATCTTCAGCGCAGTATTTGGGATAAAGTGAAATGATTTAAATTTCTTCATGAGTCTCCCGGTAACCATCTTTAGATATTTATTGACCGTTTTCTATTGATTGGGATTTTAAACTTTCTGATCACCTGATTTACTTCTTATTAGTTGGTATATTTCATCTATATTAACGTGTTTATTAATTGCGTTTTCATTTGAGTACCAGGCTTCTAGGAATTCTCTGGCACATTTGGTGTTTCCTCTGTTTAAGATTTTGACATTATCCCAATCAAATTGATGTCCATGATCGTCTGAATGTATTGATACTAAAGAATTTATATCATGTCTTTTCACGGCTGATTTGTGTTCCTGGATTCTTATTCGAAGGGGACGCCCACTTTGGCCGATGTAATGTTTGTTACAGTTCACACAATTTATTTTGTAAATGGTGTTAATTTTATCTCCCTTTTCTATCGGATCTTTTGGTTTGCATAAGATAGAATTAAGCGATTCAGCTGGTTTGTGTGCTACATCTATATCAAACGGTTTCATTATTCTAGCCGTTATTTCAGAGATGTTTCTGATATATGGTAGGATGAATTGCTTTTTGGTCTTTGGTGATGGTTCTTTGTTGGTGCTTTCATTCGATTTTAAACACTTTTTGATGAAATTTTTTGGATAACCATTCTTCTTGAACACCGTTTGTAAGTATCTTTCTTCCATTCTTTTCAACTCTGGTGTGCTACAATGTGTTTGAATTCTTCTAAACAATGTCTGCACACAGTTTCTTTTGTGAGTAATTGGATTGTTGCTAGTATAGTTTAGTATTTGATCTGTGTGCGTTGACTTTCTGTATACTTGTGTTTCTAAATTTCCTGTGTTGGTTCTCCTGATTAAGACATCTAAAAATGGGATTTTGTTATCTAACTCTTCTTCTCTTGTGAATTTGATGTCTTCAAATATGTTGTTTATTAATTTATGGGTATATTCTAAATCATTTCTCTTAATTATTACAAATGTATCATCAACGTAACGTACCCAGATTTTCGGTTTAATTATAGGTAGAGCTATTAATTCTAATCTTTGCATAACGGCTTCAGCTATTAATCCTGATATGGGCGATCCCATTGGTGCTCCCTTTATTTGCTCATATATTTGAGTATTAAATTGAAAGTATGTTGTAAGGCATAATTTTATGAGTTCTATCCAAGTTGAACATTGCGTTTTTATGTTTTCATCACTATAGAGTAATCGTTGCATAGTTTCTGTTGCTAGTTTTGGACTAATCGAAGTATATAATGCTGTGACATCAAAGGACACCATTATTTCATTGTCTTCTACCTGGATGTTTTTGATTTTCTCTAGAAATTGAATTGACGAATTGATAGAATGGTCGCATGATTCTGTTAGGTAATTTAACTTCCTGAAAAGTTCTCTAGATAGATTATATGTTGGTGTTCCTGGAAGCGAAACGATTGGTCGTAAGGGGATGTTCGGTTTGTGTAGTTTTGGTCTACCATACCTTACCTTATTAAGTCAACACTAGAATTCTGAATTCCTTGGAGTAGGCCAATTGCAATTACCTAGGACAGATTTTCGATGTACCAGGTTATTACTTTACTTTACTTCGGCTATCTCCTACGGGAGGATGAGCCGGCTTCATGAACGTCTCGAATCATCGCTGCCCAGGCGCGGCAATTTGTAAGAGAGTTCATGTAGTTTCATGGGAATTTGGTACGAGTGATGTCCCCAGCATCGCTCGGCCTTTTGTTTGAGAGTGCAGCTCTAGCCTTTACACAGCCAAGTGTGACCTACAAGGCAGTAGGAGTGGAGTAAGGAGTCCACTATCCATTGGAAGCCGGTGACCGGAGTTCGGTTCATACGCCTTTTTGAATGGGGCCAGACATCCAGGACATCCAACAAGCCCTTTGTCCATACGTCTGCCGGTGAGCTCCAGTGAGCTTCATACGCCAGTCGTTGGAGGTTTGGAATCAGGGTTTAGCCATCTCCCCTAGACCGTCATCCAATGGACAGTCAACCCGGTGGAGAGCGCCGGGCATCCGCTTTCGCCCTCTTACTTTGGTGAGAAACACCTCCGCCACGTGAAGGCAGTGAGTAGGACTTCCTCAGGAGAGGCTATGTAAGACGCCCGGTCATATGGGAGCATTTCAAGAGGTGTGCGGAGGGGTGGCCAACCCGCAGCGCAAGGCACCCACCCCCGACCATCCTGAGGCTTTGGAGGCCCAGGTTATTATTAGCTAGGCATATTGTTTGAACGATCAAGTGGACTTCTCAGTCTCCTAAGCTGAAGTAGTTGAAGCGCGATTAGGACCTGAGATCAACTGCCTAATAGTAATATGTCTCATAGAAAGCTGCGGTACAGTAACGTTATTTTGTTAAACAACGTGATTTCTAACACGTATATCACAGCAAAAGATTTTCTAGAAATCACCGACAATTTCGTGCATGATATGTGAATAATGATTGACAAAGAATGAATTTAGATTGTTTAATTTAGAATTCCACAATTTTTTAAACTGACCATACAAACATCGGTAGGATATTCGTAAGAAAGATTGATAACAGCGAATTTGCAATATATCCTACTTTCAACCAATAACCTAAACTGGTGATAGAATTACTGATATATATGCAACAGTAGATGTATGGTTGGATACCACTGAAGTGTGTTAAAACGTGTAATTCCTTTTAATACGCCTATTAATGTCCTTATTATTGATAAGATCCTTGAACGTAATATATTTACACGGATGAATACATGTGAACTATGCAATCGCATTTCGAGTATCAACAAGCAGAGGGAGTTTTTAACCACAATAAGTAACACTACCCAATACAGACTGGTCAGCGGTTTAGTGGCGGAATGCCCGCCAACCCAACATGTAGTATGAGGTTCCAATCCCAGCCTTTGCACTCTTAAACCTTATCTAAATTAGCAGCCAGTAGTAAGCTTAAGGAAGAGGGAAGGTTGGGTGCGAGACTAGTAACACCATCCCGTAAAACAACACCTACAGTACATCAGTTATTTTTTGAAGAAACGACTCTCCTGCAGAGTGTCACCAGAAGCACGAGTTTCGGTGGTTTGAAGTGATTGGGCTATCTGAGCTTAATCACACCGGGTACACAGCTGATGAGCTCAAACCTAAACGAGGGAAAAAAGACGTTTGGTATGTAGAACTCTTTGATCTGGTTAACAAACACTACTGGTTGACATCAATAGTATCTAACTGCTCATAGCATATAACATCATGTATTTATGACTACGTTCTTGAGTATTACTTGTGATAAAAAGTAGATCACACATTGTGCCAGAGGATGAACAGGGCACTTTAACAACCACTTGCAATTCCATGTAGATGGGAACGATCCACACATATTGTATGGTAGCTAGTAACAACACCCACCTATCTTAACCTCAATAGGTGGAGCGGGTTTCTACAACCGATGACCCACTGGTTGTAAAAGTTCTGCGTGTTGACCGATAAGCCACAGGTCTACTGTCACATATTGTGCTCTGAATAATTTCGGTCTCCCAGGGGAGCAAAACTGTGGTGAAATTCCACCTTCTTGGACTGTGTTACTTGCAGACTACGACATAATTTGTAAACTGCGAATTTATTCCAAGCGCAAAATATCTTATCTTAGCCAAACAACAAAGAATTCGTGTCAGTCGAATCGTAATGCTTAACAAAAAACCAATTCATGCAGTGGGAATTATAAATGCTTTTTTAAAGTAAAAATAAAAATATACAGATTCTCTCTGGGAGGCACAAACATGAGAGAGCCAGGCAGGCTTAAGACCAGGAAGAGTGGCGTTTTGATCACATCTTCCCCCTACGACAGATTCTAGAACATAGTCATTTCATACCTGCGTCCAACAATCATTATATTTCTTGACCTAAAGTGGTGACGACTAGTGGTGTCCATCAGGGATGCCCAATATCCTCATTTCTATTCAATTTCATCAGTGGCGCAGATGCATCCACTCCTTGTGACCTATGATTTCTAATGAAACTATATTCTTCTTCGTTATTACTATTCCTCTGTTTACTGTCTCTATTATGCATTTCTTCTACTTTCTTCTCTTGCTTTGTGTGCTACATGGAGTGTGGCGAATTGAACTGCAAAGTTATATGTCGAAAACAAACAGAGAGACAGAGATTCTCTCTAAGTAAGCAGATAGATGCATATACCAAAAGAGCACATACTGAAAAGTTTTAAATAAGGGGGAAAAATTCCGTACAGTCAATCTTACCTACTTATGATACTCAAACTTTCTGAATTATATTTAGCTTACATCATGTTTTGGTGTTTATAAAGAATCCAAATAAAAATAACATCAAAATATGTCCATTACGGTACTAGACGTTAACAAACAATCAGCATAAAAGCCTACTTTCATGTTTGTTCACACAAATCAAAACATTTATCCAAAACTTTGAAGTGAAAAAAAACCTTTGCAAGGGAATCTCATTCGTCATCCACAAATGAATTAGTGTAAGACTTATTTCTCATTGAAAAACCACTAATTTCACTATTAGATATTAAAACCCCTGATCAAAAGACAAAAATCTTAAATGACTTTCACACTTATTCACGCCTATCATACATGTAATAATAGGTAGATAGGTAACCTGAGAATTCACTACCACGAACCTTATTCAATGAGCAAAACTCAGTTCAAATGCATAAACTATGTATGTTGTGTTCATTAAGCTGAAACTCTTCCCAAGCATATATTTAAAAAAATTATTTTTTTATAAAAACACTGACAGTAAAGCTAAGATTAAACAACTCTGTGAATCACACACCTTTTACGCTGTGATAAATTCAGTGATAGTTTGATCAAATAAATTCGATATGGTCGGGAATTCATACCAGTTTTTAAAGTGTTTTCTTTTTCTTCGCCTTTCAACTTTATTATCCATAAATGAATTGACTTTGAGGCAAAGATACGCGAAGTTGTCGATTTATGAAATTGTAAACAGTCAGTTACTAAATCTAACCATTTATCCACATGAAAGCTAGTTGATAAATAAACAAAAGAAGAGCAATCATTTTTATAGAAGACAGAAGAAAGAAGATAAGAAAATCTACGTGTTATCATTCCCTGCTGCATACTCAACCGAATCATACTGTTGTTGTTGTTTTTTTACTTTTGAAACCGATTGGACCGCACACTGCAAGCCATCCGTCAAGGTAAACAATATGAAAAAGAAGAGTGAAAATGGTAATGTTACTCGATCATTTGCGGTTGATAATCAGCTGAACCTATTTGTGTAAGAGGCAAGCACACTACTTGGTTGCTCGAATCTAGGTCAGCAAAGTGGGCTTAGAACAAGTCACTACCTAGTCATTAGAAGTCGAATACCTAGGCCAATAAAACACGTTTGGAAGTATCGACGTTCATACAAGAATGACTATATACTGCCAGCACTTAGTCCATTTGTTTTAATAAATTAAACAATAGAAAAGTATAAATTTCAAAAACAAAAAAACGAATCATACTAATATACAGTATAACGATAACATTCACTTCCGATAGTGGATATTATCTTGAGTTCTACTTTACGTTTTCCATTTGGTTTACTAGGTTTTCAAGAAATAAGTTGTTGGTGAACAGGTTGCTGTCAAATGTCACCAGAGTCATGACATTGTGTTGAACAAGTGTAATAAACCAGGGACTAACAAATCACATAACAAAAAGTACTAATAAACGCAAGCTCCGATCAATAGTCACTAGAGATATATCCGTTTTACAACAACACACACGTGTAATGGGACTACAAAGTGACTGATATCAACATAAGATAAATAGTCACAAAGCACTCATTCGATCGGCGGAGGATTAAGTTTGTAATTCAGAGGCTAGCGATTTAAGTGTAACATTAAGCGATGCTTTCGTCTCAACTTTAGTGATCACACAAAAATCGTAAGCCTAATCACTTATCAAAATTATTCATAAGTATGAAAATTAAACCAAACCCATCAGAAAGAGACAAAATTATGTAAAGCCTACCAAATATGATCTGATGATAAACACATTAAATGTGTAATTAGATACAATAGACGTGAACGATTAACACAAAATCTGATTCCAGTAATCATTTCATTACATGAAGATAAATTCCACAAACGTGATAACATGGTTTCGAGGTTCACTTCAGTTTGAATCTTTTTTTCTGTTGTTGATGAACAGGATACTACGAAAAACTCCAACAGACGCCAGAAGACTGTTGGATGAAGGTACTCCAAGAGAGAACGGTCTCCCGCCAGCTTTGGATCAACAGAACAATTAGATATTCCCTGTGTTATACAATTCACTTCTTCAACTGGTGGCAAAGGTCGCCAATTCATCCAATACTCAATTAACTGGAAGTGAAATTCTTCGGATAAATAATTATGATGAGGCTTTATTAGATTAAGAAATCGTAAGAGTAGAATTGGATCCGTCTTATTGTTAATAATCAAAGAACTAATCAGATTTGAATTTGACTGCAGTCTTGAACAGATTTGATAAAACTCAACTAAAAACTCCATGTGAAATGGCTAAATTAAACATGTAAACAGATAAGTAAAACAATTTTAGAAAAAATTAACAGACTGATAACTGATAAAGAAAAACAAAACTTTAAGAACATAAGAAAATTATTAGCAACAAAAACAAGGATACTGAAATAAATTATGCGAAAAATAATAATGAGATAGTACCGAGTCAGTAGTTCGGCGGTAAAATGCTTGCCAAAAACACATAAGGTTTTGGGTTCAATCCCCTGCCGACCCACCCCTAAACCTCACTAAGTTGAAAGTATGTATATGCTAGACTAGAGGTTTTTATCGGCAAAACAATACAACCAACAAGAAAAAAATTGCACTCAAGTCGTTTAAAAGAAACGATCAGTAGTAGTAAGGTCTGGTGGACACATTCGGATCAGCATATTTAAGAACAGGAAGAGATAGATTGGTTACCATATTAATATATCATTATGTAAACGTGTAACGCTATAAAACAAGAGACTTGATAAAGGAATGTTTATTTGGAATTTGGTATCTGTATATAGCGAAATCACACACCTTATGTGTAAATCCGCATTTGCACAGATCTTCCATGTTGTGCTACTTCTGTCCATCGTGTTGCATTCCTTTATCTTCTGTTCATGCTTCGCGTGTTTTGTCGTAACACTGCTTCATTCCCTCTCTTTGACATCAAATCCATCTCTCCACTATTAGATTTTTGTGCAGGTGAGCGCGTCTCTATATAAACTACTGATAAACCTTATAAGTAACACATGCCACACACGCACTTCGATTCTGAGACTTAACTATTAGTGTTGAAAAAAGAGAAGAAAAGAAACTTACAGTACAACTTACAACAACTACTGAAATCACTCCTTGTATGTAGTTAGCTTTATGCTTATGAAGTCAATCGGTCAAGTATCTCTGGAGATCGTCTTCATCCCAACTCAACTACATCATGTATTACTGCACCACTGTGAAGCCAGTCTTAAACCATTGTGTTTCTTAACTTCGCAAAAATCACGGCAACCTCTTCACATAACTGAAACTAACAGTCAATAACTTATTTGGTTGACATCACAGTCTGATCAAACTACATTTAATTCTTTCTAAAATGGAAAACGAGGTGTGGAGAAGGTAACGTGCAGCATAGTGAAGACAAAGCCTATCGATCTACAACTTGCCTACAAAGCTGATAATAAAGCTAGCAGAATAAGAAACAGACTAAATGCTGCACTGAAAAGAAAGTACACAACCGCCAAGATTGTGCAGAACAAACCAATAACCTTTTAAGACGATCAGAAGTGGATAAACTCCCTTCCTATGTTATCATCAACAGCGGTGTTTAAATAACCTATATTTAGAATCAATGCCTGTCTATTGTGATAACCTACTGATTCTCGTATGCTCATTATAAACTCCTTTCAAAATATGACATTCTGAAGTTATGCACATCTATGCAAGATCGAAATTGAAATAATACATACGACCGTAAAAATTAAAGTAAATAATCTAATAATTATAATAATAATATAGTAATAATAGTACCTCAATGGTTAGAATGAATACTGATTTAGGTAAAGTACATAATCTTGTCCACACTTCACTTTGGAATAACACCTCATTGTTAGCATTCCCGAAGTATGCACCAGTACAGCATTTATAAGAATGCATAGTTCATAGGCGAGATACCAACAGGAAATAGATGTCCATTTAGTAAGATAATTAAATGCTGATTTCATATTGAAGAAGCTGCTCAACGTAAATTTCAAGAAGATAATTTGAAAAATATATAAAAATTACTCCTCATATATATATATATATATATATATATCTTCAGCTATTCATAAGCGGAGAAAAATCAGGCTATCAGAGTGACTGAATTTATTTCTCCAGATAAATTTAGAGAATGAATCGCTCGGCGTTCAATGATTTCACTAAGGAGGATGTCTGTCCGTTTGTCTGTTTTCGACATAGAACTTTGCACCGATGTGCACCAGTTCAAGTCGCCACACCCCATGTAGCACACAAAGCAACAGAAGAAAGTAGAAGGAATGCATATTAGAGACAGTAAACAGAGGTGTGAGACAAAGGAATAGTAGTAACGAAGAACAAAACAGTTTCATTGGAAATCATAAGTCACAAGGAGTGGATGTATCTGCGCCAGCCAGCCATTGAGAACGATTTTGAGCCATGTCACCAATTGTTTCCAACCATTGGTTTTTACCGTCCCGAGGACCCCAACCAGGAAGTCTACACCTTTCTACGTGGCTGGCTTAAACTAAATGTTGTGGATTTCATTGACTGGTGGCATGTTTTTGTTTGACCTCCGCTAGCTTTTTTCCAGTCTGACCCTATATCCGCTAACATAGCTCGTCGAGGGAGGTGATGGCTTGGCATACTTAACACATGTCCTAACCATCTCAGTCTTTGTAGCTTCACGACTTCGTCGATTGATTTCCCCTGTTTACCTAGAACTCTACGCCTAACCTCCATGTTGCTCACCTTATTATGCCACTTTACACGGGAAATAGAACGCAGGCACCTATGATCAAAGACAGCTGCTGATCTTTTCATGTCTTCCACTTCAAGTGGCCAGGTCTCACAGCCATAAAGGAGGACGGAGCGGACTGATGAGCAGTACACACCCTCTTTGGTCGATAGTCGGATATCTCGTCTACGCCAGAGTCGGCGTAAACTAACAAATGCGAAACGAGCCCCTGTATCCGTCTTCCTGTGATAATCACAGAGGGATTAGCTTGACTAATATAGTATCTAAAGTCTTAGGCTCAATAATCATGCGTAGACTGAGTGGTGCTCGGGAAGCACAAACACGAGAGAGCCAGGCAGGCTTTAGACCAGGAAGAGGGTGTATTGATCATATCTTCACGCTCCGACAGATTCTAGAACATAGGCATTCCTACCGGCGTCCAACAGTCATTATATTTCTTGACCTAAAGGCAGCATTCGACTCTGTCGATCGGGAAGTTCTCTGGAGATGCTTGGCTGTAAAGGGAATTCCAAGAAAATATATTGCACTGATTAAGGCACTCTACTCGTACTCATACAGCCAGGTGAGGGCTTACGGCGAGCTGTCATCTGAACTGATGACGACCAGTGGTGTCCGTCAAGGATGCCCATTATCTCCTTTTCTATTCAACTTCATCATAGATGTGTTAATGGACTTAACCCTAGGTGACTTCAGCGACTCAGGGATTGACTTGCTACCGGGGAATAATCTCGTTGACTTGGAATATGCAGACGATATAGTCCTTCTAGGCGAAGACGCTGACGAAATGCAGAGTCTTCTAAACACCTTGAGCCGCAATCTACGAATGTTTGGCATGCGATTCGCTCCCGCCAAATGCAAGATGATGTTACAGGACTGGACTACATCGACGCCTAGTTTAAAAATAGGAAGTGAAGTGGTAGAGCACGTTGACCGCTTCACTTATTTGGGAAGTACCATCAGCCCCAACGGGCTGATCTCTGACGAAATCTCAGCACGAATACAAGGGGCTCGTTTCGCATTTGTTAGTTTACGCCGACTCTGGCGTAGACGAGATGTTCGACTATCGACCAAAGGGCGGGTGTACTGCTCATCAGTCCGCTCCGTCCTCCTTTATGGTTGTGAGACCTGGCCACTGAGAGTGGAAAACATGAAAAGACTAGCTGTCTTTGATCATAGGTGCCTGCGTTCTATTTCCCGTGTAAAGTGGCATAATAAGGTGAGCAACATGGAGGTTAGGCGTAGAGTTCTAGGTAAACAGGGGAAATCAATCGACGAAGTCGTGAAGCTACAAAGACTGAGATGGTTAGGACATGTGTTAAGTATGCCAAGCCATCACCTCCCTCGACGAGCTATGTTAGCGGATATAGGGTCAGACTGGAAAAAAGCTAGCGGCGGTCAAACAAAAACATGGCATCAGTCAATGAAATCCACAACATTTAGTTTAAGCCACGTAGAAAGGTGTAGACTTCCTGGTTGGGGTCCTCGGGACGGTAAAAATCTATGGTTGGAAACAATTGGTGACATGGCTCAAAACCGTTCTCAGTGGCGCAGATGCATCCACTCCCTGTGACTTATGATCTTCAATGAAACTGTTTTGTATTTCTTTATTACTCCTTTGTCTCACACCTCTGCTCACTGTTTCTATTATGCTTTTCTTGTACTTTCTTCTCTTGCTTCGCGTGCTACACGGAATGTGGCGACTTGAACTTTCGCACATTTGTGCAAAGTTCTATGTCGAAAACGGACAGACAGACAGTATCCGTCCTGAGATTTTCTCAGAGATCAACCCGTTGTGGATGATGGTACTTCCCAAATAAGTGAGGCGGTCAACGTGCTCTACCACTTCACTCCCTATTTTTAATCTAGGAGTCGGTGTAGTCCAGTCCTGTAACTTCTCGCATTTGGCAAGAGCGAATCGCATGCTAAACATTCGTAGATTGCGGCTCAAGGTGTTTAGAAGACTGCATTTTTTCAGCATCCTCGCCTAAAAGGACTATATCGTCTGTATATTCTAAGTCAACGAAATTATTCCCTGGTAGCAAGTCAATCCCTGAGTCGCTGAAGTCACTTAGGGTTAAGTCCATTAGTACATCTATGATAAAGTTGAATAGAAAAGGGGATAATGGGCAGTTTTGACGGAAACCACTAGTCGTCACCAGTTCAGATGACAACTCGCCGTAAGCCCTCACCTGGCTCACTGCATGAGCTCGAGTAGACTAAGTGTCTTGATCAGTGCAATGTATTTTCTCGTCATTCCCTTTACAGCCAAGCATCACCAGGGTACCTCCCGATCGACAGAATCGAATTCCGCCTTTAGGTCAAGAAATATGATGACTGTGCAGTCCTTTCTCTTTTTTACTGATCCGTTCAGACGGACAGCACACATTCGGCTATCTACCGGGATCCAGTCAAGTAATGTCTTTTCTGCCCTAGTACTCAAAGCTATCCCTACACCAGCTAATCCTCGTGAACTAGCTGTGGCATCTCCTGACACCCTCAAGGTGAATTTTGCAGATTCATTCTGTTGGCCAGGTGGGGTTAGGTGAATAACCACACTTGAGTCCTGTTTGCGTGTTTCTGAAACACACAACATACATCAATGGCTCGGGACGCCAGAGTCTTGGATAGTGATGCTTGTTGTCCTATTTGGCCAAGTGTCCTAACATTAAATGCTCCTATATGAAATTGGTTGTGTGGCTTTAGGAGACTATCGGTGGTGGATTTTTGGCTTCCGTCGTTTTTAGTGGACACAGAGTGAAGAGGAAGTGAGGAGCCATCAAGTAGAGGAGTTTCATCAGTGGAAGGAAGGAAAGATAATAGAGATGAAGATGAAGACAAAGATGAGTGAGGATTAGAGAGGTTTCGTGTGCATTTCGGATTGTGAGGGCGATTGTCACTTCCCGGCTGCCCACACCGTGGAAGTTGGTTGCGTCACCACAGAGCCCAAGGGACAACTGCTTGAGGCCGGTCACACGCGGTCTGTTTTTGTCTGTTCTTTTTCGTTTGGTGTGTCTCAGTAGCACATTTATCACTCCTGCCCTGTGACATGGCAGCAGGAAGTTCGGTCGTTGTTAATCCGGGCCCTGACCGATCCGGCATGATATTTTGTGAATTTGTTTGAATCATGGTATTGGATTGGGTAGCTGGTTTTTGTCTAACTGCTATCCAGACAACCTTTCTGACAGTGTGGGACCTCAAGAGACATAAGTCGCAGCCAGTATAGCTTGATTAGGTCATTGCGGTGTTCAAGCCCGACCACCACGTTAAGGTAGCAGCTTTCGGTCGGGAGGATGTTCAGGGGTAGAGAACTTCGTCATTTGACGTTCGACTCTCATCAACCAAACTGGATAGTACTCGATTACGCAAATCCGGAGACCATACGTCGCAACAGCTAACGTAATTAGCTCCACCAGACCATGCACACAGAGGTGAGCATCGTCAAATTTTACTCTGACTGGAGAATACCAAGTGTAAGTCATCAGCATAAAAACAACTTTTAATACACTTGAATGGACGACTTTTAAGTTAATTAGGACAGAATGTCACCTTCGGATTCCAGAGTCATGAGGAGTGTTTACTTGGGCACTGTGATTTGGCTAGGAGTGATTACCTTCTACTTATTTCTTCCGACAAACCTTCAAGGACATCCATTATTTAAAAGCGTTGTACTAAGATTTCCATGTTCTTTGTCAATCTTATCTTTAGAGCAGATTTTCAGTATACTGAAACAAAGAGAATGTACAAGGCTCAATTTCGACTTAAAGTTGTTGAATAGTTGAAGTCAGTGTACTACTGTCTAAAAGTTGATCCTTAACAAACCATCCTCTCTCCTGTCAAACGCAACATCTAAGAAGTGAAATATGGAATCTATTGAAGAGAGAATTAATTCCATAAGTAACAGATAATGACAGGGCTTATTAGATTGTCTAACATCTCGATGATAAAAATTCAACATATTCGTATCATCGTTAGGCTATATCAAAAAGACATTCAAACAATTCTGAGTACCTCAGTGAAGTCATACTAAATGTCAACCATTTGTATGACGGTTGAATGTATGACGTGAGATGAACATCCACAACCCTAGAGACGCAGAGTTTAATGATGGTAGTTAGAGCAGGATTCGAACCTACAATCCACAGACTGTAAATTGAATGTATAAACGAATTGATCACAAAATTGTCTAAATATTATCCAATCACCTTTTGGATCAGAATTTTACTCCTAAATAAAACCAAATAATAACTAGTTATTGATAAAAACATTATTTTTAAAACATCAAAGCAAAACAGTTTAGAGACTCACCTTGCCCTCCACTTTTGAACAGTAGCACAAGTTTCATGTTGATACCAGGACTGCAATAAACATAACTGCCCGTGAATTGCATTCGAGATAGAGTTATACGAGTGCGTAGTGTTTATGTTATGTAGAACACATGAATAATACACTAGTTTCAGTGGTCCAACACAAGATATTTTACACAGCATAGACTGTTTCTCATGACAGCATGAAACTGATTCATCCTGATGATAGGTATCAATTGGTGGATTGAGAAATACAAAATATGCCTTAGAAACTAATTTACGAATATACATACTACTGTGATTCAAGAGTAAATGTTCAAGTTTTTCAAGGATATTATCAATTTCTTTTAGGCTGTAAAATACAAGTGAGTAAGAAAAAAGACCAATAAAGAAAAAAATTATTTTTAGAAAAACAAGGCTGTAAACACATAATTTATCGAATTATACACAAAAGCCAGAAAAGACGTAATTTGCTTTAATTGCGCTTATAAGCAAATGACAGTGTTGGTTTGCAGAGATTTGATTGGTCACAGGTTTGATAACCAGTGGTAGGTGCGTAGTGATGAAGAGATCCAAACTGGGACGAAACAGATGTTCAGTACTCGCTCATTTTCCAATGTTTTTCTGACTGATGCCGGCTAATGATCAAACTTGACAATGACAATTAGGCATAATGAGCCTAAAAGTTTGCAAAACTATAGCAGCATTTCAACCAGGAGTTGAAAGTCAAACGCCTAAACCAATGAAAACACTTTACATTACAAATATAGATGCGAAACATTTCTTTTAACTTTTATCAAGTAAACAGACGCGAGTGGAACACTAGGTCTCAAAGCTGAAATAAAAAGATATATTGAGATTATTATGTCTAGACGTATATAAACAATGACGGACTATACAACACTTTCACTATTAGTCATCTCTGGCTTTATTTTCCAAAGCAATTCGACTTCATATAACACCAATCACCAATGAAAATGGATGATCAAAATATTCAGGTATGCGAGTGAGACTATTCATACAGAGCATCATTTTTTTCTCCACAGATACAATAAAAGCGCGTCATCAAAAGCATTTCTAACAGGCTACTGCAGAATTTCATCAGACGACAGATGGTTTCTATGACCAGATGGCTAGCTAGAAAGGGTCAGCAACAACAAATCCTGGGAACAAACCAAGTAAAAACCTATCGTCCAACAAATATGCAGAGAAGGAAATGGAGATGGATCGAACACACACACACACTCTGAGGAGACCGTTCCTAGTCCTCGAATATAAACCGATTCGGGAAACGAGTTGGTGGTTCGAGGGCGAAGTGGAGGAGACCATGTGAAACGGAAATAAAAATTAATGAGCAATTGCGTAACCAAATGAAAAGTATTACTAACATCAAAGCCAAAAGGAGATGTGCTACTGTAGTCCTATGTTTCATTCGGAACCGAAAGGAATAATGACACCGAATGGAAGAGAAATTTAACAAGCAGTAATTAACATGGCCTTAAAAATACCTGTGTCCATACGCCATTGAACGTCACATACTGTAAAAATTAAGAAAATGAAAAAACGACTTGATCTCGCTTATTACTATTAATACTTTCACTTATAATATTGGATGCACAGAAAGGGAGGATAAGAATTTAATCATTTGATAACATCACATTTATAAAATCCAATTCAATACATTTAGAAGTTCAGGCTGTTTTTTTTCCTTCAACCATCTTCTTTACAACTAAAAATGATCTAGCACTGAAACGAGATCGTGCTGAAAATTTCTTGACTGATGATATATATGTTAGACAAAAATTCTGCTACAACGGCACACACACACACACAAACAGATGATGAATAAAACAGAACCACACATTAAAAAGAAAATATACACAGTGTAAAGTACTTACCCTAAGAAGGAGTGATCAGCTGATGCTGAGAACCTAACGATCAATGTAAGCAAGGGAATTGAAGATTGACCAGATGATAAATCTTGGTAGGTCTTATTTAAACAACTCAAGATAATATCCAATATTTGAGGATGTTGTAGGTAGACATCTGAAATCACAGGGAACTGTAAATCTGAAGTTGCTCCAGTCAAACGATACACCAGAGCACCTGTGTTATGTAGAAAGTTAGAAGAAACAATGACTATATATATATATATATATATATATATATATATATATATATATATATATATATATATGGACTTGTTCATTTGTGCACCTGTAACTTTAAGGAAAATCGACTCCCCTTTCCATCTTATGGATTCAAACTCCGACCACTGGGTGACTCATTCAAAAACTTCATCATTAAACTATTTGAGTGCTGCTGAACCTCAACACGATTAGACCAGATTGTAGACAATCAGTTTGAATGCAAATCGAACTATACAATGTGGTGATTAAACACTTAGGAAAATACTGAAACACTGGTCGCTATTCGCAGATATGAACCGAACTAATTAAACTACATGTATAGTGGAAAATTGTTGGGATCTAAGTTTCAGTTTCAATTCCAGACGATACTCCTTAGAAATATCGGTTTATTTATGCATGTTAAAAAAATTACTCAAAAACTTACTATGAAGTTGTAGAGCAGCATTCCAAACATTCCATTTCTTTGAATTGAAACCTGGAACAACAGCTAGTCGAAGAGCTTCAATTGTCCAATTACTGACTTGTGAATGATCGTTTCTTACAAGAACAGGATGTTCGTGTACACGTAGTCGAGAATCAGTGAACAGACCATGCAATAAATGTAAAGCGAATACTCTTGGTGAATCATGAAGTGTATCAGTGTTAGATGTACATTGTATATTTTTGCTGGCATCATCTTCTTTGTCGCTTAACTGAGTAATTTTGAACAAACTCTCCAAACAACGAACAAGAGAACATGGCTAAGCCAAAAAAGAATTCAAAATAGCTCGATAAATATTCACACTTTGTTACTAAATAACGAAATATAATTCCCAACAAACAAGTGTATTCTGATAGAAACAAAACACCCTTCTACCATAATAATAACAGCTTTATTCTGCACAAAACGTTTACACAGTATACATCCGGTTGGAATAAACCATAGAAATTATGCGTCAATATTCCTACTTGCTTCTTTCACCTGAAAAACAATTTGAACACATGCTCATGTGGACTAAAAATGTTCAGTCTAAGTTTAACAACGGTATGTATCATCAGATTGATGGGGCTGCGATAGGTAGTCCATTAAGTCACATCCTAGCGGATATTTTTATGGGACACCTTGAGCGGACGAGCCAGAAACACCCTATACATGATGTGACTCTTTAAAAGAGATATATTGACAACACGCTTACTACATATGATGACATTAAACGTGCCTTCTACTTACTATGGAATAAAAAAAATGGAAAGTTTATTTTTCTGGATATTAGACTTTTGCGAACTACAGACGGAAGTATACAAAGATAGACTATATCTGAATTTTAAAAGTTTTTGTCCAATAAGCTACAACAAAGGCCTGGTGAGGACACAGTTCAAAAGAAAGACTTAGTGATGAGCATGTTATCATTGAGAAGTGCTTATGAGACAATGGATATCCTTAAAAATTCATCGATAAACATAGAAGGATATCAAATATAAAAGCAAAATGTGATACAGTAGAGATTAATTTATCTGATTAATTGAGTTACTTTGTCATAACAAAGTGAATTATTCAAACTGAGCATTTTAAGTACTTTCAAGCACTCTTCAAGCATGTATTGAAGGGTGGTTAGAGGATCATACATTGGGTGATATGTACTCATCATAGCAATTAGATGGTCATTGAAACCACTGATCAATAACAAGTGTTCATTTTGGAAGTCCTACAAAAGAATATTTGTGTAAAAGGGAATTCGGCAGTTCAGTGAATCAGATAACGAGGTTAAAATTATAATATCGTGAATGTATTTTTATTTAAACATATTTCTTGCATCGTGAACAGCAAGATATGTATCGCATAAAATAAAATAAGTATGTGTGGTATGCAAAGTAGCTGTCGAACAAATAAAGTAGAAATTGGAAAGCGTACTTCCTAGTGATATTCAGATGGACAGTCATCAATTCATATTACTTATAGAAATTGAGAATAAAAACAGGAAATTGGAGCTTATCCTCAATAATTGTCGATTTTGAACCATATATGATCATACCTTGAGCTCACCAGGAGTGGTGACTCATGGAAAAGTGCTGATACAACGCAACCAACCTTCGGAGTTGCCACCTCATAGGCTGACCATTGCTTTTTATGACCAGTCCTAATGGTTTACAAATAGTGATCGCTATGGAAGTATCTCAGATGATATTCAAAGCATATGTCTGTTCTCCTGTCTATCTGGATTCAACATAGAACTTGGCACCGAAGTGCACCAGTTCGAGTTGCCATGTTCCAAATAGCACACAAAGGTAGACAAGAAGATGAGTGGAGAGAATCAATAGAGTTTGACAGGTGTAAGAGCGAAACAGAATGGGTAATGGTAGAAAGAAATATGAAAGATTACAGAGACTGAATACATCTGCGCCATTGACAACGATTTTAAGCCATGTCACATATTGTCTCCAGCCATTGATTCCTAGAGTCCCGAGGGCCCCAACCCGGAAGTCCGCATCTCCCTCCCTACCTGACTCAGTTTAACTGTCAAGGACTTCATGGATTGATGCCATGTTTTTGTTTGGCCACCACTTACTCTTTTCCAACCTTCGCCTATGTCAGCTAGCAAAGCCCGTCGGGGGAGGCGATGGTTAGGCATGCGCACCACGTGACCTAGCCATCTTAGTCTATGTAACTTTATAACCTCGTCGATTGATTTTCCCCCTTTGCCCAACACTCTACGCCTAACGTCAACATTACTTACCTTATTAAACCACCTAACGTGAGAAAGAGATCGCGGACATCTATGATCGATAGCAGTCAACATTTTCATGTCTTCAACTCGTATTGGCCATGTTTCAGAGCCATAGAGAAGGACGGAGGGAACTGATGAGCACTACACACGTCCCTTGGTTGATAGCCGAGAGTTACGCCTACGCCAGAGGTGGTGTAAGTCAGCGAAAGCAGCTCGAGCTTTTTGGATCCTTGCTGCGATTTTGTCGCCAATCAGTCCGTTGGTGCTGATACAACTTCCCAAATAGGCGAAGTGGTCAACATGTTCTATCACTTCACTCCCTATCACTAAGCTAGGAGTTGACGTAGTCCAGTCCTGTAGCAGCATCTTACATTTTCCAGGGGCGAATCGCATGCCAAACATACGAAGATTGTTGCTCAAGGTGTTCAGAAGACTCTGCATTTTGTCAGCAGTCAGGTAGTTATGCTATCTACAATACACTGAGTGATATAGGTTGGGGGTGACAAACACAATCAACTAGTAGGTGCTGGCAAACAAGGGATTGCATTTGAGCAGAATTATCTGTCGACTACTAAACATATCTTCAAATAGCAGTATTCCAACACAGAACGGTAAACAATTGGCATAACAGCATGATTAACCAATGCAGTCAAGACGATACGTACACCGAGTTTAAACGTCGAAATGCATCAGTCATTTGCAGGGAATGAATCGATTATCACAAGGCACAGAAAGATAACACCTATCAGTTCAATTACTCCATAAACTAGTAAAATAATTCTCATCTTATTATATGTGACTTATCGATTGATCAAGCAGGATTTATGTACCTCAAAATTCGCCGTGGAGGTGAATGTGGCAAGCTATAAACATGAAACATAGTTGCCAAATGTTACGAAAACATTTCAGCTTCATCCACATACGCACACATACATGATAGATACATTATATATATATATATATATATATATATATATATATATATATATATATATATTTGTCGAAATATGAAAATATTTAAGTGTTGGTTTTTAGGGATTTGATTGGTTACAGGATTTCATCATGAAGTGACATTAGTTAGAGAACCATCGGAAAACCTGGGAGTACTGAACAGTTGTTTCGTCCTTGTTTGGGACTCTTCATCAGTACGCATCCACACTGAGGGGTTCGAACGCAGGACCTTCTGGTTACAAGGCGAGATCATGATGAAATCCTGCAAACAATCAAACAAAATCCCCTACAAAAAAATCAATACTTGAAAATATAAATATATATATTCAATACTCACGGGATTTTCAATTCCATTGCATGGTTTCACTAAAAGGCATGCACGGATAGCTGGTTTTACCCCAGCACCGCGTCGAGTAACAGAATAAGCACTATTATTTATTACTTGCCAACATATATTCAGTACATGATCAGAAGTCAACAGTCTATTATTAGGTATTAAAGAATATTCAATATCGGTAGAGAAATCCACTTGTGAAACTGGCATCCCCTTTTCTTCACAATCTACCATAACTGATGATGTCGATTGGTAGGCTTCAGTAGTTTGCAAATAGAGTAGAAGATTAAAGTAGATTGCTTCAATAGATCCCTTTAAACAGAAAAAGGTACATATATTTGTGTATGCAACGAAATAAAACTAAATTAAATTTATAAATCAGTATTCCATCTTAGACAATTTCGTAAGGTAAATTTTTGCCTTATGTCTTAACTTCTGCTCAGATTACGATCATAAAATAAAATACGATAAAAAGGAACAAGTCTGCTTTGGGAGATAATCGATTCCATTTTGGACCATTCATCCACTCATACGGAAGTAGATTTTTGTGCAGAAAACATTCAACACCAGACTGTTAAATTAACAATTTGTCATGTACACAGTTGGAGGAGTGACATTTTTACCCCCACTTTTCCTTTAGAAACCGAAATCATTTGTATCAGTGTATATGGTCTCTCCTTTATAGCATAAATGGTAATCTAGAAAGCAAACAAATTTCGATTAAACTACATACTGTTGATTGGTTGAGATGAGCAGTCGTATACCACTCATATCGACCAGCAGCGCTGATGATCTCAGCCCTAAATGCGCGAAACAGCCGTTAGGTGTTTAGATCGCCTCGATCTAGCTGGCAAGTACTGGTTGGTATAAGTAGTATAAAACTACTTATCCGAATCAATCAGTAGTATACAGTTTCAGTACCAAATTATGTAAGAGCTCGATGATATTAGATGCTTGGAGGCAATCAGCAGGAAGCCTTCGACCCTAGTTTTCGTGCTAGTTGGCACTTACAGACAAAAGGCGTATCTGCAACGTTGAAGGAACTCATGTCCCTTCTGAGATTCGAACCCGCGTCACCCAGTGGAGTTCTGCAGTCAGAGACTTTACCACTGAGCTATTCGGGCTCGCGATCGATCTCCTGTAGGACTGTAGTGGATATTTTGATTGGTGATTAGTAACTAGTGTGATGTGTCTAGAGTCCTTTCATTGGTGCAGACTGAATTCTATTAGATTAGGTTGCAGATACGCCTTGCTGACGAGTGCCAACTAGTACGAAACCTAGGTCCAAGGCTTCCTGCCGATTGCCTCCAACCATCTAATACCATCACATCAATGTGCACCGTGATGGCGAGTTACCTAGAATGGTGGCCACATTACAAACCTGAGTGACAGAATTCAGTCTGAACAAAAGAAAAGACTAGACACATCACCCTAGTTAATAGTGTCCAATCAAAATATGTAAGAGCTCATTTGATAAGGTGTAAAGAGTACTTCAGTTTGCTAAATGTTATGAAACGAATATCCCGATTACCGGAAACCAATTTAGGTTCTAAGAGATGAATGATCACAACATACGCCATTTTAAATCTATATGCCTATCCATTCATCTTCCGAAACAGATGTAACCGGTCAGTTGTTCTGAATTCTTAATAACATCATTCATCAAGTATTCACACTTTTAAGGGTTACAAAATGCAGAGTCTTCTTAACACCTTGAGCAGCAATCTACAAATGTTTAGCATGCGATTCGCTCCCGCCAAATGCAAGATGATGTTACAGGACTGGACTACACCGACTCCTAGATTAGAAATAGGGAGTGAAGTAGTAGAGCACGTTGACCGCTTCACTTATTTGGGAAGTACCATCAGCCCCAACGGGTTGATCTCTGACAAAATCTCAGGACGGATACAGGGGCTCGTTTCGCATATGCCAGTTTACGCTGTCTCTGGCGTAGATGAGATATCCGACTATCGACCAAAGAGCGTGTGTACTGCTCATCAGTCCGCTCCGTCCTCCTTTATGGCTGTGAGACCTGGCCACTTGAAGTGGAAGACATGAAAAGATCAGCAGCTGTCTTTGATCATAGGTGCCTGCGTTCTATTTCCCGTGTAAAGTGGCATAATAAGGTGAGCAACATGGAGGTTAGGCGTAGAGTTCTAGGTAAACAGGGGAAATCAATCGACGAAGTCGTGAAGCTACAAAGACTGAGATGGTTAGGACATGTGTTAAGTATGCCAAGCCATCACCTCCCTCGACGAGCTATGTTAGCGGATATACGGTCAGGCTGGAAAAGAGCTAGAGGCGGTCAAACAAAAACATGGCATCAGTCAATGAAATCCACAACATTTAGTTTAAGCCAGCCACGTAGAAAGGTGTAGACTTCCTGGTTGGGGTCCTCGGGACGGTAAAAACCAATGGTTGGAAACAATTGGTGACATGGCTCAAAATCGTTCTCAATGGCTGGCTGGCGCAGATACATCCACTCCTTGTGACTTATGATTTCCAATGAAACTGTTTTGTTCTTCGTTACCACTATTCCTTTGTCTCACACCTCTGTTTACTGTCTCTAATATGCATTTCTCCTACTTTCTACATGGGGTGTGGCGGCTTGAACTGCCGCACATCGGTGTAAAGTTCTATTTGGAAACTAGACACACAGATGTTTAGAGCTTCCTTTGTTAGTTGTTTTTTCTGCACTCCCAACACTTTTTTTTCCTTCACGTTCCCCAGTGGAACATAGGACTTCAAGCTAGTGGCTTGAGGTTTCTGTAGCAATGTTTATTTTACAGGATGGGGTCGCCAGCCTCATGTCCAACCTTTCCTCTTTACTAGCATTATTTCTGGCTCAGCGAGGTAAAGGAGTGCGTCAGCCGGGAATCGAACCGCGTGGCAAGCGAGCATTCTACCATTGAACCACCGACGCCCATGCCTAACATTTGAATCTTGTAAAATTCTGCAGATAACAATACAAAACTGACTCTTTCATTATAAACAAAACGAACAGATAACAAAAACAACTTGCCTTATGACGACACTGTAGCAACTGATGCAGTAAATGATAGCCAATTTTTGTAATAAGTATCCTTCGATTTAAGCTCATTTCTTTATCATTCAACTTAAATTGTAGAGCTGACCAACTGGCTAGAATACTAGAACAAAACTTTTGAAGAGAAAAGTAGAAATAATAAGCTTTAGGATAAGAAAAAGTGGTCACATTTAGCTAAACGACTTACAGAAAACTAGTCACAGTCCATAAGACCAATCTGTTACAGGTAAAAATTTATCCTGGAAAATGTATTATATAGTGTAGGGTGTAATCTAGAAGGAGACATGTGATATGGTCATGCCTTAAAGACACATTTGATTTCATCAGTTCACTAAAATATGTCACTTTTTTGAAAGACAAATGCTTTCTCCATATGTTACATCCCTGTTCACAACCTGACCGAAAACAATATGCTTCATCTGTGACTACATAGAAAACAACAACCTAAAAGTTGCCCTTACCATCAACTACCTGAACCAACAACTCCTCAGGTGTACGTTTAACATTCTGTTAAAACTCAATCACCAATTCTACACAAAAAGACGGTGTGGCTATCAGGTCTCCTCTCTGTCTGTCTGCCTGTTTTCGACATAGAACTTTGCACAAATGTGCGAAAGTTCAAGTCGCCACATTCCGTGTAGCACGCGAAGCAAGAGAAGAAAGTACAAGAAAAGCATAATAGAAACAGTGAGCAGAGGTGTGAGACAAAGGAGTAATAAAGAAATACAAAACAGTTTCATTGAAGATCATAAGTCACAGGGAGTGGATGCATCTGCGCCACTGAGAACGGTTTTGAGCCATGTCACCAATTGTTTCCAACCATAGATTTTTACCGTCCCGAGGACCCCAGCCTGGAAGTCTACACCTTTCTACGTGGCTGGCTTAAACTAAATGTTGTGGATTTCATTGACTGATGCCATGTTTTTGTTTGACCGCCGCTAGCTTTTTTCCAGTCTGACCCTATATCCGCTAACATAGCTCGTCGAGGGAGGTGATGGCTTGGCATACTTAACACATGTCCTAACCATCTCAGTCTTTGTAGCTTCACGACTTCGTCGATTGATTTCCCCTGTTTACCTAGAACTCTACGCCTAACCTCCATGTTGCTCACCTTATTATGCCACTTTACACGGGAAATAGAACGCAGGCACCTATGATCAAAGACAGCTGCTGATCTTTTCATGTCTTCCACTTCAAGTGGCCAGGTCTCACAGCCATAAAGGAGGACGGAGCGGACTGATGAGCAGTACACACGCTCTTTGGTCGATAGTCGGATATCTCATCTACGCCAGAGACAGCGTAAACTGGCATATGCGAAACGAGCCCCTGTATCCGTCCTGAGATTTTGTCAGAGATCAACCCGTTGGGGCTGATGGTACTTCCCAAATAAGTGAAGCGGTCAACGTGCTCTACCACTTCACTTCCTATTTTTAAACTAGGCGTCAATGTAGTCCAGTCCTGTAACATCATCTTGCATTTGGCGGGAGCGAATCGCATGCCAAACATTCGTAGATTGCGGCTCAAGGTGTTTAGAAGACTCTGCATTTCGTCAGCGTCTTCGCCTAGAAGGACTATATCGTCTGCATATTCCAAGTCAACGAGATTATTCCCCGGTAGCAAGTCAATCCCTGAGTCGCTGAAGTCACCTAGGGTTAAGTCCATTAACACATCTATGATGAAGTTGAATAGAAAAGGAGATAATGGGCATTCTTGACGGACACCACTGGTCGTCATCAGTTCAGATGACAGCTCGCCGTAAGCCCTCACCTGGCTGTATGAGTACGAGTAGAGTGCCTTAATCAGTGCAATATATTTTCTTGGAATTCCCTTTACAGCCAAGCATCTCCAGAGAACTTCCCGATCGACAGAGTCGAATGCTGCCTTTAGGTCAAGAAATATAATGACTGTTGGACGCCGGTAGGAATGCTTATGTTCTCCTCTCAGTCCAATCTTAGCTGACTGCTCCACTGCAAGTCTCGAAAACAACATTCTTGATCCTCTGATCACTCAATGGCACCTATACAGGAGATATATAGATCATACTTTCATAATTTGTGATGAAACATTTGATCTAGACTATCTACACAAAACTTTCAAATCGACACATCCTGCAGAAATATTCACTCTAGAAATGTGAATCACACAGGCCATTTCCATTCTTGGAAGTACTACTTACCAGAAGACAAGTCTACACCATCCAAATATTAGGATACCGCAACCTAATATGGCCTGGATAATTTATCAGCTTCCAGAGTTTCGTCCCCCTGATACGACAGAGAAACTTATTACGTAACCAGTGTCCTGGCATCAGAAAAATCCCTCCAGAAGTTACGACAGAGACCGAATTAAAGTCACCACGTGACAACCTACTGGAGAAATGATATCCACCCATGTTTATCAACAAAACATGAAAGTAAACCCTCCGTCGCCAAAAACCACAACTGTTTCTAAGAAAACTCTCTTCATGAACAAAGAGTTCCGGGATGGCACTGAAGCAGACATTCTTATAAACGAAGTGCCTGAAGGAGACATTTCGACTAGCCACCTTACGTATCACATTCTCCAGCAACCAATTAATCTATTCAACCATTATGGATGACATACCGCTTTTGAACACCTCAATGTGTATTTATCGATTTCCTTGTTCGTGAGGAGCTAAGTTAGTTGGCCGTACACAACGCCTATTCTACAAGAGTATTCTAGAACACTATTCAGCCTGGTTAGTCAGAGGAGAAAAGAAGAATACAAATAGTCCTATCCTCGAACATCTCATCAACTCTGAACACCCATCACCTTGACATGACTGCTTCATAATGCTACATAGAGTTTATCAATATCGTAGGAAAGGACTATGAATACACCATTTGTATACAGCTATTCTGGATCTCAAAACAAGACTTCTGTGTTCATAACCAGTACATACATTCACTCGCTTTACAGTAGCCAGAGTAAAACCCTTACTATTACCACTAATATACTTATTTTATTATCACTCTGTTATTATTTATTAATAATATTACATTTTCATACGGGTTTTTACAAGACTACTTTATCCTCTCTCCACTAGTTTTTGTCCACTTTATGCAACTATGTCGATTAGCCACACCTCACCTCTCAAATTCCGCCCCATTTTGCTAATCTCCAATCTGTCATTCCTTTCTAGACTACACATTACACAGTAACAGATTTTCGAGTTTAATAATATCTCACAAAGCATTTTGCATGTTTATTTATTATTAATTAATTACATAGTATAATAATTAACACAACGATAGAATAGAATGATAGGTTTGACCTTACTTTGAGAGTATTCCATGCCCAGGAAAGAATATGCTGATATTCCGGCAATAATTCAATTGAATTGAATAAATGCAAATCTGAATCACTATCTGAGGAGATTGGACAACTTGTAGACGTGGACAACGTTTTAATTAGATGTGATTCTGGTAATTGGTCAACTCCTTCACTTTTACACCAATAAGAGAAGATAAAAAGATAAACAATACATTAACTTATTTATAACAGTGTATTTTTGTGAATGCTGAATTTCATCCTCGGATAATATCAGTTGATGAAACCATTCGATGTGACGATGGAGAATGTATGCGAACTGAATATTAAGACTTGATAAACACCAACACAACTTTTACACTCATTTTTGTGATGAACAGTATTATAGTGATTCCAGAATCGTTTTAAGAATATTTCGTAGCTGTAAATGTGGATTAATTTGATCTTGTAACTGTAATCTGAACTTGTGGATGACTTGAGCGATTTACTCAAAAGAATATATGATAATGACATTGGAACATTCAGTAAATGAAATTCCAACTTAGAGGGCAATAATGTTCCAAAATTTTTTGTTACTTTTCTACAAATGAGTGTATAACAATCATAATCTCACCATTCGAGCAATCCACCTACGCCATAAAGTGAGTACAACAGGAGATTTCAAGAAACACCCTTTATGAAATGCTCTTCTTACCTATTAAAGACAACACTGCACATTGAAGTATACAAACCTCATCTAAGACTTCAATTACAACTTAAGTATTTTATCTATTGAGGACCAACCTACTTTCAACTGAAATCTTAATGTGATTGACTAAGATGTCCGTAAAGTGATTGAAATAACTGTCTCTCTATCTGTTTTCGACATAGAACTTTGCACAAATGTGCGGAAGTTCAAGTCGCCACATTCCGTGTAGCACGCGAAGCAAGAGAAGAAAGTACAAGAAAAGCATAATAGAAACAGTGAGCAGAGGTGTGAGACAAAGGAGTAATAAAGAAATACAAAACAGTTTCATTGAAGATCATAAGTCACAGGGAGTGGATGCATCTGCGCCACTGAGAACGATTTTGAGCCATGTCACCAATTGTTTCCAACCATAGATTTTTACCGTCCCGAGGACCCCAGCCTGGAAGTCTACACCTTTCTACGTGGCTTAGACCAACTGTTGTGGATTTCATTGACTGATGCCAAGTTTTTGTTTGACCGCCGCTAGCTTTTTTCCAGCCTGACCCTATATCCGCTAACATAGCTCGTCGAGGGAGGCGATGGCTTGGCATACGTAACACATGTCCTAACCATCTCAGTCTTTGTAGCTTCACGACTTCGTCGATTGATTTCCCCTGTTTACCTAGAACTCTACGCCTAACCTCCATGTTGCTCACCTTATTATGCCACTTTACACGGGAAATAGAACGCAGGCACCTATGATCAAAGACAGCTAGTCTTTTCATGTCTTCCACTCTCAGTGGCCAGGTCTCACAACCATAAAGGAGGACGGAGCGGACTGATGAGCAGTACACCCGCCCTTTGGTCGATAGTCGAACATCTCGTCTACGCCAGAGTCGGCGTAAACTAACAAATGCGAAACGAGCCCCTTGTATTCGTGCTGAGATTTCGTCAGAGATCAGCCCGTTGGGGCTGATGGTACTTCCCAAATAAGTGAAGCGGTCAACGTGCTCTACCACTTCACTTCCTATTTTTAAACTAGGCGTCGATGTAGTCCAGTCCTGTAACATCATCTTGCATTTGGCGGGAGCGAATCGCATGCCAAACATTCGTAGATTGCGGCTCAAGGTGTTTAGAAGACTCTGCATTTCGTCAGCGTCTTCGCCTAGAAGGACTATATCGTCTGCATATTCCAAGTCAACGAGATTATTCCCCGGTAGCAAGTCAATCCCTGAGTCGCTGAAGTCACCTAGGGTTAAGTCCATTAACACATCTATGATGAAGTTGAATAGAAAAGGAGATAATGGGCATCCTTGACGGACACCACTGGTCGTCATCAGTTCAGATGACAGCTCGCCGTAAGCCCTCACCTGGCTGTATGAGTACGAGTAGAGTGCCTTAATCAGTGCAATATATTTTCTTGGAATTCCCTTTACAGCCAAGCATCTCCAGAGAACTTCCCGATCGACAGAGTCGAATGCTGCCTTTAGGTCAAGAAATATAATGACTGTTGGACGCCGGTAGGAATGCCTATGTTCTAGAATCTGTCGGAGGGTGAAGATATGATCAATACACCCTCTTCCTGGTCTAAAGCCTGCCTGGCTCTCTCGTGTTTGTGCTTCCCGAGCACCACTCAGTCTACGCATGATTATTGAGCCTAAGACTTTAGATACTATATTAGTCAAGCTAATCCCTCTGTGATTATCACAGGAAGACTTGTCTCCCTTCTTGTATATGGGGATAATCAGTGACTTACACCAACCCGATGGGACTTCTTCTGATTCCCAGACGCTGCCTAGTACCTCAGTTAATCCGGACAGTAAGCTGTCTCCACCGTACTTAAATACCTCTGGAGTCATTCCATCAGGTCCCGCTGCTTTGCCTAGTTTCAGATTGGTGACAGCTTTAGTAACCTCAGTTAGTGACGGAGGACCTGTGTTTATATCCCATTCAGGGAGGTGTTGGATGCTCGGAAGGTTGAGCGTGGCTGTGGGCAAATTAAACTGCTCCTCATAATGCTCTTTCCAACGATCCAGTCGTCTATCCTGGGAGCTAATTATAGTGCCATTTTTTTCCGAGATTGTCTCACTGATGATTTGTCTTCTCCCACCCGTTTCCCTGATGAGTCCAAAGAGTTGCCTGGTGTTGCCTATCCTCGAAGCTTTCTCCATCTCTTTGGCTTTTGTCGCCCACCACTGTTCACGGTCCTTGCGGAGACTTTTCGTAAGTTTCCTCTTGTGCAGCTTTCGCTCCTCATTGAATTCGGAGCTCGCCGGAATAAGTCTTCTAGCATCTATCAGTTCGGATGAGGCGGTGGAGATCCAGTGGTTTTTACTCACCTTTGGGTTTACCTTATTCACAGCTTTTACAGCTGTATCTATGGCTGCCTGGATATTTTTCCAAGCTTCTTCAGGGTGAGCACAGCTGTCGAACACAGATATGTGTTTAGCTAGTTCTTCCTCAAATACGGATTTAGTTTCCTGATCGAGCTGGGGACGTGATGGTTTTACCGCCAGCTGTTTCCTACGTCCGTTCAGTCGTAAGCACACCCGAGCGCGGACCAGTGCATGGTCGGTATCTACGCACGTGTTCCAGAAGGAGCGACAATCTCCTACCGACCCACGCCAACGATAGCTTATTGCTATGTGGTCTATTTGTGTCCAGCGTTGGTTTGATGAAGGGGGTCTCCAAGTCAAACAGTGTCTCTCCTTGTGTTTAAAGTTAGTGCTTACAAGAAACAAATGATTATCAGAGCAGAACTGTAGGAGACGGTCACCGTTGTCGGTTCGCTGGCACGGGACTCCATAGGTGCCACCGACATCCTTCTCAGATTGACACAATTTCCCTACTTGAGCGTTAAAGTCACCAGCTAGAACGACTATGTCTGAGCGTTTAGCCTTTCCCACCAAACTAGACAGCTTTTGGTAGAACTCATCCTTCGTTTCATCTGAACTGCAGTCAGTGGGGGCGTAGGCGGAGATTACGAAAAGGCATCGGCGAGTAGTGCAGTCCTTCCTCCTTCTTACTGATCCGTTCAGGCGGACAGCACACATTCGGCTATCTACCGGGATCCAGTCAAGCAATGTCTTTTCTGCCCTAGTACTCAAAGCTATCCCTACGCCAGCTAATCCTCGTGAACTAGCTGTGGCATCTCCTGACACCCTCAAGGTGAATTTTGCAGATTCAACCTGTTGGCCAGGTGGGGTTAGGTGAATAACCACACTTGGGTCTTGTATGCGTGTTTCTGAAACACAGCATACATCAATGGCTCGTGATGCCAGGGTCTTGGCTAGTGATGCTTGTTGTCCTATTTGGCAAAGTGTCCTAACATTAAGAGCTCCTATATGAAATTGGTGGCGCGGCTTTAAGAGGCTGTCTGTGGTGGTTTTTTGGCTTCCATCGTTTTTAGTGGACGCAGAGTGGAGAGGAAGTGGAGAGCTATCAAGTCGAGGAGTTGCATCAGTGGAAGGAAGGCAAGATGATAGAGATGAAGATGAAGACAAAGATGAGTGAGTAATAGAGAGGTTTCGTGTGCATTTCGGATTGTGAGGGCGATTGTTACTTCCCGGCTGCCCACACCGTGGAAGTTGGTTGCGTGACCGCAGAGCCCAGGGGACAACTGCTTGAGGCCGGTCACACGCGGCCTGTTTTTGTTCGTTCTTTTTTGTTTGGTGTGTCTCAGTAGCATATTTATCACTCCTGCCCTGTGACACGGCAGCAGGAAGCGCGGTCGTTGTTAATCCGGGCCACGGCCGATCCGGCATGAAATTTTGTGATTTTGTATTGGACATGATGTTGGATTGGGTAGCTGCTTTTTGTTTAACCGCTATCCAAACAACCTGCCTGGCATGGTAGTACCTCAAGAGACATAAGTCTCAGCCAGTATAGCTTGAATAGATCATTGCGGTGTTCAAGCCCGACCACCACGTCAAGGTAGCAGCTTTCGGTCGGGTTGAAATAACAGGATATACTCAATTTTTAATGGAAGGATGAATAACTAAATATTACGTTGTTTTGCTTAATTCTTACCCGATTGATAACTGACTTCGTCTAGCTAGTGTTATAGTGGTCAATATTGCTTTGCCTAATTCTTGGAATGATGAAGCACCTGGAAAAGTGTATGAAAAAGATAGAAGATGGTATCAACAAAAAATGGCAATACATTCTTTGAAACCACAAATCTGTTAGGAGTCTCTCAATGAAAAATACATAAAATTATGCGTGAAAAATATTCTGTGCTGACATTTAACGTACTAGGCACTCGCAGCTCAAACTTACTTTCAGCTACAAAGTGCAAAAATAGACAAGAGAAAAAGTTGAGTTCAACGTACATCGCACTGAATAAAGAGGTGAAGAGTACTAGGAAAAACAAAAGAAAATTCCATGACACACTGACACCTGAAGCAGAACCTTTAAGCTGCAAGTAAAAGAGATCTCAAAACATTACATCAGAAAACCAGGTCTCTATCAGTGAAGAGATCAACCCAGATGATGAGACCGATAAAAGATGACCAAGGGGGCCTAATTACCAAGGAGAAACAAATCAAACAATGGGCTCATCACTTTAAAGGACTCCTGAATCAACCATCACCTGTAACTCGCCCGCCAGTTAACACCAATCACCAATTCTTCAACAAAAGCGGAAATCTTGAATGCAATCAAGCTACTGAAGCCCGTGAAGGAAGCAGGACCCCTCGACGCACTAAAAACACACCCAGACACTGCAGCAGATATGCTGACGTCATTATTGAAAAGCTTTGGAAAGAAGTAAAGGTGCTTACTGATTGGAAGAAAGGCTAACTTGTCAAGCTACCGAAGAAGGGCGAATTACACCTCAGTCTGTGAGAATTGGAGTGGAATAACGCTTTGCCCACGACAAGTAAAATACTATGTCGAATCATCCTGGAAAGAATAAAAGATGTACTGATCGCAGAAACTCTCCCCCAAGGAACAAGCTAGATTCAGAAAAGGCAAATCAAGTATTGATCAAACTGCAGCTCTACACATCATCATCGAACATAGCACAGAATGGCAGTCAAATGTCTGCCTCATTTCGATAGCGTTAACCCCCTGGAATGTCACGGAAACGATTTCCAACAGGCTGCTGCAAACTTTTGTCAACAGCTGACTTCTCAGGCTCCATACTGAAGATCAAATGGACAGAAAGAGTTAGCAATAAGCAACTCTGGCAACAAGCCAACCAAGAGCCGATCGCTCGACAAATATTTAGGAGAAAAAGGAGATGGATCGGGCATATGCTGAAGAGACCATCAAAAGACATCCCGCGCCAGACCAGTGGAACCCGAATGCGAAACGACAAGTGGGTCGTTTGTGCTGGGGTGACATGAAGGAGATCATGTGTGGAGGAGATGCCAGATTATGGTCAATCGTGTGACTAGCCAGCTGAAGAGCACAGCAGAAAATAGAACAAAGTGGAGATGTGTAGTTGAAGCGAATGTTCCAATCAAAACTCGAGGGAACACACACAAAACAAGGAAAAAGGGGGATAACAATACTACACCGGATAAACAAGGGTGCAACGAAGAGAATGGCTAAATTAAGACTGTCAGAATCTGAAAGACGACAAGGAGTGAATACATCCGCCTTACCATGAACAATTTTGAACTAGGGATACCATAAATATGCAACCAGTGACTTTTAATGTCTCATTGAAGAGGAGTTGGCTCGACATGTTAATCACATATCTCAGTCACCTAAGCCGGTGAAAATTCACAATTCTGCACCAAACATCATTATAACTTATCATGCCACTCCACTGAACGCAGACAATTGAATAAAGGCACACATACCTTCTACTCTCAGTGAATGTTTCTCACAGTATGGTAGAATGCAATTTATTCGTAGCTGGATGTCACGACTGCCTTAAACTTACTGCAAGTTAGTGAATATCAAATGAGTACTTTTACCGATGTAAATATACCATAGTATGAGTACTAGCTTACTAGTTTTCTCGCAGGTCCCAAGCCCGGGTAAAGAGGGAGGGTTGGGGCGTGGTGCTAGCAACTCCACCCGCGTAAAACAACCAAATCGCTACAGAAACTTCCACGAATAAATATTTAAAAAATTCTAAAAACATAAGCAATAGCCTTACTTTTCGCTGGAATCGGGGAAGTGAAATGACCCAAGATGGTGAAAGCCTTCGGGAAGCCAGCCACCCGATGTGCCTTCTTTCGATGAAATCAAAAGTAAGGATGAGTACCTGGAATGTTCGTACAATGTACGAAACTGGAAAGGCTGTCCAGATAGCCGCTGAAATGAGAAGGTACATAACAGAGGTGTTGGGAATCTGCGAAAGCAGATGGAACGGAACTGGAAAGTGCCAACTGAGACAATAATCTATTCCAGCCACCCAGAGGACGACCACGCGCACACCGAGGGAGTGGCCATCATGATATCACCAACGGCAGTCAAAGCTCTCATGCAGTGGGAACCAATCTCCTCCAGGATAATGACAGCCAGGTTCAACTCAAAAGGAAGGAAAGAAGCTTACAGTCATTCAATGTCAATGCTATGCGCCTACAAACGTCTCAGAACAAGAGAAGAAGGAGGCGTTCTACAGACAACCACAAACAGTAATGGACAACGTCCCAAATGGCGATATCGAAATCCTGATGGGCGACATGAATGCGAAGCTGGGAGGAATACAACACAGGAAGAGAACTCACCATGGGTCGAGAGGCCCTCGGTGAAATGAACGACAATGGTGAACTCTTCTCAGACTTCTGCGCCTTCAATGATTTGGTGATTGGTGGCAGTGTGTTCAAACACAAGGAAGTACACAAGACGACATGGATTTCACCAGATGGAAACACTAAAAACCAAATAGACTTCATCTCAATTTCAAGAAAGTGGAGACGGAGCCTACTGGACACAAGGTCAAGGAGAGGAGCAGATGTGGGTTCAGACCACCATCTAGTACAAGGGACTTTCAAGGTGAAACTAAAAGCCTTGAGGATAGCTGAGGACAGGCCACAATGCAAGTTCAACACTCAGAAACTGAAGGACACAACCACAAAAGACACTTTCACTGCAACTGTCAGAGCAAGGCAGGAAACACTACACCACATCACTGAAGAATCATGCGTGGAAGAACATTGGAAGTCTCTGAAGGCGATTCTCAACGAAACGTATTCAATGGTTCTAGGAAGAAAGAAGAGACAAGACAAGGAAAGCAGATGGAATACCCCCTGAAGCACTGAAAGCGGACCCAGAGACTACAGCAGACATGCTGACTCCACTATTACAAAAGGTCTGGAAGGAAGGAAAGGTGCCTACTGACTGGAGGAAAGGTTACCTCGTGAAACTACCAAAGAAGGAAGACTTCTGCCTCACTCTGCAAGAACTGGCGAGGAATCATGCTCCTGTCGACGCCAAGTAAAATCCTGATTCGCATCATCCTGGAGAGAATAAACGACGCACTGGATGCACAACTCCGACCAGAAAAAGCTGGATTCAGGAAAGTCAGGCAAATCATGTACTGACCAAATTGCAACTCTACACATCATCGAACAAAGTATGGAATGGAAATCTAACCTCTACCTCAACTTTATAGACTTTGAGAAGGCCTTCGACAGCGTTGATCGTGAAGTAATTTGGAAACTACTCGAGTACTACTGCGTACCCCAAATATTCATCAACCTTATTCAACAGCTGTACGACAACGGCACATGTCAAGTCATCCACAACGGAAGACTCAGCGAGGCGTTTGGAGTAAACACAGGAGTCAGACAAGGTTGCTTATTGTGTCTCACCAATGATATTCCTAATTCTGGTGGACTGGCTGGATTATGCGTCAGACAGTGGGAAACGAGAAGACAGGGATATCCTGGACCGACATGAAGAACCTAGAAGACCTGGATTTCGCGCGTGGTTGATTTATGTTTGATGTCACACAAAATCGAAGACTTAGAGGCAAGCAAAAACCGACAAACTGGTAGAAGAAGCAGCCGGCGAAGACAGGACTCCAAGTGAACGTAGACAAGATGGAGGTGATGAAAATAATCAACCAACAACAACAACATCCAGGGCCAATCACCATCAACGGGGGGATTTGAAAGAGGTTACTTCATTCATTCACTTATCTAGGGAGCACTATCTCAACTACAGGCAGTCGGAACGGACGAGGATGTCAAATCGAGCGAGAACTGGGAAGGCGAGAAACACATTCATCAACCTGAAACCAATCTGGAAATCTTCGTCACTCAGCATCAACAAAAAAATTCGGTCGGATTTTCAATACAAACGTCAAGTCAGCCAGTTCTTCTATACGGATCAGAAACTTGGCGGGTGGGTCACAAAGAATATTTACAACAGCCTGTTGCAGACCAGACCTTTATCAACAACTGTCTTCGCTGGCTCTATACTGAAGATCAGATGGCCGGGGCGGAAACAATCACCAACAAGAAACTATGGCTGTGAACAAACAAAGCAAGAACCAATCGCCCAAGAAATATGCAG
Source organism: Trichobilharzia regenti (assembly GCA_944472135.2). Classification (NCBI taxonomy): domain Eukaryota; kingdom Metazoa; phylum Platyhelminthes; class Trematoda; order Strigeidida; family Schistosomatidae; genus Trichobilharzia; species Trichobilharzia regenti. The sequence continues at coordinate 90,169,655 of OX235270.1, forward strand.
GAGAAAGTGGAGATGGATGGGACACTCACTGAGGCTGGAGGCCGCTGGATGTTATCTCGCACGCGTCAGGCCATTGCTCGAGTGGAACCAGGCCGGAAGGGAAGTGGCGAGTGGGTCGTCAGTGCAAGGGTGACATGGAGGAGATCATGTGAAGAGGAGTTGAAAGAATATGGATTAACATGGATGCAGGTGAAAAGTATAGCAGAAGACAGAAGAAAATGGAGACGTGCAGTTGAAGCCACTAGGAACCCTAGGGAGCAATAATAATAATAATGAGTACATAGCTTTGTTAAGAGTTTCACTATTTGCCAGTGAGCTATTTGGGTATGGTTGTAATGTCCCTTATGGAAGCGCCGCATGACGCTGGTTCAGCCTCTTCGAGGTTGTGGATTCGCGTGACGAGTGACAACAATCATGAAAAGTGAATCTATGATGCTCTTAAAGATTGCCACCAACCGCCTAATACCATACAATTTGCTTATTTTCAATCATTTTTGACAAAACCAACCATTATTCTGACGAAACATTCATATCTATACAACAACTACAAGAAAATAATGCTCACAATGTTTATGTGTCTGCAAGTATTCAAACTTAAAAAGGTGTATGGATAACATATTTAGGGTATTCAGGTGAGGAGTCCTACAGCCATTTACAAACTCACTAAGTGCTGTTTTTTCACAGTTGTTTTTTGTTTTAAATTTACCATGAGAAAGAAATGTTTTCAATTTATAAGAAGATAATTTCCTTACTACTTATTGTTTTATGCTACTAATAAAATACGAACAACATATTTTTAATCGATTACCTTTAGAGAAATCAGTTATAAAGATATTATCTTCATTAAACTGACAAGTCTGACAACCCATTGAATAAAGGCATAGATTACACAACTGTAAGCATAAAACTGGTAACTCTGCACAACTAATCAATGCATACAATGCAGGTTCAACCAATTGATTAGGGACACAATTCTTTATATTTTTCGATAATTTCACTAAACAATTAGATAAAATTTGATCAACTGCTTGAAGGAAGCCTGTAACAGTAACAAAAGACAGAATGCTTAATAATAATAATAATAATAATAATAATAATAATGGGAAACATGTAGATCCAATTCTCCACTTATATACGTCGACGTGGAATTTCCCCGTAGTTTCCTCTGACAACCGAAATTATTCAGATCACAATAGATGCGATCTGTTTGATGCTATAAATGGCAGTCAAGAGAGCAAGCATTAATGCATGATGATTGATGTATACTACTGATTGATTGAAACGAGTAGTCGGATTGCACTCACATCAATCAGTAGTGCTTACTAGAGCTAGATCCAAGTGAAGTTACAAACTCACAGCCCGTTTCACTCTTTCAGAGCTGAGATCATCAGTCGTGCAATCAGTTTGACCCAGCTCAGAAAGCTGAGTTGGCAAATTTATAAATTAGTAATAATGAATAACTAACAACAGTACTAAAAACTTTCAGCTAGCAGATACGATGTGTGACGTAATACGTACGAATATTGTTTGTAATGGTGGATGGTTTACCACCCTTTCACTGACGAAACCTAAACTCTAACAATAACTGTCCTGTACACATCACAATGCTGCATGCCAAGTAATCCACAACGGGAAACTTACGGAAGCCTTCGAAGTGAGGACGGGAGTGAGGCAAGGCTGTCTACTATCACCAATGATCTTCCTGATTGCAATTGATTGGATAATGCGACAGACAACGGCAACCAACGAGGGAACAGGCATAAAATGGACTGACACAAAAGACTTGGAGGATCTGGATTTCGCCGATGATATATGTCTGATTTCCCACAAACTGGAAGATATGCAAATGAAAAGTAACAAGTTGGCAGAAGAAGCATCAAAGATAGGACTTCACGTGAACATAGATAAAACAGAGATGATGAAGATTCCTTGCCAACATCAACAGCAACAACAGACCACAATAAGCATAAATGGGAAGAACCTGAAAGAAACAACCTCCTTCACCTACCTGGGAAGCATCGTCTCAACTACAGGCGGAACTGACGAGGACATCAAAGCCAGAATCGTAAAAGCAAGACAAGCTTTCATTACTCTCAAATCTGTGTGGAGGTCAACAACAATCAGCATCAAAAATAAGATCCGGATTTTCAACTCCAATGTGAAGTCAGTGCTACTATACGGATCAGAGACTTGGCGAGTCATAAAGAGCATCTCAAACAAACTTCAAACCTTCATTAACAACTGTCTCCGCTCAATACTCAAGATCAGATGGCCAGAAAAGATCAGCAACAGGGATCTCTGGGAGCGAACCAATCAGGAACCGATAGTGAAACAAATAGGCAGAAAGAAATGGAGATGGATTGGCCATACGCTGAGGAAACCATCAAGTGACATCACTAGACAAGCCCTCGAGTGGAACCCGAAAGGGAGGCGGCGAGTTGGTCGTCAGTGCAAGGGTGACTTGGAGGAGGTCATGTGAAGAGGAGATGAAAGCATGTGGGCAGACCTGGAGCAGGGTGAAAAAGTTGTCAGAAAACCGAAGTCAATGGAGGTGCGCAGCTGAAGCCCTATGTTCCTCTAGGAACTAAAGGATACAATAATAATAATACACATCACAAGAAATTCTAAGTGAGAACAAGTGCAGAACACAGAATCTATAGAAATCTAGAGAAAACTACCTGTACAAAGTGTTGATAGACAGTAACCATCCAACAGACTTGGTCGAAAGGTGCATGCCAACAAAAATGAGAGCAATAAAGTTCATCCAAATCAACAAATCGAAGAAATCCTAGAAACCACAAACTGATTACTTTAATCAGTCAATATTACTATCAATGAAGGATCTTACTTCATTTAACATAAAGATACAGATTGCCACACTTTAAATCTGTACATGGAGAAGATTGTGTAACGAGGAGGGGAAAGTTTATAGGCTATCATGGAGATATATAAAAAGGACTGTACAAGACAGGACAGAATGGAGATGTGCTGCTGAAGCACCATGTTCTACTCGGAACCCAAGTGAATAACAGTAATAATAATAATAATAAATCTGAATGCAACTACTTATCGATGTAATTACTGTTAGACATTTTTATACTGAGATTAGGTTCTGTCTGCTAATGTGATAACTATAATTTTACCTTTTATTCCCCAAAGCAACAACTTTATTCACTTATGTTTTGCTTCTTCAGTGAGGTGAACCCGTCAAATGAATACGCCTTATTAGCTAGTACACTTCAGTCTCACACTTTTCCAGGTACCAAAGTCTGGACAACCGAGTAGCATTATTAGTTATCAACCAACAAGTTTTGCCCATAGGCTAACGCACAAACTTGTAAGGAATCACTTCACCATGTCAACCTGTATTTAGCAGTTTAATTTTTCCTGTGAAGCAGGATGTACAGTTCGCACACAGCCTTCAGTCTGTAAGCGTATTTCGCAGTAATGCCCAGCTTCACTAGGCTGAGAAAATGAATATTTAGTGACTCACTTCTCGAACAAAGTGTCAATTCTGGGTACTGGCCACCTACGAATCACTATGTCATTGTGCTGTGATCTATAGAGTTCCTTAATATTGCATCGTACGACTTCGAATACGCTATTCATACATAACACAACCACTGATGATTGTTTCATTGCTTACCTAGACCAGATTGGAACTGCACAATCCAAAGTAATTTATTACTAAACGGGGATAAGTCATCATTGTCACCGAGATGCTTGCTTCTTTCCTCATCTAGTTCTAAGAATCTTTTCAATTTATTCAAAATCCATGTACGCATATCTGAACCAAAGTATGACACATCCCACAAACCGCTAAAACAAAATGAAAAGAAAATAAACGAAAATATCTTAACTAACTACAAAAAAACGGATCAAATTAGCTGAATCAAAAAATTACCAGTGTTTTGAAATGATGATACGACCCAACAGATGTTATCTAATGGAAATCATAGAGGCAAAGAATCTTAGAAGCAGTTCAAAGCTGATGATAATGACAGACAGACATAATTCCAGTTGCCACAGTTCAAAAAATTGCACAAATAAGGAAACAGAAACACACTGATACTACACTACACAAGAGTAGGCGCGACGGTGAGATAAATGAAACAAAGGTTAGTTGAGAATTTTAGGACCTGAAGGATGACAAGGGGTGAATAAATGTACACTACCGGGAACAACTGTAAGGCGTACCACCAACACTGATATTAGCGTCTTGAAGACACCATTAATGTCTCAAACCAATAAACAATGACCTCCTGGTTAGTGTCTCGTTATGTTCCAACCATAAAAAGCCATTTCGTCACCTAATTCTGCCTCATCAGTAGCGAGGAGGACGATGCCTCGAAGGAAGTAACATATGCCTATGTAACCTTCACAATCTTTTTGATCGACTTTTTTTCATCACCAAACACTATGTCTAGCAATACAATCACATATTATGTTCTTCCCCTCAACAAGGACAAATGAATAAAGGCACACAGACCTGTTTCTACACGCCATGTTTTGCAGTCGTACAACAGAATAACGAGAACTGTTGCAAAGTACGGGCACTCGTTGATAGGTAGTCAGATATGAAGAGTGGGGTGCACATGATGCAAGTTGACGTAAGCAAAAAGACCTTCCGTGTCTGCGCCGAAACAACGTCAGCAACCAGTTCATTTAGAGAGATTCAATTCATCGAACAGTTTTCTGTCTCATCGAGAAATTCTACTGTTATGGAAATCCATCAATAATGGTCGAGTGAATTCAGATCGTCAAGTCATTCGACGTTTGAGCTCAGGTAGATTATATATATATATATATATATATATATATATATATATATATATATATATATATATATATATATATATATATATGTATTACTTTAGAACAAAAGTTACACATATTTCAGCATCCCATATAGCTATTACTTGAGAATATGTATGGTCATTTATATATCTTGGTCACTGTACTACATGTATACAGATTTATCTAACAAAAACATACGTGTGCATATTTAGGTTATTCAGGGAAAATTACTGAAAGCCTACTCGACATACTAACAAGTAAGTTAGTAGTTGAATATTATATACAAAAATAAAGTTCAAAAGTGATTAAGATTACTTGATGCAGCAGAATGATAAAATGTTTGCACCAGCCGGGTATACTGAACACCATGGTGTATCACACCATGCACAGGCTAAATCAATCGCAGTAGGATAAAGAACCTCCATCAGTAGATCTTTCCTTTCAATCCAATGATCATATATGACAGAAATTATTTGCGGGTGTAGCTAGAATTAAAATTCAAAATGCATAAAGTAAAACTCTATTATTTCAAGGATTATAAAATTTAACGTTATCAATTAGGAATAGGTAGTGAGTAAGCCTTCCAAGTCGACTCTATTTAACCAAATTATTTATTTAACTGCACGATGTACTCGTACGAAGTCGGACGTGTGAAGGATATGGAATCCTACCGAATACATAGTGATCAAGTCTGTCTGTCTGTCTGTTTTCGACATAGAACTTTGCACATATGTGCACCAGTTCAAGTCGCCACACCCCATGTAGCACACAAAGCAAGAGAAGAAAGCAAAAACAAATGCATAACAGAGACACTAAACAGAAGTGTGAGACAAAGGAATAGTAATAACGAAGAACAATATAGTTTCATCGGGTATTATAAGTCACAAGGAGTGGACGTATCTGTGCCAGTCATTGAGAACGATTTTGAGCCATTTCACCAATTGTTTCCAGCCATTGGTTTTTACCGTCCCGAGGACCCCAACCAGGAAGTCTACACCTTTCTACGTGGCTGGCTTAAACTAAATGTTGTGGATTTCATTGACTGGTGGCATGTTTTTGTTTGACCTCCGCTAGCTTTTTTCCAGCCTGACCGTATATCAGCTAACATTGCTCGTCGCTGAAGGCGATGGCTAGGCATACGTAACACATGTCCTAACCATCTCAGTCTATGTAACTTCATAACCTCGTCGATTGATTTACCCTTCTTACCTAGCACTTTTAGCTGTCTTTGGTCATAGGTGATTAAGTAAGTGACACCATAATAAATGTTGTGATTCCACTGCAAGGAAGACATCGACGTGGGTTTTGTGCTTTATAACACTTATCAGGAAGATTTATCAGACAAGATTTTCGACCTCGGTTCTGAGCGATACATGTTTATATTTAGTTGAGAATACAAGTCTTCTTACGAATAAACAAGTCGCACTCTTTAAACTGAATAGCTTCTCACAGATAACAACAAATGTAATGTAAAACATTGCTGAGTCATTTCACTTAGTGAGTAATTAAAAATGTGACAGATGAAATCTAGCCAGAAATTTAATCAACATACCATGATATATTTAATGACATCTAGTAAGTGATTACCATTAAGTAATCTAATATTATAATGTGTTCAGACCATCCAAATACTCATCATAAAAAGTTTACTAATTTCATCAACATAATTTGACTTACATCTGAACTTAAATACAAAAGTCCATTAAACAAAATTCTTAATGAATTAACAGATTTGAAATCCCAATTATATTTCACTGAAATATTATCAATTAACGTTTGTAAATTATTCAGTGAATCTAAAATTGATAGAGGAAAACAAACAGGATTTCGATGGTAATATTAATAGATAGACGATCTCAATGTGATTTTCGCCATAAACCAACTAGAAAACCACCGAAAATCAGAGGAAAGCTGTTTCGTCCTACTTTGAAACTATACAACAATACCCACCCTCAAGCGATAGGGGGTGTTGAAACAAAAGTTAGAGGGCGGACACGAATGTCCACCGTACATGTGGATGTAAATGCACACATGACTGGGACACTTGCATGCATTTTGGACATGTTTTTGTGTGTATCACGTTCACCCTGAGATTTGGAATTAGTGGTGATCATCAACATCACCACAAAGAGGTTGACTTCTGTAAATTCGTAGCACCTGCTACCTCAGAAAAGTATCGAATCGAGCCAGACTCAAGAATAGATACCAACCTCTCAGATAGTACTGACGCACACCAACCACACCTACAAGTCACCATGAAAATTGTGAATGAAGCCTCTTGAAGCCTAGGAGAGCATCCCGCTAAAAACTACCGGTTTCCTGCTAGCTCCTTGCAACTTCTTGATGCCTTTAGGTATATTCCGGAGGAAGGTGAGCACAGAAACCTGCATAAGTCTGCTTCACATTAAATCAGGCGGTACTCACGTAAGCATCATTACGCCTGATGGTCAGGATACGCAATTGAGATGGAATTACAGTGATCTATGGTTAGTACTGGCCGACCATAAGGTACCCAGCCCAGATAACTTACTCCCAACTCTTCCTGAAAAGACCTCATTCACAAAAACAACCAGATTATTCAGGAAAATGACGACGTTCTATCAATGTGGAGTGACTTCTTTATCGTGTTTATCTTTGAAAGTGGTCTACGTAATATGGCAGTCAATGATACATTAATCTGTCACTAGTTGCGTGTAAAATACTGCCTGCTGCCTTGCTCAGCAGACTACGTAAGACTCATGAGAAAATGATTTGTGAATAGTACTCTGCGCTTCGTTCAGGTTGTGGATGAGTTGATCAGTCGTTCACCTTCGTCAGTTGCTATTACACCGTAACTCCAGGTCGATAGCTGTTTTATATGCTAATATTAGGACTGTCTTTTATTCATTGAACAGAAGAGCTCTCTGGAATTTCTGGTTACAGGAAAAGGTTCCTAAGAATTTTGTCACCATCCTTAAGGCCCAATACAGAAAAACCCCAGAGGGAGTAATGCATACAACTAAGGTTCTCAACCAACAGTGGGGTTGGAGAGGGCTGCCCAGTTGCACCACTTCTGTTTAACTTCGCCATCGACGATATTTTGGAGACTGTTCTGAAGGACATGTGTTCTAGTATTGCAGATCTCCTGTCTGAAAAGAAACCTTTCGGCCTCAAGTATGCAGATATCATCGTCTTGCTGTGTGATAACATACAGGCTACCCAAATCGCACTTAATAAGTCGACGGCTAGTGTCTGCAATTATAGTATGTACCTATTGGTTTGGGATGAAATTGCCTTCCAGATCAATAAAACCCCTAGAATTCAACACTTGCTTATTATTGTTATTTGATTATAAAACAATAAATCAATTTGTTTACAAACCCCTGCAGTTGACTGATGAACAAATATATTCTGAAAGTTTACGACAAACGGACTATGCACCAATGATGGCCAGTACAACCATTGAATTCTTAATGTTAATTGAAGTCTCTACAACATTCATCCAATCAGTAGAAAGCTCCTAGGCGTAATTTTTAATTACATTTACTTTGAAATCAAACACGATTTGATGTTAATATACTTTAAAAGTTAAACGTAATTTTTAATGTTAAATCAGTCAATTAAAATTATTATATTTGATACATTAAGCTAAAGGATAAAGGATATATATATATATAAAATCCTTTTTTCATATTATTTACCTTTACCGAAGTCAGCTCTCCATTTGCTGCATTTTTTATTCCATGGACCAGTAGACGATAAATTCAGTAGCCCCAATGCAGTTTCAATGACATCTAGTTGAAATTTTGCTCGTTGATAACTCATTCCTGGCCAAAATAAGTCTCTATTATGCACGCAGATACTTTCTTATTTGAAGTCTGATCATTTATTCCTCTGTGAGTTAAAGTCGAACGGCATAATGTACTGATAAATCGTATCAATTTGGCTAGAACAAAAAAATTTTTGAGAAAAAAATCCAACTTATTTATTCAACTCATTAGTATATTCAGTCTTAAACTGATTCACTCAATCCTTCATCACTCTGATAAGCAAAAGCTTTTGCGGATTAGAGAAAGTCATAATATAAAAGTACCATAGACAATTTCTGCGGTAGCTTGACAGAATTTTTAAGGTGTCTGAACTTGGCTGTAAGCTATACCTAATAGGTGACTGCTTGTAATCCTGACTGTCTAAGACTACATTCGCTAAAAATTGACAAACCAACTATGAATAACTGATTGACCAAGTTTCTTCAAAGAACCTTGAACAGCAGTACGGCAGTTCAAGTTGCCACACTCTTTGTAGCACACGAATATAGACAGAAGAGAGCAAAGGAAATCTAAATTGACTATAATAAACAGAAATGTGAGGAAGAAAGAACAGTAGCATGGAAAACATGACAGTTTAGTGGATATGATAATGCATTTGTGCCACTGAGAATGATTTTGAGACCCTAGTTATTTGGTTCTTAATATCCAGGAGACTCCAGCCAGGCAGTCTACACCTCATTATGTGACTAGCCCAAACCAAGTATCAACTTTGTAATATGATGTCAGGTTTTAGTTTGATATTCTTCAATTCTTTTCCAACATAATCTTATGTCGGCTAACATAGGAGACAGAACGCAGACATACGTAGTTGAGGACAGTTAAACTTCTCGTATCTAGCGCTTTCAATGGCCATGTCTCGCAGTCACAAAGTAGGATAAAGCGAACTGATGAGCAATACACACGTCCTTTGATTGATAGCCAGATATCATATCCACGTCAGAGATGACGTAATTTGGCAAATGATACACGGACCTTTTGTAACCATACTGATATTTCGTCAGCAATCAATGCACTATGGTTGATGCAACTTCCCAAATGAGTGAAATGGTCAACACGCCCTACTACTTCACTCCTCTTTGGGCTAGCATAATAATTATCAGCATACCCTGATGCCAATTAAAAGGATTCCAATCAGATATATGCGATTACCACATCGATGTTGGCATACATCAAAGAATCTCTAATGCTAACACTTGGTAATTCAACAACAAATGAAATAAAAAAGAAGCATCAGCTTGAGCTGTCACACTTTACTGTGAAGATGAAAATGCGAAACCAACAATATGATGAAAAAAGAATGTTGAAAATAACGACCTGACGTTAGTTAACAGAAGGGGAGGTCAAACCAACGACCCACGAATTACTAGCCTGCTTGATGGAAGTGCAGATAATGACCAATGGAAAATCTAGTGACTGAAGCTCTTAGAACTAAATTACACATTGATATATGACTTCCTTAGAATTGGTGTAATTTTTCAGTCACTTTAATCTGCATTGGCGAGCGTTTTACCGACAAACATTTGGAGTTAACACATGAATAACTCATAACGAAAGTCCTCCGAAAGTGTCAGTTAAAATATTTCGAAGACCACATTTTGTCAGGACATTCATGTAACAGGGCGAGGATGTATTGAATACTCTACACTAACTAAAAACTCTTTCACAATCAGAAGTCTCCTATAAAGAAATTTATTGTCCAGTCAAGTTTTAAAACAAAATCGCAAAAAGTTGAGTTGATAATCTCACTAACACGGCACAGATTATCGCTGGCCTAGGTTGCAAGAACCACACCTATTGTCTGAGGGCTGATGATATACAGCCCAGATACCCAAGCTGAAGTAAGCGGAACAGGACTCGAACACTAACCCTATCGGCTGAAAGTAGAATGTTGAGACCAATGAGCCCCATCTCCACTGAATAGAAGTGGTGTGAACATAAGATGCATGCGATTGCATAAAGACGTCTAAAAAGATGCTCTAGAACGAATCAACATCTATAGACTAAGACAAAATTTATGAGGTTGACTGTACTCCGTAGAGTAACCTAAATAATAAAATAAAACTATACAATCTAATGTGTGCGTGGGTGGCACAGCCGTAGATTGCTCGCCAACTGCTCATATCGTTCGGAGTTCGATCCCCGGTCGGCCCACTCCTTTATCCCACTAAACCAGTAACCAGACTGGTAAACAGGCAAGGTTGGGCATGGGGCTAGCGACTCCATCCCGTAAAAATAAACACCACCGCTACCGAGACTTTAAGTCCCTAGCTTAAATCCGTATATGTTCCACGGGGAACGTAAAGGAATAAAAAAATACAACTTAATATTATTTGATATTAATGCTGTTATTATTATTACTCAATTTATTTTTTTACTTACATAAATCTATTCATCAATAGCGAAATGAAAACAACTTACCTAAACAGAGTACAACTGCTGTATCATCACATGATTGATGCATAATAATATCTTCATTTATAAATTTACTTGGTAAATGATAAAATACTTGTGAATCTATTTCAGTATCTTGTAGGCAAAATACCCCTTTATTATTAGCATTATTATTGTTATTATTAACATTATATTTGTCTAAGAAGAGAGATAATTCTGTACCGTTGATGCATACAGATTTACATATCATGCGTATAGATTCAGTAAGGCTAGAAAAAATTTGTTCAAATTGTTTACGACAAGCTGGATTTGAACAATTATTAAAAGTAGTACAACAGTTTAAAAAGGCATCCATAAATATTTGTAAATTTGGTAAACTGGATAGCATGAATTCTACAGACTTTTTTTTATCGTTTCCTTGTTTACATTTTGTACGTATGAGTTTGCATAAAAATTTGGATATTCCACTTAATGCCAATACACGTATGCTCTCATCATGATGCATAGCACTTTTAGCCAAAACTGTAGGAACCTAAAACACAAAGATAAAATAAAATTATTCGGTTAATCTTGATAGATGAACAGTAAAGTGCATCGGTGGTTCAGTGGTAGAGTGTTCACCAATCACACATATACGTGTTCCATGGTTAGACTCCCCACCTCAATAACTCGGTGGTAAGAGCACGGTGAGGAAAGAGGACTGAGAGTGAGGTTAACAACCCTATCCCGTGAAAATAAAACCATTGTTAGTAAAGTAACAGAACTGTAGCTTTTAAAGCCGAATGTTGCACTCGGAAACTAAAGGAATAAATAATGATAATAATGTAATATATAATAGGAAGACATTAAACGGTTTCTCTACATTAGCTTTGTGTAATTAAACAAAAATATAATGCACACTACGCACACAGGAATTAGCACCAGGGTGTCACACGATGCATCAGACTTTATTCCTATAAATTTACTGTTCACAGGTTTCTCCAATTGATTCCCATGTGGTTCGAACTCTGTTCCATCTACTCCAACCTGCAAAGTGGCCATAAAAGACTTACCCTTGTATTTTATAATAAACCACTGCTTTCCAAGCCTCACTTCAGCTCATAATGACAGCCCAGAAATTGCGTGGACCCACCAAGAAAACTTGCTATACAGTCAACTCTTCTATAACACTACGTCGTCGACTAATTTTTGTCAGGCAAACGAAAGATAAGACCTCTAGTCTCACCAAAACAATACGGTTAATCTTTTGAAGAAGCCATTGATTTTACCGCTAATTAACTTAACAAACGACTAGTTCAGCAGCCACCTTGATAGCAAGAAAGAGAAAGTCCTTTTTCTAACCGACTGATTGTGATTATGTTACAGACAAGACAAATACATGCTTAAAAACAGTCTGTAGAGTGTTTTGCTACTCACCTAGTGAAAAATAAAAAGAATCAAAAAAAATAACTGAAATGAATCAACGACGTTTAATTAACACCATAAATCTCTCACCGTTTGCTTTAATGAAGAGGGCAAATCGAAATAATCTCTCAAATTATACAGTCTCAACCAGACAAACAATAAGTTCCTCTCAACCATTACGGAGGATTGACTAGACTTTGAATTGAGAGAAACGGAAGGGATATATTCAAGTAGTTGATCAATTAAAAGGTCACTTTTGCATAAACTTGCATAAGTTTGGCAGGCTGGTAAAGGCAAAATACTTTCTAACATTTCTGGACTAGGTAACAAAGTGAACTTGCTTGTTAAACAGCCATTGACAAAATTGTCCCAATTTGTGTTCTGTAAAAATATGTTGAAAGGTGGATTGAAAAATAAAATAAAGTTGACTACCTTTCAGCATGATAGTTATTTGAAATACAGAAACTTCGAACATCTACAGCATCAAGACACATGCTACTGTGATATTCCTTGGTTTTTCAATTAATACACATTACAAGAAAGAAAATATGTTTTTCGAATATTAGTTTTGTATAGGGAATTTTTGGTTGGATTAGTTGGAGGATTTCATCATGAGCTGACATTAGTGAGACAACGATTGGAAAATCTGGGAGTACTGGACAGCTGTTTCGTCCTAGTTTGGGGGAGTCTCAAACTAGGACGAAACAGCTGTCCAGTACTCCCAGATTTTCCAATCGTTGTCTCACTAATGTCAGCTCATGATGAAATCCTCCAACCAATCAAAGAAGATATGTGTATATTCATACCATACTATGATGAATACAGAAATAATGTAAGAATTAAGTGATGTAGAGTTCATCTAGTGAGGCTTCTTCTTGCAATATGAATGTTGATTGGTTAAAGTTAACTAAACAGATAACAAAAATTGAATATTTTATCGATAATCCTCAGGATTTTACACTTCAATATGAAGTTTTGCGTAAGCACATTCACACCCGTGACTTAAGACTTTCAATTTTCCTTCCTCTAATTTTGCCTGGTATGCTAAAGTGGACGATGGGATATTCGATACCACATTAGCAGTCAACAGGTACCATACCACACAGTTAACAATAAGAAGGTATCACAAATGATAGCCAATACACCTTATAAGTAATTTCAAATTCCTACTATCATCATCAGCTACACAGGTATATTCATACTTACCGATCCAAAGTCTTTCTTTTCTTTACTTTTCAATAGTTTTCTAGTTTATGGATGTTTTTCAACCATCGTGTTTTTAAAACAGCTACAATAACGACAGACGTATCGCTGTACTAGAAGTTAGAGTTCACTGAAAAGGAAGAGCCTTCTTAGTAATAATCAATAGTGTGTTCATAACATTATAGGTTACAGTCTTTATCAAACAGTATTGCAGTCAGCAACGATTACCTAACACGCTTTCTTATGGACCAAATCGTTTAATCTAACACGAAATATAATTTAGTCATGTCACTAAACTTCATGATCACACTGGAAACTGTTAGATTATACATGCTTATATAAGTAATACATATACAAAACAATCTATGCCTGTGCGTTGGTGGAACAGTGGTAGGATGCTCGCCAACCACGTATATCGTTCGGGGTTCGATCCCCGGCCGACGCACTCACCTTTACCTCGCTAAGTTAGTAATACGAGTAGTAAAGAGCGAAGGCTGGGTATGAGGCTAGCGACGCCATCCCGTAAAATTAAACACCACTACCGCCAAAACTTCAAAGCTCTAGTTTGAAGCCCTATTTTTCACTAGGAATACAAAGGAATAAAAAACAATTTATGCTTCAGAAATTTGCATTAAATAAACAATATACACTGATACCTGCACTGATTTATTGACCAGTAGAATATAACAACTGTTAGGTTCTTTTGATACTGGACAATCTAGGTTACCAGTTAACATAAACTGAACAATAGGCTTCACTACATTATGATCATAGAATGCCGGGGAGTTTTCCTTGATAAAATTGCTGTTCATTTCAAGGGAAAAAGTATACAAAAAATAAACTTACACAGACAAAGACTTACTGAAAGAGTAATAGACACAGACACTTATCAGTAGGAAATATCTTAATAAGGAAGATTCAGAAAGTGGATCAGTAGTTCTTAACATATACACTATTGATGTGCAGACAAATAAACACTATCATCAGTTATCATCAAAAGATGAAACTTGTGACCTGATATAATGACCAAAATGTAATTAATTAGGTATATACAAAACACTTAGTTAAAGAAGAAGTCAACCACTGGTAGTCAATGGACTAATTAAACCTAATTAAACATAAACCCATGCACTGAATCGTGAAACATGCATACAGAATGAATTTTAAAAAACGATGATCAGCTTTTTCAGAAAGATATGATTACAATATGGGTAATAAATGATACGTAAAATATAAGGAATACAAATACACATCAAGAAGTTTGTACAAAAAGTCTATCGGACTGAATAACTTTACTATTACATTACTGCAACTATCAAACTATGAGATGAAATGTTTGAATTGCTGATACACCTACAGATCTTACATAATTATATATATATATATATATATATATATATATATATATATATATATTGGACAAAAAGCAAAAACCATTAAGATAAAATTGTGAAAAATGCCCGTAAAAGTTTTAAAAACCATGCAACTGATTGGAACATAACTTGTAGAATTGTGTCCATACATAAATTTTAATTAAATTCTTTTACAACTTACCTGTATTCGAAGATCATATTTATCAAATCGCATGCTAAGTTAGATGTATAATTATATCCAGTAGCTAACAACAGTTTGTATACCAGAAAAGGGTTACAATTAAAAACCTTCAATTAAAGGAGGAAAATATAGGATATATGGTAAGATGTCAGCATCAAATATCTGGTGAAGTTTTAAAGAAATAACTACGATCATCTTGCCACAATACTTTTCAAAAATAATGCCAATTTGTGACCTGTTTTGTAAGACATGTTCGGGTTTAACTCAAGACAATCTATTTGCCGATTTGAAAAACCAACAGCTATAACTAATTTAATCTGAAATCAATGCAGTAACAAATACATCTGTCACACTTCTAATCTACACTGAATTATGATTGTTTCACGTCAAACTGATCTTCTGTAATCCGCCAACAACTGTAGAGGTTACCAGGATTAACGCCTAAAGAAAGCCTGAGGATAGCACAACCAATATTAGTGACCAAATATCTAAAAATCCTAGGTATGGGAAAGAAAAGAACAATCACTAACGAGCATTGCAAGTACAAGATCAACACAGTGATATATTGTCTTTGTGCAATACCACCTTTAAGTATGTTAAAGAAATTGGACTACTACCAGGAAATCTAATCAACTAATGAAATTGCTTTCAACGGCCTGATAGAAATCTACCTGAAATAAGGCAGGGGCGAGAAGTTAGTGCAGATAGGCTTTGTTCTAGACTTTGAAAAAGTCAGTAGAGGGATCCAATAGAGTAAAAGCATGCCTTAATTCAAGGATCAGGTATTTCAACTTTAAAAACAGGGAGGTAGAAATTTTGGATAAGTTGGCTACCGTCGGAAAATGCATTACTACAATTAAAATCAGTGTTTTGACATTAGGTTATGATCTTAGACTAGCAGTTTTCAGTCTCGCTCTTCTTCAGTCGACCCTCATGACATTTCAAGCCAATTCTACTCCACAGATCCACTGCTATACGCAAGTCTATACAAACAGGTGACAACAGTAAGTGGAACATTCGCTAGTCACCACACAAGGAAGTAGACCAGCCGAAATGGTTAACAGGTGAGAAAGCTGCTAAATACCAACAAACACTATGTAATTTCTGATCTTTTCAATTGCTATTGTAATTCAGGAAGCTACAACGAATTCTGAAATATGATTGAATCGGAATGGTTTCTCAAACACTTGATAGGCAATCTTGTGAAACAACACAATTTAAAAAAGGTCTTAGGACAGTATGGTGATTTACTTCAAGAATTCCTAAGCACTTTGCGGCAGGAATTAAACAGTGGAGACAGTTTTTCTGTGACTTGAAATGATCGACTGTATTCGCAGGATGATACATGATCGTAATATTCACTATGTTTCTATACAGTAAGGTGAATGTGGGATCCTTTCTGCTTAGCGTCAGAGTTGTGCGAAAGACATATTCGAAAAAAGTCGAGACAGATTTCTGTACAGCTCCGATTGCCGATCCAGAATGCAGCCAAACACCTTTGAAAACAGTCTGTGCTTGTTGTACTATGTATTCGTCGAACAGCTAAATAACAAACAAAAGATCTTCTACAATAATGCTGGAATGAAAAACAAATGAAAATTTATGAATTATAAGAGTTACAGATCCCAATGTGGTCAAATTTTTAAAGATATCACCTATGAAAACTAAATTTAGTCGAACAGACATATCCCGACCGAAAGCTGCTACCTTAACGTGGTGGTCGGGCTTGAACACCGCAATGACCTAATCAAGCTATACTGGCTACGACTTATGTCTCTTGAGGTCCCACACTGTCAGAAAGGTTGTCTGGATAGCAAACAAATTCACAAAATATCATGCCGGATCGGTAGGGGCCCGGATTAACAACGACCGAACCTCCTGCTGCCGTGTCACAGGGCAGGAGTGATATATATGCTACTGAGACACACCAAACGAAAAAGAACAGACAAAAACAGACCGCGTGTGACCGGCCTCAAGCAGTTGTCCCTTGGGCTCTGTGGTGACGCAACCAACTTCCACAGTGTGGGCAGCCGGGAAGTGACAATCGCCCTCACAATCCGAAATGCACACGAAACCTCTCTATTACTCACTCATCTTTGTCTTCATCTTCATCTCTATTATCTTGCCTTCCTTCCACTGATGCAACTCCTCGACTTGATAGCTCTCCACTTCCTCTTCACTCTGCGTCCACTAAAAACGACGGAAGCCAAAAATCCACCACAAATAGTCTCCTAAAGCCACGCCACCAATTTCATATAGGAGCATTTAATGTTAGGACACTTGGCCAAATAGGACAACAAGCATCACTAGCCAAGACTCTGGCGTCCCGAGCCATTGATGTATGCTGTGTTTCAGAAACACGCAAACAGGACCCAAGTGTGGTTATTCACCTAACCCCACCTGGCCAACAGGATGAATCTGCAAAATTCACCCTGAGGGTGTCAGGAGATGCCACAGCTAGTTCACGAGGATTAGCTGGTGTAGAGATAGCTTTGAGTACTAGGGTAGAAAAGACATTACTTGACTGGATCCCCGTAGATAGCCGAATGTGTGCTGTCCGTCTGAACGGATCAGTAAAAAGGAGAAAGGACTGCACTACTCGCCGATGCCTTTTCGTAATCTCCGCCTACGCCCCCACTGACTGCAGTTCAGATGAAACGAAGGATGAGTTCTACCAAAAGCTGTCTAGTTTGGTGAGAAAGGCTAAACGCTCGGACATAGTCGTTCTAGCTGGTGACTTTAACGCTCAAGTAGGGAAATTGTGTCAATCTGAGAAGGATGTCGGTGGCACCTATGGAGTTCCGTGCCAGCGAACCGACAACGGTGACCGTCTCCTACAGTTCTGTTCTGATAATCATTTGTTTCTTGCAAGCACTAACTTCAAACACAAGGAGAGACACTGTTTGACTTGGAGACCCCCTTCGTCAAACCAACGCTGGACACAAATAGACCACATAGCAATGATCTATCGTTGGAGTGGATCGGTAGGAGATTGTCGCTCCTTCTGGAACACGTGCGTAGATACCGACCATGCACTGGTCCGCGCTCGGGTGTGCTTAGGACTAAACGGACGTAGGAAACAGCTGGCGGCAAACCTATCACGTCCCCAGCTCGATCAGGAAACTAAATCCCAATTTGAGGAAGAACTAGCTAAACACATATTTGAGTTCGACAGCTGTGCTCACCCTGAAGAAGCTTGGAAGAATATTCAGTCAGCCATAGATACAGCTGTAAAACCTGTGAATAAGGTAAATCCAAAGGTGAGTAGAAACCACTAGATCTCCACCACCTCATCCGAACTGATAGATGCTAGAAGACTTATTCCGGCGAGCTCCGAATTCAATGAGGAGCGAAAGCTGCACAAAAGGAAACTTACGAAAAGTCTCTGCAAGGACCGTGAACAGTGGTGGGTGACAAAGGCGAAAGAGATGGAAAAAGCATCGGCGATGGGCAACACTAGGCAACTATTTAGACTCATCAGGGAAACGGGTGGGAGAAGGAAAATCATAAGTGAGACCATTTCTGAGAAAAACGGCTCCTCAATTAGCTCTCAGGATAGACGCCTTGAACGCTGGAAAGAACACTTTGAGGAACAATTTAACTTGCCTACAGCCACACTGAACCTCCCAACATCCAGCACACACCTGAATGGAAGTCCCATCGGGTTGGTGTAAATTACTGATTATCCCCATATACAACAAGGGGACAAGTCTTCCTGTGATAATCACAGAGGGATAAGCTTGACTAATATAGTATCTTAAGTCCTAGGTTCAATAATCATGCTTAGCCTAAGTGGTGGTCGGGAGGCACAAACACGAGAGAGCCAGGCAGGCTTTAGACCAGGAAGAGGGTGTATTGATCATATCTTCACTCCCCGACAGATTCTAGAACATAGACACACTTTTCGGCGTCCAACAATTGCCATATTTCTTGACTTGAAGGCGGCCTTCGACACCGTGGATCGAAAGGTACTATGGCAATGTCTGACTGTGAAGGGAGTGCCAAGAAAGTACATTGCACTAATCAAGGCACTCTATTCAAACTCACGTAGTCGTGTAAGGGCTTATGGGGAATTGTCATCTGAATTAGTAACAACCAGTGGTGTCCGACAGGGATGTCCACTCTCCCCATTCCTGTTTAACATCATCATAGATATGCTAATGGAAGTATCCTTAACTAAACGTAACGACTCAGGAATCGACTTGTTACCAGGGAATAGTCTTATGGACTTAGAATATGAAGATGACATAGTCCTGTTAGGGGAAGATGCTGAAGAAATGCAGAGTCTTCTGAACACCTTGAGCAGCAATCTTCGTATGTTTGGCATGCGATTCGCCCCTGCAAAATGTAAGATGCTGCTACAGGACTGGACCACGTCAACCCCTAACTTAGTGATAGGGAGTGAAGTGATAGAACATGTTGACCACTTCACCTACTTGGGAAGTTGTATTAGCACCAACGGACTGATTGGCGATGAAATCTCAGCACGGATCCGAAAAGCTCGAGCTGCTTTCGCTGACTTACACCATCTCTGGCGTAGGCGTGACATCCGGCTGGCTATCAACCAAGGGACGTGTGTACTGCTCATCAGTTCCCTCCGTCCTTCTCTATGGCTCTGAAACATGGCCAATATGAGTTGAAGACATGAAAATGTTGACTGCTATCGATCATAGATGTCCGCGATCTCTTTCTCACGTTAGGTGGTTTAATAAGGTAAGTAATGTTGACGTTAGGCGTTGAGTGTTGGGCAAAGGGGGAAAATCAATCGACGAGGCTATAAAGTTACATAGATTGAGATGGCTAGGTCACGTGCTGCGCAGGCCTAACCATCGCCTCCCCCGATGGGCATTACTAGCTGATATAGGTGCAGGTTGGAAAAGAGTAAGTGGTGGCCAAACAAAAACATGGCATCAATCCATGAAGTCCTTGACAGTTAAACTGAGTCAGGTAGGGAGGGAGATGCGGACTTCCGGGTTGGGGCCCTCGGGACTCTAGGAATCAATGGCTGGAGACAATATGTGACATGGCTTAAAATCGTTGTCAATGGCGCAGATGTATTCAGTCTCTGTAATCTTTCATATTTCTTTCTACCATTACCCATTCTGTTTCGCTCTTACACCTGTCAAACTCTATTGATTCTCTCCACTCATCTTCTTGTCTACCTTTGTGTGCTATTTGGAACATGGCAACTCGAACTGGTGCACTTCGGTGCCAAGTTCTATGTTGAATCCAGATAGACAGGCCCGACCGAAAGCTGCTACCTTGACGTGGTGGTCGGGCTTGAACACCGCAATGACCTAATCAAGCTATACTGGCTGAGACTTATGTCTCTTGAGGTTCTACCATGCCAGGCAGGTTGTTTGGATAGCGGTTAAACAAAAAGCAGCTACCCAATCCAACATCATGTCCAATACAAAATTACAAAATTTCATGCCGGATCGGCCGTGGCCCGGATTAACAACGACCGCGCTTCCTGCTGCCGTGTCACAGGGCAGGAGTGATAAATCTGCTACTGAGACACACCAAACAAAAAAGAACAAACAAAAACAGGCCGCGTGTGACCGGCCTCAAGCAGTTGTCCCCTGGGCTCTGCGGTCACGCAACCAACTTCCACGGTGTGGGCAGCCGGGAAGTAACAATCGCCCTCACAATCCGAAATGCACACGAAACCTCTCTATTACTCACTCATCTTTGTCTTCATCTTCATCTCTATCATCTTGCCTTCCTTCCACTGATGCAACTCCTCGACTTGATAGCTCTCCACTTCCTCTCCACTCTGCGTCCACTAAAAACGATGGAAGCCAAAAAACCACCACCGACAGCCTCTTAAAGCCGCGCCACCAATTTCATATAGGAGCTCTTAATGTTAGGACACTTTGCCAAATAGGACAACAAGCATCACTAGCCAAGACCCTGGCATCACGAGCCATTGATGTATGCTGTGTTTCAGAAACACGCATACAAGACCCAAGTGTGGTTATTCACCTAACCCCACCTGGCCAACAGGTTGAATCTGCAAAATTCACCCTGAGGGTGTCAGGAGATGCCACAGCTAGTTCACGAGGATTAGCTGGCGTAGGGATAGCTTTGAGTACTAGGGCAGAAAAGACATTGCTTGACTGGATCCCGGTAGATAGCCGAATGTGTGCTGTCCGCCTGAACGGATCAGTAAGAAGGAGGAAGGACTGCACTACTCGCCGATGCCTTTTCGTAATCTCCGCCTACGCCCCCACTGACTGCAGTTCAGATGAAACGAAGGATGAGTTCTACCAAAAGCTGTCTAGTTTGGTGAGAAAGGCTAAACGCTCAGACATAGTCGTTCTAGCTGGTGACTTTAACGCTCAAGTAGGGAAATTGTGTCAATCTGAGAAGGATGTCGGTGGCACCTATGGAGTTCCGTGCCAGCGAACCGACAACGGTGACCGTCTCCTACAGTTCTGCTCTGATAATCATTTGTTTCTTGTAAGCACTAACTTCAAACACAAGGAGAGACACTGTTTGACTTGGAGACCCCCTTCATCAAACCAACGCTGGACACAAATAGACCACATAGCAATAAGCTATCGTTGGCGTGGGTCGGTAGGAGATTGTCGCTCCTTCTGGAACACGTGCGTAGATACCGACCATGCACTGGTCCGCGCTCGGGTGTGCTTACGACTGAACGGACGTAGGAAACAGCTGGCGGTAAAACCATCACGTCCCCAGCTCGATCAGGAAACTAAATCCGTATTTGAGGAAGAACTAGCTAAACACATATCTGTGTTCGACAGCTGTGCTCACCCTGAAGAAGCTTGGAAAAATATCCAGGCAGCCATAGATACAGCTGTAAAAGCTGTGAATAAGGTAAACCCAAAGGTGAGTAAAAACCACTGGATCTCCACCGCCTCATCCGAACTGATAGATGCTAGAAGACTTATTCCGGCGAGCTCCGAATTCAATGAGGAGCGAAAGCTGCACAAGAGGAAACTTACGAAAAGTCTCCGCAAGGACCGTGAACAGTGGTGGGCGACAAAAGCCAAAGAGATGGAGAAAGCTTTGAGGATAGGCAACACCAGGCAACTCTTTGGACTCATCAGGGAAACGGGTGGGAGAAGACAAATCATTAGTGAGACAATCTCGGAAAAAAATGGCACTATAATTAGCTCACAGGATAGACGACTGGATCGTTGGAAAGAGCATTATGAGGAGCAGTTTAATTTGCCCACAGCCACGCTCAACCTTCCGAGCATCCAACACCTCCCTGAATGGGATATAGACACAGGTCCTCCGTCACTAACTGAGGTTACTAAAGCTGTCACCAATCTGAAACTAGGCAAAGCAGCGGGACCTGATGGAATGACTCCAGAGGTATTTAAGTACGGTGGAGACAGCTTACTGTCCGGATTAACTGAGGTACTAGGCAGCGTCTGGGAATCAGAAGAAGTCCCATCGGGTTGGTGTAAGTCACTGATTATCCCCATATACAAGAAGGGAGACAAGTCTTCCTGTGATAATCACAGAGGGATTAGCTTGACTAATATAGTATCTAAAGTCTTAGGCTCAATAATCATGCGTAGACTGAGTGGTGCTCGGGAAGCACAAACACGAGAGAGCCAGGCAGGCTTTAGACCAGGAAGAGGGTGTATTGATCATATCTTCACCCTCCGACAGATTCTAGAACATAGGCATTCCTACCGGCGTCCAACAGTCATTATATTTCTTGACCTAAAGGCAGCATTCGACTCTGTCGATCGGGAAGTTCTCTGGAGATGCTTGGCTGTAAAGGGAATTCCAAGAAAATATATTGCACTGATTAAGGCACTCTATTCGTACTCATACAGCCAGGTGAGGGCTTACGGCGAGCTGTCATCTGAACTGATGACGACCAGTGGTGTCCGTCAAGGATGCCCATTATCTCCTTTTCTATTCAACTTCATCATAGATGTGTTAATGGACTTAACCCTAGGTGACTTCAGCGACTCAGGGATTGACTTGCTACCGGGAATAATCTCGTTGACTTGGAATATGCAGACGATATAGTCCTTCTAGGCGAAGACGCTGACGAAATGCAGAGTCTTCTAAACACCTTGAGCCGCAATCTACGAATGTTTGGCATGCGATTCGCTCCCGCCAAATGCAAGATGATGTTACAGGACTGGACTACATCGACGCCTAGTTTAAAAATAGGAAGTGAAGTGGTAGAGCACGTTGACCGCTTCACTTATTTGGGAAGTACCATCAGCCCCAACGGGCTGATCTCTGACGAAATCTCAGCACGAATACAAGGGGCTCGTTTCGCATTTGTTAGTTTACGCCGACTCTGGCGTAGACGAGATGTTCGACTATCGACCAAAGGGCGGGTGTACTGCTCATCAGTCCGCTCCGTCCTCCTTTATGGTTGTGAGACCTGGCCACTGAGAGTGGAAGACATGAAAAGACTAGCTGTCTTTGATCATAGGTGCCTGCGTTCTATTTCCCGTGTAAAGTGGCATAATAAGGTGAGCAACATGGAGGTTAGGCGTAGAGTTCTAGGTAAACAGGGGAAATCAATCGACGAAGTCGTGAAGCTACAAAGACTGAGATGGTTAGGACATGTGTTACGTATGCCAAGCCATCGCCTCCCTCGACGAGCAATGTTAGCGGATATAGGGTCAGGCTGGAAAAAAGCTAGCGGCGGTCAAACAAAAACTTGGCATCAGTCAATGAAATCCACAACAGTTGGTCTAAGCCACGTAGGAAGGTGTAGACTTCCAGGCTGGGGTCCTCGGGACGGTAAAAATCTATGGTTGGAAACAATTGGTGACATGGCTCAAAATCGTTCTCAGTGGCGCAGATGCATCCACTCCCTGTGACTTATGATCTTCAATGAAACTGTTTTGTATTTCTTTATTACTCCTTTGTCTCACACCTCTGCTCACTGTTTCTATTATGCTTTTCTTGTACTTTCTTCTCTTGCTTCGCGTGCTACACGGAATGTGGCGACTTGAACTTCCGCACATTTGTGCAAAGTTCTATGTCGAAAACAGACAGATAGACAGGAGAACAGACATATGCTTTGAATATCATCTGAGATACTTCCATAGCGATCACTATTTGTAAACCATTAGGACTGGTCATAAAAAGCAATGGTCAGCCTATGAGGTGGCAACTCCGAAGGTTGGTTGCGTTGTATCAGCACTTTTCCATGAGTCACCACTCCTGGTGAGCTCAAGGTATGATCATATATGGTTCAAAATCGACAATTATTGAGGATAAGCTCCAATTTCCTGTTTTTATTCTCAATTTCTATAAGTAATATGAATTGATGACCGTCCATCTGAATATCACTAGGAAGTACGCTTTCCAATTTCTACTTTATTTGTTCGACAGCTACTTTGCATACCACACATACTTATTTTATTTTATGCGATACATCTCTTGCTGTTCACGATACAAGAAATATGTTTAAATAAAAATATATTCACGATATTATAATTTTAACCTCGTTATCTGATTCACTGAACTGCCGAATTCCCTTTTACACAAATATTCTTTTGTAGGACTTCCAAAATGAACACTTGTTATTGATCAGTGGTTTCAATGACCATCTAATTGCTATGATGAGTACATATCACCCAATGTCTGATCCTCAAACCACCCTTCAATACATGCTTGAAGAGTGCTTGAAAGTACTTAAAATGCTCAGTTTGAATAATTCACTTTGTTATGACAAAGTAACTCAATTAATCAGATAAATTAAATGTGTTGAAGACAGAAATTAATCTCACAATCTGATGAAAACCAAAAGAAACTAACACAGGTGAAAGGATATCAGATACCCACCGTTTAGTTAGTAAAACTCATGAGTCTCATTACATACACCAGAAAACACTTACCTATCTGCCCCAAAACACACTTATGGTTAAACATCGAAATGAATGACTTAAAATAAACGAAGGAGAAGTTCTCTTTGGAAATAAAAGTGCTACCTACTACTCTATCATAATTATTCTGGAAAGAAACAATCACCCTGATTACCAATTTAAATAAAGTACGGTCATACGCGTCTCTAAAATTTGTGCTCCTAGTAAAACGAATACATACCTTATTCCGGACTTTTGCTAAAACGAACGACCACCACTTATGTGCCAAGGCAACCGCCTGGAGTAAGGAATCAGATGAGCACGTTTTGAGACGATCCACGATAAAAGAACTTATAGGAAGACTGACACACACGAAGCTACATATCACTTCAGTTGACAAAAGGTATTCAAGAATACCAAACAAACAAACCAACTGAAGCTGGCCAAAATTAGTTGCTAAATGTCTCAAAATGTTAATAAAATTCAAGCTACCGTCAACTTTGTGGTTTTCGAAATGAAGTAAAGACAAAAATATCAGAATATCTGCTTGAGATTAGCTAACAAGCAATATACTTACCGTCAATAATCAGTGATAGTAGCTTCATTATATCTATATCGGGAAAACTCCGAACAACATGCTTAATAAGGTATTTGCCAAAATCTAACTTCAGCACAGATGGTTTCTAACAAATAAAACTTGTAGCAATCAAGATATGAACGACATACAAACTGGAGTAAGCATATTAGAAGCTCTTCAAAATCATGGATATCGCCATCACCTTTAATCATGACATTTTTTAGTTCCTAAAAAAACTTAACAGTAAGTTAGCGACCACTTACATATACTCGTTTTACCTCAAGCATATCTAACGATGGCGCTCAATAACTGAACCAATATTCAAAACGTTTGCGAGTAATGCCGTCAACGCCCTAGTAAATTCTAATTCGCGGGAAACCCTAAAGTGACAAAGGCCGTTAAATCATGCGGTCGTAAATTCATGATTCGAGGTTTTTTAGGCTTGACATATTTATCACAGCCTGTTAAAATTTCGCTTAGAATTTTTTGGTCAATAATTTTTAATAAGACTGTGTTATACGTTATCTGGGTTGATGGGAATTCCCATTTTCCGGTTGGTTATGTTGGTGTCCGCGTCGTGTGATCAGACTGCGACATACTCATGGCATATTGGTTGCAACGATTAAACCGTATCAAAATGTCGGTGCAATGAGGAAGATAGGATAGTTAGAGGGAAATGCCACATACAAAAATCGTTTACTCCATGTAGAAGCTGCACCTTTCGGCATAGTATCATTCAATGAATACTTCTTGTCTCAGGATATCAATACAGACTATTTTGGATCGGATCCTAGTGGCTCAATGCTCTACGAGCTGGCGTTGTAACTAGAAGGTCCTGAATTCGAATCCCGGTGGGTGCGTACTGCTGAAGAGTCCCAAACTAGGATGAAACAGCTTCCCAGTACTCCCGGGTTTACCAATGGTTCTCTAAATAATATCAGCTCATGATGAAATCCTCCATGTAATAGTACACATTTGTCTATGGTTGATCATGTTGAGATGAGAGGAATGCATACTACTACTACTTCTTCATATTCATCGTCGGTTTTGTCATCCACAATGAAACGGACGTCCATGAATTCACGTGTCTTGTGCTATGACTATGCTAGTATCGGTCCAAATGAATAAACCAAAGATATTGGCCAGTTTAGGGAGGGTAAGCCAACTGTGTATGAGAGGGCAATTGTTAAGCTGACTTGCTCAAATAAAGGCCTTTCAAGTTACTATTTGAATGTTATTATGTTTGGTGTAAACTGCTATGTGCCTACGCTTGGTTGGTCAGATACGTCGTGTGTTTGTTAGTCATCTATATTCTACGACACAATGACATGTGCGTGTCACCGTTCAGAGTTGAGGATACAGATGATAGAAGGAGGTCAGCAAATGAACCCAACGACGATTTTCCAACCTAGAGCGTCAATCTTAGAAGGGTTGTAGGCGTACTGCTGTAAGTCCTACAGTTCTTCAAGGGTACTTCGTCAAGGCAGAATCCACAACATTTGATGTATTGATTATACATATGTTTGTGTTAAGTAATTGAGTGGGTTCCAATTAATGTAATTGTTGGTTAAGCTTGTTTGTGTCCGGACATTCTTCAACATACAATCGTCAACCTGAGAAGGGTTGCAGGCGTACTGGTGTAAGTCCTGCGATTTTGTGAAAGGAAATACATGGAGTCATGATCTGTGAGGTTTATGTGTACCTTTTGTATATACGTGTGGTGTTTTTTGGATTCATTGCGTTTACTTGTTGTTTTCGTACCTTGCTGTTATGCATAATTTTGTTAAATTTTTCGTTGTGCTTTCTTCTGAAGTTTTTTCGATTCTTCTACATCCGTGAATGAATTGATCGATGTAAAAGACATCGGATGGGTCGTATGCGCCGGGGAGGCTAGGCTAGTGCTGAGAACGACATGCACACGGAGATAATGATTAGCTGTGGTCCCACACGCCGGAAAGCAATAGTGTAGACTGAGGCTTGCATACGCCACAGTTACTAGAACTAGGTCAGAATGAGTGACAAGCGATTGCAGTGGTAATTGGTAGTGAATAGATAAGAGGTTGTGCGAAGAGTATCACGAGGTGCTGCGACGGTTACGTCGCCTTCTGCAAGAGTCATTCTAGCAGGTGGCGATTGTGTCGCAAGATGTCGAGAGGATGCCTTTAACTGGAAGGCGTAGGTCGTGATCGATGTGAGATTGTGCTGTGGGTATGCCCGTGGTGCGTCGGCTTTCTGTTTGTTTTCCATTTCAGGTTTGTCCGTGTGGCCCAAGTTCTCGAAATGGCATCCAAGTCAACGTGTATTGGTCGTGATGCAAAAAGGGATGGACCCCTTTTTGCCGGGGAGTGTCAATGTAGTTGAAGATTGAACGATCAATTCATGGTAGTTTGCTCAAACCCAACTCCTCTATATTTTTCGTGGGATTCATCAATCCATCGGTCATCGTCTCATCGCTCGCTGTTCAGGGGAAGATAGAAAACTATCAGAAGTATTATCGTGATTTACTGTTATAACATTTATTCTTAGACCTTGTGTGTAATAACCTTATTGTTGGTTACGTATTGGCGTAAGAATAAAGGATTCTCGAGTCGCCAATCGGTGTTCTGGTTTTCGCGCTTGTTATCACAAATTGTTGTTTCTGAAAGATTTCGAGGGACAGCGTGAGGTCCAGCGTAGCAAGAGGTGGACATTGACGGTTTATGAGACTTGTCTGACAGTGATATAGAAATCAAGTGTGATTTTATGTATCTCGGACTGATTGATCACAGCGTATGGGCCCTAAATGCATGCCACATGCAGGCATAATATTTGTGGTCTATGTATGCAAATCAAGGTGAACGCTTGTACAGTGCATTCATTATTTATTAAACTAACTCGTATGTAAGAACTACAGTTTGATCTGTTATACAACTGACAATGGAGTTGAAGATTGAACGATCAATTCTTGGTTGTTTGCTCAAAATCAAGTTCCTCGATTTTCGCGGAGGCATCAATACGACAGTCATCGTCTCATCGGTCGCTGTTCAGAAAGAAGAGTGAAACATCGTCAGAAGTAACATAACGATTTATTATTGTAATATTATTTTTCAGACCTTAGTTGTTTAGTTCGCTTATTCCTTTTATATGTTGGTGTAAGAATAAATTAAATCTCAAGCGGCAGATCAGTGTTTTGGGTTTTGCGTCCGTTATAACTAAGCGTTTCCGAGAAATCTTCTAAGAACAGCGTGGGCCCGAGCGTAGCGAGAGCTGGGCATTAACGGTTTATGAGACGTGACTGACAGTTTCTGACGATGGAAACAGATCTGGCGGATTGAAACAGTTGGTCAATGTTTGGATAGCCGCCGTTCATTTTTCCTGGTGCCGGTCAAGTCCTCTTTGAACAAGCAATATCTGGAACATTTTTGGAATTGGGTCAAGTTCAACAATGCCTGGGTCAAAGAAGGGACAGAGTGTCTTGGATGCAAACAGGAAAGTAAGTCATGGTGACTTGTCTGTTAATTGTAACGATGTGTCTGATGTTAAGCATGACATGGTTGATGTTACTGTTTCGCCGTTCAGGGATAATAGGAACATCAAACTACCTAAGTTTGAACCACGGTGTTTCGATGGAAACCCAGCTGATTATTTACAACTTGTAAAGGAGTTTGAGATCATGTTGAGTAGTTTTCTACCAAGTGATGAATTAAAGTTAATGTATTTGATGAGATATTGCACTGGAGATGCTGCAAGAGCTATACAGTGCTGTAAGTTTATGAAGCCAAAGGAGGGCTACGATGAGGCTATGAGCATATTACGCCAAAGGTTTGGAAGACCCTCGATGACTGCAGGGAAATTATTCGAGGCTGTTGAGGGTAATGGTGGTCAGTTACAGGATGACTCCCAGGCACTCACTGAGTTTTTAGATAATTTGCTAATTTACAAGAATGGAATGATTTCGATGAATCGAATGAGTGACCTCAACTCGAGTTTTATCCTAGAAGTAATAGCAAGACGCCTACCTACTTGACTGCAAAGGAAGTGGGTGAAGATAAGCTCCCGTATGGAGGATGAGTGTATCGAGCCAAGGTTTGATGATATCCTGAAACTGGTAAGTACTAGTGTTAATCAATCTATGAGCAAGTTTTCCAGTCTGTTAGATCTCACCCCTAGAATAGAGCAGTCTGAGGGTAAAACGTACTCATTGATGACGAATAAGCCTCAGAGAGGTGGATATCGAGAAGACTCCATGATGTCTAGTAATGCATATAGACCTAGTGAGTGTAACAGGTTTCGTAGTACATCCTCAACAGATAAGTTACAAGATGCAAGACAAACACGGCTTTGTTTTACACGTGTGCAAGAGGTGCATACAGAAGTGAACTGTGAACCAGTGAGCAAGTTCAGTGATAAGCTAAATGTAAACTCCAGGCCTGACTCCGAATTGTGTGACGATAACGTTGTTGTGAAGAAGTGTGTAGTTGCAACTGGTAAGCCGTTGCTGAATAGAGTGTCACAGAATAGAGTTACTGCTTCAGAGTGGAGTTCTGACTCCAAAAGTTTACAAGGTATTACTAGTCAGAGTGAAGTTATAAAACCTTTTATGATTTGCAAGGAGGACCCAAAATTGTCTACTTCCGTTACTGAAGAGTTTGAAAATGATGAACTTGACGGTAAAGTGAATATTTGTGATAATGATCATGATATTTCACAGTTGTCTTTGGTTGATCATAATGAGATGCGGGATATGCCTACTACTGCTAAGTTAAATAAAGGTTCTGTACAACTACAACGTGAAGTAGAATTGAACGCAGATGCAGTTCCAGAAGGTGTGCATACTAGTGAGATAGTCAGTGTAATTGATCAGCGTGTAGCCCACCTATCATCAGATGATAGTGCTAAACCCGAACTAGTAGTGAAAGACAGCAGTGGTGGTAATCTTGCAGTTGGACAACTATCTGAGAGCCGAACAAGAACAGCTTCTGATCCACCACTAAGTTCATCACCTTGTGTCACACAGTCATCGTTGGTGCTCTCATCCACAATGAAACAGACACCCATCAACTCAAGTGTCTTGTGCAATGACTATGGTAGTATCAGTTCGTTTGAAAGGACGAATATCAATGGTCAGTTTAGTGTGGATAAGCCAAGTGTAAAGGAGAGAGTTATTGTTAAATTGACTTGCACGAATAAAGGCATTTCCAGTTTCAAGTTACTATTTGAATGTTATTATCTTTGGTGTAAATTACTCTGTTTCTATACTTGGTTGATGAGATATGTCGTGTGTTTGTTGGTCATCTATATTCTACGATACAATGACATGGGCGTGTTGCCGTTCAGATTTGAGGATATAGCTGATAGAAGGAAGTTAGCAAATGAACTCTGCGACGATTTTCCAACCTAGGGCGTCAACCTGAGAAGGGTTGTAGGCGTACTGCTATAAGTCCTACAATTCTTCAAAGGGTAGCGCATCAATGATCAGTCTAGTGTGATTGGTGTATGATCTTGCACATATGTTCATATTGTATATACTGAATCGATATCATCTGTCATCTAGCTGTTGGTAATTCTGTTTGTGTCCGGACGACTTTCACTTGCATCATCAACCTGAGAAGGAATGTAGGCGTACTGCTGTAAGTCCTACAGTTCTTCAAGGGTAGTTTGTTGTACCAGAATCCACAACATTTGATGTGTTGATTGTACATATGATTGTGTTAAATAGTTGTGTGAGTTCCAATTGATGTAATTGTTGGTTAATCTTGTTTGTGTCCGGACATTCCGCAACTTACAATCGTCAACCTGTGAAGGTTTGTAGGCGTATTGGTGTAAGTCCTGCAATTCTTCAAGGGTATTCCATCAAGACATGAAATGCGAGTTTGTGTGTACTGTTTGTATATATGTGTGGTGTGTCATATCAATTGGTGTTATTTGGATTCATTGTGTTTACTCGTTGTTTTCGTACCTTGTTTTTATTGCATAATTTTGTTAAAATTTTCGTCGTGATTACTTCTGAAGTTGTTTCTTGTCTTCTACATCCGTGAATGAATTGATTGATGTTAAGGACAGCAGATGGGTCGTATACGCCGGGGAGGCTATGCTATTGCTGAGAATGAAATGCACACGGAGATAATTGTTAGCTGCGGTCCGACACGCCGGGGAGAAAGAGTGTAAACGACTGAGGCTCGCATGCGTCACCGCTATTAGAACTGAGGCAGAATGAGTGACCAACGATTTCAGTGGTAATTGGTAGTGAGTAGATACGAGAATGTGCGTAGAGTATCGTGAGGTGGTGCTATGGTCACATTGCATTCTGCAAGAGTCATTCTAGCAAGCGGCGATTGTGTTGCAAGATGTCAAGAGGAGGTCTCTGTCTGGAGGCGGAGGTCGTGATCGATGTGTGAGATTGTGCTGTGGGTATGCCCGTGGTGCGTCGGCTTTTCTGTTTGTTTTCCATTTCAGGTTTGTCCGTGTGGCCCAAGTTCTCGAAATGGCATCCAAGTCAACGTGTATTGGTCGTGATGCAAAAAGGGATGGACCCCTTTTTGCCGGGGAGTGTCAATGTAGTTGAAGATTGAACGATCAATTCATGGTAGTTTGCTCAAACCCAACTCCTCTATATTTTTCGTGGGATTCATCAATCCATCGGTCATCGTCTCATCGCTCGCTGTTCAGGGGAAGATAGAAAACTATCAGAAGTATTATCGTGATTTACTGTTATAACATTTATTCTTAGACCTTGTGTGTAATAACCTTATTGTTGGTTACGTATTGGCGTAAGAATAAAGGATTCTCGAGTCGCCAATCGGTGTTCTGGTTTTCGCGCTTGTTATCACAAATTGTTGTTTCTGAAAGATTTCGAGGGACAGCGTGAGGTCCAGCGTAGCAAGAGGTGGACATTGACGGTTTATGAGACTTGTCTGACAGTGATATAGAAATCAAGTGTGATTTTATGTATCTCGGACTGATTGATCACAGCGTATGGGCCCTAAATGCATGCCACATGCAGGCATAATATTTGTGGTCTATGTATGCAAATCAAGGTGAACGCTTGTACAGTGCATTCATTATTTATTAAACTAACTCGTATGTAAGAACTACAGTTTGATCTGTTATACAACTGACAATGGAGTTGAAGATTGAACGATCAATTCTTGGTTGTTTGCTCAAAATCAAGTTCCTCGATTTTCGCGGAGGCATCAATACGACAGTCATCGTCTCATCGGTCGCTGTTCAGAAAGAAGAGTGAAACATCGTCAGAAGTAACATAACGATTTATTATTGTAATATTATTTTTCAGACCTTAGTTGTTTAGTTCGCTTATTCCTTTTATATGTTGGTGTAAGAATAAATTAAATCTCAAGCGGCAGATCAGTGTTTTGGGTTTTGCGTCCGTTATAACTAAGCGTTTCCGAGAAATCTTCTAAGAACAGCGTGGGCCCGAGCGTAGCGAGAGCTGGGCATTAACGGTTTATGAGACGTGACTGACAGTTTCTGACGATGGAAACAGATCTGGCGGATTGAAACAGTTGGTCAATGTTTGGATAGCCGCCGTTCATTTTTCCTGGTGCCGGTCAAGTCCTCTTTGAACAAGCAATATCTGGAACATTTTTGGAATTGGGTCAAGTTCAACAATGCCTGGGTCAAAGAAGGGACAGAGTGTCTTGGATGCAAACAGGAAAGTAAGTCATGGTGACTTGTCTGTTAATTGTAACGATGTGTCTGATGTTAAGCATGACATGGTTGATGTTACTGTTTCGCCGTTCAGGGATAATAGGAACATCAAACTACCTAAGTTTGAACCACGGTGTTTCGATGGAAACCCAGCTGATTATTTACAACTTGTAAAGGAGTTTGAGATCATGTTGAGTAGTTTTCTACCAAGTGATGAATTAAAGTTAATGTATTTGATGAGATATTGCACTGGAGATGCTGCAAGAGCTATACAGTGCTGTAAGTTTATGAAGCCAAAGGAGGGCTACGATGAGGCTATGAGCATATTACGCCAAAGGTTTGGAAGACCCTCGATGACTGCAGGGAAATTATTCGAGGCTGTTGAGGGTAATGGTGGTCAGTTACAGGATGACTCCCAGGCACTCACTGAGTTTTTAGATAATTTGCTAATTTACAAGAATGGAATGATTTCGATGAATCGAATGAGTGACCTCAACTCGAGTTTTATCCTAGAAGTAATAGCAAGACGCCTACCTACTTGACTGCAAAGGAAGTGGGTGAAGATAAGCTCCCGTATGGAGGATGAGTGTATCGAGCCAAGGTTTGATGATATCCTGAAACTGGTAAGTACTAGTGTTAATCAATCTATGAGCAAGTTTTCCAGTCTGTTAGATCTCACCCCTAGAATAGAGCAGTCTGAGGGTAAAACGTACTCATTGATGACGAATAAGCCTCAGAGAGGTGGATATCGAGAAGACTCCATGATGTCTAGTAATGCATATAGACCTAGTGAGTGTAACAGGTTTCGTAGTACATCCTCAACAGATAAGTTACAAGATGCAAGACAAACACGGCTTTGTTTTACACGTGTGCAAGAGGTGCATACAGAAGTGAACTGTGAACCAGTGAGCAAGTTCAGTGATAAGCTAAATGTAAACTCCAGGCCTGACTCCGAATTGTGTGACGATAACGTTGTTGTGAAGAAGTGTGTAGTTGCAACTGGTAAGCCGTTGCTGAATAGAGTGTCACAGAATAGAGTTACTGCTTCAGAGTGGAGTTCTGACTCCAAAAGTTTACAAGGTATTACTAGTCAGAGTGAAGTTATAAAACCTTTTATGATTTGCAAGGAGGACCCAAAATTGTCTACTTCCGTTACTGAAGAGTTTGAAAATGATGAACTTGACGGTAAAGTGAATATTTGTGATAATGATCATGATATTTCACAGTTGTCTTTGGTTGATCATAATGAGATGCGGGATATGC
Source organism: Trichobilharzia regenti (assembly GCA_944472135.2). Lineage (NCBI taxonomy): Eukaryota > Metazoa > Platyhelminthes > Trematoda > Strigeidida > Schistosomatidae > Trichobilharzia > Trichobilharzia regenti. Next base: position 90,204,121 of record OX235270.1, read on the forward strand.
CTACTACTGCTAAGTTAAATAAAGGTTCTGTACAACTACAACGTGAAGTAGAATTGAACGCAGATGCAGTTCCAGAAGGTGTGCATACTAGTGAGATAGTCAGTGTAATTGATCAGCGTGTAGCCCACCTATCATCAGATGATAGTGCTAAACCCGAACTAGTAGTGAAAGACAGCAGTGGTGGTAATCTTGCAGTTGGACAACTATCTGAGAGCCGAACAAGAACAGCTTCTGATCCACCACTAAGTTCATCACCTTGTGTCACACAGTCATCGTTGGTGCTCTCATCCACAATGAAACAGACACCCATCAACTCAAGTGTCTTGTGCAATGACTATGGTAGTATCAGTTCGTTTGAAAGGACGAATATCAATGGTCAGTTTAGTGTGGATAAGCCAAGTGTAAAGGAGAGAGTTATTGTTAAATTGACTTGCACGAATAAAGGCATTTCCAGTTTCAAGTTACTATTTGAATGTTATTATCTTTGGTGTAAATTACTCTGTTTCTATACTTGGTTGATGAGATATGTCGTGTGTTTGTTGGTCATCTATATTCTACGATACAATGACATGGGCGTGTTGCCGTTCAGATTTGAGGATATAGCTGATAGAAGGAAGTTAGCAAATGAACTCTGCGACGATTTTCCAACCTAGGGCGTCAACCTGAGAAGGGTTGTAGGCGTACTGCTATAAGTCCTACAATTCTTCAAAGGGTAGCGCATCAATGATCAGTCTAGTGTGATTGGTGTATGATCTTGCACATATGTTCATATTGTATATACTGAATCGATATCATCTGTCATCTAGCTGTTGGTAATTCTGTTTGTGTCCGGACGACTTTCACTTGCATCATCAACCTGAGAAGGAATGTAGGCGTACTGCTGTAAGTCCTACAGTTCTTCAAGGGTAGTTTGTTGTACCAGAATCCACAACATTTGATGTGTTGATTGTACATATGATTGTGTTAAATAGTTGTGTGAGTTCCAATTGATGTAATTGTTGGTTAATCTTGTTTGTGTCCGGACATTCCGCAACTTACAATCGTCAACCTGTGAAGGTTTGTAGGCGTATTGGTGTAAGTCCTGCAATTCTTCAAGGGTATTCCATCAAGACATGAAATGCGAGTTTGTGTGTACTGTTTGTATATATGTGTGGTGTGTCATATCAATTGGTGTTATTTGGATTCATTGTGTTTACTCGTTGTTTTCGTACCTTGTTTTTATTGCATAATTTTGTTAAAATTTTCGTCGTGATTACTTCTGAAGTTGTTTCTTGTCTTCTACATCCGTGAATGAATTGATTGATGTTAAGGACAGCAGATGGGTCGTATACGCCGGGGAGGCTATGCTATTGCTGAGAATGACATGCATACGGAGATAATTGTTAGCTGCGGTCCGACACGCCGGGGAGAAAGAGTGTAAACGACTGAGGCTCGCATGCGTCACCGCTATTAGAACTGAGGCAGAATGAGTGACCAACGATTTCAGTGGTAATTGGTAGTGAGTAGATACGAGAATGTGCGTAGAGTATCGTGAGGTGGTGCTATGGTCACATTGCATTCTGCAAGAGTCATTCTAGCAAGCGGCGATTGTGTTGCAAGATGTCAAGAGGAGGTCTCTGTCTGGAGGCGGAGGTCGTGATCGATGTGAGATTGTGCTGTGGGTATGCCCGTGGTGCGTCGGCTTTCTGTTTGTTTTCCATTTCAGGTTTGTCCGTGTGGCCCAAGTTCTCGAAATGGCATCCAAGTCAACGTGTATTGGTCGTGATGCAAAAAGGGATGGACCCCTTTTTGCCGGGGAGTGTCAATGTAGTTGAAGATTGAACGATCAATTCATGGTAGTTTGCTCAAGCCCAACTCCTCTATATTTTTCGTGGGATTCATCAATCCATCGGTCATCGTCTCATCGCTCGCTGTTCAGGGGAAGATAGAAAACTATCAGAAGTATTATCGTGATTTACTGTTATAACATTTATTCTTAGACCTTGTGTGTAATAACCTTATTGTTGGTTACGTATTGGCGTAAGAATAAAGGATTCTCGAGTCGCCAATCGGTGTTCTGGTTTTCGCGCTTGTTATCACAAATTGTTGTTTCTGAAAGATTTCGAGGGACAGCGTGAGGTCCAGCGTAGCAAGAGGTGGACATTGACGGTTTATGAGACTTGTCTGACAGTGATATAGAAATCAAGTGTGATTTTATGTATCTCGGACTGATTGATCACAGCGTATGGGCCCTAAATGCATGCCACATGCAGGCATAATATTTGTGGTCTATGTATGCAAATCAAGGTGAACGCTTGTACAGTGCATTCATTATTTATTAAACTAACTCGTATGTAAGAACTACAGTTTGATCTGTTATACAACTGACAATGGAGTTGAAGATTGAACGATCAATTCTTGGTTGTTTGCTCAAAATCAAGTTCCTCGATTTTCGCGGAGGCATCAATACGACAGTCATCGTCTCATCGGTCGCTGTTCAGAAAGAAGAGTGAAACATCGTCAGAAGTAACATAACGATTTATTATTGTAATATTATTTTTCAGACCTTAGTTGTTTAGTTCGCTTATTCCTTTTATATGTTGGTGTAAGAATAAATTAAATCTCAAGCGGCAGATCAGTGTTTTGGGTTTTGCGTCCGTTATAACTAAGCGTTTCCGAGAAATCTTCTAAGAACAGCGTGGGCCCGAGCGTAGCGAGAGCTGGGCATTAACGGTTTATGAGACGTGACTGACAGTTTCTGACGATGGAAACAGATCTGGCGGATTGAAACAGTTGGTCAATGTTTGGATAGCCGCCGTTCATTTTTCCTGGTGCCGGTCAAGTCCTCTTTGAACAAGCAATATCTGGAACATTTTTGGAATTGGGTCAAGTTCAACAATGCCTGGGTCAAAGAAGGGACAGAGTGTCTTGGATGCAAACAGGAAAGTAAGTCATGGTGACTTGTCTGTTAATTGTAACGATGTGTCTGATGTTAAGCATGACATGGTTGATGTTACTGTTTCGCCGTTCAGGGATAATAGGAACATCAAACTACCTAAGTTTGAACCACGGTGTTTCGATGGAAACCCAGCTGATTATTTACAACTTGTAAAGGAGTTTGAGATCATGTTGAGTAGTTTTCTACCAAGTGATGAATTAAAGTTAATGTATTTGATGAGATATTGCACTGGAGATGCTGCAAGAGCTATACAGTGCTGTAAGTTTATGAAGCCAAAGGAGGGCTACGATGAGGCTATGAGCATATTACGCCAAAGGTTTGGAAGACCCTCGATGACTGCAGGGAAATTATTCGAGGCTGTTGAGGGTAATGGTGGTCAGTTACAGGATGACTCCCAGGCACTCACTGAGTTTTTAGATAATTTGCTAATTTACAAGAATGGAATGATTTCGATGAATCGAATGAGTGACCTCAACTCGAGTTTTATCCTAGAAGTAATAGCAAGACGCCTACCTACTTGACTGCAAAGGAAGTGGGTGAAGATAAGCTCCCGTATGGAGGATGAGTGTATCGAGCCAAGGTTTGATGATATCCTGAAACTGGTAAGTACTAGTGTTAATCAATCTATGAGCAAGTTTTCCAGTCTGTTAGATCTCACCCCTAGAATAGAGCAGTCTGAGGGTAAAACGTACTCATTGATGACGAATAAGCCTCAGAGAGGTGGATATCGAGAAGACTCCATGATGTCTAGTAATGCATATAGACCTAGTGAGTGTAACAGGTTTCGTAGTACATCCTCAACAGATAAGTTACAAGATGCAAGACAAACACGGCTTTGTTTTACACGTGTGCAAGAGGTGCATACAGAAGTGAACTGTGAACCAGTGAGCAAGTTCAGTGATAAGCTAAATGTAAACTCCAGGCCTGACTCCGAATTGTGTGACGATAACGTTGTTGTGAAGAAGTGTGTAGTTGCAACTGGTAAGCCGTTGCTGAATAGAGTGTCACAGAATAGAGTTACTGCTTCAGAGTGGAGTTCTGACTCCAAAAGTTTACAAGGTATTACTAGTCAGAGTGAAGTTATAAAACCTTTTATGATTTGCAAGGAGGAACCAAAATTGTCTACTTCTGTTATTGAAGAGTTTGAAAATGATGAACTTGACGGTAAAGTGAATATTTGTGATAATGATCATGATATTTCACAGTTGTCTTTGGTTGATCATAATGAGATGCGGGATATGCCTACTACTGCTAAGTTAAATAAAGGTTCTGTACAACTACAACGTGAAGTAGAATTGAACGCAGATGCAGTTCCAGAAGGTGTGCATACTAGTGAGATAGTCAGTGTAATTGATCAGCGTGTAGCCCACCTATCATCAGATGATAGTGCTAAACCCGAACTAGTAGTGAAAGACAGCAGTGGTGGTAATCTTGCAGTTGGACAACTATCTGAGAGCCGAACAAGAACAGCTTCTGATCCACCACTAAGTTCATCACCTTGTGTCACACAGTCATCGTTGGTGCTCTCATCCACAATGAAACAGACACCCATCAACTCAAGTGTCTTGTGCAATGACTATGGTAGTATCAGTTCGTTTGAAAGGACGAATATCAATGGTCAGTTTAGTGTGGATAAGCCAAGTGTAAAGGAGAGAGTTATTGTTAAATTGACTTGCACGAATAAAGGCATTTCTAGTTTCAAGTTACTATTTGAATGTTATTATCTTTGGTGTAAATTACTCTGTTTCTATACTTGGTTGATGAGATATGTCGTGTGTTTGTTGGTCATCTATATTCTACGATACAATGACATGGGCGTGTTGCCGTTCAGATTTGAGGATATAGCTGATAGAAGGAAGTTAGCAAATGAACTCTGCGACGATTTTCCAACCTAGGGCGTCAACCTGAGAAGGGTTGTAGGCGTACTGCTGTAAGTCCTACAATTCTTCAAAGGGTAGTGCATCAATGATCAGTCTAGTGTGCTTGGTGTATGATCTTGCACATATGTTCATATTGTATATACTGAATTGATATCATCTGTCATCTAGCTGTTGGTAATTCTGTTTGTGTCCGGACGACTTTCACTTGCATCATCAACCTGAGAAGGAATGTAGGCGTACTGCTGTAAGTCCTACAGTTCTTCAAGGGTAGTTTGTTGTACCAGAATCCACAACATTTGATGTGTTGATTGTACATATGTTTGTGTTAAATAGTTGTGTGAGTTCCAATTGATGTAATTGTTGGTTAATCTTGTTTGTGTCCGGACATTCCGCAACTTACAATCGTCAACCTGTGAAGGTTTGTAGGCGTACTGGTGTAAGTCCTGCAATTCTTCAAGGGTATTCCATCAAGACATGAAATGCGAGTTTGTGTGTACTGTTTGTATATATGTGTGGTGTGTCATATCAATTGGTGTTATTTGGATTCATTGTGTTTACTCGTTGTTTTCGTACCTTGTTTTTATTGCATAATTTTGTTAAAATTTTCGTCGTGATTACTTCTGAAGTTGTTTCTTGTCTTCTACATCCGTGAATGAATTGATTGATGTTAAGGACAGCAGATGGGTCGTATACGCCGGGGAGGCTATGCTATTGCTGAGAATGAAATGCACACGGAGATAATTGTTAGCTGCGGTCCGACACGCCGGGGAGAAAGAGTGTAAACGACTGAGGCTCGCATGCGTCACCGCTATTAGAACTGAGGCAGAATGAGTGACCAACGATTTCAGTGGTAATTGGTAGTGAGTAGATACGAGAATGTGCGTAGAGTATCGTGAGGTGGTGCTATGGTCACATTGCATTCTGCAAGAGTCATTCTAGCAAGCGGCGATTGTGTTGCAAGATGTCAAGAGGAGGTCTCTGTCTGGAGGCGGAGGTCGTCATTGATGTGTGAGATTGTGCTGTGGGTATGCTTGTGGTGTGTTGGCTTTTCTGTTTGTTTTCCATTTCAGCTCTGTCCGCGTGACCCAGGTTCTCGCAACGGCATCCAAGTCAACGTGCATTGATCGTGAAGGAAAAAAGGGTTGGATCCCTTTTTTGCCGGGGAGTGTCAATGGAGTTGAAGATCGAACGATCAATTCTTGGTTGTTTGCTCAAAATCAAGTTCCTCGATTTTCGCGGAGGCATCAATACGACAGTCATCGTCTCATCGGTCGCTGTTCAGAAAGAAGAGTGAAACATCGTCAGAAGTACCATAACGATTTATTATTGTAATATTTGTTTACAGAACTTAGTTGCTTAGTTCGCTTATTCCTTTTATATGATGGTGTAACAATAAACAAATCTAACGCGGCAGATCAGTGTTTTGGATTTGCGTCCGTTATAACTAAGCGTTTCTGAGAAATCTTCTAAGAACAGCGTGGGCCCGAGTGTAGCGAGAGCTTGGCATTAACGGTTTATGAGACGTGATTGACAACAACGTTTAATACATTTAGACACAATTAACCTACGCTGCTTACTTCTATGACGCATTACCTAAAGGTATCTTAATATAGTTTCCGCTGAATGTAATCTCCTATAACTACTACATTGGTGGGCAACTTAACGTTATCTTTGAATAACGGAACTTCTGAGAATTTCTTGGTAAAAAGATCGTCTCCTACACCAAACATTATATGTACCCTAGCCTCCACAAAAACGTTTAGAAGTATTCATCCTACCACCTCAAATGACTCACTATTTGCAGTCATTTAAAAAATAAAAAAATTTAACGAAGGCAGTGTGCTTATGATTTCTGGATATCATAATGTACCATGAGGAAAACGCTATATCTATGGAGTTATAACAGTCAGATGCGCGAAAATAGTCCGAAATACAACAACCACGATTCTCATTCACGGAACACCCTACTTCGCTACCTAATTTTCTAATCGTATCAACGGATGTTTCTCCAAAGAAGACTAATGGTTCAAGGAAAATTTATTTAGGTTTTTTTAAAGATCATGCATATCCGTGTTTATAGTCACGGAAAAATCACTACTTCGAGAAAACCACCGATCGTAGATCACAAGCCGAAACGTTATTCTTCCCAATTAAGGTCCTACCTTTAACTGGGATAGTTCGTACACTCACAAGATCATCGTATTTTATCCGCTTTAAAAAACCGTTTTGCAACACATCGAATGGATGTTAACACTGGCTTTATTACGGACTGCCTTAGTCCCTGTACTTGGATCTAGTACCTTAGGCAATAATAAGCATAAGTAACACTTACCCTTAAGGGTTCCAGTTTCTTTTATTCTTGATTCTTGATTACAGCTTGGCTCCACACCGTATTTTTGGTACAAGTGTGGAATTTTCAGCGTGGATATCGGTAGCCCAAAATTCGCAGGCCGACCATAGATATCAGGTGTGCGTCGGCGTGGGCTCGAACCCCGGACCATGTGCATGGTCGGCGAGAGTCCTAACCACTGTGCCACCGACGCACAAGCACAAAAGATTAATACTGTGCATGCGGCTCAACGTAGATTCTCTCACAATATACGTTTTTTAAATGATAGCAGACACACCAATGGTAAATTCACATTCTCAAAAAGCTTCAAAGCTTTTTCAACTTCAACCCAGGTTCTTAATTCTCCAGGATTATGTTCTTTGAAAACCTTGCTAATATCAACTTTGACCGTGCTCTCCTCGCTAGATTTGCTGGTAGATTGTTGCATGCTGTAAACATGAACGTGAAAGACATTAGTTTTCCAGATTTCCACATGTTAAACAACCAAATGAGCCAGCAACAAAACCTGCAACCAACAAATGGACTGGAAACAACTGCTTCTGCCAGCCGAACATGTTTATGTGCGTAGTTTCCAGAACTTCTACACAGTACTAATTCCTTAATAGCTGAAAAACAACTAAAATACTGAAAGCCGCATGAATGCAAGCTATGAAACAATTACAATGAAATGAATGCACTGACCTGGTAGTGAAAACTTTCGAAACCAAAGAAACAATTAATTTTAACAGCAACAGAAACAAAAATTGAGGTGAAACGCAACATTTGTGAACAATATGCATAAAGATAAGTCGTATATAAATGCAGGATAAACGGAAAAACCAATGAGTAGACGAACGGCTACGGAACCGTAATCCAAAATGGCCGAATAACATGGACGAAAATGACCTTCTAGCGTCCCACTCCATCAATGACCTTGTACGTGACGGACAATTTCAGTCGTTTTTTATATTTGACTGGGAATGGAAGACTTCCATGGATTACTTTCTCTTAGACTTCCGTGTCTGCGTAGTTGTTACTTAAGAGGCTGACTAATGCGCAGGTACTACTAAATGTAAGCATCAATTCCGAACGTTACTGATACGTTGGTCGAACACATAACTGATAGACATATAATTCGCCTTTGACATTTGGAATTTACTGCAGTGTCCTCTAGGACGTTTAGTACTATCTGAAGGGCAAAAAATAGGTCTCAGTTTAACCAATACATATCACAACTCTGCAATTCGTTATCTCATCCTCGCTACAGTATGATTAGGAGGAAAGATCTCCGTCTACTGGTTCATCGAGCGCCCTCCACTCATGAATGTGCTATTGAGTCCCGGGAAGATCAACCACTTGTTTTGTGCGAATTATAGATCAACTGAAGTAAGGAAAACACTCATGGGTGGGGGAAGCTTGATAAGATAAATATTCCTTTCAGTGAGATTTCGGGGAAGTACTAACGGAACTCGGAACCTCACCGATCAAGAAATATCACCCCTTCCGGCCAACGGATTAACACAAGCCACAAGAACCTATTATCGTTATTATCTGCATCAATACTCGTTTTCTTAAACAATCTCCAACTTGTGTTTTTGTATTGTTGAAGTTTTAGTCAGCCGAGAATCGCGCCAAATAGTGGAAAATGAGTTAATATTATTTAGATACACTTATCGTCCCCACTTTCTTCAAAATATGAAATACTGAGATGAATTAGTATTACGTATACATCAATTTTCCGAAACGTTTTTGTCTACGTAAGATGAGGTATATTTGGTTTTTCCGTTGCCGTCTGTACAGGTGAAAAAACTGTTGTTCGTGATTTTGTCTTCCTTAAATATATAGAGATTTTAAGTGACATGTTTTTCTCCCGAATATCTCGATAGAGCGAATTTACCCCAGTTAGTGTACCAACTGGCCCTGGTTCCAGGCCATAAAAGTAAGGCGTATGTGAAATTTGGGAAATTTGCGGCACGCTACTTTACGCTTAGCTTTTAATGCATAATTTGCACTTGGCTCTCAATTTTGAGTTCCACTTGGAGTGCACTGAGTCATTCTTCCAATGATTATGATTTCCAATGAAACTACATTGTTCTTCGTTATTACTATTCCTTTGTCTCACACCTCTGTTTACTGTCTCTAATATGCATTTCTTCTACTTTCTTCTCTCGCTTTGTGTGCTACATGGAGTGTGGCGACTTGAACTGACGCACATTTGTGCAAAGTTCTATGTCGAAAACAGACGGACATTCCTCCAATCAAAAGGTAGTCAGTGTCCACTTTTACATGTGTTTAAACGTTTCTCACCAAATATTCAGCAGATACTCGTCGACATGCTTGTTGGGGGCTTTAATAACTCCGTGTTTTAGCCTAACATAGGTGCTTAAGCATTACTTCCTGGGTGGTAGGCTTTAACGAGGATAAATCTCCGCGACCTGTCAACACACATTTTTTAGTGAGGGAGTGCCTGTAAAACTGGTACTTATGCAGGAAATGAGGGAACCATTTGATTTCTGTGTTGGAAGTCAGTCAACACTACTCTGAAGCGTAGAAAACGTTACATGCACACTAAGTTTCGTGCAATATACGCTTCATCTGTAGAAGTATCGCGACGTGACCCACCGACTTTCTGTGCAAGGCTCTTCGTTAAACTATGTTTGGTTTATGATAAAAATATATTTAATATGATATTAACCAAATAAAAGGGGAAGGAGCTACACTGGAAATAAGAGCCTGTCGAATAAAGTTCGAAGGTTTATACCGATTTAAACCTTGGAATTCCAACCATTCCCTGTTAGTTAGCGTAGACAAAGCAACTCACGTGCATTCTACGTGTATCCTCTTGCAAATCTGCACATTAAAACTTGTGACACATTATCCAGTCATTCACGGTAGAAGTAAAGAAATAAACTTCTGTGAAGGTTATGACACAGCTATGGAAATGTGCTATCACTTAGTGTGAATATTAAGATGGAAGACAGTAAAAGGTCTCGTAAGGAGGGAGGGTGGCGTTAGCTGATCAGTAGATATGGTGGTGGTCACTAAGGTGAATCACCCCATTCTGCAGGAACAGCAATATACAAATTAAAGGCTCGAGATATTTCTGATTTTTATGAGGGCTTAGATCTTTATCTTGAAAAAGATAATAATGAACGCCTTGACAGATCATGCTTCTACCTTTAAATATATACCATTCGCTCAGCCTATTGTTGAGATGCGACCACGTGGGATCTGCACAGATTTATGGGGCATCTTATAAATTAACTTGCTATCCATTGTCAGATCTTTAAATACCACTTCATAATATCTTGTCTCACTTATTTTCTAATAACGTCTTTACTTGATTCTCATTATATTCCATTAAACCTAACATTTTATAGCTCTTTATGAATTTGATTCGACTTATTCTGTTCCTATTCTCTAGAGGGTACGGTTGTGCACCAAATAGAAAAAAGACATGAAATAAAAACAACTGGCTTGAAAATAATTGTATTAAAGCCAAAAATGGACATCATGATAGTATAAAATATATTGGTTTCATTATACATTGCAAATGAACGTTGTCGGCCTAAGGATTAATTACCTCCCCATTCTGTTTTCTATATAAATGTGTTTATTAATGATATATTTCACTCACTTAATCTGTTACACTTTAATGTTTCACCTTAGCACTTTAACTTTTCTAAAACAGCTTCCAATTCCTTGTAAACGTTGTACTTACCTCAATATTGGTTGGTTATCGTATGCCTACAACCACGGGATGAAAACGAAACGAAGTCGATTTTCCCGCTCAACCTGAAGGACAACTGTACAATTCAATAACTATACAGCCTAGTTCAGACAATGTGTATTTATATATATATCAAACATTTAACTGTTGCAACATTATTAAATTGTAGACAATTTAAGATTTGACATTATATCATCCTTGATCGTGCCTGTAAAAATGGCATGCATTTTCATGTAAATTTATGTTTATATGAAAATAAATTATTATTATTATTATTAATCCATTTCTCATTATATAATTTAATGCAAGTGTTGAAGTGCAACGAATAGTGATAAACAAATTGGTCTTACCATGGAAAAAATGGAGTTTTCGATGAAAATATAGCTTTCCACAAACGTCATTTTTGTTGCTGTTTTTCATTTCTAACACAGTGCGTCGGTGGTATAGCGGTTAGGACGCTCGCCGACCATGCATATTGTCCGGGGTTCGACCCCCGGCCGGCGCACTCCTTTACCTCACTGAGCCAGAAATAATCCTGATAAAGAGGAAAGGTTGGGCATGAGGCTAGCAACCCCATCCTGTAAAAATTAAACACTGCTACAGAAACTTCAAGCCACTAGCTTAGAGCCCTATGTTCCACTGGGAACGTGAAGGAAAAAAGCACAGTAATCAGAATTTAAGGAGGCGAAGAATACGAATGGAAACAGCAAGTTTCAGCTTTATTAAGGGCCTGAACATCCGCGGTATGCCGAAGGTGATGCCGTTCAGGAACAGTGAACGCTGATAACTCTAATAGTATAACTGTAGATGATGTTCCGTGCGTTATTCCGTCCAGTGAAATACCCGATCACGGCATGCAACAGACATTTCCACAGGCACTGGCTAGTGTTAAGCAAGCACTATATAACGATATTGATGCTGACACTGAAATGGTGGACATAGATGAGTCAGCGGGAAATAATGCTGAAATACATCGTTTTCACACAGACGCAAAAGTCAAGACACCGAAACCATCAAAACCCATCCTACTGGTGGTCCAACCATCGCTTTATAAGTCAGTTACTCCTCAGTCTGACAATCCACACTCTGTGAAGCACCAGTCGAATCTAGCTACCCAACTTAACATGACCTTATCTAGTTTTCGCATCCATGATCAAATTTCTTTCCTGTTATAAAATTACGATAAGACTGCTGAAAAATGGAATAAATATATCACTGATCTCAACATAATACATCAATAATCTTTAAGCAAAGGGTGCTGTTCACAACAAAGTTATATAGGAGAATTGACTTCAAGCTTTATTTTTCCGATATATCTGTATTACATTCATGTGATGTCTGGGTTTTTTGTTAATGCGAAGACAATATTTCTATATCTCTTTATGTGCTACACAAACAGACTTTATAGCAGACTGTTCCGACTGACTCTCATGTCAGAGAGAACAACCAAACTGTAAGTCCATTATACATCAAATTATGTGTAATTTATATAATAACTTATCCATGCCTGTACAACTGGTATGTTCCTGCATAAACAGGAAGGAATATATTATTATTATTATTAAAACAATATTTATGCATGCCTATACAATTGGTGTACCCTACATAGCTAGGGAGAAAAAATGTACCTTATTATATTATCTTTACTAAATATGCTTATTAATATTGTGTGAATTATCGAACTGATGATGCCTGTAAACTGGCGTCCCTCATGTAAAAAATGAGAATATATATTATTATTATTATAGCTGATATCAACAACTACCGCCCCATCAACATCACGTCTGTAGTTTCACGTGTAATGGAAAAGATAGTTAAGACTCAAATCATTCAGTGCTTGCTGTCAAATGACCTACTATCCCCATCCCAATACGGTTTTTTAAGTAGAAGGTCGTGCATAACTTGCCACTTAGATTATTTTGACTATATTTCACATTGCATTGATAATGGGCGTTCGGTAACAACATTGTTTCTCGACGTTAGCAAGGCCTTCGATAAAGTCCCACATATCAGACTCCTAACAAAACTCCAATCCTACTGAATAACCGGAAAACTTCTCAAATGGATAAGTTCTTTTCTCACAGAAAGAGAGCAATTAGTCAAAATCAACCACCACATGTCTTCCTCAAAGCCGATAACCAGTGGTGTAATACAAGATGCCGTTCTTGGCCCTATTCTGTTCCTCTTATTTATAAATGACATACCTTTTTGCAGCTGATCTCTAGATAGTATATGATTATGGGTACGGTGATATGAGCGTCGAAAGCAAGACCCAACAAGACTTAAACGATCTAGGCGATTGGAGCGAAAAGTGGCAACTGACTTTCAACCCAGACAAGTGCGGTGTAACCCACCTTGGACGCTGGAAACCGATAATGTGCCTATACATGTACGGTAAGCTCCTCTCAAAACTGAACACAGTCACAGATCTCGGGATAACATACTCAGATTTATCCTTTTCCGATCATGCAAACAAAGTTGTATCTGACTGTAAACGACTTACTGGCTTTGTACTGCGCAACTTCTACACCCAAGAAGCAAGATTAGCTATATATAGGACATGTATCCGTCCCAAACTTGAATATTGTGCCCTCCTATTTAGTAACCTCAGGTCTGTAGACAGAAAAGAAATCGAAAGTGTCCAGATATTCTTCACAAAACGCATAATAGGGTTCGACCAACAAGTGGAATATGTTGACAGGTGTGTACGTCTGAAATTAGAGCCTTTGTGGTTAAGGAGAGTGAAGTGCAACTTATTTCTACTCTTCAAAGTCATTAGGAAACATTGCCACAGTAACTCATCCATAACGTGGGAAAATATTAAATCATATCAGCTGCGAAACCACGACTACCTTGTCAAGGTGGCTATCCACAGAAAATCCATTAGGGCAAACTTTTTCACCATAAAATATTGCACTCTTTGGAACCAAATACCACCTGAAATAAGATGTTGTGAAAACCCTGATGGGTTCAAACGGAGCCTAGAAAGACACTTTAACATGTCCGCCCTAGCTCGTCTAAAAGACCACAACTGTTGGTAGAACGGAAATTGAAGGCCAGTCCAGTCTTCAGTATAGTCACATACATATAACACGACTCCAATACTCACGCAGCGAACGTTAACTAATTTACTGATTTCTATTCTCTATAATTTTCACTAAGTTGTGTTGGTAAAAGTAACATTGGAAATAATTATAATAGCATCCACACTTTTTCACATTTTACATATGTCTCAACTACAGGCGGAACTGACGAGGACATCAAAGCCAGAATCGGAAAAGCAAGACAAGCTTTCATTACTCTCAAATCTGTGTGGAGGTCAACAACAATCAGCATCAAAAATAAGATCCGGATTTTCAACTCCAATGTGAAGTCAGTGCTACTATACGGATCAGAGACTTGGCGAGTCATAAAGAGCATCTCAAACAAACTTCAAACCTTCATTAACAACTGTCTCCGCTCAATACTCAAGATCAGATGGCCAGAAAAGATCAGCAACAGGGATCTCTGGGAGCGAACCAATCAGGAACCGATAGTGAAACAAATAGGCAGAAAGAAATGGAGATGGATTGGCCATACGCTGAGGAAACCATCAAGTGACATCACTAGACAAGCCCTCGAGTGGAACCCGAAAGGGAGGCGGCGAGTTGGTCGTCAGTGCAAGGGTGACTTGGAGGAGGTCATGTGAAGAGGAGATGAAAGCATGTGGGCAGACCTGGAGCAGGGTGAAAAAGTTGTCAGAAAACCGAAGTCAATGGAGGTGCGCAGCTGAAGCCCTATGTTCCTCTAGGAACTAAAGGATACAATAATAATAATAATATGTATATACTAATATAATAATACTTATTAATCATGCATGTTCAATTCTAAAATTAGATTGTTATTAAAATAATTAAAATATTTATGCATCAAATGTCCCCTTGCTTTACCGCGCTTGTTTCTATTATAACACTCAATTATTGAACCTAGTGTATTATTTGATATACGAATTATATTATTGATTATACTCTTATCATATATGGTTTTATTTCCTCTAGGGCTCCCTGTAAACTAACTACCATTCTTCAGCATACACACACTGCAGTATTGTTAACCAAATGCCGAAATTTTGTTGGTTCTGTGTTAATATCTTTTTATAATATGTCTAGACACGTTACTTTGCAATGTCAGGTGTTTACTATATATAAGTACACTAAGTCCTGCCAACCGACCTTACCTTCAGTTCATACTACCTACATTGAACCAACTCTAGTGTTCTGCTGAATTTTGCTCCACTATTCACAAAACATATTCCATTTACTCTTTAAGGTTTTAACCTCTTATAAACTAATCTGTTCATTAGGATGCATGCACACATATAATATGTTCAAAAAGATGTACGTGGAGACCTATTGGAAGCACTCATTAAGAAAGCTAGGGAGATGGAATATGGGGTACGAACATGTCTGGTACCAAGCAATATATTTTCTGTAACAATAATAATCACAGTCTCAGAGCCTAACATCAAAAAAGGAGGGAGGGTGGTGCTAGCTGATCAGTAGATATGGTGGTGGTCACTAAGGTGAATCACCCCATTCTGCAGGAACAGCAATATGCAATTTGACGGCTCGAGATATTTCTGATTTTTATGAGGGCTTAGATCTTTATCTTGAAAAAGATAATAATGAACGCCTTGACAGATCATGCTTCTACCTTTAAATATATACCATTCGCTCAGCCTATTGTTGAGATGCGACCACGTGGGATCTGCACAGATTTATGGGGCATCTTATAAATTAACTTGCTATCCATTGTCAGATCTTTAAATACCACTTCATAATATCTTGTCTCACTTATTTTCTAATAACGTCTTTACTTGATTCTCATTATATTCCATTAAACCTAACATTTTATAGCTCTTTATGAATTTGATTCGACTTATTCTATTCCTATTCTCTAGAGGGTACGGTTGTGCACCAAATAGAAAAAAGACATGAAATAAAAACAACTGGCTTGAAAATAATTGTATTAAAGCCAAAAATGGACATCATGATAGTATAAAATATATTGGTTTCATTATACATTGCAAATGAACGTTGTCGGCCTAAGGATTAATTACCTCCCCATTCTGTTTTCTATATAAATGTGTTTATTAATGATATATTTCACTCACTTAATCTGTTACACTTTAATGTTTCACCTTAGCACTTTAACTTTTCTAAAACAGCTTCCAATTCCTTGTAAACGTTGTACTTACCTCAATATTGGTTGGTTATCGTATGCCTACAACCACAGTGGTTAGGACTCTCGCCGACCATGCACATGGTCCGGGGTTCGAGCCCACGCCGGCGCACACCTGATATCTATGGTCGGCCTGCAAAATTTGGGGCACCGATATCCATGCTGAAAATTCCATACTTGTACCGAAAATACAGTGTGGAATCAAGCTGTAAATCAAAAAAAAAACGAAACGATGTCAGTTATCCCGCGCAACTTGGAGGACAACTGTACAATTCAATAACTATACGGCCTGGTTCACACAATGAGAGTAATTATATATACGTATCAAATATTTAACTGTTGAAACATTATTAACTTGTAGACAATTTAAGATTTGACATTATAACATACTTGATCGTGCCTGTAAAAATGGCATGCATTTTCAAGTAAATTTATGTTTATATGAAAATAAAATTATTAATATTATAAGTATATTAACGCTTAGATAAAAGGTTATTGCGAAGTATATAAGCTGTGGTTTAGTGAAGAGTGGTTTCAAAGATCTTAAAAGCTAGAACCCTGTGGGATACCCATGAATCTGTGTGAGGCCAACAAGGTCGCATCTTGACAAGAAGCTGAGCAGACTTGTAGATGTCAGGAGCGGAAGCGTTGTTTATTTCTTCATTTATAGCCAAACAATCATCATTGCTCTATATGTGAACGACTTAAATTCATGTTTAATTATCGATCTGTCGAAGGCCTTCTCAAAGTCTATAAAGTTGAGGTAGGGGTTTGATTGCCATTCCATGCTTTGTTCTGTGATGATGATGCGTAGAGTTGCAATTTGGTCAGAACATGACTTGCCTTTTCTAAATCCAGCTTGTTCTGGTCGGAGTTGTGCATCCAGTGCGTCGTTTATTCTCTCCAGGATGATGCGAATCAGGATTTCACTTGGCGTCGACAGGAGCATGATTCCTCGCCAGTTCTTGCAGAGTGAGGCAGAAGTCTTCCTTCTTTGGTAGTTTCACGAGGTAACCTTTCCTCCAGTCAGTAGGCACCTTTCCTTCCTTCCAGACCTTTTGTAATAGTGGAGTCAGCATGTCTGCTGTAGTCTCTGGGTCCGCTTTCAGTGCTTCAGGGGGTATTCCATCTGTTCCAGCTGCTCTCCTTGTCTTGTCTCTTCTTTCTTCCTAGAACCATTCAATACGTTTCGTTGAGAATCGCCTTCAGAGACTTCCAATGTTCTTCCACGCATGATTCTTCAGTGATGTCGTGTAGTGTTTCCTGCCTTGCTCTGACAGTTGCAGTGAAAGTGTCTTTTGTGGTTGTGTCCTTCAGTTTCTGAGTGTTGAACTTGCATTGTGGCCTGTCCCCAGCTATCCTCAAGGCTTTTAGTTTCACCTTGAAAATCCCTTGTACTAGATAGTGGTCTGAACCCACATCTGCTCCTCTCCTCGACCTTGTGTCCAGTAGGCTCCGTCTCCACTTTCTTGAAATTGAGATGAAGTCTATTTGGTTTTTAGTGTTTCCATCTGGTGAAATCCATGTCGTCTTGTGTACTTCCTTGTGTTTGAACACACTGCCACCAATCACTAAATCATTGAAGGCGCAGAAGTCTGAGAAGAGTTCACCATTGTCGTTCATTTCACCGAGGGCCTCTCGACCCATGGTGAGTTCTCTTCCTGTGTTGTATTCCTCCCAGCTTCGCATTCATGTCGCCCATCAGGATTTCGATATCGCCATTTGGGACGTTGTCCATTACTGTTTGTGGTTGTCTGTAGAACGCCTCCTTCTTCTCTTGTTCTGAGACGTTTGTAGGCGCATAGCATTGACATTGAATGACTGTAAGCTTCTTTCCTTCCTTTTGAGTTGAACCTGGCTGTCATTATCCTGGAGGAGATTGGTTCCCACTGCATGAGAGCTTTGACTGCTGTTGGTGATATCATGATGGCCACTCCCTCGGTGTGCGCGTGGTCGTCCTCTGGGTGGCTGGAATAGATTATTGTCTCAGTTGGCACCTTCCAGTTCCGTTCCATCTGCTTTCGCAGATTCCCAACACCTCTGTTATGTACCTTCTCATTTCAGCGGCTATCTGGACAGCCTTTCCAGTTTCGTACATTGTACGAACATTCCAGGTACTCATCCTTACTTTTGATTTCATCGAAAGAAGGCACATCGGGTGGCTGGCTTCCCGAAGGCTTTTACCAGCCTGGGTCATTTCACTTCCCCGATTCCAGAGAAAAATAAGGCTATTTTTTATGTTTTTAGAATTTTTAATATATTTATTCGTGGAAGTTTCTGTAGCGATTTGGTTGTTTTACGCGGGTGGAGTTGCTAGCACCACGCCCCAACCCTCCCTCTTTATCCGGACTTGGGACCGGCTAGAAAACTAGGAAGCTAGTAGCCTTGCAAGCTAGTAATCATCATCACTTCTATCCAACTCAAGAAACAACCATTAAACGACACTTCATTACTTCTCAGTCTAGAGAGGCAACAAAAAGTAAAAAGCATCTGTAATCAAACAGAAATCACTGAGAATGAGCAGATATTGTTCACACTTTGTATGTTTCTTCATGTCACCTAGAATTTGTTATTGCTATTGCTGTTATTCCGCAAATCGTAGTATTACGAAATTCTTAGAAGACAATCCGACAACAATGTTGACGGTGTCGGTGGCGCCACGATTACTCATAAGCTTCCATCTCCTCCATGTCACGCAACTCATCGTTTCTTTCTATTCCATCACAACCCACTTGAGGGTTTGGCATAGGCAACACGCTAATTCACGGTCTCCGCAGCGCGTGTCCCATCATCCGTTCCCACTCTCTTCGGTATATTTATTGAACTGTGTGCTATTCGTTGGCTCGTTGCAAGGCAGACCTCCTCGTTGTTAATTCCTTCTAGCCAGATATCTATCTGATCTTCCGTATGGAGCACAGACACCTGTTGACAAATGAGAGTCTTCAGTCTGCGGTCAATTGGAAATACTTCTGAAGACCATGGTCGTCGAAGCTGGGAAGCACACCGACTTCATTGACATTAGTGTTGAAAATCTAAATCTTGTTGTTTATGCTTAGTGCAGTAGATTCCCAGACTGGTTTCACTCTGATTAATGTAGGCCAGTCAAGCCTTTCCGACCTGGCTGGCTGACTGGTTGACTTTGACATCCTCAAGTGTGACGTCTGTAGTTGAAGGGATCTTCTCAAGCTGGACAAGTTAAAGAGGTGACCTTATCCAAGTTTCTCCCGTTGACAGTTATTCATTCTTCTTCTTCTTGTTTAGGTATCTCTTCATCACCTTTGTCAAGTGAAGTCCTACCTTTGACCCGTAGATGCAATTTTCACACTACTCAGTCAAGCAGACAAACAATCAGACATTGATCAGTTGATACAGATCAAATCTTTCCAAAGCTACAACAACAACAACAAACAAGACACTAGTCTCAGGGAGGAAACCTGACCCATCTACCAGAGTGAACGTCTTCAATTAGTCTCAACAACGCGTCGAAAATGACTTTGGTTCATGGTCCACGGTGCATAGTCCACTACAATAACTTCCCATGACACTTCATTTGCTCTCTCCATAATATGTTCCCCAATAGAAGAGATAGACTGTCTCTTTTCACCATGAGTGGATTCATGCAATCCAGTCTGCTTCTGAAGTGTCATTTTCCACTCCCAATGTGCTAATCATAATTCATTCAATCAGAAATTATAGTCAAGTCTCCATGTGAAGGTCACATCGAGTCTACAATTTGTCTGTTTCAGTGAGAATTTGTAAGGACCGCTTTCGGTGGAAGGGAGAAACGACTAAGTTATAGTCTATAATTCTACTCGAAAAATAGTCATTTGTGTAAAATTATTATCACTATACCCTAGTTACTGCTAGATTTAATCGGTGCCTATTACTCTGCATCTATCACCATACATTTGTCTGAAATTCCCTTGCTTTCATTTGAATTTGTGTGATGACTAATGCATCATAGGTGGTCACTGAATTACGTGAATACTGACTGCATTAAGAAAACGGAAAACATCTCAGCGAACACTTACAACACTTATATGAATAAAATAAAAATAAAATACAGACAAATACAAAAAATACAAAAAACAACGACTGAAAACCTCTTCCCCTATGTGTTCATCAATGGTGGAATATTCAAATTCTGTGAAGTGTATTCGGTTGCATGCTGTGAATGCCAACAACAAACACGATAACTAGGTCGACCACAATTATTCACAGCCTGTCCCGTCTATAAAACCCAACGTAGCACATTACTACTTTGAAAACAGGCCAATCTACGCATATCCCGGCTTATATCACTATTTCAAGATAAATAAACTCGAATTGTGCCACTACGACTAGCACCACTACTACTACTACTACCAGTACTGCTAGCAAAATAGTGTAAAAAGTATCCAATCAAATTATTGGCATTTCATTTGAAAACTTAACATTTGTAAGATAGTTGGGTAACATACTTCTTCACTCCTCCTCCTCCTTCTCCACACCTGTCTCCTGCTGCTGTGCTGTTGAACAATTTCTTCAATCACACAAGACTGAGTTACACAATTCTTGTGGGAATAATCGCACGATAATCCACAGTCAGTCATATACCTCTTCTGCAACAGTCGAATCGGACTCATCTCATGTTATATGTAGCAGCGCATTCATTCATCAATCTACTACCATGAAACACAAGCATTGCATTCACTTCCACTTGTTCACTCTTACTGAATTTCGTCACCAAAAGAGTACAAGTCCCTCATAACATACCATGTAATGTCGGAATCGATTCTGAAGAGTGAGTGAGTGCTTGGTCAAACCTTCTGTTGTCGACTGTCTTTCTCCAAACAGCTTCACTTCCTACTTGTCTGCATGAGAAGAAAAAAGATGATTTATATTCGTTATTCAAACAGCAGGCTGTGTTCTACTACATGAAACACTACACAGTAAAAAGGAATTGGTTGCAACAACATCCTATGCAACATTCAGTGCAGGCAAGTTCATCTTCGGCATCCAATTTATCAATTCTGCATTTTGCATTAAAATCTTCAATATGCATATCGCCAGAATACGTATTTCGAGAAATTACGGATTGACGAGTATTGCAAGTTAGACGTTGACAATCTCCGTCTTAGGAATAACCCACTATACATCTATATCTATATCTACATATATATATATATATATATATATATATATATATATATATATAAAGTGACACAAGATAAGCTTCAGTGGAAAGTTATTGTCCATTAAAGTAGTACTACAAATAGAGAAAGTGTAGCACCTCATCCCCATGAAGTGCGCCTTCATCACATTGGCTGTTCACCCAGGTGAACTACATCCCTGTATATCATACGAGGCTTCTGGAGCACATATCTGAACTCCGATCATGCTTTAGTGGATGTCACGATCATTTCACGATTTGGTGGTGCTCATATACGTCGTCTTCTACAGTTCAATGTAAGTGAACTGGTAGCACCTACTACTCTGAGAACCACCAGATTGAGCGAATGTCAAGGCTAGATAGCAACTCTTCGAACTGCATAGATGAATGATGGTAACGCCTGCAGAACCTTATGAGAATAGCTAGTAAAGCCACTCATAGCTTAAAATAGTACACCACTTAATACCACTGGGCTTCTGACAGTTTCTAGCAACGTTCGCATGTGTGCTGGTTCATTCCGTCGGGTGGCAAGTACAATATCATGCATAAGATTCAACAGTGTTTACCACCTAAGGACCGCGTATTCTGGTGGTCAGAACATGCCTGTGACATCCAACTAGCAGCTACGTTGGCGAATACCTGAAAGCTATCCCAGCTCATCCATGCCACCCACTAACAGCATCAAGCTAGGTGTCAGTCAGACATTCTGAGATGCACATAGTGACTCGCTTAACCCTCTCCCGATAGAGAAACTTCTTTCAACACGCGAGAAACTAAAGCTTAAACTTCCCAATATGTTACTGATTCAATTAGTACAGTGTAAGTTTTTTCTAAATACATGAAGAGGAAAATGAACCCGAAGAATGACAACGCATAGTGAATAGCCTGGGTGTATGTGTCATGGGTGTATGCAGTCCAAAGCTTGGCGGACAAAACTACTAATTCAACCACTGCTACTAGCGCGTTTTCAACGGTCCTCCAACCGATGTCAGTTTATCATCTAACCTGAGAGTCAGGAAGACTGGTGCAGCATGTCTTAATCGACAGGGGGATATTACACTCCAAACAAGTGAAATTACAATATGCAAGATGGTGTCAAAAATGACATCTTGATTAGAATGAGATTCATTCAAATTGATGACACATTCAACAACTGTGAAGCCTATTATTACAGTCACTTTCATCACTAATCGCCTTTTCTATAATCATTCCAGTTCCCAAGCAAAACAGACAGATGGTCACCGAAAGTTATAGCTTCATGCTACTACTACTACTACTGTCTGATTTGGAAAAGCGAGATTTCACCAACCGCCTCCTTTGCTATCACAGATAATCTAAGGCTCATAGGATTTTCGAAGAATTCCAACAATGCGATCGATGTATACAACGGATGAATCTCCTAGTCAGGTAAAGATGAATAGCTTTAGTGACTATTCGACTACCTTCGACTCGTAGTCAATTCCATTCGAGAAGGGAGAAGACGCTGACTAGAAAAAGTGGGAAAACATGAAAATCTCTTAAATCAATAATTAATAACTAGAGATAAGGGAGGAAGTAGAAAATTTCAACAAAGTCGTTTGAAACCTTACTTAGTTAGCATGTGTTGCATACCTGCGAGGATTTCTCTCCACTAACTAATTGCTTGTTGCTTCATCTTCCATTGCCAATTTGAAAACTCCATATCCCATGTCTGGTATTACTATTACTATTATTATTATTATTATTACTGTCGATCTCGTTTCCGCCTCCAAAATTTTCATGATTGTTATCAGAATTCAGAAAGTTATTGACTAAGGGATATAAAACTTGTCGAATGTGACCAAGCATGCATTCAGCGAAGTGACTTCTTATACTAGAAGCTCCGGAATGTGTGTAGGCTGGTTGTTTATTCAGTGACCTGGGAGAAGAACAAAGAATAATATCACGATGCAACATGCTATCAAAAAGGCTTAAGATTTAGAATCTGAAACCTTCAGACTTGAAAAATCAACTGACTTGGCCAGAAACGACAAACAGCAAGCCGGCTCTTCAAAATAATGTGAAAATTAATCCAGAAGACAGTTTGGTCAATAAAATCGTCATCACATGGACGACCTAGTATGACTGATGATGAGCAGATTTCGGTCTCTCCCTCAAAATCCTATCCCATATAGACTCGCATTTGCAGTCTCTGTCTCGAAGACTAGGATTAAGGAAGTGGCTCATTAAGACAACCAACTGCTTCCGTATGGACATCTGGACACTATCCAACTACTTGCACAAAATAACAGATATCACGGGGTGTATCACTACGCACATTCACTGTGCAGAGTCAAGGATACTTCAGACTGACCACAGACAGCTGTTTCGCTCAATGTATCATAACATTCTCAAGTTGCTATTGCACAGAATGTTATCCATGGTAAAGAAACATAACTGTAACCCAATTAGTGATGATAGCCATAGGATCATATGTGTTGATTTATTTATCCGTAAGGAAACAGTGAGAATACTCCCGCCTAAATATGAAGACATCATCAATAAGTAAATCTCACAACTACCGATGCCAACCACACACAAGTCATTAATCATACCATCTGGATTGTTGTAATCATATTGTGGTAGGTGATCACAGCAGGGAACATAGGACGTGGTTCTCGTGCTTGCTGGCGCTCGTCAGCGAGACCTATCTGTATTTTCAAAGGAGCACATAGCCTCTTTGAGACTAGAACCTAGGTCACTCAGTACTGCATGCAGAGACATTAGCACTGAGCTATAGAGGTTTGTGATTGACTCCCTTTAAGATTGTACTGAAAAGTTTGACTGGACATTACGTAGTGACTGAAACTCTGACAAGCTGCTGAGAGAATTTGTACAAGATTATTTCAATTCACCTAAGATTGCTCATCGAGGAAGACAGATGAACTATCAGGCTGCATCGATCGACACAGATTTGACGTGCGTTACGCATTCCAAACAATTGTCTTTCTCGTCGAACAATCTCACTCCACACAGGATAAAATCAGATAAGAATTAGCGGTCGTCAAATCAAGACTTCGAATCGATGCATCAAGTCTGTGATTGTTAAATTCAGCCTTGTAGGCGGCATGTTTAGCCCACCTTGCTGGTGTTCCCTAGACGCTAATTCAGAATTCAGCGTCTCATGCATATATATGTATATATGGACTATAAAAAGAGTAATAAAATAAAACCCTTGCTCTATAATTGAACACAAAAAGAACAACATTATGTATACTCACCGATTACGTGACTTCATAGAACGATATATGTCGAATTAAAAATCACTTTTAGATTGAAACAGATGGGAATCACCAATTAAATCAAAATAGAGGAGGCATAGGGACGTTTCTGTACAAAAGAAGCATGTACAATCCCTACTTCTGTCTTGGGCGTAGGGAGACAGACATTTATTTATTTTCTATATTTTATTTGTTTTGTGTATTCAGTTGTTCTATGTACCTTTCCCTCATTACTGCGATTATTGTTACTGTTATTACGATTCTCAGTTTCAATTGTCTCCACTTCTCCCACTCGTCATTCTAAATGCAAAAATATCGTATCTTGTCAAATTTGATACCATGTAATGTAACGTTTCATATTAGCCTACCAGCCCTAAAATGATACAGCCTTTTCGAACACCTATAAATCTTATGAATTACTGTGTATCTGGCATTAACTGTTTTGCCACCTGCCACTTGACACTTAACTATGATTATAATCACAAATATTTTAATTGCATTTCACACTACTATTGTTATTATTATTTTATTATTATTATTATTATAGTTTCATGTCTTCACGCATTTGATTGAATTCCCTCACGACATATGATTTGTTCTAAGAACCTTATGTATACGATTGTACAGCTTGATGGTAATCTCGTTGAATAGAATGACTTCGCTGAATATCGTGTTCTTAGTGTTACAGTGGTAATTATAAAATTAACGTATGATTGTTTGTGTGTTTGATTGTGGGGTGAGACTAGATTTCCAGCAGGCACACGCGAACCTACGCACACACACACACACACACTGCTAATCGTCGCCTAGTTCGACTACTCGGCTGTAGGGAATCAGGATTTGAGGATCGGTTAGGTTAGGATAGGCGGAGAGAGTGGCGAGCAATCCCAATGTGTAGAAACGACATCATAACTGATAATAATTCACAAATCTTCAAGCCCGATCTTCTAATTGACGTGCAAAGGAAGCAGTATGTATATGAGGTCATCATATACGGACCGTCAGTTCGTTGTAGGGAAGAGATTCCATGTGAGAATAGTCTATCCAGGGTAGTGTTTTGTTTATTCTCACAGCTATAATGTGTTTATTTGTTTGTTTCAGTCTTTCAGAGCACAGTCTATACAGAATGAACTGTGAGTTGTCACAGTGAATCGAATGTTCATTGATATAAGTGGAAAACTTCGGCACTGTGGTAGAGTATAACTCCATTATGGATAAGATGTTATTTTGATAAATCACACAGTGTTGTACAGTAATATTAATTGATGACCACGTTTCGAGCACAAACTATTGCCACTCATAATCATGTCAAGTTACTCACTCACACAACTTTTTTCTTTCACTTATATACATCTGTGGAGTCGATTAGATATTGGATTAAAACTCAATATGAGATAATGTACATTCAGAAATAATAATACGAGTGTTATTGATCAATTACAATTAGATGGGAAATAAGACGAGTGTTTTTTATAGTCATAATAAGTTACTTGTTAGAATGTTGTGATGTGTTTGAATTGAAATAGAATTTTAAGATTATTTATTATCCTCTTCTGATTTGACCGGCGGTAATAATATCTTCCATGCATATTTCTGGTATTTGCATTGAGTCATTTCTGTTGCATGTGTTGTGTTGGGTGTAGACTCGATGAACAAGGATTCCGTAATCAACCTCTCTCTTCACCTAGCTATATTACTTTTTAGAATTTTAACCCTATCCCACCCTATTGTGTGGTTGTTTGTTATTGCGTGAAGTGCAATAGCTGAGCATTTTTCTAAATTAATTATCATCTCGGGGTCGAAACGGATGAAACAATATACTCATCCACAATAGATTGAACACTGGGTGCAGGAGTGAGCAATGGGGGAGAAAGCTTATGATCACGTGAGTCAGCAGTATCTCTCTTCATTCAATAGAATTAGCATGTCCTTATAAAATGTGAACATACCCAACTAGACTCACCGCGCACACGGTCATCCCTGTTAACACTGGTCACCACCGGGTGAATAGAAGTAATTTCAGAAGACCTCGGATTCTCCTGACATGCTGTGTTCGGCCTGTCTGCCATGGTGAAATTCAGCTTTCTCAGTATTTCTTGTCCCTTACGACGGAGTTGAGCCCAAAGTCGTCTCGGATATCCCTCTGAGTGAAGACATTGTGAGATTTTCATCCACGTGTAATGCGGCAACTTCAATTCATCGACGTTGCCGCAATACACGTGGATGAAAATCTCACAATGTCTTCACTCAAAGGGATATCCGAGACGACTTTGGGCTCAACTCCGTCGTAAGGGACAAGAAATACTGAGAAAGCTGAATTTCACCATGGCAGACAGGCCGAACACAGCATGTCAGGAGAATCCGAGGTCTTCTGAAATTACTTCTATTCACCCGGTGGTGACCAGTGTTAACAGGGATGACCGTGTGCGCGGTGAGTCTAGTTGGGTATGTTCACATTTTATAAGGACATGCTAATTCTATTGAATGAAGAGAGATACTGCTGACTCACGTGATCATAAGCTTTCTCCCCCATTGCTCACTCCTGCACCCAGTGTTCAATCTATTGTGGATGAGTATATTGTTTCATCCGTTTCGACCCCGAGATGATAATTAATTTAGAAAAATGCTCAGCTATTGCACTTCACGCAATAACAAACAACCACACAATAGGGTGGGATAGGGTTAAAATTCTAAAAAGTAATATAGCTAGGTGAAGAGAGAGGTTGATTACGGAATCCTTGTTCATCGAGTCTACACCCAACACAACACATGCAACAGAAATGACTCAATGCAAATACCAGAAATATGCATGGAAGATATTATTACCGCCGGTCAAATCAGAAGAGGATAATAAATAATCTTAAAATTCTATTTCAATTCAAACACATCACAACATTCTAACAAGTAACTTATTATGACTATAAAAAACACTCGTCTTATTTCCCATCTAATTGTAATTGATCAATAACACTCGTATTATTATTTCTGAATGTACATTATCTCATATTGAGTTTTAATCCAATATCTAATCGACTCCACAGATGTATATAAGTGAAAGAAAAAAGTTGTGTGAGTGAGTAACTTGACATGATTATGAGTGGCAATAGTTTGTGCTCGAAACGTGGTCATCAATTAATATTACTGTACAACACTGTGTGATTTATCAAAATAACATCTTATCCATAATGGAGTTATACTCTACCACAGTGCCGAAGTTTTCCACTTATATCAATGAACATTCGATTCACTGTGACAACTCACAGTTCATTCTGTATAGACTGTGCTCTGAAAGACTGAAACAAACAAATAAACACATTATAGCTGTGAGAATAAACAAAACACTACCCTGGATAGACTATTCTCACATGGAATCTCTTCCCTACAACGAACTGACGGTCCGTATATGATGACCTCATATACATACTGCTTCCTTTGCACGTCAATTAGAAGATCGGGCTTGAAGATTTGTGAATTATTATCAGTTATGATGTCGTTTCTACACATTGGGATTGCTCGCCACTCTCTCCGCCTATCCTAACCTAACCGATCCTCAAATCCTGATTCCCTACAGCCGAGTAGTCGAACTAGGCGACGATTAGCAGTGTGTGTGTGTGTGTGTGCGTAGGTTCGCGTGTGCCTGCTGGAAATCTAGTCTCACCCCACAATCAAACACACAAACAATCATACGTTAATTTTATAATTACCACTGTAACACTAAGAACACGATATTCAGCGAAGTCATTCTATTCAACGAGATTACCATCAAGCTGTACAATCGTATACATAAGGTTCTTAGAACAAATCATATGTCGTGAGGGAATTCAATCAAATGCGTGAAGACATGAAACTATAATAATAATAATAATAATAATAACAATAGTAGTGTGAAATGCAATTAAAATATTTGTGATTATAATCATAGTTAAGTGTCAAGTGGCAGGTGGCAAAACAGTTAATGCCAGATACACAGTAATTCATAAGATTTATAGGTGTTCGAAAAGGCTGTATCATTTTAGGGCTGGTAGGCTAATATGAAACGTTACATTACATGGTATCAAATTTGACAAGATACGATATTTTTGCATTTAGAATGACGAGTGGGAGAAGTGGAGACAATTGAAACTGAGAATCGTAATAACAGTAACAATAATCGCAGTAATGAGGGAAAGGTACATAGAACAACTGAATACACAAAACAAATAAAATATAGAAAATAAATAAATGTCTGTCTCCCTACGCCCAAGACAGAAGTAGGGATTGTACATGCTTCTTTTGTACACAAACATCTGGCTTAAATTCACGAAATGTCAAAGCCTCTTCTGTTTTTTGAAATTTTTAACGATGGTAACGTGGCCGTCAAGTTAGCATGGATTTGACAGATGATCTCAAAGTCATGTTCAGGGTTGGTGGAGTGACAGGAGTCGATCAGGTGTTCTAGAATACATACAGCTCCACATACACTTCCTTTCTCCCTTGTATAACCATGCTGTTGGAAAATGCTGTCGTATCCGTGTGGAAAGCATTCCCCGATTACGGTCAATTTGCGTTGCTCCACAAGAGCAGGTTAACTGAGAGATGCACATGGAGACGGACAGACGGGGGAGATTATCTTTTACAGAGATGGAGATCAACTCAACGAGGGTGAGCGTCATTTGTAATTTTGCAGCAGAAAAAGTTTTACTGACTGGTTTAGAGAGACGGATTTTGAGCATATCTGAAGCTTGATCACCTTTGGATTCCAATTCCATGAATATGGTTATCTCTGAAACTGAGTCGATGACCAGTTTCAACGACTCACCTTTCGTGTTTTAGTCAATCAATCCGCTCGGGAAAGCGTCTTCTGTGAGCTTCGCTTTTCGAAAAGCCAGCGGGCAGCCAACGTAATAAGGACTACAAATGTTTCTCATCCTAAAGCAGAACGAAGAAAAAATACTAGTGAGCTTTCATGTAAACAGTCTCCATACTGTAATACTCTTTCAAACGACCATGAATCCACTGAAAACAAGACTGAAAGCAGATGATGGCCTAAAAGACATGACACAATTATCCGTAGAAGAGATGATAATAAAAGGAGTTGGATTCTGTCTAACAATAACATATTTTACATTTGAAGGAAAATAAACCAACGAAATGAAGCAGTAGCCAATAATAGCTGACATATTCATGGAATGTTGGGAAGAGAATGCACTGAAACCATTCAGGCCATCATCAATAAAATGTTGGTGGAGATGTATAGACAACACGTTAGTAATAATGAAAAAGAACGATTTTGAGAAATTATTCCCACACACAAGCAGTCATGTCGACTCAATAAAATCCACTATAGAAATGGGGAATGAAGTTGAGGAACTGCCTATGTTAGACTGCAAAGTACAGAGTAACAGAGGATAGCATAAAAACGACGCTATATAGAAAAACTACACATTCTGAGAGACTACTTAATTATCACTCAGCTCATCCACTCACGGTAAAACGAGGATTAATACAAGGTCTTGTAGATAGAATACGCTGACTTACAACAACACTAGATGACCATCGAAAAGAAATAAACGTCTTATTCTAAATGTCACTCGACAACAACACTACCCAGAGGAATTTATCAGAGATAATATAAAGAAGAAAACAAAGAGGATAAAACCGGAGAATGACAAGAAGGAGGAAGGCGAAATCAATCACAATACCATACAAAAATGGTGCATCAAAAGCAATTCGAAGAAACCTCGAAATTGATATAAGAATAAAACTTGTACACTGTGGTAAAGTGTAATTCCATTATGGGTCAATTTTGTTTTGATAAAGTCTCACAGTGTTATACAGTAATGTTTACTGATGACGTTTCGAGCACAATTTATTGCTCATAATCATATCAAGGTGAGACTTTATCAAAACAAAATTTACCCATAATGAAACCTCAAAATTATTAGGATTCACACCACGTTGAAACCGACGAATCTGATTACAAATAAGATATATCAACTGAAAGATCCAATAAAAATGATGGGTAAAAACAATGTAATTTACAAACAGATATTTTGTACCGAGTGTCCGACTAAATATATGGGGCAAACGTCCAGATCATTCAAAATAAGAGTGAATGAACATCAACACCTGACTTAAGGTCATCCAACAGGAACACTAGCCTACAACAATTTGGAAAAAAATTGCGCCTATAGCTGCACATGCATGGGACAAAAACCACAAAATTGATTCGAACCATGTTTGCATTCTGAAATCTAATACCAGAATCTATATTCATTAAGGTCACACCGGGTACATGTCACAACGGTGACTCAGCACAACTGTCAACAACCTGGAATATAATTTCGGACACACAAAAATGAATGGACAAAAGAAAACTTTATTTATGAGTACAAAGCATAAATGTGTGAATACAAAGCAAAACAACTCCAACAGTTGATGTGATCACGGACAGTAATTCTGCTCGAAATATATTGACGATTGGCTCCAACCATCTAATATCATCAAATCAATGTCCACCGTGATGGCGAGCTACCTAGAATGGTGGCCACATTAAAAACCTGTCTGATAGAATTCAATCTGCACCAAAGAAAGGACTAGACACATCACACTAAGTGATAAGTATGCTACTGAGGCACACCAAACAAAAACAGGCCGCGTGTGACCGGCCTCAAGCAGTTGTCCCCTGGGCTCTGCGGTCACGCAACCAACTTCCACGGTGTGGGCAGCCGGGAAGTAACAATCGCCCTCACAATCCGAAATGCACACAAAACCTCTCTAATCCTCACTTATCTTTGTCTTCATCTCCATTGCCTTGTCTTCCTCCCACTGATACAACTCCTGTCAATGGAGTTGAAGATTGAACGATCAATTCTTGGTTGTTTGCTCAAAATCAACTTCCCCAATTTTCGCGGAGGCATCAATACGACAGTCATCGTCTCATCGGTCGCTGTTCAGAAAGAAGAGTGAAACATCGTCAGAAGTAACATAACGATTTATTATTGTAATATTTGTTTACAGACCTTGGTTGCTTAGTTCGCTTATTCCTTTTATATGTTGGTGTAAGAATAAAATAAATCTCAAGCGGCAGATCGGTGTTTTGGTTTTTTCGTCCGTTACAACTAAGCGTTTCTGAGAAATCTTCTAAGAACAGCGTGGGCCCAACCGTAGCGAGAGCTAAGCATTAACGGTTTATGAGACGTGACTGACAGGTTCTGACGATGAAACAGATATGGCGGATTCAAACAGTTGGTGAAATTTTGGATAGTCGCCGTTCATTTTCCTGGTGCCGGTCAAGTCCTCTTTGAACAAGCAATATCTGGAACGATTTTGGAATTTGGTCAAGTTCAACAATGCCTGGGTCAAAGAAGGGACAGAGTGTCTTGGATGCAAACAGGAAAGTAAGTCTTGGTGACTTGTCTGTTAATTGTAACGATGTGTCTGATGTTAAGCATGACATGGTTGATGTTACTGTTTCGCCGTTCAGGGATACAAGACAAACACGGTTGTGTTTGACACGTGTGCAAGAGGTGCATACAAAGGTGAACTGTGAACCGGTGAGCAAGTTCAGTGATAAGCTAAATGTAAACTCCAGGTCTGACTTCGAATTGTGTGACGATAACGGTGTTGTGAAGAAGTCTGTAGTTGCAACTGGTAAGCCGTTGCTGAATAGAGTGTCACAGAATAGAGTTACTGCTTCAGAGTGGAGTTCTTACTCCAAAAGTTTACAAAGTATAACTAGTCAGAGTGAAGATGTAAAACCTTTAATAATTTTTGAGGAGGAACCAAAATTGTCTACTTCTGTTATTAAAGAGTTTGAAAATGATGAAGTTGACGGTAAAGTGAATATTCGTGATAATGATCATGATACTTCACAGTTGTCTTTGGTTGATCATTATGAGATGAGGGATATGCCTACTACTGCTAAGTTAAGTAAAGGTTCTGTACAACTTGAAGGTGAAGTAGAATTGAATGCAGTTGCAGAAGACACGCATACTTGTCAAACCGTCAGTGTAATTGATCAGCGTGTAGCCCACCTATCATCAGATTATAGTGCTAAACCCGAACTAGTAGTGAAAGACAGCAGTGGTGGTAATCTTGCAGTTAGACAACTTTCTGAAAGCCGAGCAACAACAGCTTCTGATCCACCGCTAAGTTCATCAACTGATATCAATCAGTCGTCGTTGGTGTTGTCATCCACAATGGAAAAGACGCCCATCAACTCAAGTATCTTGTGCAATGACTATGGTAGTATCAGTTCGTTTGAAAGGACGAATATCAATGGTCAGTTTAGTGTGGATAAGCCAAGTGTAAAGGAGAGAGTTATTGTTAAATTGACTTGCATGAATAAAGGCATTTCCAGTTTCAAGTTACTATTTGAATGTTATTATCTTTGGTGTAAATTACTCTGTTTCTATACTTGGTTGATGAGATATGTCGTGTGTTTGTTGGTCATCTTTATTCTACGATACAATGACATGGGCGTGTTGCCGTTCAGATTTGAGGATATAGCTGATAGAAGGATGTTAGCAAATGAACTCTGCGACGATTTTCCAACCTAGGGCGTCAACCTGAGAAGGGTTGTAGGCGTACTGGTGTAAGTCCTACAATTCTTCAAAGGGTAGCGCATCAATGATCAGTCTAGTGTGTTTGGTGTGTGATTTTGTAAATATATTCATATTGTATATACTGAATTGATATCATCTGTCATCTAGCTGTTGGTAATTCTGTTTGTGTCTGGACGACTTCCGCTTGTGTCATCAACCTGACAAGGAATGTAGGCGTACTTCTGTAAGTCCTACGGTTCTTCAAGGGTAGTTTGTTGTACCAGAATCCACAACATTTGATGTGTTGATTGTACATATGTTTGTGTTAAATAGTTGTGTGAGTTCCAATTGATGTAATTGTTGGTTAATCTTGTTTGTGTCTGGACATTCCACAACTTACAATCGTCAACCTGTGAAGGTTTGTAGGCGTACTGGTGTAAGTCCTGCGATTCTTCAAAGGAATTCCACCAAGACATGAAATGCGAGTTTGTTTGTACTGTTTGTATATACGTGTGGTGTGTCATATCAATTGGTGTTTTTTGGATTCATTGTGTTTACTTGTTGTTTTCGTGTCTTGTTGTTATTGCGTAATTTTGTTAAAATTTTCGTCGTGATTATTTCTGAAGTTGTTTCGAGTCTTCTACATCCATGAATGAATTGATTGATGTTAAGGACAGCAGATGGGTCGTATACGCCGAGGAGGCTAGGCTATTGCTGAGAATGAAATGCACACGGAGATAATTGTTAGCTGCGGTCCGACACGCCGGGGAGAAAGAGTGTAAACGACTGGGGCTCGCATGCGTCACCGCTACTAGAACTGAGGCAGAGTGAGTGATAAGCGATTTCAGTGGTAATTGGTAATGAGTAGTTAAGAGGATGTGCGTGGAGTATCGTGAGGTCCTGCCATGGTCACTTTGCATTCTGCAAGAGTTATTCTAGCAAGTGGCGATTGTGTTGCAAGATGTCAAGAGGAGGTCTCTGTCTGGACGCGCAGGTCGTCATTGATGTGTGAGATTGTGCTGTGGGTATGCTTGTGGTGTGTTGGCTTTTCTGTTTTTTTCCATTTCAGCTCTGTCCGTGTGACCCAGGTTCTCGCAATGGCATCCAAGTCGACGTACATTGGTCGTGAAGGAAAAAGGGGTTGGATCCTTTTTTGCCGGGGAGTGTCAATGGAGTTGAAGATTGAACGATCAATTCTTGGTTGTTTGCTCAAAATCAACTTCCCCAATTTTCGCGGAGGCATCAATACGACAGTCATCGTCTCATCGGTCGCTGTTCAGAAAGAAGAGTGAAACATCGTCAGAAGTAACATAACGATTTATTATTGTAATATTTGTTTACAGACCTTGGTTGCTTGGTTCGCTTATTCCTTTTATATGTTGGTGTAAGAATAAAATAAATCTCAAGCGGCAGATCGGTGTTTTGGTTTTTTCGTCCGTTATAACTAAGCGTTTCCGAGAAATCTTCTAAGAACAGCGTGGGCCCGAGCGTAGCGAGAGCTGGGCATTAACGGTTTATGAGACGTGACTGACAACTCCTCTACTTGATGGCTCCACACTCCCTCTTCACTCTGTGTCCACTAAAAACGACGAAAGCCAAAAAACCACCACGGATAGTCTCCTAAAGCCACGCCACCAATTTCATATAGGAGCATTTAATGTTAGGACACTTGGCCAAATAGGACAACAAGCATCACTAGCTAAGACCCTGGCATCCCGAGCCATTGATGTATGGTGTGTTTCAGAAACACGCAAACAGGACCCAAGTGTGGTTATTCACCTAACCCCACCTGGCCAACAGGTTGAATCTTCAAAATTCACCTTGAGGGTGTCAGGAGATGCCACAGCTAGTTCACGAGGATTAGCTGGCGTAGGGATAGCTCTGAGTACTAGGGCAGAAAAGACATTACTTGACTGGATCCCCGTAGATAGCCGAATGTGTGCTGTCCGTCTGAACGGATCAGTAAAAAGGAGGAAGGACTGCACTACTCGCCGATGCCTTTTCGTAATCTCCGCCTATGCCCCCACTGACTGCAGTTCAGATGAAACGAAGGATGAGTTCTACCAAAAGCTGTCTAGTTTGGTGAGAAAGGCTAAACGCTCAGATATAGTCGTTCTAGCTGGTGACTTTAACGCTCAAGTAGGGAAATTGTGTCAATCTGAGAAGGATGTCGGTGGCACCTATGGAGTTCCGTGCCAGCGAACCGACAACGGTGACCGTCTCCTACAGTTCTGTTCAGATAATCATTTGTTTCTTGTAAGCACTAACTTCAAACACAAGGAGAGACACTGTTTGAACTGGCGACCCCCATCATCAAACCAACGCTGGACACAAATAGACCACATAGCAATAATCTATCGTTGGCGTGGATCGGTAGGAGATTGTCGCTCCTTCTGGAACACGTGCGTAGATACCGATCACGCACTGGTCCGCGCTCGTGTGTGCTTACGACTGAACGGACGTAGGAAACAGCTGGCGGCAAAACCATCACGTCCCCAGCTCGATCAGGAAACTAAATCCCTATTTGAGGAAGAACTAGCTAAACACATATCTGAGTTCGACAGCTGTGCTCACCCTGAAGAAGCCTGGAAGAATATTCAGTCAGCCATAGATACAGCTGTAAAAGCTGTGAATAAGGTAAATCCAAAGGTGAGTAAAAACCACTGGATTTCGACTGCCTCATCCGAACTGATAGATGCTAGAAGACTTATTCCGGCGAGCTCCGAATTCAATGAGGAGCGAAAGCTGCACAAAAGGAAACTTACGAAAAGTCTCCGCAAGGACCGTGAACAGTGGTGGGTGACAAAGGCGAAAGAGATGGAAAAAGCATCGGCGATAGGCAACACTAGGCAACTCTTTAGACTCATCAGGGAAACGGGTGGGAGAAGGAAAATCATAAGTGAGACCATTTCTGAGAAAAATGGCTCCTTAATTAGCTCTCAGGATAGACGCCTTGAACGCTGGAAAGAACACTTTGAGGAACAATTTAACTTGCCTACAGCCACACTGAACCTCCCCGCCATCCACCACGTACCCGAATGGGATATAGACACTGGTCCGCCGTCTGTAGGTGAGGTTACAAAAGCTATCAGTAATTTGAAACGAGGCAAAGCGGCAGGACCCGACGGAATTATTCCGGAGGTGTTTAAATATGGGGGTGACATACTAGTTTGTAGATTAACTGAGGTACTAGGCAAAGTCTGGGAATCAGAGGAAGTTCCATCAGACTGGGGTAAGTCACTTATTATACCGATATTCAAGAAGGGAAACAAGTCCTCGTGTGATAATCATAGGGGGATCAGCCTAACGAACATAGTCTCTAAAATCCTAGGCTCAGTAATCATGCATAGACTAAGCAGAACTCGGGAGGAACAGACAAGGGAAAATCAAGCAGGCTTTAGACCAGGTAGAGGGTGCATAGATCATATCTTCACTCTTCGACAGATTCTAGAACATAGACACACTTTTCGGCGTCCAACAATTGTCATATTTCTTGACTTGAAGGCGGCCTTCGACTCAGTAGATCGAAAGGTACTATGGCAATGTCTGACTGTGAAGGGAGTGCCAAGAAAGTACATTGCACTAATCAAGGCACTCTATTCAAACTCATGTAGCCGTGTAAGGGCTTATGGGGAATTGTCATCTGAATTGGTAACAACCAGTGGTGTCCGACAGGGATGTCCACTTTCCCCATCTCTGTTTAACTTCGTCATAGACATGCTAACGGAAGTATCCTCAACTGAACGTAGTGACTTAGGAATCGACTTGTTACCAGGGAATAATCTAATGGACTTAGAATATGCAGATGACATAGTCCTGTTAGGGGAGGATGCTGACAAAATGCAGAGTCTTCTGAACACCTTGAGCAGCAATCTTCGTATGTTTGGCATGCGATTCGCCCCTGCAAAATGTAAGATGCTGCTACAGGACTGGACCACGTCAACCCCTAACTTAGTGATAGGGAGTGAAGTGATAGAACATGTTGACCACTTCACCTACTTGGGAAGTTGTATTAGCACCAACGGACTGATTGGCGATGAAATCTCAGCACGGATCCGAAAAGCTCGAGCTGCTTTCGCTGACTTACACCATCTCTGGCGTAGGCGTGACATCCGGCTGGCTATCAACCAAGGGACGTGTGTACTGCTCATCAGTTCGCTCCGTCCTTCTCTATGGCTCTGAAACATGGCCAATATGCGTTGAAGACATGAAAAGGTTAACTGCTTTCGATCATAGATGTCTGCGATCCCTGTCTCACGTTAGGTGGTTTCACAAGATAAGTAATGTTGACCTTAGGCGTAGAGTGTTGGGCAAAGAGGGAAAATCAATCGACGAGGCTATAAAGTTACATAGACTAAGATGGCTAGGTCACGTGCTGCGCATGCCTAACCACCGCCTCCCCCGACGGGCATTGCTAGCTGATATAGGTTCAGGTTGGAAAAGAGCCAGTGGTGGCCAAACAAAAACATGGCATCAATCCATGAAGTCCTTGACAGTCAAACTGAGTCAGGTAGGGAGATGCAGACTCCCGGGTTGGGGCCCTCGGGACTCTAGGAATCAATGGCTGGAGACAATATGTGACATGGCTCAAAATCGTTGTCAATGGCGCAGATGTATTCAGTCTCTGTAATCTTTCATATTCCTTCCTACCATTACCCATTCTGTTTCACTCTTATACTTGTCAAACTGTATTGATTCTCTCCATTCATCTTCTTGTCTACCTTTGTGTGCTATTTGGAACGTGGCAACTCGAACTGCTGCACTTCGGTGCCAAGTTCTATGTTGAATCCAGACAGACAGACAGACACTACTTACTAGTGTCCAATCACAAAAACTTATCACTGTGTGTAAACTATTGAAATATAATTTCATTATATTTACTTCATCTATTCCACAATGCTCAAACTTTTTACTGACACGAATTAAGTTCCCTTTACTCGAGATAGACACCCAACTATAAAAATTAGTTAGCTGTCAATTCCATGTATGTTCCCGGTGGATGAACCTTTTGAGATGTCCATCACTGCATCTACTGAGGCAAACATCAAGCAAGGGAATGCTCAGTTCAGATACGTTTTCTATGGTGAATTGCAAAACAGATAGCAGTTGTTAAATGCAAACAAGATATCGCCAAGAAATACGTTCTCATCGCAGAAAAGCTATGCACCTCAATGTAATCATATAAATATATGGGATACTAACATAATTTGGAAAGCGGAATGAGACATACGTAGAAACACTGAAAATCAACAATCCTCTTACTCATGACAGTCGTAATTGTGAAAGTCAGAGTTATTCTGAATCTTTTGAAAGCTTATTATTATGATTATTGCTCCCTTGAGTTCCCAGTGGGACATAGGGCTTCAACTGCACGTCTCCATTTGCTTCTGTCTTCTGTATTTTTCACCTGCATCCATGTTAGTCCATGCTCTTTCAACTCCTCTTCACACGATATCCTCCATGTCACCCTTGCACCGACGTCCCACACGCCGCTTCCCTTTCGGATTCCATTCGAGGGCTTGACGCGCGATGTCACCCAGCGGTCTCCTCAGCGGGTGTCCGATCCATCTCCACTTTCTCCTGCATATTTCTTGGGCGATTGGTTCTTGCTTTGTTTGTTCACAGCCATAGTTTCTTGTTGGTGATTGTTTCCGCCCCGGCCATCTGATCTTCAGTATAGAGCCAGCGAAGATAGTTGTTGATAAATGTCTGGTCTGCAACAGGCTGTTGGAAATATTCTTTGTGACTCACCCGCCAAGTTCCTGATCCGTATAGAAGAACTGACTGACTTTACGTTTGTATTGAAAATCCGACCGAATTTTGTAGTTGATGCTGAGTGACGAAGATTTCCAGATTGGTTTCAGGTTGACGAATGTGTTTCTCGCCTTCCCAGTTCTCGCTCGATTTGACATCCTCGTCCGTTCCGACTGCCTGTAGTTGAGACAATGCTCCCTAGATAAGTGAATGAATGAAGTAACCTCTTTCAAATCCCCCCGTTGATGGTGATTGGCCCTGGATGTTGTTGTTGTTGGTTGATTATTTTCATCACCTCCATCTTGTCTACGTTCACTTGGAGTCCTGTCTTCGCCGGCTGCTTCTTCGACCAGTTTGTCGGTTTTTGCTTGCCTCTAAGTCTTCGATTTTGTGTGACATCAAACATAAATCAACCACGCGCGAAATCCAGGTCTTCTAGGTTCTTCATGTCGGTCCAGGATATCCCTGTCTTCTCGTTTCCCACTGTCTGACGCATAATCCAGCCAGTCCACCAGAATTATGAATGTCATTGGTGAGACACAATAAGCACCCTTGTCTGACTCCTGTGTTTACTCCAAACGCCTCGCTGAGTTTTCCGTTGTGGATGACTTGACATGTGCCGTTGTCGTACAGCTGTTGAATAAGGTTGATGAATATTTGGGGTACGCCGTAGTGCTCGAGTAGTTTCCAAATTACTTCACGATCAACGCTGTCGAAGGCCTTCTCAAAGTCTATAAAGTTGAGGTAGGGGTTTGATTGCCATTCCATGCTTTGTTCTGTGATGATGATGCGTAGAGTTGCAATTTGGTCAGAACATGACTTGCCTTCTCTAAATCCAGCTTGTTCTGGTCGGAGTTGTGCATCCAGTGCGTCGTTTATTCTCTCCAGGATGATGCGAATCAGGATTTCACTTGGCGTCGACAGGAGCATGATTCCTCGCCAGTTCTTGCAGAGTGAGGCAGAAGTCTTCCTTCTTTGGTAGTTTCACGAGGTAACCTTTCCTCCAGTCAGTAGGCACCTTTCCTTCCTTCCAGACCTTTTGTAATAGTGGAGTCAGCATGTCTGCTTTAGTCTCTGGGTTTTAGAAGACGACGTCAACGGGTCTTCTGTTGTCCTTTGATTTGACCCAGCTTTCTCTTGCAGTCAGGAGATTTGATAGGTATGAGAGGTTCCTCCGGAAGCCATGCTGTGCTCCAGATAACAAGCTGCTATTTTCCAGATAAGCCATGATGCTTTTCTTGATAATTCTTTCCAGTGTCTTGATTAAAGTGCTGGTGAGACTGATAGGCCTGTAATTTGAAGGGCTTTGTCTTGATCCTCCTTTGTGTATGGGGGTTACTATGGCGTCTTTCCAATCACGTGGCAACACTCCATTTAGGAGAGATAGCTTGAAGATCGTGGTCAAGGGGCCGGCTATGTGGGCTGATAGCTCCTTGAGAAGCCTTGGATGAAGATTGTCAGGACCCATTGATTTCCCTGCATCTAGTTTCATTAAGCAGTTGAGCACGATGCCTTGGTCGATGTCAACGGAATCTATCCCATGTTCTTCTGATGCAGCCAGAGCTGATCCTATAGGCACTGATGAATCCTGAGTGAAGACTTGGGAGAAGTAGTTTGCCATTGCTTCCGCTTTTTCTTGATTTTCTTCGATTGTATCTTTGTCAATAATCAGGTTTAGGACACCATTGGATGTTTCATTCCTGAAATTCAAGTACGAGAAAATTTTCTTAGGTTGAGCCTTTGCATTTTGAGCCAGGTGTGTCTCGAACTTCATCCTTGATTGGCGGATTTCTGCAATAGCTTTATTTCTAGCAGTGTTATATAATTCCTTGGTCTCAGAAGTCTCAAGTGTTGCAAACAGGTTCCAACATTCGCGTTTACGTCTGTGTAACTTACGAATCTCCCGGTTTATCCAAGGGGGTGGTAATGTTTCAGACCCTTTGGAACAGACCAAGGGATGAAAGGTACAGTTACTTGGGCGTAAAGTTGTTTAAATTGGTTTCATGCGGCTTCTACTTAGGACTCTGCGTTGATGTACCAGTTTACTGAGTTGGCTGCTGAGACGATCGCATTTATATCAGCTTTCCAAACGTTTGATCGAGCTGGGGTTTTGGCCCTTGCTGTGAACTTGAAAGTGAGCACAGCATGGTCACTTCTTCCTAACGGAGGAAGATGTTGTATGAGATCCACATCGCCACCGTGGGAGAACACTAGGTCCAGAGTTGAGGAGGAGTGCTGTGAGTCATAGCGCGTGGGCTTAATGATATGTTGGACTAGGGCTAACGATATACGGCATTCTAGCAGTTTATGATCAAAGGAGTTGACTGAAGATGTTGTTAGGCTCGACCAGTCAGCCGTTGGGGCGTTGAAGTCGCCGACTACGAGACTTCGACATTTTGAAGTCCAGGAACCTAGCTTCTCTATTAGGAGGTCGTCTGCACTGCAGTCAGGACTGCGGTACACAGCAATGAGGTCAATGTCTTGGCCTATACATTTAAGTCTGCATCGCAGAAGTTCGCACGACTCACTTTCGTGGGCGAGTGCTTCGATACTACGCACGGTTAAGCCTTTCTTGAGGTAGATGACTACGCCACCTCCTTTGCGGTTTAGTCGGTCCACCCTGTGCACTTCGAAGTTTGGCAGGTTAACTTCGTTGTCAGTGACATCGGGTGTGAGCCATGTCTCTGTGATAATAATTACATCCGGGTTTCCGGATTCTATCATGTTAACCAGCTCAGTCTTTTTATTTAACAGGCTGCGGGCGTTTGTGTGGCAGACTGTTAATTCAGATTGGTGCTTCCCCGGCCCACCTACAGAGGTTTCGGGGTCATTAAACTGCGAACTCGGACAACCCGAAAACCCTTAATCATAAGGTTCTTCTCGCCGTTCCGGCGTCGCTCACTTAATTCTAGTGCCACAGCCTGTCTTTTGACACGGTCTGCTAGGCTTAAGTCAGCGCGGACATATATCCCTGATCCTTTGAGAATATGAGAGTTGCTTAGAATAGCATCCCTCTTTTCTCTAGAGTTTAGTACTCACGCCCATCTTTGACTGGAATTTAACCTACTGTTATGAATTCTCAAGAGAAACGAAGACAAAGCAAGCAGGTTATTATGCAGGGGACTGTTATGAGAGCTCATTAACATTACAAATATGAGAATAATAATCCAAGTCAATGAGACGTTGAGTAACAATACATTACCAAAAAATGCAGTAACGAGTTATATCAATAAAAATGATTACTTGGATATAAAGTCTTCTGCTACAAATTATTTATATAATCCAAGGGAACGTTAACTGTTGGAATTGCGTCTGCTGTAGATGCTGTGTGCCGGTTGTAGAATTGTCTTCGGATAAGGATAGTAGACTCCTAAAATAAATCCAAAGTATACAACATGGTGTGAGTCGAGCGGGTAAGCAGTAGAGGCGAGAGAGAAGGCGAAATTCCCAACGGCAATGGATAAAGGCACACACGACCTTACGGAGAGGCTGAGCACCTCATGGTCACATATGCATACTGTGATTGGTAGATTTTACTTTGCGTAAACGCTGCGGCTGATACGTAGCTCACGTTACTGAGGCGGGCTTTGAAATGAGAGCAATAAAAGTCGCATAAACATCACATTTTTTCAGCTTAAGGAGACAAGTTAACGCATGTATAGATTCTACAGATGTGATATGCATGTGGACCCACTAAAAAAGAGAATATTATTGGGTAACTTAATCAAAGAAGTATAAAGTTTGAAGATTTAGTCTTTTTCAGTTGATTGTAACGGACAGAGAGGAGAGGCATTTGTGTAACATTTGCATTTTGCAGAAGACAAAGTGTGAAAGATAAATCGGAAGTTTTAGGATTCTTCATGCTTGTTATGGGATATATGAACTGTTCATACCGATTCTACTATTGTTCCCTCCCTTGTTCACATATTCATTGTTGCTAAGATTAGGGATTGTTCACCTGAGGTAAGATTAATTCACCTGATATGTATAAATCCTTAGATATTTCTCAGTGTGGTCAAAGGAATACAATCTCAATCTTTGCATGGACAGGTCGTAATCAGTTTCTTCTGAAGGATCAGGTGGTGCTGAAAGCTGTAAAAACGGGTCCAGTGTCACAATCATCTAGGGGAAACTGATCCACATATTGTGGATAAAACGATTAGTGGACTTTAATTTGACTATGATGTACCCATAAAAAATCTACAACTGTGATTTTTTTCCACCCTTTTTAATGTGAATATGTACTGTTTAACTGTTGTTATTTTGTAAATATATGCATTTATGTTGACTACACGTATCTCTCTTAATTATCATTTCGAGGACATTGCATAGTTAACGAAGTTGATAGGCAACGTAGTAATAGTTGTGTGATATGCTTGATAATCGTAAACCGCTATTATTTCCTCAGTGCGTCATCAAGCCTCCGATGAAATGTTTCAGTTACACTCAATACGGCTGCGTAAAAGATTATCTTTCATCAGGGCTTGCGAAAAAATGTACGCTGAGCTTAGGTTTGTTCTGCGATTACTACATATACATAGTAACAAATGTAGGGCGGATACGTACATCGAAAATAACGCGTAATTACCATCAACAATGGATGTTTTAGTGGTCATCATAAGCTTTAAGGCAGTCTTCCTAAGCTCTGCCT
Organism: Trichobilharzia regenti; assembly: GCA_944472135.2. Classification (NCBI taxonomy): domain Eukaryota; kingdom Metazoa; phylum Platyhelminthes; class Trematoda; order Strigeidida; family Schistosomatidae; genus Trichobilharzia; species Trichobilharzia regenti. The sequence goes on from OX235270.1 coordinate 90,247,539, forward strand.
TTGAATTGCGTTCTTTCGCCTTATCGGAACGTATCTCATGGGACAAAAGAGCGCCCGCAGCATTACCTCATAAAATAGTCATCACACGAAATACTATGAAACCAACTTGGTAAAGTGGTTTGCATGTCATTTTGCACGTTAACGACGCTACAAGAAGTTTCATCTACTAGACATTCACCAGCCTCGACTCTGAAACCGGGAAGTATCATCTTGGCTACGTCACCGAGCAACTCCGATTTCAATCTCTTAGTTCTTCTATACAATGTGGATCGGTGGCCTGTCTCTTTTCCAAACAAACCTAAAGCACAAGGCTATATTAAAGAGAATAAAGTACTTCTAAGACGTCTAGGGGTATTCACATTACTACCACTTGGTACTATTTCACTTTCAGTATCCATTTTATTACCTTAAAAAAGACATTACTGCACATACTTAACTCACCTAGTGAGGTGTAAGGCATGGTAAGTTTGGCGGTTTTCTAATGTTCAAACCATGCTTGTCTACTTTCAGGTTGGCTGCGAAGTATGCAGGGATTGGTTACCCAAGACGAGGCAACGGATGACCAATAGGAGTGCCCTTCCCTCTTATCTACTTGTATTGCGATTGGTTGTAAATATAATACTTGACCTTGAGTCCTCGTTCTTACTAGCACGCAACACTTGTGTGATCACACTGCTAACGTGCGCTTTGCTCTCTGTTTCAGATCATTGCTTGACGAGTGGGATTACATAAATGGCGAGCCTGCCAACGAAAAAACTTTCTTCTTCTAAGTCTCGACCCAATGAGGCTTCCAAGAACACTTCTCCTGTCAAACAGACAGCATCTCACGAGGTGGATCAATTGGCTGAAGTGAGGGCTCCAGCTTTTCAGTCAAATCAGCCTGCTTCGCGATATGTCCATCCCTTGCCGCATACACTGGAGGTGGGTGATGATTTCGAGCTGTGGTCGGACAAGGTGTGCCGATACATTGATCTGATGAACGTGCCTCACCCGAACGCATTCGTCATCGATTCTGTTGGACGGTCCTTGGAAATGTACACAATTGGTTTGGATTACGTGCATATGCCCTTGACCACCCTGTTGAGTACTCTAAGAGCACGTATAGTGCCACCAATACCTCCCATTGAAGCGCTGAAAAGATTCAGCGAGTGCAACCAGAGACAAGGTGAATCTATCAACCAGTTCACCTTACGTCTCCGCAAGCTTGCGCGTCAAGCTATGCAGGACAAGACACATTCAGAGGTTGAAAGCGCTATATATTCCAAGTTCTTGCAGGGCGTCGACGTCCGTTACAGGAAGGACTTCAACTTGCACACTCCAGCATCCATGACAGAAGCGGAAGCTAGGGCACGCCTAATGGAAAGCCTGGAAGAGCCAGGAACCACATGCCCACAAGTAAACGCAATGGGATATCAGCACACAACAACAAAGCATGCACAGAATCCTACACCACCGTGGAAAGGACGCCCACAGTCGCAATCCACTTCAAGAAACGATTGCTACTACTGCAGGCGGTTTGGTAAGCTTGCTAGGAGTTGTGGTCACAATGCAGGTGAGTCACATGTCGATATGAATTGTGTGCCTACTGTAAACCTAATCGGTGTCACCTCCTCCCCGAAAGTTGTAGGTTATATAGGCGGGAAAAAGTGTGTTATGTTAGTTGACTCAGGAGCAACTTGTTCTGTCGTACATTCCTCATGTGTTCCAGAGACGTTTAGGCCAACAATAGGGACTCACAATTTGCGGCTTACGACAGCCAATGGAGATTGCATGCAATCCCAGGGACTGGTCCTGCTGCCACTTAAATTGGGAACACTGTCACTTCAACACAATTTCATCATTTCTACCCGGGTGCCGTGGCAGGTAATCTTGGGAGTCGACCTCCTGGAAAAGCTGTCGGGAATAATAGATTGTAGTCATAGGACTCTTATACTGAAGGACTGTTCCATCCCATTTATTGTAGGGAACGACAAAGAGCACGGCACTTTTGGCGTGCAGGGAGATGCTAAGAGTGAGAAACAGCGAATGCTGACGACTATAGAACCCCTACCATCGGAAACGGCTGCCAACTTTAATAAAATGTTAGACAAATATGAGGACTGTTTTGACTGGGATGGAAAAAGCCCGGGAAGAACAAAACTGGTCCAACATCACATAGAAACGGGTAACGCCCCACCTTGTAGACAACCTGCACGGCGAGTACCTGCACATTACCAGAAGGAGCTTAACAGGTTAGTTGATGAACTGTTAGAGAAAAATGTCATCAAACCATCCGTATCTCCATGGGCTTCACCGGTAGTTTTAGTTAAGAAATCGAATGGGACACTCCGGTTGTGTGTAGATTATCGTAAGTTAAACCTGTTAACTAGACGAGACTGCTTTCCCCTTCCACGCATAGACGACACTTTTGATGCCTTAGAGGGGTCGAATTGGTTTACCACTCTAGATCTGGCATCGGGATATTGGCAGGTTGAAGTACACCCAGATGACAGGCAAAAGACAGCATTCATTGTACAAGCAGGCCTGTATGAGTTTGAAACAATGCCGTTTGGGTTAGTCAATGCCCCAGCAACATTCCAACGCCTCATGCAAACGGTCTTGAGTGATTGCATACCAGGTAAGTGTTTGGTATATTTAGATGATGTTATCATACATAGTAAGACGTTGACCGAACATTTAAGTGATATTTCCGAAGTATTAGAACGGATGCAGACCGTTGGGTTAAAACTGAACCCATCGAAATGTCAATTCTTCAGGAAAGAAGTGTGTTTCTTAGGTCACATTGTTTCAGCCGAAGGCATTAAATGTGATCCAGCAAAAGTTCAGGAAGTCAAAGACTGGCCGCTCCCAAACTCAGCCCCCGAGTTACATAGTTTTTTAGGGTTAGCCTCGTATTATCGACGTTTTGTACTTAACTTCTCTTTCCTTGCAGCTCCTCTATTCGACATTCTTAAGAAGAAAGACTACAATTGGACAGCATCAGCGACGGAAGCCTTCGAAAGACTAAAAAACTGTTTATGTAGCCCCCCTATCCTAGCGTATCCCAATGTTTCTGACCAGGCAGGTCCATTCATCCTAGATACAGATGCTAGCGACTCTGGTATCGGGGCAGTTTTGTCTCAAAAAGACGCAGATGGAGTAGAAAAGGTGATAGCCTATGCAAGTCGAGCACTCAACAAGAGTGAGAAGAATTACTGCACCACGCGGAAAGAAATGCTGGCACTGGTCAATTTTGTTAAACACTTTAGGGCATATCTCCTCGGTAGACATTTCATTGTACGCACTGATCACAAAGCCCTTAGCTGGCTACATAACTTCAAAGAAGCTGAGGGTCAGATTGCCAGATGGCAAGAACACCTACAAGAGTATGACTTCGAATGCATGCATAGACCGGGTAAGAATCATGGAAATGCAGATGCGTTGTCAAGAAAACCTCTTAGGTATCACGGTGACTGCCCATCATGCACCGAAGCACAAGTTTCGCTGCTCCAACTAGAGGCTCATACTTCATATAGTTGGCCTGAACTTCAGTCTTCAGACCCTGAACTGGCCTTGATTTACGAACGTGTTCGAAATGGAGGCGAACGACCGACAACCCAGGAAATAAGTAAGCTTGGATGGGAAACCCGGTGTTTATGGTCTCTGTGGGATAATCTGAAAATTGTCGATGACATCCTCTACTACCAACATGGACCCACTTATACTCGTCGCGTTGTGGCTCCACAGTCGGCACTACCCACAGTACTATTGTCATTACACCAGCAGTTAGGCCACGCGGGCTCAGGGAAAATGATTGAAGCGGCTAAAAGACGTTATTGGTGGCCTCACCAGAGGAAAGACATCATAGATTTCTGTGACTCCTGCGAGGTATGCCAAACTATTAAGGCTCCGCACAAATATAATAAGGCACCCTTAGAACCCATTATAGCTGGCCATCCGAATGACTTAGTACAAATAGACTTGGTTGGACCTCTCCCAGTAACTTCCAGAAATAATAACTATATTTTAGTCATGGTAGACCATTTTACCAAATGGTGCGAGGCTATTGCGATCCCACAGATTGATGCTGTAACCATCGCAGAGTCAATTTTTGACCACTGGGTCAGCCGTTGGGGGGCACCACTTCAACTGCATTCAGATCGAGGATCCAACTTTGAAAGTATCGTTGTCAGCGAACTCTGTCGTATAATGGGTATCCGGAAGACACGCACTACCGCGTACCACCCACAGGGAAATGGCTTGGTTGAACGCACCAATCGGACACTTAAAGCCCTCTTGCAGGCATTTGTAGATCAAAACAACCCCAGGGAATGGGACCGATCACTCTCACAGTGCTTAATGGCATACAGAGCAAGCATTCACAAAGCTACGCGTCAAACGCCTCATTATATGGTCACTGGAAGAGAACTCCGGTTGCCAATCGATCTGACTTCAAACACACTAGGAGAGGATACACTGATTGCATCTGAACACGTAATCAGACTTCGACGAAACCTGAACAAGGTACATCAGATGACTAGGGATATACTCCAAACAAACCAGAGGTACCAGAAAGAATACTATGATAGGAAAGCACATGGATCACCAGTCGAGCCAGGAGACAAGGTGATGCTACTTAAGGAGGCACCACCTAAAGGGAAAGCTCTTAAATTCCATAAACGCTGGGAAGGACCATTCACTGTAGTAGAGGTACTAAGTGACTGCACCTGTAGGATTCAGGAACCGAATTCCTCTCATAGTCTAGTCACACACTTCAATAGACTAAAACCTTTTCGACAACAGGCCTTAGAGCAGACAAGTCCCGCAGGAACAGTCACCTAGCACTGCGGACAGTGCTCCTATGGGAGAGGGGGTAGTGTAAGGCATGGTAAGTTTGGCGGTTTTCTAATGTTCAAACCATGCTTGTCTACTTTCAGGTTGGCTGCGAAGTATGCAGGGATTGGTTACCCAAGACGAGGCAACGGATGACCAATAGGAGTGCCCTTCCCTCTTATCTACTTGTATTGCGATTGGTTGTAAATATAATACTTGACCTTGAGTCCTCGTTCTTACTAGCACGCAACACTTGTGTGATCACACTGCTAACGTGCGCTTTGCTCTCTGTTTCAGATCATTGCTTGACGAGTGGGATTACAGAGGGGAGCACGACGAAGAATTTGAAATCGCGGCTTCGGAAGTCAAACTTCAGTTTGAATTCACATAAACAAACGTGTCAAAATAATGGAAATGAAATCGTCACCATTTGTCTTCATGCCAATTCACAGTGATTACAGACGCATTGTATAATATTCAAGCTGAAATTTTCCTCACCTCATGCATTCCCCATCTTAGTATGACTGCGCTACGAAAACAAATTCACTCCATTCTTCCCATATTTTCCCACATTTCCCACGCCTCCAGAAAATAGTTGCCCACGTTTGCCCACTTTTCCCATGTCACTTGACCAACTAGCCCACTTCTTCCCACTTTACCCATGTTACAAACGAAAACAGCCCAATTTATCCCACTTTGCCCACATTTGAACGGAAGACTGCCCACGTTTTTACACACATATCCCAGGTTCAAAAAAAGTAACCGACTGGGAATAAGTATAGCCTATTGAAGAAAATCCTAGTATTATTATGCTGCGTAAATTATCACTTTCAGATCAAATCATTACGCATTCCAAAACCGGCTACATCACTATTCCTTCGACAAGCAAAGGGAAGTAGTAGTGAATTCTTTAAAGAACACCGTTAAAACATTAAAGGGATATTTATTTTGATAAATAATTTTATAATATCACAAAGATTCCAACGATAACGCGCAAATTCTTCAATCGCACTTCATTAAAGCCTCCAAATAAAGTGAACCACTCCGTAAATTACAATCGCAGCCTGCAAATCAACAATAGTATGACATTTGTTAACAAATAATTAGCAACACGAAAATACTCCAAACCAAAGTAACTATTAAAAACAATTTGTTTATTAACTGTTATCTTGCGAATAAATCAACTAACACTCCTTTATAGCTGTAGACTCTTCTGAATGTTACCAAGTTTTCATATCTCAGCGATTCAAAAACCCCTTCAGAATTTCGCAAAATATGCATCGATTGTCTAACTTATTTCGTTTTTTAAACGTAATCAATAATTTACACAGACTTTTAACATTCCACATGCAAAGAAATAACGAAATTCGATGACAGGTACGTGTTCACTCAAACTGCTGAAAGCGTCTGCTTTCCACCATTTTTCTAAGTTTTTTCGTTAAAATATGGTATTTATAATGTATTTCAGTTGAAAAAGACCTGAAAACAACGTAGAACAACCCAAACACAACATCGCGATAACACATAACGACACCCCGTGTGTGCCTTTATCCATTGCCATTCCCAACAGTAAATTGTATTTCTAACTGTACTCTGAAATTATATGTATTTTAACAAGAATCGTTTTAAACAAAAATCATGTACAATATTTCTAATTTCTACAACTAACAAAAAGTGTACAATCATATTGTTACGCACTCTACAATCACAGCGTGCTTTGCACAGAACAATACTGGCTCAGATGAAATATTCATTTTACTTAGTTACAGATTCAACCTTGTAAAAATAACACATGCTTACGTGATAATTGCCCATCACAAGTCATTACTGGCTTCCATGCATTCTTACATGTAGCAGAATCGGCAATTATCACCAGAATGAGCGAAAATCCTGCAGACGGAAGCGGATTAAGACAAAATTCATTACAAACCTCCACCGTCCATAATCATCGCCAACGTCCAAACCTCCCGTATTCTAACTGGCCAGGCGATCGTTTCACAGACGACAGACGCAGCCTCGATCGTAAGACCCACTAATCAACACGACACATTGACTCACACGTGCAGGAACATCTGACGCGCGAGTGAGGTAAACAGTGTTTCATCGAAACAACAAATACGGGTGAAGGAGCGTGCGTCGGTGGCACAGTGGTTAGGACTCTTGCCGACCATGCACATGGTCTGAGGTTCGATGCCCTGCCGACGCACACCTGATATCAATGGTCGGCCTGCAAAATTTGGGCTACGGATATCCATGCTGAAAATTCCATACTTGTACCAAAAATACAGTGTGGAATCAAGCTGTAATAAAAATATATTCAAGGTACAGGTTCAGTGTCTTATCATCTTTGTTCAATTCATTTATATTGTTAGACGATTGGTCCACAGCGTTCACGTCGCCGTATCTGCGACATTCAAGGAAGAAATATCATCATACTACAATCATGACATGCACATTTATGTTTCTACATCGGATAGCGGCAAGGTTCAACAATTGTGTCCCAAGGAATACGAACGTGCGAGTGATCTTCCACCGACCAATAACCAGATGTTCCTTCAGGGTCATTTTCTGTGTAACACACTGGCTTCGACTGACTATAACTCAACGTCAGTACATCCTCTGGCCCCTGTGACCGACCTACACCTAAATTTACAGGAGGAGGTTTGTAAACGACCTTGTGAGGACGCTACCATGGGGAAGCAAACTCGCTGGGTTGTCCTTGTTTAGCAAGTGGTCAAAGCAACCGAGAGTCGTTCCCCTGGTATATATGTATCTCCAAAGGCCGGCCAGTCGATCATGTTTGGTTTGATGATGATCACTCGCATAGAGTTTATTTTCAAGTGGTAATCATTTTGCGACCGCTTTGTTCTCCTGAAGTGCCCACACCGTAATGTCGAAGAGAAGGTGTGGTATCTGAATTTCACATGTTGGCCGTAACTCACGAATTAAGAGAAGAAGAAGAGCAAGAAGGGCAGCAGAAAAACCTCTAGAGGTTGACGGTATAGACGTTCGCGCACAGTACTGAGTATATTGACGCAATCTCTTATACAGCAATTTCTAACTTATTAATTCTCGCGTACCAAAAGCAAGGCAAAAGACAATATTTGATCGTCCAAATTACGCGATATATTTCGGGAACAAAACGAGCCGTCAGACGAACGCTTAGCTGGTTGGTGATCGTGCACGCACGTGACACGACGGAGTACCAAATGGCGGGGATGCTTGACCGGAAGCCTTCAGCTAAACAAGTCGACTTAAACAGTGGTGGTCAGCATCCAATGATGAATGATTGTTGTGGTCAATAATTTTGAGGAATTATTTACCGCTACAGCTCACTCCCCCTTAGTGGGGTGGTGAGGACCCCAAGACAGAACCAGCTGGAAGTAAAAAAAACTCGATGGTTCCCTCTTGGGTGAAAAAAATCTTCCAAGCGGTTTGGTGGCACGCCTACTGGTTTGTCTGCTTATGCTAATAGGGTGTTTGTACATAGCTTCCTTGATGTTGTTCGTTGTATCCCGTGCTTCGTTTGTTTCCTGTCCAGTGCACGTCGCACCTGGAAAAGAAAACAAGAACGCTAAGAAACATGTCGAGGAAAACGTACCAAATCAGCTTTTTTGTTAAAAAAATGATGGGCATTTACCATACGGTAAAATAATGCAAAATTTAGAACATCGGAAAGAATACATCTAATTTTTTAGTGCATGTAACATGTACTGTTAAAGAAAGAAAAATTTACGTGCTTTTAGTGATACTGTGTATAGAAAAATTGATACGGCTAAAAAAATTGTTAGTAACACAAACGAATGAGTTGGGTGAATCACATGACTTCGTTATGTTAAATAAGTGTGAAGATATCCTGGGAACCTTACGGTACGTCCAGAACAGGTTTTCTTAGGGGGTTCGACAGAAGATTCAGTAGCTGTCGCTGTGCTAGTGACTTCATCGAGTTCTAAACGATCTTCTGTTACTTGTGGATTATGGGGTACGGTTAGCTCTATGCTAATAGCATTAACCTCCAAGTAAGCCGGTTTCAGACGGTCAATGCTGACAGTATCCTCGCGGCCCTTTTTAGTCCAAGACGAAGAATTTATCTGAAAGTTTAATTACTTATAAGGTCAGTCGTATGGGGGTTACAGAGGTCTACGCACAGCGTCACGACGAACGAATACATCGGAAGAAGTTTTAAATACGGGTGAACGAAGACATCAATGGACTGTGGACGAAGGGGAGCAGGTTTATGGATGGGTCCATCCCTTTGTTCCATCGCGACCAATGCACGTTGACTTGGATGCCATTGCGAGAACCTGGGTCACACGGACAGAGCTGAAATGGAAAACAAACAGAAAAGCCAACACACCACAAGCATACTCACAGCACAATCTCACACATCAATGACGACCTGCGCCTTCCAGTTAAAGGTATCCTCTTGATATCTTGCATTGAAATCGCCACTTGCTAGAATGATTCTTGCAGAATGCCACGTGACCATAGCACCACCGCATGATACTCTACGCACATCCTCTTATCTACTCACTACCAATTACCACTGAAATCGCATGTCACTCATTCTGCCTCAGTTCTAGTAGCGGTGACGCATGCGAGCCTCAGTCGTTTACACTCTTTCTCCCCGGCGTGTGGGATCACAGCTAACAATTATCTCCGTATGCATGTCATTCTCAGCAATAGCCTAGCCTCCCCGGCGTATACGATCCATCTGCTGTCTCTAACATCAATCAATTCATTCATGGATGTAGAAGAGTGGACACAACTTCAGAAGTAATCACGACGAAAATTTTAACAAAATTATGCAATAACAACAAGGTACGAAAACAACGACTAAACACAATGAATCCAAAACACCACCAATTGATATGACACACCACACGTATATACAAACAGTACACACAAACTCGCAGTTCATGTCTTGATGGAATTCCTTTGAAGAATCGCAGGACTTACACCAGTACGCCTACAACCCTTCTCAGGTTGACGCTCTAGATTGGAAAATCGTCGAAGAGTTCATTTGCTGACCTCCTTCTATCAGCTATATCCTCAAATCTGAACGGCAACACGCTCATGTCATTGTATCGTAGGATATAGATGACGAACAAACACACGACATATCTCATCAACCAAGTGTAGAAACAGAGTAATTTACACCAAAGATAATAACATTCAATTAGTAACTTGAAACTAGAAATGCCTTTATTCATGCAAGTCAATTTAACAATTACTCTCTCGTTTACACTTGGCTTATTCTCACTAAACTGAGCAATATCTTTCGTCTTTTCAAACGCACCAATACTATCATAGTCATTGCACAAGATACTTGAGTTCATGGGCGTCTGTTTCATTGTGGATGACAGCACCAACGACGACTGATTGATATCAGTTGATGAACTTAGCGGTGGATCAGAAGCTGTTGTTGTTCGGCTTTCAGAAAATTCTCTAACTGCAAGACCACCACCACTGCTGTCTTTTACTATCAGCTCAGGTTTAGCACCAGCATCTGATGATAGGTGGGCTTCACTCTGATCAATTGCACTGACGGTCTGACAAGTGTGCATGCCTTCTGCAACTGCATTTATTTCTACTTCACGTTGTAGTTGTACAGAACCTTTAATTAACTTAGCAGTAGTAGGCATATCCCTCATCTCATCATGATCAACCAAAGACAACTGTGAAGTATCATCAACATTATCACGAATATTCACTTTACCGTCAACTTTATCATTTTCAAACTCTTTAATAACAGCAGTAGACAATTTTGGTTCCTCCTCGCAAACCCTATAAGGTTTTATAAATTCACTCTGACTAGTTACACTTTGTAAACTTGCAGGGTCAGTACTGGACTCTGAAGCAGCAACTCTATTCTGTGACACTCTATTCAACAATGGCTTACCAGTTGCAACTACAGACTTCCTGACCAAACCGATATCGTCACACAATTCGGAGTCAGGCCTGGAGTTTACATTTAGCTTATCACTGAACTTGCTCACTGGTTCACAGTTCACTTCTGTATGCACTTCTTGCACACGTGTCAAACACAGCCGTGTTTGTCTTGCATCTTGCAACTTATCTGTTGAGGATGTACTACGAAACCTGTTACACTCACTAGATCTATATGCATTACTAGACATCATGGAGCCTTCTCGATATCCACCTCTCTGAGGCTTATTCGTCATCAATGAGTGCGTTTTTCCCTCACACTGCTCTATTCTAGGGGTGAGATCTAACAGACTGGAAAACTTGCTCATAGATTGATTGACACTAGTATTTACCAGTTTCAGGATATCATCAAACTTTGGCTCGATACCCTCATCCTCCATACGGGAGCTTATCTTCACCCACTTCCTTTGCAGTCGAGTAGGTAGACGTCTTGCTATTACTTCTAGTATAAAACTCGAGTTGAGGTCACTCATGCGATTCATCGAAATCATTCCATTCTTGTAAATTAGCAAATTATCTAAAAACTCAGTGAGTGCCTGGGAGTCATCCTGTAATTGACCACCATTACCCTTAACAGCCTCGAATAATTTCCCTGCAATCATCGAAGGTCTTCCAAACCTTTGACGTAATATGCTCATAGCCTCGTAGTAGCCCTCTTTTGGCTTCATAAACTTACAACACTGTATAGCTCTTGCAGCATCTCCAGTGCAATACCTCATCAAATACATTAACTCCAATTCATCATTTAATAAAAAACCACTCAACATGATCTCAAACTCCTTTACAAATTGTAAATAATCAGCCGGGTTTCCATCAAAACACCGTGGTTCAAACTTAGGGAGTTTGATGTTCCTATTATCCCTGAACGGCGAAACAGTAACATCAACCATGTCATGCTTAACATCAGACACATCGTTACAATTAACAGACAAGTCACCATGACTTACTTTCCTGTTTGCATCCAAGACACTCTGTCCCTTCTTTGACCCAGGCATTGTTGAACTTGACCCAATTCCCAAAACGTTCCAGATATTGCTTGTTCAAAGAGGACTTGACCGGCACCAGGAAAAATGAACGGCGACTATCCAAACTTTCACCAACTGTTTGAATCCGCCAGATCTGTTTCTATCGTCAGAAACTGTCAATCAAGTCTCATAAACCGTTAATGCCCAGCTCTCGCTACGCTCGGGCCCACGCTGTTCTTCGAAGATTTCTCAGAAACGCTTAGTTATAACGGACGAAAAAAGCAAAACACCGATTGGCCGCTTGGGAATTCTTTATTGTAACACCAACATATAAAAAATATTTCTATTAAGGTCTGTGAACAAATATTACAATAATAAATCACGAGATTACTTCTGATGGTTTGCTACTGACTTCTTTCTGAACAGCGACCGATGAGACGATGACTGTCGTATTGATGCCTCCGTGAAAATTGGGGAAGTTGGTTTTGAGCAAACAATCATGAATTGACCGCTCAATCTTCACCTACATTGACAGCTGGAGACAATAGGTGAAATAGCTCAAAATCATCGTCAATGGCGCAGATGTATTCAGTCTCTGTAATCTTTCATATTCCTTCCTACCATTACCCATTCTGTTTCACTCTTATACTTGTCAAACTGTATTGATTCTCTCCATTCATCTTCTTGTCTACCTTTGTGTGCTATTTGGAATGTGGCAACTCGAACTGCTGCACTTCGGTGCCAAGTTCTATGTTGAATCCAGACAGACAGACAGAACGATAGGTTGTAAAGTTGGATCAATGATTGCCTTTATCTTAATGGGTGACAAGCTAGGGACTATGTAAGTGATGCCTTTGATAGACAGACTAGTAGTAGTGTCAATCAGTCGTTTTCGGCGGACGTCTACAAGTAAATCATGATGATTAAGTAGGTCCGTGCCAATGATGAGCATTGTGACATCAGGGAGAAGAAGAATACACCGAATAGGTTTGCGTAAACCTACGTTCAGATGGATGCATTTCCTACCAAAGGTTGCGATTGGTTTTCCGTTTGCAACCTGTAAGTTGAAGGCAGGTTCCTTCTGTCGATCTGCTGCTGTAGCAGGAAGGACGCTGACTTCGGCGCCTGTGTCGACTAAATACCGAGTCTGGCTTATCACGTCATGGATGTAAAGTAGGCGGCTAGTGCCACCGGCGACGGTTGCCGCTAACGCGTGCCGGCGGGAGAGTTTCCCACAGACTTTGAGACATTTCCGAAGTTACAAGGCTTACGGCAACACTTCACTGCTTGGCCATAGGTGTTGTGGTACCAGCACCAGTCAGGGTTTTTCAGTGAACGTAGCTTGGACTTAGATCGACCACGTGAGTTTCTGCGTTGAGGAGATTTAGGATGACGGTCGGAGGAGTTAGAATGCGTGTTTAACCTAAACATCTGCTGGATGGAGTTGCATAACTCTATCATTGCAGTATCTTTACTCTAAGTCTGCTTAGTCATCGAGCATATTTCGGGAACTGACCGTTTAGTTATTTCTAGAATCTTATCAGCAGAAATAGCTAAGTTGTCTATTACAACGCCCTGAAGTTTCACAAGTACGGTCTGTGGCAGCTTGGATAAGAAGAGTTCTCTAAATAGTCCTTTGTCGAACTGACTTTAGCCAATAACTTCTCTCATTCTTGTCAGCATGCTCACGGCTGACTGATCTCCTAACTCGATGTTACGAAATAATTCGTCCAGACGTTGTCGGTCCGTGAGAACCTTTCTCCTGAGGAGAGATGCTTTGGGCAACTCGTACGAGTTACCTACCTCGGGTCTCGACATCTGTGAAGTTACGTACTTGCTGAGTTCCCGCAGTAGGGCGTGAATAACTGCAAGCAACTGTGAACGGTGATCGGTTATCCCATGCTTACAAAAATCTGCTTCAGCTATCTGAAACCACGTTTCAGCATTATCTGGCCAGTATGGTACAAGCTGAATGGTTTTAGGAGTTGAGCGGATACGAATGACTTTGGGACTAAGATCACTCATGACGAAAATTATGTCGAATAATATATGGTACAAGAACAAATACAAAAAGGAACGAACTCACCAGGATTATCTGCGGATTTATCGTGGATGAAGTTCGCTGTTGGGCTCACCAGTTTAGAGGTTGACGGCATAGACGTTTGCGCACAATGCTGAGTATATTGACGCAATCTCTTATACAGCAATTTCTAACTTATTAATTCTCGCGTACCAAAAGCAAGGCAAAAGACAATATTTGATCGTCCAAATTACGCGATATATTTCGGGAACAAAACGAGCCGTCAGACGAACGCTTAGCTGGTTGGTGATCGTGCACGCACGTGACACGACGGAGTACCAAATGGCGGGGATGCTTGACCGGAAGCCTTCAGCTAAACAAGTCGACTTAAACAGTGGTGGTCAGCATCCAATGATGAATGATTGTTGTGGTCAATAATTTTGGGGAATTATTTACTGCTACAAACCAGTCGATGGGTGCGTAGATGTCTGTTACGTGAGTAAGCATTGCGCAGGAGCTCTGTCCCAGCAGTCAGCTGGTGTGCGACGGACGGAAGCACAAATTACTACTCAAACTGTTTGACCTATATGCTTCACCAAGCTACTCATCTCTGGATCATGCAGGTGTGCTGTGTCTTTAGAATCGCGAACATTGAACAGACATGGACTACCAGTTGACTTTCGGGTGCCTCTCATGTATCAGAGCACAATGCCCTGGAACCCTACAACGTGCCACCCATGTGTTAGGGAGGGCTTCTACTACCATGTTCTTGCTATTGCTGGTAACGAACGCCCTCTTAGAGTCGGTCCTGATGTGTTCGTTTGGTCTTGTTGTTAACGTCGACATCATCACTGCCACGGTCTCTTCGGCGGCGAAGTGTCCCACGCACATATCTCACGAAATCTCCTGGTCTTCTTAACATCACAGTCTGGTTTTTATTCGCAATTACCTGTTAATTTGTTATGTGATTCATTTCGTGATCAGATGACCATGACCGTAAAATTGTGCCATCCTTCTCTTACCATGTCCTGCTCCAATCGTCAACCAGTCAGAACATTTATTTTCTGTGGACCCAGCCAAATCGCCCATCAATCGGAACAATCTATTTTCCACTACCCCAGGCAGATCTTGATATGGTTATAAATGTACAAATATGACAGTCTTTTATTACCGATAGCCTTTTATCCTATTAGTCACAGGTCAATCTCTATTTATCGATATTTATGTGCCTGAGGGAAGCGGAAGGTAACACAGAAGACAAAAGATGTATTTCGCATGTTCACAGCGTCATTATTATAATACACACACATAAGTCCACTCGGTCATATCAGCTGTCAACGATATCGAGTCAGTTGGTGACACAGTTCATAGCAGTCATACATCAGTGTAACAGTATATTGCACTTTCATTATGGGCGATATGAGATGAGTGGTTTCGTCTGTATATTGTCGACTAGATCAAGAAGTCTGTCAGCCACGTCTCGTAAACCGTTAATGCCCAGCTCTTGCTACGCTCGGGCTCACGCTGTCGCTTGAAGTTTCTCAGAAACGCTTAGTAATAACGGACGAAAAACACCAATTGTTCACTCGAGGATTCTTTATTGTTACACCAACATATAAATGACGTATGACTAAGGTCTGTGAACAAATATTACAATAATAAATCACAATATTACTTCTGACGGTTTTCTCCTGACTTCTTTCTGAACAGCGACCGATGAGACGATGACTGTCGTATTGATGCCTCCGCGAAAATTGGGGAAGTTGATTTTGAGCAAACAACCATGAATTGATCGTTCGATCTTCAACTACATTGACACTCCCCGGCAAAAAAGGATCCAACCCTTTTTTCCTTCACGACCAATACACGTTGACTTGGATGCCATTGCGAGAACCTGGGTCACACGGACAGAGCTGAAATGGAAAACAAACAGAAAAGCCAACACACCACAAGCATACTCACAGCACAATCTCACACATCAATGACGACCTGCGCCTTCCAGTTAAAGGTATCCTCTTGATATCTTGCATTGAAATCGCCACTTGCTAGAATGATTCTTGCAGAATGCCACGTGACCATAGCACCACCGCATGATACTCTACGCACATCCTCTTATCTACTCACTACCAATTACCACTGAAATCGCTTGTCACTCATTCTGCCTCAGTTCTAGTAACGGTGACGTACGCAAGCCCCAGCCGGCTACACTCCCGCTCCCCGGCGTGTGGGATCACAGCTAACAATTATCTCCGTATGCATGTCATTCTCAGCAATAGCCTAGCCTCCCCGGCGTATACGACCCATCTGCTGTCTCTAACATCAATCAATTCATTCATGGATGTAGAAGAGTGGACACAACTTCAGAAGTAATCACGACGAAAATTTTAACAAAATTATGCAATAACAACAAGGTACGAAAACAACGACTAAACACAATGAATCCAAAACACCACCAATTGATATGACACACCACACGTATATACAAACAGTACACACAAACTCGCAGTTCATGTCTTGATGGAATTCCTTTGAAGAATCGCAGGACTTACACCAGTACGCCTACAACCCTTCTCAGGTTGACGCTCTAGATTGGAAAATCGTCGAAGAGTTCATTTGCTGACCTCCTTCTATCAGCTATATCCTCAAATCTGAACGGCAACACGCTCATGTCATTGTATCGTAGAATATAGATGACGAACAAACACACGACATATCTCATCAACCAAGTGTAGAAACAGAGTAATTTACCCCAAAGATAATAACATTCAATTAGTAACTTGAAACTAGAAATGCCTTTATTCATGCAAGTCAATTTAACAATTACTCTCTCGTTTACACTTGGCTTATTCTCACTAAACTGAGCAATATCTTTCGTCTTTTCAAACGCACCAATACTATCATAGTCATTGCACAAGATACTTGAGTTCATGGGCGTCTGTTTCATTGTGGATGACAGCACCAACGACGACTGATTGATATCAGTTGATGAACTTAGCGGTGGATCAGAAGCTGTTGTTGTTCGGCTTTCAGAAAATTCTCTAACTGCAAGACCACCACCACTGCTGTCTTTTACTATCAGCTCAGGTTTAGCACCAGCATCTGATGATAGGTGGGCTTCACTCTGATCAATTGCACTGACGGTCTGACAAGTGTGCATGCCTTCTGCAACTGCATTTATTTCTACTTCACGTTGTAGTTGTACAGAACCTTTAATTAACTTAGCAGTAGTAGGCATTCCCTCATCTCATCATGATCAACCAAAGACAACTGTGAAGTATCATGATCATTATCACGAATATTCACTTTACCGTCAACTTCATCATTTTCAAACTCTTTAATAACAGAAGTAGACAATTTTGGTTCCTTCTCGCAAATCCTAAAAGGTTTTGTAACTTCACTATGACTAGTTACACTTTGTAAACTTGTGGAGTCAGAACTGCACTCTGAAGCAGTAACTCTATTCTGTGACACTCTATTCAACAACGGCTTACCAGTTGCAACTACAGACTTCCTGACCAAACCGTTATCGTCACACAATTCGGAGTCAGGCCTGGAGTTTACATTTAGCTTATCACTGAACTTGCTCACTGGTTCACAGTTCACTTCTGTATGCACTTCTTGCACACGTGTCAAACACAGCCGTGTTTGTCTTGCATCTTGCAACTTATCTGTTGAGGATGTACTACGAAACCTGTTACACTCACTAGGTCTATATGCATTACTAGACATCATGGAGCCTTCTCGATATCCACCTCTCTGAGGCCTATTCGTCATCAATGAATGCATTTTGATCTCAGACTGCTCTATTCTAGGGGTGAGATCTAACAGACTGGAAAACTTGCTCATAGATTGATTGACACTAGTATTTACCAGTTTCAGGATATCATCAAACTCTGGCTCGATACCCTCATCCTCCATACGGGAGCTTATCTTCACCCACTTCCTTTGCAGTCGAGTAGGTAGGCGTCTTGCTATTACCTCTAGGACTGAGCTCGAGTTGAGGTCATTCATGCAATTCATCGAAATCAAGGTATTCTTATAAGTCATAAGATTATCCAAAAACTCAGTAAGTGCCTTGGAGTCATCTTGAAATTGACTGCCGTTACCTTTGACAGCTTCGCATACGTTCCTTACAATCACTGAAGGTCTTTCAAACCTTTGACGTAATATGATCATGGCCTCAGCGTATCCCTCATTAGGGGCCATGAGCTTACAGCACTGTATAGCTCTTGAAGCATCTCCAGTGCAATACCTCATCAAATACATTAAATCCAATTCATCACTTGATAGAAAACTGCTCAGCATGATCTCAAACTCCTTTACAAATTGTAAATAATCAGCCGGGTTTCCATCAAAACACCGTGGTTCAAACTTAGGGAGTTTGATGTTCCTATTATCCCTGAACGGCGAAACAGTAACATCAACCATGTCATGCTTAACATCAGACACATCGTTACAATTAACAGACAAGTCACCATGACTTACTTTCCTGTTTGCATCCAAGACGCTCTGTCCCTTCTTTGACCCAGGCATTGTTGAACTTGACCTAATTCCAAAATCGTTCCAGATATTGCTTGTTCAAAGAGGACTTGACCGGCACCAGGAAAAATGAACGGCGACTATCCAAACTTTCACCAACTGTTTGAATCCGTCAGATCTGTTTCTATCGTCAGAAACTGTCAGTCACGTCTCATAAACCGTTAATGCCCAGCTCTCGCTACGCTCGGGCCCACGCTGTTCTTCGAAGATTTCTCAGAAACGCTTAGTTATAACGGACGAAAAAAGCAAAACACCGATCTGCGGTTTGATATTTCTTTATTGTTACACCAACATATAAAAAGAATAAGTGAACTAAGGTCTGTGAACAAATATTACAATAATAAATCATTATATTACTTCTGACGGTTTTCTCCTGACTTCTTTCTGAACAGCGACCGATGAGACGATGACTGTCGTATTGATGCCTCCGCGAAAATTGGGGAAGTTGGTTTTGAGCAAACAACCATGAATTGATCGTTCAATCTTCAACTACATTGAGAGAGCGATTCGGTGAATTTTCGGACGCTGCATAGGAAATTCGGGAGTGTAGTTCCACTATGGGTCAAATTTATTTTGGTAAAGTAATAAAAATAATTTGCTTTATTCGAGTACCTTACTTGTGACAGAGAATGGAATTCTCAGCTGCTACAAGCAGGTTGAAAAATCTAGACTTCTGAAACCGATGTTGAGTCAGTTCGTCTACTTGTGTCGGAAACTTAGTGCGTGTATCAAGAAAAGCATTATCAGCCGATTTCCATCAACGGCTGTCCTCACTAGCTCTATATTGAAGGTTCCGATGGCAGCTGGGAATATTTGACGACAACAAACAATAAGAATGAATCAAATGGCAACTCTTTCCTCATCAAGTATACAGTAGGAAATTGAAGTGGATCCAAACCATCCTGAGGAGTCCGTTGAATGAGGTCATGAGACGGGCCATCGATCGGTTGGAAACATGAATGAGAACAATGAGTTGGGTGTCGGTCTAAGGGTCACAAAGAGGAGAGGGTCTGAAGAGTCCATCAGTGGCTATGGGTTATAGAATAGCCACCTAGAGAGGAGAGTGGAAATCAGAACAGAGTGGAGACATGCTGTTGAAGCACTATTCTCTACTGGGAACCCAAGGGAGCGATAACAATAAGTCTACACCAATTATATGAGTTGTCTCTATCATGTCTCTTTCATCGAATAGATGGGGCATTAACACTGTCTTAACGCAACTCATACTGCCAAAATCACACATTCAACGGACACCTAACTCCCTCTGAAGTCAAACTAAGCTACTGTAAGGCATGCCAAGTTCGGCGGTTTTCCAGTGTTTAACCTATGCTTGTCTAATTCCAGGTTGTTTAAATAGCGTGTAGGGATTGGTCATCCAAGGCGATGCAGTAAATGATCGATGGGAATGGCCTTTCCCTCTCGCCTTATTGTATAATGATTGGCTGTAAATATGATCCTTGACCTTGAGTTTTCCTTATCACTAGCTCATAGCACTTGTGTGACCATAGTGATAACATGCTCTTTGCTCTCTATTTCATATGGTTGTGTGAAGATTGGGAGTAAAATGCGTCAGTCGAGTGGAGGGATACACAACGCTTCATTTGACTAGCGATCAAGGACCTTCACTCTACAATCGAATAGAGAATACAAAGAAAGCGGTTTTGTTTACAGTGACTCGTAAGATGTGCTACCCGAGTCAATCGCGTTTCAGAAAAGGTTAATGCCCAGCTCTCGCTACGCTCGGGCCCACGCTGTTCTTCGAAGATTTCTCAGAAACGCTTAGTTATAACGGACGAAAAAAGCAAAACACCGATCTGCCGTTTGATATTTCTTTATTGTTACACCAACATATAAAAAGAATAAGTGAACTAAGGTCTGTGAACAAATATTACAATAATAAATCATTGTATTACTTCTGACGATGTTTCACTCTTCTTTCTGAACAGCGACCGATGAGACGATGACTGTCGTATTGATGCCTCCGCGAAAATTGGGGAAGTTGATTTTAAGCAAACAACCAAGAATTGATCGTTCAATCTTCAACTCCATTGACTCTCCCCGGCAAAAAAGGATCCAACCCCTTTTTTCCTTCACGACCAATACACGTTGACTTGGATGCCATTGCGAGAACCTGGGTCACACGGACAGAGCTGAAATGGAAAACAAACAGAAAAGCCAACACACCACAAGCATACCCACAGCACAATCTCACTCATCGATGACGACCTGCGCCTCCAGACAGAGACCTCCTCTTGACATCTTGCAACACAATCGCTGCTTGCTAGAATGACTCTTGCAGAATGCAAAGTGACCATGGCAGCACCTCTAGATACTCTACGCACATCCTCTTATCTACTCATTAGCAATTTCCACTGCAATCGCTTGTCACTCATTCTGCCTCAGTTCTAGTAACGGTGATGTATGCGAGCCTCAGCCGTTTACACTCTTTCTCCCCGGCGTGTCGGACCGCAGCTAACAATTATCTCCGTATGCATGTCATTCTCAGCAATAGCCTAGCCTCCCCGGCGTATACGACCCATCTGCTGTCTCTAACATCAATCAACTCATTCATGGATGTAGAAGAGTGGACACAACTTCAGAAGTAATCACGACGAAAATTTTAACAAAATTACGCAATAAAAACAAGATACGAAAACAACAAGTAAACACAATGATTTCAAATAACACCAATTGCTATGACACACCACATGTGTATACAAATAGTACAAACAAACTCGCGGATCATGTCTTGGTGGAATTCCTTTGAAGAATCGCAGGACTTACACCAGTACGCCTGTAACCCTTCTCAGATTGACGATTGTAATTTGTCGAATGTCCGGACACAAACAAGATTAACCATCAATTACAATAATTGGAACTCACACAATAATTTAACACAAACATATGTACAATCAACACATCAAATGTTGTGTATTCTGGCACGGAAAACTACCCTTCAAGAACTGTAGGACTTACAGCAGTACGCCTACAACCCTTCTCAGGTTGACGCCCTAGGTTGGAAAATCGTCGAAGAGTTCATTTGCTAACTTCCTTCTATCAGCTATATCCTCAAATCTGAACGGCAACACGCTCATGTCATTGTATCGTAGGATATAGATGACGAACAAACACACGACATATCTCATCAACCAAGTGTAGAAACAGAGTAATTTACACCAAAGATAATAACATTCAATTAGTAACTTGAAACTAGAAATGCCTTTATTCATGCAAGTCAATTTAACAATTACTCTCTCGTTTACACTTGGCTTATTCTCACTAAACTGAGCAATATCTTTCGTCTTTTCAAACGCACCAATACTATCATAGTCATTGCACAAGATACTTGAGTTCATGGGCGTCTGTTTCATTGTGGATGACAGCACCAACGACGACTGATTGATATCAGTTGATGAACTTAGCGGTGGATCAGAAGCTGTTGTTGTTCGGCTTTCAGAAAATTCTCTAACTGAAAGACCACCACCACTGCTGTCTTTTACTATCAGCTCAGGTTTAGCACCAGCATCTGAAGATAGGTGGGCTTCACTCTGATCAATTGCACTGACGGTCTGACAAGTGTGCATGCCTTCTGCAACTGCATTTAATTCTACTCCACGTTCAAGTTGTACAGAACCTTTAATTAACTTAGAAGTAGTAGGCATTCCCTCCATTTCATCATGATCAACCAAAGACAAATCTGCACTATCATGATCATTACCACAAATATTCAATTCACCGTCAATTTCATCATTTTCAAACTCTTTAATAACAGCAGTAGACAATTTTGGTTCCTTCTCGCAAATCCTAAAAGGTTTTGTAACTTCACTATGACTAGTTACACTTTGTAAACTTGTGGAGTCAGAACTGCACTCTGAAGCAGTAACTCTATTCTGTGACACTCTATTCAACAACGGCTTACCAGTTGCAACTACAGACTTCCTGACCAAACCGTTATCGTCACACAATTCGGAGTCAGGCCAGGGGTTTACATTTAGCTTATCACTGAACTTGCTCACTGGTTCACAGTTCACTTCTGTATGCACTTCTTGCACACGTGTCAAACACAGCCGTGTTTGTCTTGCATCTTGCAACTTATCTGTTGAGGATGTACTACGAAACCTGTTACACTCACTAGGTCTATATGCATTACTAGACATCATGGAGCTTTCTCGATATCCACCTCTCTGAGGCCTACTCGTCATCAATGAATGCATTTTGATCTCAGACTGCTCTATTCTAGGGGTGAGATTCAATATACTGGCAAACTTGCTCATCGATTGATTGACACTATCTTTTACTAGTTTCAGGATATCATCAAATTTTGGCTCGATACCCTCATCCAACATACGGGAGCTTATCTTCACCCACTTCCTTTGCAGTCGAGTAGGTATATGTCAATGGAGTTGAAGATTGAACGATCAATTCTTGGTTGTTTGCTCAAAATCAACTTCCCCAATTTTCGCGGAGGCATCAATACGACAGTCATCGTCTCATTGGTTCCTGTTCAGAAATAAGAGTGAAACGTCGTCAGAAGTAATACAATGATTTATAATTGTAATATTTGTTTTCAGACCTTAGTTCACTTATTCATTATATATGTTGGTGTAAGAATAAAATAAATCTCAAGCGGCAGATCAGTGTTTTGGTTTTTGCGTCCGTTATAACTAAGCGTTTCTGAGAAATGTTTTAAGAACAGCGTGGGCCCGAGCGTAGCAAGAGCTGGGCATTAACGGTTTATGAGAAGTGATTGACAGTTTCTGACGATAGAAACAGATCTGACGGATTCAAACAGTTGGTGAAAGTTAGGATAGTCGCCGTTGATTTTTCCTGGTGCCGGTCAAGTCCTCTCTGAACAAGCAATATCTGGAACGTTTCGGGAATTACGTCAAGTTCAACAACGCCTGGGTCAAAGAAGGGACAGAGTGTCTTGGATGCAAACAGGAAAGTAAGTCATGGTGACTTGTCTGTTAATTGTAACGATGTGTCTGATGTAAAGCATGACATGGTTGATGTTACTGTTTCGCCGTTCAGGAATAATAGGAACATCAAACTCCCTAAGTTTGAACCACGGTGTTTTGATGGAAACCCGGCTGATTATTTACAATTTGTAAAGGAGTTTGAGATCATGTTGAGTGGTCTTTTGTTAAATGATGAATTGGAGTTAATGTATTTGATGAGGTATTGCACTGGAGATGCTGCAAGAGCTATACAGTGTTGTAAGTTTATGAAGCCAAAGGAGGGCTACTACGAGGCTATGAGCATATTACGTCAAAGGTTTGGAAGACCTCCGATGATTGCAGGGAAATTATTCGAGGCTGTTAAGGGTAATGGTGGTCAATTACAGGATGACTCCCAGGCACTCACTGAGTTTTTAGATAATTTGCTAATTTACAAGAATGGAATGATTTCGATGAATCGAATGAGTGACCTCAACTCGAGTTTTATACTAGAAGTAATAGCAAGACGTCTACCTACCCGACTGCAAAGGAAGTGTGTGCGTCGGTGGCACAGTGGTTAGGACTCTCACCGACCAGGTCCGGGGTTCGAGCCCACGCCGGCGCACACCTGATATCTATGGTCGGCCTGCAAAATCTGGGCTACCGATATCCATGCTGAAAATTCCATACATGTACCAAAAATACAGTGTGGAATCAAGCTGTAAATCAAAAAAAAAAAAAAAAAAAGATAAGCTCCCGTATGGAGGATGAGGATATCGAGCCAGAGTTTGATGATATCCTGAAACTGGTAAATACTAGTGTCAATCAATCTATGAGCAAGTTTTCCAGTCTGTTAGATCTCACCCCTAGAATAGAGCAGTCTGAGATCAAAATGCATTCATTGATGACGAGTAGGCCTCAGAGAGGTGGATATCGAGAAAGCTCCATGATGTCTAGTAATGCATATAGACCTAGTGAGTGTAACAGGTTTCGTAGTACATCCTCAACAGATAAGTTGCAAGATGCAAGACAAACACGGCTGTGTTTGACACGTGTGCAAGAAGTGCATACAGAAGTGAACTGTGAACCAGTGAGCAAGTTCAGTGATAAGCTAAATGTAAACCCCTGGCCTGACTCCGAATTGTGTGACGATAACGGTTTGGTCAGGAAGTCTGTAGTTGCAACTGGTAAGCCGTTGTTGAATAGAGTGTCACAGAATAGAGTTACTGCTTCAGAGTGCAGTTCTGACTCCACAAGTTTACAAAGTGTAACTAGTCATAGTGAAGTTACAAAACCTTTTAGGATTTGCGAGAAGGAACCAAAATTGTCTACTGCTGTTATTAAAGAGTTTGAAAATGATGAAATTGACGGTGAATTGAATATTTGTGGTAATGATCATGATAGTGCAGATTTGTCTTTGGTTGATCATGATGAAATGGAGGGAATGCCTACTACTTCTAAGTTAATTAAAGGTTCTGTACAACTTGAACGTGGAGTAGAAATAAATGCAGTTTCAGAAGTTATGGATATTTGTGAGACCGTCAGTGTGAGTGATCAGCATGTAGCCCACCTATCATCAGATTATAGTGCTAAACCCGAACTGGTAGTGAAAGACAGCAGTGGTGGTAATCTTGCAGTTGAACAACTATCTGAGAGCCGAAAAAGAACAGCTTCTGATCCACCGCTAACTTCATCAATTTGTGTCACTCAGTCATCGTTGGTGTTTTCTTCCACAATGAAACAGATGCCCATCAACTCTAGTATCTTCTACAATGACTATGGTAGTATCAGTTCGTTTGAAAGGACGAATATCAATGGTCAGTTTAGTGTGGATAAGCCAAGTGTAAAGGAGAGAGTTATTGTTAAATTGACTTGCATGAATAAAGGCATTTCTAGTTTCAAGTTACTATTTGAATGTTATTATCTTTGGGGTAAATTACTCTGTTTCTACACTTGGTTGATGAGATATGTCGTGTGTTTGTTCGTCATCTATATTCTACGATACAATGACATGAGCGTGTTGCCGTTCAGATTTGAGGATATAGCTGATAGAAGGAAGTTAGCAAATGAACTCTGCGACGATTTTCCAACCTAGGGCGTCAACCTGAGAAGGGTTGTAGGCGTACTGGTGTAAGTCCTACTGTCAATGGAGTTGAAGATTGAACGATCAATTCTTGGTTGTTTGCTCAAAATCAACTTCCCCGATTTTCGCGGAGGCATCAATACGACAGTCATCGTCTCATCGGTCGCTGTTCAGAAAGAAGAGTAAAATATCTTCAGAAGTAACAATGATTTATTATTGTAATATTAGTTTTCAGACCTTAGAAGCTTAGTTCGCTTATTCCTTTTATATGTTGGTGTAAGAATAAAATAAATCTCAAGCGGCAGATCAGTGTTTTGGTTTTTGCGTCCGTTATAACTAAGCGTTTCTGAGAAATGTTTTAAGAACAGCGTGGGCCCGAGCGTAGCAAGAGCTGGGCATTAACGGTTTATGAGAAGTGATTGACAGTTTCTGACGATAGAAACAGATCTGGCGGATTCAAACAGTTGGTGAAATTTTGGATAGTCGCCGTTCATTTTCCTGGTGCCGGTCAAGTCCTCTCTGAACAAGCAATATCTGGAACGATTTTGGAATTAGGTCAAGTTCAACAACGCCTGGGTCAAAGAAGGGACAGAGCGTCTTGGATGCAAACAGGAAAGTAAGTCTTGGTGACTTGTCTGTTAATTGTAACGATGTGTCTGATGTTAAGCATGACATGGTTGATGTTACTGTTTCGCCGTTCAGGAATAATAGGAACATCAAACTCCCTAAGTTTGAACCACGGTGTTTTGATGGAAACCCGGCTGATTATTTACAATTTGTAAAGGAGTTTGAGATCATGTTGAGTGGTCTTTTGTTAAATGATGAATTGGAGTTAATGTATTTGATGAGGTATTGCACTGGAGATGCTGCAAGAGCTATACAGTGTTGTAAGTTTATGAAGCCAAAGGAGGGCTACTACGAGGCTATGAGCATATTACGTCAAAGGTTTGGAAGACCTCCGATGATTGCAGGGAAATTATTCGAGGCTGTTAAGGGTAATGGTGGTCAATTACAGGATGACTCCCAGGCACTCACTGAGTTTTTAGATAATTTGCTAATTTACAAGAATGGAATGATTTCGATGAATCGAATGAGTGACCTCAACTCGAGTTTTATACTAGAAGTAATAGCAAGACGTCTACCTACTCGACTGCAAAGGAAGTGGGTGAAGATAAGCTCCCGTATGGAGGATGAGGGTATCGAGCCAGAGTTTGATGATATCCTGAAACTGGTAAATACTAGTGTCAATCAATCTATGAGCAAGTTTTCCAGTCTGTTAGATCTCACGCCGATGATATATGTCTGATTTCCCATAAACTGGAATATATGCAAATGAAAAGTAACAAATTGGCAGAAGAATCATCAAAGATAGGACTTCACGTGAACATAGATAAAACAGAGATGATGAAGATTCCTTGCCAACATCAACAGCAACAACAGACCACAATAAGCATAAATGGGAAGAACCTGAAAGAAACAACCTCCTTCACCTACCTGGGAAGCATCGTCTCAACTACAGGCGGAACTGACGAGGACATCAAAGCCAGAATCGGAAAAGCAAGACAAGCTTTCATTACTCTCAAATCTGTGTGGAGGTCAACAGCATTCAGCATCAAAAATAAGATCCGGATTTTCAACTCCAATGTGAAGTCAGTGCTACTATACGGATCAGAGACATGGCGAGTCATAAAGAGCATCTCAAACAAACTTCAAACCTTCATTAACAACTGTCTCCGCTCAATACTCAAGATCAGATGGCCAGAAAAGATCAGCAACAGGGATCTCTGGGAGCGAACCAATCAGGAACCGATTGTTAAACAAATAGGTAGAAAGAAATGGAGATGGATTGGCCATACGCTGAGGAAACCAACAAGTGACATCACTAGACAAGCCCTCGAGTGGAACCCGAAAGGGAGGCGGCGAGTTGGTCGTCCAAGGGTGACTTGGAGGAGGTCATGTGAAGAGGAGATGAAAGCATGTGGGCAGACCTGGAGCAGGGTGAAAAAGTTGTCAGAAAACCGAAGTCAATGGAGGTGCGCAGCTGAAGCCCTATGTTCCTCTAGGAACTAAAGGATACAATAATAATAATAATAATAATAAGATGTCACCCCTAGAATAGAGCAGTCTGAGATCAAAATGCATTCATTGATGACGAGTAGGCCTCAGAGAGGTGGATATCGAGAAAGCTCCATGATGTCTAGTAATGCATATAGACCTAGTGAGTGTAACAGGTTTCGTAGTACATCCTCAACAGATAAGTTGCAAGATGCAAGACAAACACGGCTGTGTTTGACACGTGTGCAAGAAGTGCATACAGAAGTGAACTGTGAACCAGTGAGCAAGTTCAGTGATAAGCTAAATGTAAACCCCTGGCCTGACTCCGAATTGTGTGACGATAACGGTTTGGTCAGGAAGTCTGTAGTTGCAACTGGTAAGCCGTTGTTGAATAGAGTGTCACAGAATAGAGTTACTGCTTCAGAGTGCAGTTCTGACTCCACAAGTTTACAAAGTGTAACTAGTCATAGTGAAGTTACAAAACCTTTTAGGATTTGCGAGAAGGAACCAAAATTGTCTACTGCTGTTATTAAAGAGTTTGAAAATGATGAACTTGACGGTGAATTGAATATTTGTGGTAATGATCATGATAGTGCAGATTTGTCTTTGGTTGATCATGATGAAATGGAGGGAATGCCTACTACTTCTAAGTTAATTAAAGGTTCTGTACAACTTGAACGTGGAGTAGAAATAAATGCAGTTTCAGAAGTTATGGATATTTGTGAGACCGTCAGTGTGAGTGATCAGCATGTAGCCCACCTATCATCAGATTATAGTGCTAAACCCGAACTGGTAGTGAAAGACAGCAGTGGTGGTAATCTTGCAGTTGGACAACTATCTGAGAGCCGAAAAAGAACAGCTTCTGATCCACCGCTAACTTCATCAATTTGTGTCACTCAGTCATCGTTGGTGTTTTCTTCCACAATGAAACAGATGCCCATCAACTCTAGTATCTTCTACAATGACTATGGTAGTATCAGTTCGTTTGAAAGGACGAATATCAATGGTCAGTTTAGTGTGGATAAGCCAAGTGTAAAGGAGAGAGTTATTGTTAAATTGACTTGCATGAATAAAGGCATTTCTAGTTTCAAGTTACTATTTGAATGTTATTATCTTTGGGGTAAATTACTCTGTTTCTACACTTGGTTGATGAGATATGTCGTGTGTTTGTTCGTCATCTATATTCTACGATACAATGACATGAGCGTGTTGCCGTTCAGATTTGAGGATATAGCTGATAGAAGGAGGTCAGCAAATGAACTCTTCGACGATTTTCCAATCTAGAGCGTCAACCTGAGAAGGGTTGTAGGCGTACTGGTGTAAGTCCTACTGTCAATGGAGTTGAAGATTGAACGATCAATTCTTGGTTGTTTGCTCAAAATCAACTTCCCCGATTTTCGCGGAGGCATCAATACGACAGTCATCGTCTCATCGGTCGCTGTTCAGAAAGAAGAGTAAAATATCTTCAGAAGTAACAATGATTTATTATTGTAATATTAGTTTTCAGACCTTAGAAGCTTAGTTCGCTTATTCCTTTTATATGTTGGTGTAAGAATAAAATAAATCTCAAGCGGCAGATCAGTGTTTTGGTTTTTGCGTCCGTTATAACTAAGCGTTTCTGAGAAATGTTTTAAGAACAGCGTGGGCCCGAGCGTAGCAAGAGCTGGGCATTAACGGTTTATGAGAAGTGATTGACAGTTTCTGACGATAGAAACAGATCTGACGGATTCAAACAGTTGGTGAAAGTTTGGATAGTCGCCGTTGATTTTTCCTGGTGCCGGTCAAGTCCTCTCTGAACAAGCAATATCTGGAACGTTTCGGGAATTACGTCAAGTTCAACAACGCCTGGGTCAAAGAAGGGACAGAGCGTCTTGGATGCAAACAGGAAAGTAAGTCTTGGTGACTTGTCTGTTAATTGTAACGATGTGTCTGATGTTAAGCATGACATGGTTGATGTTACTGTTTCGCCGTTCAGGAATAATAGGAACATCAAACTCCCTAAGTTTGAACCACGGTGTTTTGATGGAAACCCGGCTGATTATTTACAATTTGTAAAGGAGTTTGAGATCATGTTGAGTGGTCTTTTGTTAAATGATGAATTGGAGTTAATGTATTTGATGAGGTATTGCACTGGAGATGCTGCAAGAGCTATACAGTGTTGTAAGTTTATGAAGCCAAAGGAGGGCTACTACGAGGCTATGAGCATATTACGTCAAAGGTTTGGAAGACCTCCGATGATTGCAGGGAAATTATTCGAGGCTGTTAAGGGTAATGGTGGTCAATTACAGGATGACTCCCAGGCACTCACTGAGTTTTTAGATAATTTGCTAATTTACAAGAATGGAATGATTTCGATGAATCGAATGAGTGACCTCAACTCGAGTTTTATACTAGAAGTAATAGCAAGACGTCTACCTACTCGACTGCAAAGGAAGTGGGTGAAGATAAGCTCCCGTATGGAGGATGAGGGTATCGAGCCAGAGTTTGATGATATCCTGAAACTGGTAAATACTAGTGTCAATCAATCTATGAGCAAGTTTTCCAGTCTGTTAGATCTCACGCCGATGATATATGTCTGATTTCCCATAAACTGGAATATATGCAAATGAAAAGTAACAAATTGGCAGAAGAATCATCAAAGATAGGACTTCACGTGAACATAGATAAAACAGAGATGATGAAGATTCCTTGCCAACATCAACAGCAACAACAGACCACAATAAGCATAAATGGGAAGAACCTGAAAGAAACAACCTCCTTCACCTACCTGGGAAGCATCGTCTCAACTACAGGCGGAACTGACGAGGACATCAAAGCCAGAATCGGAAAAGCAAGACAAGCTTTCATTACTCTCAAATCTGTGTGGAGGTCAACAGCATTCAGCATCAAAAATAAGATCCGGATTTTCAACTCCAATGTGAAGTCAGTGCTACTATACGGATCAGAGACATGGCGAGTCATAAAGAGCATCTCAAACAAACTTCAAACCTTCATTAACAACTGTCTCCGCTCAATACTCAAGATCAGATGGCCAGAAAAGATCAGCAACAGGGATCTCTGGGAGCGAACCAATCAGGAACCGATTGTTAAACAAATAGGTAGAAAGAAATGGAGATGGATTGGCCATACGCTGAGGAAACCAACAAGTGACATCACTAGACAAGCCCTCGAGTGGAACCCGAAAGGGAGGCGGCGAGTTGGTCGTCCAAGGGTGACTTGGAGGAGGTCATGTGAAGAGGAGATGAAAGCATGTGGGCAGACCTGGAGCAGGGTGAAAAAGTTGTCAGAAAACCGAAGTCAATGGAGGTGCGCAGCTGAAGCCCTATGTTCCTCTAGGAACTAAAGGATACAATAATAATAATAATAATAATAAGATGTCACCCCTAGAATAGAGCAGTCTGAGATCAAAATGCATTCATTGATGACGAGTAGGCCTCAGAGAGGTGGATATCGAGAAAGCTCCATGATGTCTAGTAATGCATATAGACCTAGTGAGTGTAACAGGTTTCGTAGTACATCCTCAACAGATAAGTTGCAAGATGCAAGACAAACACGGCTGTGTTTGACACGTGTGCAAGAAGTGCATACAGAAGTGAACTGTGAACCAGTGAGCAAGTTCAGTGATAAGCTAAATGTAAACCCCTGGCCTGACTCCGAATTGTGTGACGATAACGGTTTGGTCAGGAAGTCTGTAGTTGCAACTGGTAAGCCGTTGTTGAATAGAGTGTCACAGAATAGAGTTACTGCTTCAGAGTGCAGTTCTGACTCCACAAGTTTACAAAGTGTAACTAGTCATAGTGAAGTTACAAAACCTTTTAGGATTTGCGAGAAGGAACCAAAATTGTCTACTGCTGTTATTAAAGAGTTTGAAAATGATGAAATTGACGGTGAATTGAATATTTGTGGTAATGATCATGATAGTGCAGATTTGTCTTTGGTTGATCATGATGAAATGGAGGGAATGCCTACTACTTCTAAGTTAATTAAAGGTTCTGTACAACTTGAACGTGGAGTAGAAATAAATGCAGTTTCAGAAGTTATGGATATTTGTGAGACCGTCAGTGTGAGTGATCAGCATGTAGCCCACCTATCATCAGATTATAGTGCTAAACCCGAACTGGTAGTGAAAGACAGCAGTGGTGGTAATCTTGCAGTTGGACAACTATCTGAGAGCCGAAAAAGAACAGCTTCTGATCCACCGCTAACTTCATCAATTTGTGTCACTCAGTCATCGTTGGTGTTTTCTTCCACAATGAAACAGATGCCCATCAACTCTAGTATCTTCTACAATGACTATGGTAGTATCAGTTCGTTTGAAAGGACGAATATCAATGGTCAGTTTAGTGTGGATAAGCCAAGTGTAAAGGAGAGAGTTATTGTTAAATTGACTTGCATGAATAAAGGCATTTCTAGTTTCAAGTTACTATTTGAATGTTATTATCTTTGGGGTAAATTACTCTGTTTCTACACTTGGTTGATGAGATATGTCGTGTGTTTGTTCGTCATCTATATTCTACGATACAATGACATGAGCGTGTTGCCGTTCAGATTTGAGGATATAGCTGATAGAAGGAGGTCAGCAAATGAACTCTTCGACGATTTTCCAATCTAGAGCGTCAACCTGAGAAGGGTTGTAGGCGTACTGGTGTAAGTCCTACTGTCAATGGAGTTGAAGATTGAACGATCAATTCTTGGTTGTTTGCTCAAAATCAACTTCCCCGATTTTCGCGGAGGCATCAATACGACAGTCATCGTCTCATCGGTCGCTGTTCAGAAAGAAGAGTAAAATATCTTCAGAAGTAACAATGATTTATTATTGTAATATTAGTTTTCAGACCTTAGAAGCTTAGTTCGCTTATTCCTTTTATATGTTGGTGTAAGAATAAAATAAATCTCAAGCGGCAGATCAGTGTTTTGGTTTTTGCGTCCGTTATAACTAAGCGTTTCTGAGAAATGTTTTAAGAACAGCGTGGGCCCGAGCGTAGCAAGAGCTGGGCATTAACGGTTTATGAGAAGTGATTGACAGTTTCTGACGATAGAAACAGATCTGACGGATTCAAACAGTTGGTGAAAGTTTGGATAGTCGCCGTTCATTTTTCCTGGTGCCGGTCAAGTCCTCTCTGAACAAGCAATATCTGGAACGTTTCGGGAATTACGTCAAGTTCAACAACGCCTGGGTCAAAGAAGGGACAGAGCGTCTTGGATGCAAACAGGAAAGTAAGTCTTGGTGACTTGTCTGTTAATTGTAACGATGTGTCTGATGTTAAGCATGACATGGTTGATGTTACTGTTTCGCCGTTCAGGAATAATAGGAACATCAAACTCCCTAAGTTTGAACCACGGTGTTTTGATGGAAACCCGGCTGATTATTTACAATTTGTAAAGGAGTTTGAGATCATGTTGAGTGGTCTTTTGTTAAATGATGAATT